>CM060608.1:3339830-4012330 GCA_030578255.1 Tiaroga cobitis
CCGCCACTCCGGTGCCTTTAGGTAACTAAAGGCACCGGGGTTGCGGTGCCACCGGCTTGGGCCCGTAATCGCTGCTCGCAGCTATATTTATTATTATTTTACTACCTTTTGGGCACTTTTGGGGGCCTTAACGTGCTCGAAAACTCTTGAAACTTTGCACACATCTCAGAACCCGCGGCCATCAGGGCCGGGCTGAAGCTGGTACCCGGGCGTGGCAGGGGGGCTCGACAGCGCCCCCTGGAACGGGGTTTGAACACTTGGTCCATAAATCAAACACGCTTGCATGTAATAATATGAAACTCAGTACACATATAGATCTCATCGGTTCATATATACTTCATGCTCTTACTTTTTACCCCAGCCCAACAGGAAGTCGGCTATTAAGGGTTGTTTGGAAAACACATGCAATGGAATGTGAAATACTCCTCCTAGAGAATTCAAACACACGGCGCGAAACTCGGTCAGCATGAAGTCAAGACACTGAGGATGAAAAATTGCCAGGGGATTTTTGATATCTCGAACGGTTTGGCCGTGGCGAGTAAACGAAATTATGGCGAGAAACGTGAAACAGGAAGTGTGTTATAACTACTGCATACATTAACTATTCTTGATGAAACTTCAGCAGTGTGTTCGTTGTAAGAGCCCGATCACATGGATGTGACTATTGTGAGTCAAAGTTATAGCGCCACCAACTGGAAGCAGGAAGTGTGTCACTTTCAAAATGCTTTTAAATCACCCTCTTATTTTTACCCGATTTGCTTCAAACTTCATGTGCATAATGTAGACACACGCCAGATGTAGACCTGTGAAAGGATTATTGATATCTTAGATACTGTTGCCATGGCAATGCATCAAACATTAATATTCCTTTTTTTAAGCTTTTTCATGCTTTTTTATGCTTTCGGGCACTTTTGGGGTTCTTAACGTGCTCGAAAACTCTTGAAACTTTGCACACGGGACAAAACCCGCGGCCATCAGGGCCAGGCTGAAGCTGGTACCCGGGCGTGGCAGGGGGGCTCGACAGCGCCCCCTTGAACGGGTCAGACAATTTGGTCCATATATCCAACACGCTTTACCCTATTTGCTTCAAACTTGATGTGTATAATGTAGACACAAGCCAGATGTAGACCTGTGAAAGGATTGTTGATATCTTAGATGCTGTTGCCGTGACAACGCATCAAACTTTAATATTCTTTTTGGATACTTTTGAGATTCTTAGCGCACTTTTGGGGCCCTTAACGTGCTCAAAAACTCTTGAAACTTTGCACACGGGTCAGAAACCGCGGCCATCAGGGCCGGGCTGAAGCTGGTACCCGGGCGTGGCAGGGGGGCTCGACAGCGCCCCCTGGAATGGGGTCCGAAAACTTGGTCCATAAATCAAACAGGCTTTACCCGATTTGCTTCAAACTTGATGTGTATAATGTAGACACACGCCAGATTTAGACCTGTGAAAGGATTGTTGATATCTTAGATGCTGTTGCCGTGACAACGCATCAAACTTTAATATTCTTTTTGGATACTTTTGAGACTCTCAGCGCACTTTGGGGGCCCTTAACGTGCTCAAAAACTCTTGAAACTTTGCACACGGGTCAGAACCCGTGGCCATCAGGGCCGGGCTGAAGCTGGTACCCGGGCGTGGCAGGGGGGCTCGACAGTGCCCCCTGGAACGGGGTCCGAAAACTTGGTCCATAAATCAAACACGCTTGAATGTAATAATATGAAACTCGGTACACATATAGATCTCATCGATTCATATATCCTTTGTACTTTTACTTTTTACCCCAGCCCAACAGGAAGTCGGCTATTATGGTTTGTTTGGAAGCGTATGCCCCTGGAATTCGATATACTCCTCCTAGAGAATTCAACCAATCGCCACGAAACTCGGTCAGCATGAAGTCAAGACATTGAGGATGAAAAGTTGCCAGGGGATTTTTGATATCTCGAACGGTTTGGCTGTGGCGAGGAAACGAATTTATGGCGAATAAAGGAAACAGGAAGTGTGTTATAACTTCTGCATACATTAACTGATCTTGATGAAACTTCAGCAGTGTGTTCGCTGTAAGAGTCCGATCACATGGATGTGACTATTGTGAGTCAAAGTTATAGCGCCACCAACTGGCAGCAGGAAGTGTGTCACTTCCTAAAGGCTTTGAAATCACCCTCTTATTTTTACCCAATTTGCTTCAAACTTTATGTGTATAATGTAGACACACGGCAGATGTAGACCTGAGAAAGGATTATTGATATCTTAGATACTGTTGCCGTGGCAACGCATCAAACTTTATTATTCTTTGTTGATGCTTTTGAGACTCTTAACATACTTGAAATTGCATGAAACCCGACAGACACATCACATTTATTAGACAGTAGACATGTGCAGAGTTTCAGAAACGGGCATGGTGAGAGCAATTAGAGAATAATGTTTAAGTTTAAAAACAGCCAGAATGGTTGTTTAGTCAAAAATTTTTTTTTTCCAAATCATACATAGTGTTATACTGCCCTCTTGTGTTCAAAATCAGGTAAAAAGCGAAAGTAAAATAAGGACGTCTGCACAATTCATTAATAATGGTGCAGAGTAGAGTGAGCTTTTTCAATTAATTCCTATGGAAGTAGGAATGAACTAAACAACGTTCGCTCTGTTCTGCTCGTCCCTCACCGTGGGCGCGCAGAGTTATGAATGCCCGTGCAGCCGTGAGCATTTTAGTTTCATTTTAAAATTAGCGCCATTTCGGGGGACGTATTACTTTAATTTATTTAACAAAAACACAATGTTGTGTTTAATTGCGAGTGTACACAAATATAAGTAAACACTTTGACGTTTGAATGATGTCCTGTATGAAGAAAATGACGGAGTATGTTTCACTGTTCAATCGCGCTGAGCCACCCAGACCCCCACACACACACTGACACACACACACACACACACACACACACACAAACACACACACACACACACACACAATAATAAAACATTCAACCTAACATATACAAATTACACTGCTATGTTGAAATAGTCAGTAGTACAATTTGTATCATTCACAGTAAGCACCGCTCCACTGTGATTTTTCCAAGCACATTTTTGCACAAGTGAAGAGGATGATTTTTTCCGTCGATATTGGAACGTGAGTGAAGTACAAAGCCTGTAATAAAGAATAGTTTAGCATCCAAATACATCGCAAATGTTGCAACATTTAGATTCTAAAGAGAGATTTACGTGAGCCTAACACCACTTACTTTTACTTTTGTTTTAAATTATTTCGTTTTGGCTTTATTATAGTTATTTTTTTATTTGTGTTCTGTTCTGAATATCATTAAATTTAAAGGATTTGTTGTGGAATATTTTGAGTGTATAATCAAATAACACTAAACCGTCACTAGGTGTCGCCAGGCGACCGTCTTAATGAGCGGGTCATTGATTCATTCGTTCAAACGATTCGTTTGAACGACTGAGTCATTCATGAATGAGACAGATGTTTATGGATTGGTCATTGAATCTTTGAGTCAACCAATTTGTTCAAAATGCTGAATCATTCAGTAATGAGAAAACACGTTGCTGTGAGATGCAATGGTTCTGCTGTGATCTTTGTTTAACTATTTTCGCTGCTGAAACAGAAGAACAGTCAATATTGCATCTAAAATGTAAGTGACTTGACACGTGTGTGTGTGTGTGTGTGTGTGTGTGTGTGCGTGTGAGTGCGTGCGTGCGTGTGTGTGTGTGTGTGTGTGTGTGTGTGCAATCAATCCCAGGTAAGAGGCATGAATAATGAGAATTGGACTTCTAGGAGTGAGGTTAATATTCCGGAGATGGTTCCCTCGGATTGTGAAAAGGAGGCGGCGCGGGAGTGGCCAGGCATTGCGCTACTTCTGTTTCAAAGTTTAAAACAATGCTAATATCATTTTTTTGAACGATTTCATTACAAATGTTTATTTTATATATTTATAAAATATTATAAAATATAATAACTATGTTTTGTCCTATTAACAAAAGACAGGCAATGTACTATTAACAAATGTTAATAGTTTTTTAAAAGTTAAAATGATACTTTATGCATTTGTTTTGTGTCAGATGATTAACAATATAAATTAAACAAAGCTTAAAACAAACAAAATAATAAAACGAAAACAAAGCTTGAACATTTTATTTAATTGAAAAGCCTTTTTGAAATAAAATGTGTTTTTTTCCCTCTGAAATAGCAAAAGCATCGCACACTTAGCTGTACCTGCTCTAAATAAATAATAGTATTTAAATAAAAATACAAAATCGAAATAAATAAATTATATAAAACAAAATCAAATCAAAGAAAATAAATCTTATTAAAGTTATGCAGGCACACATTTAACAATAATTTTCAAGTGACAAATAAAATCAATCAAAATTCCTTACACATGGAGTTAATCCTGACGATTCCTGAGGCGCCTTTCCTCATGACACTCGCTTTTTTTTTCGAAGATATATTTTCTTTGGTTTGATTTTGTTTTTGTAATAATTTATTTTATTTAGTTCGATTTTGTATTTTTATTGAATTACTCTTTTTTATTTAGAGCAGGTACAGCTAGTGTGTGATGCTTTTGCTATTTCAGAGGAAAACAATAATTTTATTTAATTAATAATTTTTGTTTCAGTCCACCATATAATTATGTTGTGTTTGATCTATGGAAAAAAGTTAGTTGTGAAATGGTTGAATATTAACAAAAGTTAATAGTTTTTTACAAGTTAGAATAATACGATATATATATATATATAAACAAGCCGGTGGCACCGCCACCCCGGTGCCTTTACGGTTACTGTGCATGACGGGCAATATCGTAACTCCGCTTTGACCTTTGAGAAGATGTGTGCTATAGAGCTTGCATTGGTGTGGGCTCTGCAAAAGTGTGTGTGTGTGTGTGAGGCGTGATTGAACAATGTAGACATATATATATATATATATATAAAGGCACCGGGGTGGCGGTGCCACCGGCTTGTTTATATATATATATATATATATATATATATATATATATATATATGAATATAGCTGCGAGCAGCGATGAAGGGCCAAAGCCGGCGGCACCGCCACTCCGGTGCCTTTAGGTAACTAAAGGCACCGGGGTTGCGGTGCCACCGGCTTGGGCCCGTAATCGCTGCTCGCAGCTATATTTAGGGCCCAAGCCTTGAAAAGGCGAAGGCCCTATTGTTTTCCTAAGGATTATTATTTATTATTATTATTATTTTACTACCTTTTGGGCACTTTTGGGGGCCTTAACGTGCTCGAAAACTCTTGAAACTTTGCACACATCTCAGAACCCGCGGCCATCAGGGCCGGGCTGAAGCTGGTACCCGGGCGTGGCAGGGGGGCTCGACAGCGCCCCCTGGAACGGGGTTTGAACACTTGGTCCATAAATCAAACACGCTTGCATGTAATAATATGAAACTCAGTACACATATAGATCTCATCGGTTCATATATACTTCATGCTCTTACTTTTTACCCCAGCCCAACAGGAAGTCGGCTATTAAGGGTTGTTTGGAAAACACATGCAATGGAATGTGAAATACTCCTCCTAGAGAATTCAAACACACGGCACGAAACTCGGTCAGCATGAAGTCAAGACACTGAGGATGAAAAATTGCCAGGGGATTTTTGATATCTCGAACGGTTTGGCCGTGGCGAGTAAACGAAATTATGGCGAGAAACGTGAAACAGGAAGTGTGTTATAACTACTGCATACATTAACTAATCTCGATGAAACTTCAGCAGTGTGTTCGTTGTAAGAGCCCGATCACATGGATGTGACTATTGTGAGTCAAAGTTATAGCGCCACCAACTGGAAGCAGGAAGTGTGTCACTTTCAAAATGCTTTTAAATCACCCTCTTATTTTTACCCGATTTGCTTCAAACTTCATGTGCATAATGTAGACACACGCCAGATGTAGACCTGTGAAAGGATTATTGATATCTTAGATACTGTTGCCATGGCAATGCATCAAACATTAATATTCCTTTTTTTAAGCTTTTTCATGCTTTTTTATGCTTTCGGGCACTTTTGGGGTTCTTAACGTGCTCAAAAACTCTTGAAACTTTGCACACGGGACAAAACCCGCGGCCATCAGGGCCAGGCTGAAGCTGGTACCCGGGCGTGGCAGGGGGGCTCGACAGCGCCCCCTTGAACGGGTCAGACAATTTGGTCCATATATCCAACACGCTTTACCCTATTTGCTTCAAACTTGATGTGTATAATGTAGACACAAGCCAGATGTAGACCTGTGAAAGGATTGTTGATATCTTAGATGCTGTTGCCGTGACAACGCATCAAACTTTAATATTCTTTTTGGATACTTTTGAGATTCTTAGCGCACTTTTGGGGCCCTTAACATGCTCAAAAACTCTTGAAACTTTGCACACGGGTCAGAAACCGCGGCCATCAGGGCCGGGCTGAAGCTGGTACCCGGGCGTGGCAGGGGGGCTCGACAGCGCCCCCTGGAATGGGGTCCGAAAACTTGGTCCATAAATCAAACAGGCTTTACCCGATTTGCTTCAAACTTGATGTGTATAATGTAGACACACGCCAGATTTAGACCTGTGAAAGGATTGTTGATATCTTAGATGCTGTTGCCGTGACAACGCATCAAACTTTAATATTCTTTTTGGATACTTTTGAGACTCTCAGCGCACTTTGGGGGCCCTTAACGTGCTCAAAAACTCTTGAAACTTTGCACACGGGTCAGAACCCGTGGCCATCAGGGCCGGGCTGAAGCTGGTACCCGGGCGTGGCAGGGGGGCTCGACAGTGCACCCTGGAACGGGGTCCGAAAACTTGGTCCATAAATCAAACACGCTTGAATGTAATAATATGAAACTCGGTACACATATAGATCTCATCGATTCATATATCCTTTGTACTTTTACTTTTTACCCCAGCCCAACAGGAAGTCGGCTATTATGGTTTGTTTGGAAGCGTATGCCCCTGGAATTCGATATACTCCTCCTAGAGAATTCAACCAATCGCCACGAAACTCGGTCAGCATGAAGTCAAGACATTGAGCATGAAAAATTGCCAGGGGATTTTTGATATCTCGAACGGTTTGGCCGTGGCGAGGAAACGAATTTATGGCGAGAAACGTGAAACAGGAAGTGTGTTATAACTTCAGCATACAGTAACTGATCTTGATGAAACTTTAGCAGTGTGTTCGCTGTAAGAGGCCGATCACATGGATGTGACTATTGTGAGTCAAAGTTATAGCGCCACCAACTGGCAGCAGGAAGTGTGTAACTTTCAAAATGCTTTTAAATCACCCTCTTATTTTTACCCGATTTGCTTCAAACTTTATGTGTATAATGTAGACACACGCCAGATGTAGACCTGTGAAAGGATTATTGATATCTTAGATACTGTTGCCGTGACAACGCATCAAACTTTAATATTCTTTTTGGATGCTTTTGAGACTCTTAGCATGCCTGAAATTGCTTAAAATTGCATGAAACTTGACAGACAGATCACATTTATTAGCCAGTAGACATGTGCAAAGTTTCAGAAACGGGCGTGGTGCAGGGGCTCAGTAGCGCCACCTTTTGTGACAAAAGTGTGTGTGTGGGGGGGGTTAGTTTCATCTACAGTTACAAAACTTTTTCAACTTGATGAAAATACTTTAAAGATGCTAAATTGTGAACGGATATTGAATATCTCAAACGGTTTTGCTATGGCGAGGGATTATGTCAAAAAAAGAATCAGGAAATGTCTCATATCTTTCTAAAATGTAATTATACACCATTTATTTTTCTATAAAATTATACTAATATTAGAACTAAACCCATTGTCTTCCTTTTTTTCAATTTAAGATTTATGTTTAAGTTTAAAAACAGCCAGAATGGTTGTTTAGCCAAAAAAATAAAAAAAAATAAAATCATTCATAGTGCTTTACTGCCCTCTTGTGTTCAAAATCAGGTAGGCCAATTGATGCTACTATGGGAATATTTTCCCACCGTGACTCCGCTGGGGGCTTTAAAATCGCTAACTTGAAAGCGAAAGTAACGGACGTCTCCACAAGACGTGCAGCTGTGAGCATTTTCGTTTCATTTTAAAAGAAGCCCCATTTCGGGGGCGGATTTCTTGAATGTATTTTACAAAATCACAATGTTGTGTTTGATTGCGAGTATCCAAAAATTAGTAAACACTTTGCAGTTTGAATGATCTTCTTGAATAAAATGACGGAGTAGCCAATGTTTCCACTGTTCGATCGCGGACGTCCACACGGACATTGATAATGGTGGCGCGTGCAGAGCGCGTGCTTGAATTGTGAGTTCAATAGTCTATTATTTTTCACGGAAAACACAACAACAAAAGAGTATAATGATAGATTCGCTTAAATAGGCGCTTTTACATTAAATAGCCTATTCCGTCATAATCTTTTCAGTCAGCTCTTCACTCTCGTGATTAATGAAATTTGACTCCTGTTGCTGATATTTGCTGCAACTTTCGTTCAGCTCACAATTTAGTAAGCAAACACGCTTCAAATGTGTTTATTTTATTTTTGTGTATATATATGTGTGTATATATATATATATATATATATATATTATATATATATATATATATATAGCTTATGTTTCAAATATGAGTTAATTAACAATCGTTGGAAAGAATGATACTTTTAAACATATCACTAAACCGTCATTAGGTGTCGCCAGGCGACCGTCTTAATGAGCGAGTCATTGATTCATTCGTTCAAACGATTCGTTCGAACGGCTGAGTCATTCATGAATGAGACAGATTATGGATTGGTCGTTGAATCTTTGAGTCAACCGATTTGTTCAAAATGCTGAATCATTCAGTAATGAGAACGCGTTGCTGTGAGATGCTCGATGGTTCTGCTGTGATCTTTGTCGAACTATTTTCGCTGCTGAAACAGAAAAAAAGTCAATACTGCATCTAAAATGTAAGTGATTTGACGTGTGTGTGTGTGTGTGTGTGTGTGTGTGTGATTGTGTCTGTTACAGTGATTGTTTAACCCTTGTTAAAGTTTAGGCTTTGTATTTTTGGATATATATCTTTTTATATATAAAAAAATTGCATACAACCCATATATTTTAAATGTATTGTTTGCTTTAAATTACATTGAGATTTGTATGTTTGGTAATTGAACCTGAATGAATTTTAAATGAATGTGCGATATTTCAGATCATATTTTTGTTTTCCTTAAAATTTGAACTAACACTAACTTTACTCTCATCTGAATGATAGATTATTTATTTATGTCTAAAATAAAAGCACATTTGATTTTTCTTTTTTAATCAATGTAGAATGTGTAACTGAAAAAATAAACAGATTAGGGCTCTGTTCGAGAACAAGAAATGAAAACCAATGCAATATGATGAATGTCCAAAAGATTTTTTTGCTTTTAAACTATGTGTGTCTGTGTGTGTGTGTGTGTGTGTGTGTGTGTGTGTGTGTGTGTGTGTGTGTGTAAGAGATTTTGGTTGGGTGACAGTTGTAGTTTACAGTTTGACAAAAGCACAATGTTGTGTTTTATTGCGATTGTACACAAATATAAGTAAACACTTTGTAGTTTGAATAATGTCCTGTATGAACAAAAGGACGGAGTATGTTTTTATGTCTACATTGTTCAATCACGCCTCACACACACACACACACACACAAAAACTATTTTTCTAATCAGATCAGGCAAATATTCTGTCTTGGCACACTTCATATAACTTTCAAACTTGTGTACTTATTTCATGTTTCCATTAAGTCCATGAGACCGTAGGGTGTCTCATTTTTCATTTTAGGTTTCAGAAGGTTGCTCACGCATACTTTGTGGTTGATATGTGCCCTCAATGCACACTTTTGCAGAGCCCACACTGATGCAAGCTCTACAGCACACATCTTCTCAAAGGTCAAAGCGGGGTTACGTTATTGCCCGTCACGCACAGTAACCCTAAAGGCACCGGGGTGGCGGTGCCACCGGCTTGTTTATATATATATATATATATAAACAAGCCGGTGGCACCGCCACCCCGGTGTGCAAAAGTGTGCATATAAATATAGCTGCGAGCAGCGATGAAGGGCCAAAGCCGGCGGCACCGCCACTCCGGTGCCTTTAGGTAATTAAAGGCACCGGGGTTGCGGTGCCACCGGCTTGGGCCCGTAATCGCTGCTCGCAGCTATATTTATTATTATTATTATTATTATTTTACTACCTTTTGGGCACTTTTGGGGGCCTTAACGTGCTCGAAAACTCTTGAAACTTTGCACACATCTCAGAACCCGCGGCCATCAGGGCCGGGCTGAAGCTGGTACCCGGGCGTGGCAGGGGGGCTCGACAGCGCCCCCTGGAACGGGGTTTGAACACTTGGTCCATAAATCAAACACGCTTGCATGTAATAATATGAAACTCAGTACACATATAGATCTCATCGGTTCATATATACTTCATGCTCTTACTTTTTACCCCAGCCCAACAGGAAGTCGGCTATTAAGGGTTGTTTGGAAAACACATGCAATGGAATGTGAAATACTCCTCCTAGAGAATTCAAACACACGGCACGAAACTCGGTCAGCATGAAGTCAAGACACTGAGGATGAAAAATTGCCAGGGGATTTTTGATATCTCGAACGGTTTGGCCGTGGCGAGTAAACGAAATTATGGCGAGAAACGTGAAACAGGAAGTGTGTTATAACTACTGCATACATTAACTAATCTTGATGAAACTTCAGCAGTGTGTTCGTTGTAAGAGCCCGATCACATGGATGTGACTATTGTGAGTCAAAGTTATAGCGCCACCAACTGGAAGCAGGAAGTGTGTCACTTTCAAAATGCTTTTAAATCACCCTCTTATTTTTACCCGATTTGCTTCAAACTTCATGTGCATAATGTAGACACACGCCAGATGTAGACCTGTGAAAGGATTATTGATATCTTAGATACTGTTGCCATGGCAATGCATCAAACATTAATATTCCTTTTTTTAAGCTTTTTCATGCTTTTTTATGCTTTCGGGCACTTTTGGGGTTCTTAACGTGCTCGAAAACTCTTGAAACTTTGCACACGGGACAAAACCCGCGGCCATCAGGGCCAGGCTGAAGCTGGTACCCGGGCGTGGCAGGGGGGCTCGACAGCGCCCCCTTGAACGGGTCAGACAATTTGGTCCATATATCCAACACGCTTTACCCTATTTGCTTCAAACTTGATGTGTATAATGTAGACACAAGCCAGATGTAGACCTGTGAAAGGATTGTTGATATCTTAGATGCTGTTGCCGTGACAACGCATCAAACTTTAATATTCTTTTTGGATACTTTTGAGATTCTTAGCGCACTTTTGGGGCCCTTAACGTGCTCAAAAACTCTTGAAACTTTGCACACGGGTCAGAAACCGCGGCCATCAGGGCCGGGCTGAAGCTGGTACCCGGGCGTGGCAGGGGGGCTCGACAGCGCCCCCTGGAATGGGGTCCGAAAACTTGGTCCATAAATCAAACAGGCTTTACCCGATTTGCTTCAAACTTGATGTGTATAATGTAGACACACGCCAGATTTAGACCTGTGAAAGGATTGTTGATATCTTAGATGCTGTTGCCGTGACAACGCATCAAACTTTAATATTCTTTTTGGATACTTTTGAGACTCTCAGCGCACTTTGGGGGCCCTTAACGTGCTCAAAAACTCTTGAAACTTTGCACACGGGTCAGAACCCGTGGCCATCAGGGCCGGGCTGAAGCTGGTACCCGGGCGTGGCAGGGGGGCTCGACAGTGCCCCCTGGAACGGGGTCCGAAAACTTGGTCCATAAATCAAACACGCTTGAATGTAATAATATGAAACTCGGTACACATATAGATCTCATCGATTCATATATCCTTTGTACTTTTACTTTTTACCCCAGCCCAACAGGAAGTCGGCTATTATGGTTTGTTTGGAAGCGTATGCCCCTGGAATTCGATATACTCCTCCTAGAGAATTCAACCAATCGCCACGAAACTCGGTCAGCATGAAGTCAAGACATTGAGGATGAAAAGTTGCCAGGGGATTTTTGATATCTCGAACGGTTTGGCTGTGGCGAGGAAACGAATTTATGGCGAATAAAGGAAACAGGAAGTGTGTTATAACTTCTGCATACATTAACTGATCTTGATGAAACTTCAGCAGTGTGTTCGCTGTAAGAGTCCGATCACATGGATGTGACTATTGTGAGTCAAAGTTATAGCGCCACCAACTGGCAGCAGGAAGTGTGTCACTTCCTAAAGGCTTTGAAATCACCCTCTTATTTTTACCCAATTTGCTTCAAACTTTATGTGTATAATGTAGACACACGGCAGATGTAGACCTGAGAAAGGATTATTGATATCTTAGATACTGTTGCCGTGGCAACGCATCAAACTTTATTATTCTTTGTTGATGCTTTTGAGACTCTTAACAATTAGAGAATAATGTTTAAGTTTAAAAACAGCCAGAATGGTTGTTTAGTCAAAAAAAATTTTTTTCCAAATCATACATAGTGTTATACTGCCCTCTTGTGTTCAAAATCAGGTAAAAAGCGAAAGTAAAATAAGGACGTCTGCACAATTCATTAATAATGGTGCAGAGTAGAGTGAGCTTTTTCAATTAATTCCTATGGAAGTAGGAATGAACTAAACAACGTTCGCTCTGTTCTGCTCGTCCCTCACCGTGGGCGCGCAGAGTTATGAATGCCCGTGCAGCCGTGAGCATTTTAGTTTCATTTTAAAATTAGCGCCATTTCGGGGGACGTATTACTTTAATTTATTTAACAAAAACACAATGTTGTGTTTAATTGCGAGTGTACACAAATATAAGTAAACACTTTGACGTTTGAATGATGTCCTGTATGAAGAAAATGACGGAGTATGTTTCACTGTTCAATCGCGCTGAGCCACCCAGACCCCCACACACACACTGACACACACACACACACACACACACAAACACACACACACACACACACACACACACACACACACACACACACACACAAACACACACACACACACACACACACAATAATAAAACATTCAACCTAACATATACAAATTACACTGCTATGTTGAAATAGTCAGTAGTACAATTTGTATCATTCACAGTAAGCACCGCTCCACTGTGATTTTTCCAAGCACATTTTTGCACAAGTGAAGAGGATGATTTTTTCCGTCGATATTGGAACGTGAGTGAAGTACAAAGCCTGTAATAAAGAATAGTTTAGCATCCAAATACATCGCAAATGTTGCAACATTTAGATTCTAAAGAGAGATTTACGTGAGCCTAACACCACTTACTTTTACTTTTGTTTTAAATTATTTCGTTTTGGCTTTATTATAGTTATTTTTTTATTTGTGTTCTGTTCTGAATATCATTAAATTTAAAGGATTTGTTGTGGAATATTTTGAGTGTATAATCAAATAACACTAAACCGTCACTAGGTGTCGCCAGGCGACCGTCTTAATGAGCGGGTCATTGATTCATTCGTTCAAACGATTCGTTTGAACGACTGAGTCATTCATGAATGAGACAGATGTTTATGGATTGGTCATTGAATCTTTGAGTCAACCAATTTGTTCAAAATGCTGAATCATTCAGTAATGAGAAAACACGTTGCTGTGAGATGCAATGGTTCTGCTGTGATCTTTGTTTAACTATTTTCGCTGCTGAAACAGAAGAACAGTCAATATTGCATCTAAAATGTAAGTGACTTGACACGTGTGTGTGTGTGTGTGTGTGTGTGTGTGTGTGCGTGTGAGTGCGTGCGTGCGTGCGTGTGTGTGTGTGTGTGTGTGTGTGTGTGTGCAATCAATCCCAGGTAAGAGGCATGAATAATGAGAATTGGACTTCTAGGAGTGAGGTTAATATTCCGGAGATGGTTCCCTCGGATTGTGAAAAGGAGGCGGCGCGGGAGTGGCCAGGCATTGCGCTACTTCTGTTTCAAAGTTTAAAACAATGCTAATATCATTTTTTTGAACGATTTCATTACAAATGTTTATTTTATATATTTATAAAATATTATAAAATATAATAACTATGTTTTGTCCTATTAACAAAAGACAGGCAATGTACTATTAACAAATGTTAATAGTTTTTTAAAAGTTAAAATGATACTTTATGCATTTGTTTTGTGTCAGATGATTAACAATATAAATTAAACAAAGCTTAAAACAAACAAAATAATAAAACGAAAACAAAGCTTGAACATTTTATTTAATTGAAAAGCCTTTTTGAAATAAAATGTGTTTTTTTCCCTCTGAAATAGCAAAAGCATCGCACACTTAGCTGTACCTGCTCTAAATAAATAATAGTATTTAAATAAAAATACAAAATCGAAATAAATAAATTATATAAAACAAAATCAAATCAAAGAAAATAAATCTTATTAAAGTTATGCAGGCACACATTTAACAATAATTTTCAAGTGACAAATAAAATCAATCAAAATTCCTTACACATGGAGTTAATCCTGACGATTCCTGAGGCGCCTTTCCTCATGACACTCGCTTTTTTTTTCGAAGATATATTTTCTTTGGTTTGATTTTGTTTTTGTAATAATTTATTTTATTTAGTTCGATTTTGTATTTTTATTGAATTACTCTTTTTTATTTAGAGCAGGTACAGCTAGTGTGTGATGCTTTTGCTATTTCAGAGGAAAACAATAATTTTATTTAATTAATAATTTTTGTTTCAGTCCACCATATAATTATGTTGTGTTTGATCTATGGAAAAAAGTTAGTTGTGAAATGGTTGAATATTAACAAAAGTTAATAGTTTTTTACAAGTTAGAATAATACGATATATATATATATATATAAACAAGCCGGTGGCACCGCCACCCCGGTGCCTTTACGGTTACTGTGCATGACGGGCAATATCGTAACTCCGCTTTGACCTTTGAGAAGATGTGTGCTATAGAGCTTGCATTGGTGTGGGCTCTGCAAAAGTGTGTGTGTGTGTGTGAGGCGTGATTGAACAATGTAGACATATATATATATATATATATAAAGGCACCGGGGTGGCGGTGCCACCGGCTTGTTTATATATATATATATATATATATATATATATATATATATATATATGAATATAGCTGCGAGCAGCGATGAAGGGCCAAAGCCGGCGGCACCGCCACTCCGGTGCCTTTAGGTAACTAAAGGCACCGGGGTTGCGGTGCCACCGGCTTGGGCCCGTAATCGCTGCTCGCAGCTATATTTATTATTATTATTATTATTATTATTTTACTACCTTTTGGGCACTTTTGGGGGCCTTAACGTGCTCGAAAACTCTTGAAACTTTGCACACATCTCAGAACCCGCGGCCATCAGGGCCGGGCTGAAGCTGGTACCCGGGCGTGGCAGGGGGGCTCGACAGCGCCCCCTGGAACGGGGTTTGAACACTTGTCCATATATCAAACACGCTTGCATGTAATAATCTGAAACTCGGTACACTTATAGATCTCATCGGGCCAAACAACTTTCGTGCTCTAAGTTTTACGTCAGCCCAACAGGAAGTCGGTTATTATGGGTTGTTTGGAAACTCATTTTCTATATTTTTCTTACGACTATTCGGGCACTTTTGGGGCCCTTAACGTGCTCGAAAACTCTTGAAACTTTGCACACAGGTCAGAACCCGCGGCCATCAGGGCCGGGCTGAAGATGGTACCCGGGCGTGGCAGGGGGGCTCGACAGCGCCCCCTGGAACGGGGTCCGAAAACTTGGTCCATAAATCAAACACACTTGCATGTAATAATATGAAACTCGGTACACATATAGATCTCATCGGTTCATATATACTTCATGCTCTTACTTTTTACCCCATCCCAACAGGAAGTCGGCTATTTAGGGTTGTTTGTTAAACGCATGCAATGGAATTTAAAGTACTTCTCCTAGAGAATTCAAAGAAATGCCACGAAACTCGGTCAGCATGAAGTCAAGACATTGAGGATGAAAAATTGCCAGGGGATTTTTGATATCTCGAACGGTTTGGCCGTGGCGAGGAAACGAATTTATGGCGAGAAACGTGAAACAGGAAGTGTGTTATAACTTCAGCATACATTAGCTGATCTTAACGAAACTTCACCAGTGTGTTCGCTTTAAGAGGCCGATCACATGGATGTGACTATTGTGAGTCAAAGTTATAGCGCCACCAACTGGCAGCAGGAAGTGTGTCACTTTCAAAATGCTTTGAAATCACCCTCTTATTTTAACCCGATTTGCTTCAAACTTCATCTGTATAATGTAAATACACGGCAGATGTAGACCTGTGAAAGGATTATTGATATATTAGATACTGTTGCCGTGGCAACGCATCAAACTTTAATATTCTTTGTTGATGCTTTTGAGACTCTTAACATACTTGAAATAACATGAAACTCGACAGACACATCACATTTATTAGCCAGTAGACATGTGCAAAGTTTCAGCAACGGGCGTGGTGCAGGGGCTCAGTAGCGCCACCTTTTGACAAAAGTGGGGGTGTTAGTTCTATAGTTTTACCTACAATCATAAAACTCGGTACGCATATTGTTCAGATCAAGCCGGACAACTTTCTAATTTACTGTCATTAGCTCAGACCAAGAGGGAGTCAGATATTTTAGTTTGAATGTGGATGTTTCTGAGAATTTTCTCTCCCTCTCTTTCCGTCTCTGTGTGTGAGGGATTTGTCTATTGATTTTAATGCATTTCAAGGTTTCAGGGGATTTTGGGACTCTTAACGTGCTCAAAAACTTTTGAAATTTTGCACACAGGTCAGAACCCACGGCCATCAGGGCCGGGCTGAAGCTGGTACCCGGGCGTGGCAGGGGGGCTCAACAGCGCCCCCTTGAACGGGGTCCGACAATTTGGTCCATATATTCAACACGCTTGCATGAATTAATATGAAACTCAGTACACATATAGATCTCATCGGGCCAAACATTTTACCCCTGGTCAAGTTTTACGCCAGCCCAACAGGAAGTCGGCTATTATGGGTTGTTTGGAAAACGCTTGCTGTGGAATTTGAAGTACTACTCCTAGGCAATTCATTCAATCATTGCCAAACTAGGCGTGCATGAAGTCAAGACATTGAGGATGCTAAATTGCTGACGGATTTTTGATATCTCGAACGGTTTGGCCGTGGCGAGGAAATGAATTTTCATGACTAAAAAAGGACATATAAAGTGTGTTATAACTTAGTTAGATTTACCTACAGTTACAAAACTCAGCTTGTATATTCTTCTCCTCAAGCCAAACAACTTTCTAATTTACAGTCAATAGCTCCAACCCTCAGAAAGTCAGATATTGTGGTTTGAATGTGGATTTCATGAAATGGTATCTCTCTCTGTCACTCTTTGACAGAGAGAGGGCCCCCTCCCATTCTATGTGTGTGTGTGTGTGTGGCTGTCTGTGTGGGGAGGGAGGGGGAGGGAGGGCTGGTGTCTGTGTTTATATGTGTGTGTGTGGCTGGCTGGCTGTTACAGTGACATGATATTAAGCCTTTCATTGCTGTGTGATTTTTCCTGCATTAAAAGATAAAGAAATCTCTAAGGCCTTGTCTTTTTGCATAACAATTTTGTATTTTTTTTAAATTACAAAATATGCACAGAACCAAGATCTTTTAAATGTATAGTTTGCTTTAAATAAAATTAAGATTGTATTGGTAATTGAAGCTGAATGAATTTAAAATGAATGTGCTATATTTCAGAACAATATATTTGTTTTCCTTTAAATTGTAAAACACTAACTTTATTCTCATCTGAATTATAAATAATTTATTCCTGTATAAAATAAAAACACATTTGAATTTTTCTTTTTTAATCAATGTAGAATGTGTAATTGAAAAATAAACAGATTAGGGCTCTGAGGACAATAAATGAAAATCAATGCGATGTGGTGAATGTCCAAAAGATGGCACCCACAGACTGTTTTAAATGGGGTTGGATAAATATTTTTTGCTTTTAGACAGTGTGTGCGTGTGATTTTAGTTTGGTGACAGTTGTAGGTTACAGTTTGACAAGAGTTTATAGTTTGAAAAAAGCACTTTGTTGTGTTTTATTGGACGGAGTATGTTTTTATGTGTAACAGTTCAATCGCACCCGCACCTCACACACACACACACACACACACACACACACACACACACACATATTGAAACCTGAGTGAAGTACAAAGCCCATAATAAAGAATAGTTTAGCATCCAAATACATCGCAAATGTTGAAACAGTTTGATTCTAATGAGAGAGTTACGTGGCCAAACACCACTTACTTTCACTTTCGCTTTCAATTATTTCGGTTAATTCTTAATTATAGTTTTTTTGAATTCTTGTTCTGTTCTGAATATCATTAAATTTAAAGAATTGCTTGTGTAATATTTTGAGTGTATCATCAAAACAGAATAATTCTCTCGGTTTAGTGATTCCCTAGTTTTTTTTATTGTTTTCATTGTTCTCAGGTAAGGCAAGTGAGATATATATATATATAATTTATAGCAACGCATCAAACTTTATTATTCTTTGTTGATGCTTTTGAGACTCTTAACATACTTGAAATTGCATGAAACCCGACAGACACATCACATTTATTAGACAGTAGACATGTGCAGAGTTTCAGAAACGGGCATGGTGAGAGCAATTAGAGAATAATGTTTAAGTTTAAAAACAGCCAGAATGGTTGTTTAGTCAAAAAAAATTTTTTTTGCCATGGCAACGCATCAAACTTTAATATTCTTTTTGGATGCTTTTGAGACTCTTAGCATGCCTGAAATTGCTTAAAATTGCATGAAACTTGACAGACAGATCACATTTACTAGCCAGTAGACATGTGCAAAGTTTCAGAAACGGGCGTGGTGCAGGGGCTCAGTAGCGCCACCTTTTGTGACAAAAGTGTGTGTGGGGGGTTAGTTTCATCTACAGTTACAAAACTTTTTCAACTTGATGAAAATACATTAAAGATGCTAAATTGTGAACGGATATTGAATATCTCAAACGGTTTTGCTATGGCGAGGGATTATGTCAAAAAAAGAATCAGGAAATGTCTCATATCTTTCTAAAATGTAATTATACACCATTTATTTTTCTATAAAATTATACTAATATTAGAACTAAACCCATTGTATTCCTTTTTTTCAATTTAAGATTTATGTTTAAGTTTAAAAACAGCCAGAATGGTTGTTTAGCCAAAAAAAAAAAAAAAAAAAATCATTCATAGTGCTTTACTGCCCTCTTGTGTTCAAAATCAGGTAGGCCAATTGTATTAAATTGTATATGCTACTATGGGAATATTTTCCCACCGTGACTCCGCTGGGGGCTTTAAAATCGCTAACTTGAAAGCGAAAGTAACGGACGTCTCCACAAGACGTGCAGCTGTGAGCATTTTCGTTTCATTTTAAAAGAAGCCCCATTTCGGGGGCGGATTTCTTGAATGTATTTTACAAAATCACAATGTTGTGTTTGATTGCGAGTATCCAAAAATAAGTAAACACTTTGCAGTTTGAATGATCTTCTTGAATAAAATGACGGAGTAGCCAATGTTTCCACTGTTCGATCGCGGACGTCCACACGGACTGTTGCTGATATTTGCTGCAACTTTCGTTCAGCTCACAATTTAGTAAGCAAACACGCTTCAAATGTGTTTATTTTATTTTTGTGTATATATATGTGTGTATATATATATATATATATATATATATATATATATATATATATATATATATATATATATATAGCTTATGTTTCAAATATGAGTTAATTAACAATCGTTGGAAAGAATGATACTTTTAAACATAACACTAAACCGTCATTAGGTGTCGCCAGGCGACCGTCTTAATGAGCGAGTCATTGATTCATTCGTTCAAACGATTCGTTCGAACGGCTGAGTGATTCATGAATGAGACAGATTATGGATTGGTCGTTGAATCTTTGAGTCAACCGATTTGTTCAAAATGCTGAATCATTCAGTAATGAGAACGCGTTGCTGTGAGATGCTCGATGGTTCTGCTGTGATCTTTGTTGAACTATTTTCGCTGCTGAAACAGAAAAAAAGTCAATATTGCATCTAAAATGTAAGTGATTTGACGTGTGTGTGTGTGTGTGTGTGTGTGTGTGTGTGTGTGTGTGTGTGTGTGTGTGTGTGTGTGTGTGTGATTGTGTCTGTTACAGTGATTGTTTAACCCTTGTTAAAGTTTAGGCTTTGTATTTTTGGATATATATCTTTTTATATATAAAAAATTGCATACAACCCATATATTTTAAATGTATTGTTTGCTTTAAATTACATTGAGATTTGTATGTTTGGTAATTGAACCTGAATGAATTTTAAATGAATGTGCGATATTTCAGATCATATTTTTGTTTTCCTTAAAATTTGAACTAACACTAACTTTACTCTCATCTGAATGATAGATTATTTATTTATGTATAAAATAAAAACACATTTGATTTTTCTTTTTTAATCAATGTAGAATGTGTAACTGAAAAAATAAACAGATTAGGGCTCTGTTCGAGAACAAGAAATGAAAACCAATGCAATATGATGAATGTCCAAAAGATTTTTTTGCTTTTAAACTATGTGTGTGTGTGTGTGTGTGTGTGTGTGTGTAAGAGATTTTGGTTGGGTGACAGTTGTAGTTTACAGTTTGACAAAAGCACAATGTTGTGTTTTATTGCGATTGTACACAAATATAAGTAAACACTTTGTAGTTTGAATAATGTCCTGTATGAACAAAATGACGGAGTATGTTTTTATGTCTACATTGTTCAATCACGCCTCACACACACACACACACACACACACAAAAACTATTTTTCTAATCAGATCAGGCAAATATTCTGTCTTGGCACACTTCATATAACTTTCAAACTTGTGTACTTATTTCATGTGTCCATTAAGTCCATGAGACCGTAGGGTGTCTCATTTTTCATTTTAGGTTTCAGAAGGTTGCTCACGCATACTTTGTGGTTGATATGTGCCCTCAATGCACACTTTTGCAGAGCCCACACTGATGCAAGCTCTACAGCACACATCTTCTCAAAGGTCAAAGCGGGGTTACGTTATTGCCCGTCACGCACAGTAACCCTAAAGGCACCGGGGTGGCGGTGCCACCGGCTTGTTTATATAAATATATAAATATATATATATATATATATATATATATATATATATATATATATATATATATATATATAAATATAGCTGCGAGCAGCGATGAAGGGCCAAAGCCGGCGGCACCGCCACTCCGGTGCCTTTACCTAAAGGCACCGGGGTTGCGGTGCCACCGGCTTGGGCCCGTAATCGCTGCTCGCAGCTATATTTATTATTATTTTACTACCTTTTGGGCACTTTTGGGGGCCTTAACGTGCTCGAAAACTCTTGAAACTTTGCACACATCTCAGAACCCGCGGCCATCAGGGCCGGGCTGAAGCTGGTACCCGGGCGTGGCAGGGGGGCTCGACAGCGCCCCCTGGAACGGGGTTTGAACACTTGGTCCATAAATCAAACACGCTTGCATGTAATAATATGAAACTCAGTACACATATAGATCTCATCGGTTCATATATACTTCATGCTCTTACTTTTTACCCCAGCCCAACAGGAAGTCGGCTATTAAGGGTTGTTTGGAAAACACATGCAATGGAATGTGAAATACTCCTCCTAGAGAATTCAAACACACGGCACGAAACTCGGTCAGCATGAAGTCAAGACACTGAGGATGAAAAATTGCCAGGGGATTTTTGATATCTCGAACGGTTTGGCCGTGGCGAGTAAACGAAATTATGGCGAGAAACGTGAAACAGGAAGTGTGTTATAACTACTGGATACATTAACTAATCTTGATGAAACTTCAGCAGTGTGTTCGTTGTAAGAGCCCGATCACATGGATGTGACTATTGTGAGTCAAAGTTATAGCGCCACCAACTGGAAGCAGGAAGTGTGTCACTTTCAAAATGCTTTTAAATCACCCTCTTATTTTTACCCGATTTGCTTCAAACTTCATGTGCATAATGTAGACACACGCCAGATGTAGACCTGTGAAAGGATTATTGATATCTTAGATACTGTTGCCATGGCAATGCATCAAACATTAATATTCCTTTTTTTAAGCTTTTTCATGCTTTTTTATGCTTTCGGGCACTTTTGGGGTTCTTAACGTGCTCGAAAACTCTTGAAACTTTGCACACGGGATAAAACCCGCGGCCATCAGGGCCAGGCTGAAGCTGGTACCCGGGCGTGGCAGGGGGGCTCGACAGCGCCCCCTTGAACGGGTCAGACAATTTGGTCCATATATCCAACACGCTTTACCCTATTTGCTTCAAACTTGATGTGTATAATGTAGACACAAGCCAGATGTAGACCTGTGAAAGGATTGTTGATATCTTAGATGCTGTTGCCGTGACAACGCATCAAACTTTAATATTCTTTTTGGATACTTTTGAGATTCTTAGCGCACTTTTGGGGCCCTTAACGTGCTCAAAAACTCTTGAAACTTTGCACACGGGTCAGAAACCACGGCCATCAGGGCCGGGCTGAAGCTGGTACCCGGGCGTGGCAGGGGGGCTCGACAGCGCCCCCTGGAATGGGGTCCGAAAACTTGGTCCATAAATCAAACAGGCTTTACCCGATTTGCTTCAAACTTGATGTGTATAATGTAGACACACGCCAGATTTAGACCTGTGAAAGGATTGTTGATATCTTAGATGCTGTTGCCGTGACAACGCATCAAACTTTAATATTCTTTTTGGATACTTTTGAGACTCTCAGCGCACTTTGGGGGCCCTTAACGTGCTCAAAAACTCTTGAAACTTTGCACACGGGTCAGAACCCGTGGCCATCAGGGCCGGGCTGAAGCTGGTACCCGGGCGTGGCAGGGGGGCTCGACAGCGCCCCCTGGAACGGGGTCCGAAAACTTGGTCCATAAATCAAACACGCTTGAATGTAATAATATGAAACTCGGTACACATATAGATCTCATCGATTCATATATCCTTTGTACTTTTACTTTTTACCCCAGCCCAACAGGAAGTCGGCTATTATGGTTTGTTTGGAAGCGTATGCCCCTGGAATTCGATATACTCCTCCTAGAGAATTCAACCAATCGCCACGAAACTCGGTCAGCATGAAGTCAAGACATTGAGGATGAAAAGTTGCCAGGGGATTTTTGATATCTCGAACGGTTTGGCTGTGGCGAGGAAACGAATTTATGGCGAATAAAGGAAACAGGAAGTGTGTTATAACTTCTGCATACATTAACTGATCTTGATGAAACTTCAGCAGTGTGTTCGCTGTAAGAGTCCGATCACATGGATGTGACTATTGTGAGTCAAAGTTATAGCGCCACCAACTGGCAGCAGGAAGTGTGTCACTTCCTAAAGGCTTTGAAATCACCCTCTTATTTTTACCCAATTTGCTTCAAACTTTATGTGTATAATGTAAATACACGGCAGATGTAGACCTGTGAAAGGATTATTGAAATCTTAGATACTGTTGCCATGGCAACGCATCAAACTTTAATATTCTTTTTGGATGCTTTTGAGACTCTTAGCATGCCTGAAATTGCTTAAAATTGCATGAAACTTGACAGACAGATCACATTTATTAGCCAGTAGACATGTGCAAAGTTTCAGAAACGGGCGTGGTGCAGGGGCTCAGTAGCGCCACCTTTTGTGACAAAAGTGTGTGTGGGGGGGGGGGGGGGGGGTTAGTTTCATCTACAGTTACAAAACTTTTTCAACTTGATGAAAATACATTAAAGATGCTAAATTGTGAACGGATATTGAATATCTCAAACGGTTTTGCTATGGCGAGGGATTATGTCAAAAAAAGAATCAGGAAATGTCTCATATCTTTCTAAAATGTAATTATACACCATTTATTTTTCTATAAAATTATACTAATATTAGAAGTAAACCCATTGTATTCCTTTTTTTCAATTTAAGATTTATGTTTAAGTTTAAAAACAGCCAGAATGGTTGTTTAGCCAAAAAAAATAAATAAAAATCATTCATAGTGCTTTACTGCCCTCTTGTGTTCAAAATCAGGTAGGCCAATTGATGCTACTATGGGAATATTTTCCCACCGTGACTCCGCTGGGGGCTTTAAAATCGCTAACTTGAAAGCGAAAGTAACGGACGTCTCCACAAGACGTGCAGCTGTGAGCATTTTTGTTTCATTTTAAAAGAAGCCCCATTTCGGGGGCGGATTTCTTGAATGTATTTTACAAAATCACAATGTTGTGTTTGATTGCGAGTATCCAAAAATAAGTAAACACTTTGCAGTTTGAATGATCTTCTTGAATAAAATGACGGAGTAGCCAATGTTTCCACTGTTCGATCGCGGACGTCCACACGGACATTGATAATGGTGGCGCGTGCAGAGCGCGTGCTTGAATTGTGAGTTCAATAGTCTATTATTTTTCACGGAAAACACAACAACAAAAGAGTATAATGATAGATTCGCTTAAATAGGCGCTTTTACATAAAATAGCCTATTCCGTCATCATCTTTTCAGTCAGCTCTTCACTCTCGTGATTAATGAAATTTGACTCCTGTTGCTGATATTTGCTGCAACTTTCGTTCAGCTCACAATTTAGTAAGCAAACACGCTTCAAATGTGTTTATTTTATTTTTGTGTATATATATGTGTGTGTATATATATATATATATATATATATATATATATAGCTTATGTTTCAAATATGAGTTAATTAACAATCGTTGGAAAGAATGATACTTTTAAACATATCACTAAACCGTCATTAGGTGTCGCCAGGCGACCGTCTTAATGAGCGAGTCATTGATTCATTCGTTCAAACGATTCGTTCGAACGGCTGAGTCATTCATGAATGAGACAGATTATGGATTGGTCGTTGAATCTTTGAGTCAACCGATTTGTTCAAAATGCTGAATCATTCAGTAATGAGAACGCGTTGCTGTGAGATGCTCGATGGTTCTGCTGTGATCTTTGTTGAACTATTTTCGCTGCTGAAAAAGAAAAAAAGTCAATATTGCATCTAAAATGTAAGTGATTTGACGTGTGTGTGTGTGTGTGTGTGTGTGTGTGTGTGTGTGTGTGTGATTGTGTCTGTTACAGTGATTGTTTAACCCTTGTTAAAGTTTAGGCTTTGTATTTTTGGATATATATCTTTTTATATATAAAAAAAATTGCATACAACCCATATATTTTAAATGTATTGTTTGCTTTAAATTACATTGAGATTTGTATGTTTGGTAATTGAACCTGAATGAATTTTAAATGAATGTGCGATATTTCAGATCATATTTTTGTTTTCCTTAAAATTTTAACTAACACTAACTTTACTCTCATCTGAATGATAGATTATTTATTTATGTCTAAAATAAAAGCACATTTGATTTTTCTTTTTTAATCAATGTAGAATGTGTAATTGAAAAAATAAACAGATTAGGGCTCTGTTCGAGAACAAGAAATGAAAACCAATGCAATATGATGAATGTCCAAAAGATTTTTTTGCTTTTAAACTATGTGTGTGTGTGTGTGTGTGTGTGTGTGTGTGTGTAAGAGATTTTGGTTGGGTGACAGTTGTAGTTTACAGTTTGACAAAAGCACAATGTTGTGTTTTATTGCGATTGTACACAAATATAAGTAAACACTTTGTAGTTTGAATAATGTCCTGTATGAACAAAAGGACGGAGTATGTTTTTATGTCTACATTGTTCAATCACGCCTCACACACACACACACACACAAAAACTATTTTTCTAATCAGATCAGGCAAATATTCTGTCTTGGCACACTTCATATAACTTTCAAACTTGTGTACTTATTTCATGTGTCCATTAAGTCCATGAGACCGTAGGGTGTCTCATTTTTCATTTTAGGTTTCAGAAGGTTGCTCACGCATACTTTGTGGTTGATATGTGCCCTCAATGCACACTTTTGCAGAGCCCACACTGATGCAAGCTCTACAGCACACATCTTCTCAAAGGTCAAAGCGGGGTTACGTTATTGCCCGTCACGCACAGTAACCCTAAAGGCACCGGGGTGGCGGTGCCACCGGCTTGTTTATATATATATATATATATATATATATATATATATATATATATATATAAATATAGCTGCGAGCAGCGATGAAGGGCCAAAGCCGGCGGCACCGCCACTCCGGTGCCTTTAGGTAATTAAAGGCACCGGGGTTGCGGTGCCACCGGCTTGGGCCCGTAATCGCTGCTCGCAGCTATATTTATTATTATTATTATTATTTTACTACCTTTTGGGCACTTTTGGGGCACTTAACATGCTCGAAAACTCTTGAAACTTTGCACACGGGTCAGAACCCGCGGCCATCAGGGCCGGGCTGAAGCTGGTACCCGGGCGTGGCAGGGGGGCTCGACAGCGCCCCCTGGAACGGGGTTTGAACACTTGTCCATATATCAAACACGCTTGCATGTAATAATCTGAAACTCGCTACACTTATATATCTCATCGGGCCGAACAACTTTCGTGCTCTAAGTTTTACGCCAGCCCAACAGGAAGTCGGCTATTTAGGGTTGTTTGGAAACGCATGCTCAGGAATTTGAAACACTTCTCCTAGGGAATTCCCCCGTTCGTCTCCAAACTCGGTGTGCATGAAGTCAAGACATTGAGGATGAAAAATTGCCAGGGGATTTTTGATATCTCGAACGGTTTGGCCGTGGTGAGGAAACGAATTTATGGCGAATAATGGAAACAGGAAGTGTGTTATAACTTCTACATACATTAACTGATCTTGATGAAACTTCAGCAGTGTGTTCGCTGTAAGAGGCCGATCACATGGATGTAACTATTGTGAGTCAAAGTTATAGCGCCACCAACTGGCAGCAGGAAGTGTGTCACTTTCTAAATGCTTTTGACAAAAGTGGGAGGGTTAGTTTTATCTACAGTAACAAAACTCGATATGTATATTGTACTCTTCGAGCCGGACAACTTTCTATTTTACCGTAATTAGCAACGACCAACAGGAAGTCAGATAATTTGGTTTGAATATGGTGAGCCTCTCTCTGAGCTCTGTATGGCAAGCCCTTTTAACATTTAAAAGCTAAGTTTGACTATCCGGAATTAACATTGTTGATATCAACAACGTCTTTCTGACAAGTCGTAATTATATTTTGGATAGTTTGTATTATCATTTAAGATATCTATAACGTAATTGGCCTATGGGTAAGCCACGCCCCCAAACGCGATGAGCCAATCACAGTGCGCATAGCTAACCCAATAAAATGAAAGTTACAGATATCAAATTTCAGATATCTCTAATCAAAATGAATTTCAAGATATCTTTCACTTGATAATAGATATCTAATATCTATTATCAAAATTATGACTATCCCTAACTCCAGTTTGAGATATCTACAATGCCGTTCTGACTAGTCATAATTTAAATGTATTTAAATGTATTGTTTGCTTTAAATTAAATTAAGATTGTATGTTTGGTAATTTAATCTAAATTAATTAAAAATGTATGCACTATATTTCAGATCAATATATTTGTTTTCCATCATTTTAATCAACACTAATTTTATTCTCATCTAAATTATAAATAACTTATTTCTGTATAAAATAAAAAATCCCGAATAATCCAGACCAACCAGAGCGCACTATTCCTACAACATCATCAGTGCTGAAGCGGAACTACCAGAGCCGTTCGGCAGATAGCGAGCAGATGCAGCATATGTGTTGTAACGAGGCAGGGTCAGGCCAGGGGGGTCCATTTGCAGCTTTTTATTAAGAAAGGTCAAGACAGGCAGGGTGAGCAATGGCAAACAGGGCAGAACAGAAAAGGCAGAGACAAACCAGGTTGACAGGCAAAGGGCAAAGACCTCCAGATAAATACTGGGCTTCTGGATTTACACATTTAAGTGCTGCAAAACAGATTGACTTATGACATCCTATGACAGGGGTGGGCAACAGTTTTAGTCTGAGGGCCACAGTTACTTTGGCAAAGTAAACGGAGGGCCACACTTTGGACAATTGCAATTAAACAGTTACATGATTAAATGGTACAAATTAATTCAATGCAAATATGTATAAGGCTACTCTACAGTTACTTTGACTTTGCCAGCCTATTTCAAGGCCTGATATTTATTTTTGCTATAGGCCAGTCTGACCTAGGCCACTCTAAGGTTACAATAACTTGATTTACTTTCCTACACTACCCTGCACATTGTTCATGTCATTCATACCAGCTGTAACTATTCAAGATGGAAAGCTATTAACAAAACTGCAAATGTATGTGTGCAGGTTACATTAACATTAGGGATGTGCACGAATATTCGAATTTTCGATCTGTAATTATTATTAGTAAAATAAAATACTATTCGAATTTTACTACGTTGCTTTGCTGGCCGTAAATGCAGTGAATCCATGATAAATCCCAAGCACTAACTCGCAATTATAATTAAATGCACTGGGTGGCGCTGTGGAGTGTGTTAACAAGTTGTGTGTATTTGATCACATAATGTTGTCGTCTGCCTCGCGAAGTTTGGAATTACTTGAAAATGATCTTACTAAATGGAATTACTTTTGATCAAATTAATTAATTAATCTGAGTTATAATATCATCATCACCACAATGAGAAATCACATGAAATCCAAACAGTCGACTGAGGAAAGACAGCTGACCAACACTGCATTCACGACTGCAGGTAAGCGCAGCTGGACCCCGCGTGATCCGAGCTTAGATGATAACTTATCTTATAGCAAAATTATTTTGAGACATATACTTCCTTTAAGTTTCGTTGAGGGAGACCGGTTTAAGAACAGAAAACGCAAAGTGCTGTTAGAAACTTAGAACACCGTTATCTTTGTGTCTCTGAAACGTCTGTCAGCGCAGCGCCTTTTCTCACTCGATCATAAATTGCTGGCGGCGCCCCTGCATGTGGATATTGTTTTTCTCTATATAAACGTGAAACAATATAAACACGATAATCATATGCTGACTCGAGTGTGTGTACGTTCTGTACGATATCTGGCGCAACCGCTTTATTAGGCGTTTTTTTCCCGTTCGCGCTGCTTGAGCATTCTTTTATTAATGCTTTTGTTTTTTATATTTTTTGTTTACACATAGGCCTAATGTTTAATGTTTTCAACTAAAAGAAATGGTGACAAAAACGTAAAAAAAAAAAAAAAACTTAAAAAATAACATCTTTTTCGTTAAATGTCATTTAAATAAACGAATATTCGAATATTCGATTTTTATGAGCCCAAATATTCGAATGCAATATTTTTGAAAAATGCCCATCCCTAATTAACATACAGACTTCCAGTGTTGGGAAGGATACTTTCAAAACATATTTCGTTGCAGAATACATGACTGGCAAAACCAGCAAAAGTAATGATTATGAATATGTAAAATATAGCAAGGAGATATTTTAATTGTTTCTTAATAAATAAGTGTTTTCTTTGTTATTGTCGGCTAAGATGAAGTTGGCGATGCTGACTCACGATCTTCAGTAGCCTAGTGAACGCGCCAGAGAGAAATGCACATTTCATAAGGATTACATAAGCAGAGAGCAGTCTGTAGTCTGTTTTCTTTCGTTTTGAATTGTTCAGTTTAAAAGTAGACATGTGAGGCAAGTAGGCTACTTTATATGCTGAGTTTCGGTTCATTTATGAGACGAGCTCCAGTTCACGCGCCGGCGTGATTATCTCGTTATTAATGTTTCGTGATTATCTCTATATTGTCTGCTATATTTACTTCTTATTTATTAAATACAGGCAATTGGTTGATGAAACATTGATTAAAATTAAGATACAATTAATACAAAACGAAATTCACTTTAAAGAAAGGTTTTGTGCTTTCTGTTTGATGTCTTTGTGAAAGTTTTAAAGCATCTTTTAGTGCCGCTTTTAGAGCGCTCACGTCCGTAACGGAGAACACGTCCGTAACATTGTTTTTCCTCAAAAATACGAACACGAAAAATAAAATAAAATGAATATTTTATGTTATGTGGAGACAGAGACAACCCTTCATCCGGTGGGTAGTATTAATTTTGGTTTGCGCAGTGTAATTCACAGAATTACTAAAACATATTTGCCACCTAAGTTAAAGATTGTTTTGTGTCACGCATGTTTATTTCGGCGTGTGTTTCATCCAAATTGCGATCGCATCGCGGGGGCCGGATTGAAGCACTATGCGGGCCGGATCCGGCCCCCGGGCCGTATATTGCCCATGTATGTCCTATGACATTAAAAATGATTCTAAATTTAAATGATCTCATATATGTGGCTATTGTGATTCACGATCATAGGCCCTGTCCAAAATGGTACACTTCATATGAATTTTCGGTCTTGTGTACTTATTTCATGTGTCCGTTAAATCCATGGGACCGTAGAGCGACAGTGAAAGCGGGGTTACGTTTTTGCACGTCGTGCACAGTAACCCTAAAGGCACCGGGGTGGCAGTGCCACCGGCTTATTTATATATATATATATATATATATATATATATATATATATATATATATATATATATATAAATATAGCTGCGAGCAGCGATGAAGGGCCAAAGCCGGCGGAACCGCCACTCCGGTGCCTTTAGGTAACTAAAGGCACCGGGGTTGCGGTGCCACCGGCTTGGGCCCGCAATCGCTGCTCGCAGCTATATTTATTATTATTATTATTCTAACGACTATCCGGGCACTTTTGGGGCTCTTAACGTGCACGAAAACTCTTGAAACTTTGCACACAGGTCAGAACCCGCGGCCATCAGGGCCGGGCTGAAGCTGGTACCCGGGCGTGGCAGGGGGGCTCGACAGCGCCCCCTGGAACGAGGTCCGAAAACTTGGTCCATAAATCAAACACGCTTGCATGTAATAATATGAAACTCGGTACACATATAGATCTCATCGGTTTATATATCCTTTGTACTTTTACTTTTTACCCCAGCCCAACAGGAAGTCGGCTATTATGGTTTGTTTGGAAGCGTATGCCCCTGGAATTCGATATACTCCTCCTAGAGAATTCAACCAATCGCAACGAAACTCGGTCAGCATGATGTCAAGACATTGAGGATGAAAAATTGCCAGGGGATTTTTGATATCTCGAACGGTTTGGCCGTGACGAGGAAACGAATTTATGGCGAATAATGGAAACAGGAAGTGTGTTATAACTTCTGTATACATTAACTGATCTTGATGAAACTTCAACAGTGTGTTCGCTGTAAGAGGCCGATCACATGGATGTGACTATTGTGAGTCAAAGTTATAGCGCCACCAACTGGCAGCAGGAAGTGTGTCACTTTCAAAATGCTTTGAAATCACCCTCTTATTTTTACCCGATTTGCTTCAAACTTGATGTGTATAATGTAGACACTCGCCAGATGTAGACCTGTGAAAGGATTATTGATGTCTTAGATACTGTTGCCATGGCAACGCATCAAACTTTAATATTCTTTTTGGATGCTTTTGAGACTCTTAGCATGCCTGAAATTGCTTAAAATTGCATGAAACTCGACAGACAGATCACATTTATTAGCCAGTAGACATGTGCAAAGTTTCAGAAACGGGCGTGGTGCAGGGACTCAGTAGCGCCACCTTTTGACAAAAGTGGGGGGGTTAGTTTTATAGTTTTACCTACAATCATAAAACTCAGTACGCATATTGTTCAGATCAAGCCGGACAACTTTCTAATTAACTGTCATTAGCTCAGACCAAGAGGAAGTTGAATATGGTGGTTTGAATATGGTCATTTTCTCTTTCTCTCTCTCTGAGCCAATATGGCAAGCCGTTTTAACATTTAATCATTTTAACCTTCTAGTCTCTATTTTCATGCTTCTAGTACTTATTTTTTAGATACTAGTATCTATTCCATTAAGTACTAGTACTTATTCATTAGCGACTAGTGCTTATTCTTTAGTACTAGTGCCTATTCTTTAGATACTAGTGCTTATTCTTTAGATATTCTTTTGAATACGTATTAGTAGCTAATGAATAAGTACTGGTATCTATTTAATAGGTACTAGTATCTAATGACTTAGTACTAGTATTTATTGAATAAATACTAGTATCTATTAATAGGTACTAGTATCTAAAAGGTCATTTTCTCTTTCTCTCTCTGAGCCAATATGGCAAGCCGTTTTAACATTTAATCATTTTAACCTACTAGTCTCTATTTTCATGCTACTAGTACTTATTTTTTAGATACTAGTATCTATTCCATTAAGTACTAGTACTTATTCATTAGCGACTAGTGTAAAATATAGCAAGGAGATATTTTAATTGTTTATTAATAAAAAAGTGTTTTCTTTGTCATTGTCGGCTAAGATGAAGTTGACGATGCTGACTCGCGATCTTCAGTAGCCTAGTGAACGCGCCAGAGAGAAATGCACATTTCATAAGGATTACATAAGCAGAGAGCAGTCTGTAGTCTGTTTTCTTTCGTTTTGAATTGTTCAGTTTAAAAGTAGACATGTGAGGCAAGTAGGCTACTTTATATGCTGAGTTTCGGTTCATTTATGAGACGAGCTCCAGTTCACGCGCCGGCGTGATTATCTCGTTATTAATGTTTGGTGATTATCTCTATATTGTCTGCTATATTTACTTCTTATTTATTAAATACAGGCAATTGGTTGATGAAACATTGATTAAGATACAATTAATACAAAACGAAATTCACTTTAAAGAAAGGTTTTGTGCTTTCTGTTTGATGTCTTTGTGAAAGTTTTAAAGCATCTTTTAGTGCCGCTTTCAGAGCGCTCACGTCCGTAACGGAGAACACGTCCGTAACATTGTTTTTCCTCATAAATGCGAACACGAAAAATAAAATAAAAAGAATATTTTAGGTTATGTGGAGACAGAGACAACCCTTCATCCGGTGGGTAGTATTAATTTTGGTTTGCGCAGTGTAATTCACTGAATTACTAAAACATATTTGCCACCTAAGTTAAAGATTGTTTTGTGTCACGCATGTTTATTTCGGCGTGTGTTTCATCCAAATTGCGATCGCATCGCGGGGGCCGGATTGAAGCACTATGCGGGCCGGATCCGGCCCCCGGGCCGTATATTGCCCATGTATGTCCTATGACATTAAAAATGATTCTAAATTTAAATGATCTCATATATGTGGCTATTGTGATTCACGGTCATAGGCCCTGTCCAAAATGGTACACTTCATATGAATTTTCGGTCTTGTGTACTTATTTCATGTGTCCGTTAAATCCATGGGACCGTAGGGCGACAGTGAAAGCGGGGTTACGTTTTTGCACGTCGTGCACAGTAACCCTAAAGGCACCGGGGTGGCAGTGCCACCGGCTTGTTTATATATGTATATATATATATATATATATATATATATATATATATATATATATATATATATATATATATAAAAAGGGCCAAAGCCGGCACAACCGCCACTCGGTTGCGGTGCCACCGGCTTGGGCCCGCAATCGCTGCTCGCAGCTATATTGATTATTATTTTACTACCTTTTTGGCACTTTTGGGGGCCTTAACGTGCTCAAAAACTCTTGAAACTTTGCACACGGGTCAGAACCCGCGGCCATCAGGGCCGGGCAGAAGCTGGTACCCGGGCGTGGCAGGGGGGCTCGACAGCGCCACCTGGAACGGGGTTTGAACACTTGTCCATATATCAAACACGCTTGCATGTAATAATCTGAAACTCGGTACACATATAGATGTCATCAGGCCGAACAACTTTCGCGCTCTAAGTTTTACGCCAGCCCAACAGGAAGTCGGCTATTTAGGGTTGTTTGGAAACGCATGCTCAGGAATTTGAAACACTTCTCCTAGGGAATTCCGCCGTTCGTCTCCAAACTCGGTGTGCATGAAGTCAAGACATTGAGGATGAAAAATTGCCAGGGGATTTTTGATATCTCGAACGGTTTGGCCGTGGCGAGGAAACGAATTTATGGCGAATAATGGAAACAGGAAGTGTGTTATAACTTCTACTTACATTAACTGATCTTGATGAAACTTCAGCAGTGTGTTCGCTGTAAGAGGCCGATCACATGGATGTGACTATTGTGAGTCAAAGTTATAGCGCCACCAACTGGCAGCAGGAAGTGTGTCACTTTACAAATGCTTTTGACAAAAGTGGGGGGGTTAGTTTTATCTACAGTAACAAAACTCGGTATGTGTATTGAACTCTTCGAGCCGGACAACTTTCTAATTTACACTTATTAGCTACAACCAAGAGGAAGTTAGATATTTTGGTTTGAATGTGGATTTCAGATTCTGAGTTTTTAGCTACTCCTCCTAAGTAGTTTATTTTATTCACGCCAAACTTTTTCAACATGATGAAAATACATTAAAGATGCTAAATTGTGAACGGATATTGAATATCTCAAACGGTTTTGCTATGGTGAGGGATTAAATTAATGTAAAAAAAAAAGAATCAGGAAATGTCTCATATCTTTCTAAAATGTAATTATACACCATTTATTTTTATATAAAATTATACAAATATTAGAACTAAACCCATTTTATTCCTTTTTTTCATATAAAGAATTATGTTTAAGTTTAAAAACAACCAAGTCACCTTTATTTATATTTATATTTATTAGAACTAAACCCACTTTATAACCAGAATGGTTGTTTAGTCAAAAAAAAAATTTTCTCCAAATCATACATAGTGCTATACTGCCCTCTTGTGTTCAAAATCAGGTAGGCCTATTGAATTTATATATAAATATTATGGATTTTACTATGGGAATATTTTCCCACCGGTTAATCAACGTGTGACACCACTGGGGGCTTTAAAATCGCTAACTTGGAAGCGAAAGTTAAATAAGGACGTCTGCACAATACATTAATAATGGTGCAGAGTAGAGCGAGTTTTTTCAATTAATTCCTATGGAAGTAGGAATGAACTAAACAATGTTCACTCTGTTCTGCTCGTCCCTCACCTTGGGCGCGCACAGTTATGAATGCCCGTGCAGCCGTGAGCATTTTAGTTTAATTTTAAAATTAGTGCCATTTCGGGGGACGTATTACTTTAATTTATTTAACAAAAACACACTGTTGTGTTTTATTGCGAGTTTACACAAATATAAGTAAACACTTTGCAGTTTGAATGATGTCCTGTTTGAAGAAAATGACGGAGTATGTTTTTACGTGTAACACACTGTTCAATCGCGCTGAGCCACCCACACACACACATTCCAGCATTGCAATCTTGACATCGCAAGCCTGTTCATTTATACATATGTGCTATATATATATATATATATATATATATATATATATATATATATATATATTAGATCAATATATATGTTTTCCTTAAATAATTTTAAAACCTATGCAATATGGTGGATGTCCAAAAGATGGCACTCACAGACTGTTTTTAAATGGGGTTGGATAAATATCTTTTTGCTTTTAAACTGTGTGTGTGTGTGTGTGTGTGTGTGTGTGTGTGTGTGTGTGTGTGTGTGTGTGTGTGTGTGTGTGTGTGTGTGTGCGTGTGTGTGTGCGTGTGATTGTGCCTTGGTGTCTGTTAGTGACAAGAGTTCAAGCTTAAGTTTAAGGCCTTGTCTTTTTGGATATATATATATATATATATATATTATATTATTATTTTTTCTCCAAAATATTCCTATAATCCATATATGTATTTAAATTTATTTACATGTATTGTTTGCTTTAAATTAAATTAAGATTGTATATTTGGTAATTTAACCTAAATGAATTAAAAATGTATGTGCTATATTTCAGATCAATACAATCAATATTTTCCTTCATTTTAATCAACACTAACTTTCTCATCAGAGTTATACTACCATTAAAAAAACACATTTGATTTTCTATTTTAATCAATGTAGAATGTGTAACTTAAAAATAAACAAATCAGTGCTCTGTTTGAGGACAAGAAATGAAAACCTATGCAATATGATGAATGTCCAAAAGATGGCACTCAGACTGTTTTTAAATGGGATTGGATAAATATTGTTTTGCTTTTAAACTGTGTGTGTGTGTGTGTGTGTGTGTGTGTGTGTGTGTGTGTGTGTGTGTGTGTCTGTGTGTGCGTGTGTGTGATTGTGCCTTGGTGTCTGTTCGTGACAAGAGTTTAACCCTTGTTCAATTTAAGTTTAAGGCCTTGTATTTTTGGATATATATATATATATATATATATATATATATATATATATATTATTATATATTATTATTTAATTTTTTTCTACAAAATATTCATATAACCCATATATTTTAAGTGTATTGTTTGCTTTAAATTAAATTAAGATTGTATGTTTGGTAATTGAACCTAAATGAATTTAAAATTAATGTGCTATATTTCAGATCAATAAAATCAATGTTTTCCTTAATTTTAATCAACACTAACTTTATTCTCATCTGAATTATAAATAACTAATTTCTGTATAAAATAAAAAATCCTGAATAATCCAGACCAACCAGAGTGCACTATTCCTACAACATCATCAGTGCTGAAGCGGAACTACCAGAGCCGTTCGGCAGATTTTCAGTCTTGTGTGCTTATTTCATGTGTCCGTTAAATCCATGAGACCGTCTGTAGGGTGTCTCATTTTTCATTTTAGGTTTCAGAAGGTAGCTCATGCATACTTTGTGGTTGATATGTGCCCTCGATGCGCACTTTTGCAGAGCCCACACTGATGCAAGCTCTACAGCACACTTCTTTTCGACAGTCAAAGCAGGGTTACGTTTTTGCACGACGTGCACAAAAACCCTAAAGGCACCGGGGTGGCGGTGCCACCGGCTTCTTTTATATATATATATATATATATATATATATACATATATATATATATATATATAAATATAGCTGCGAGCAGCGATGAAGGGCCAAAGCCGGCGGCACCACCACCCCGGTGCCTTTAGGTAACTAAAGGCACCGGGGTTGCGGTGCCACCAGCTTGGGCCCGTAATCGCTGCTCGCAGCTATATTTTTTGTTTGTTTTTGCGCACAAAAAGGATTCTCGTCGCTTGATAAACTTAAGATTGAGCCACTGTAGTCACTTGGACTATTTTAACGATGTCTTTACTAACTTTTCGAGGCCGGCAAGTTCAATCCCTGAAGAAGCCTATGGACTAGTATGGAGGAGTGATCCAGCTCTCAGATTTCATCAAAAATATCTTAATTCGTGTTCCGAAGATGAACGAAGGTCTTACGGGGTTGGAACAACATGAGGGTGAGTAATTACTGACAGAATTTTCGTTTTTGGGTGAACTAACCCTTTAAAGGAACACGCCACCTTTTTTTGAAATAGGGGTTATTCACTGTCTCACCTACATTTAGATAGGTGGGCATATGCATTTTTGTCTATATGCATGTATTGTCTTAGTCTGGCAGCGCCGCCGCCGCTAGCTTAGCTTAGCATAATGAATGGAATCATTTGTTGCCGGATAGCATGTTGTGAGTAAAAGTGATAAAAAAACAGCAACTAAATACTACGCTGGCCTGCGTATTCACAACGAGTACAAATAGCAATGCAGATTAAGACCAGATTAAGCACGGCTAGTTGGGCGCAGAGATATCACGCAACACCTGAAAGCTGAAACTTTTCAAACTCAACACAATCCAAAAGCGAAGATACTCAGTGCAGGTCAGGCCTGTATGTTGATGAAAGTATGTTGCGTGATATCTGTGCTTCGCCTGTGCTTCACCTCAATATAGTCAATAAGTCAATATCTGCCTAGGAAATCGCCTAGTCTTAATCTGCATTGCTATTTGTACTCGTTGTGAATACGCAGGGCACAATGAGTAATTAGTTTTTTTTTTTTTTTTTGATAACTCTTACTCACAACATGCTATCCGGCGACAAAGGATTCCATTCATTATGCTAAGCTAAACTGGCGGCGACTCTGCCAGACTAAGACAATGCACGCACTGAGACAAAAATGCGTTTGTCCACCTATCTGAATGTAGGGGAGATGGTGAATAATATGTAGTTAATATTGTGTCATAATTAAACAAACAAATCCAGCATTTTGCAAACAAAGTCGATCTGCTTTGCAAAGGAAAACTCGACTCGCAAACAAACAGAAAGCAATGTGCAAGTACAAAGGTCAATTTGAGCGAAAATGTAGTGGAGTAACACATGCATTGTGTTTTGCAAATATAAATAAATGAGCCTAGGTAATATTTCACAAATAAATAGAAACCATCCTACAAATTGCTTGTAACGTTTGAACAAATACCAAATCTAGTGCATACAAATGCATATCTGTCTGTTATGATTGTGTGAGACACTTGGCTTTTTAGTTTACTGTATCTATAATGAACCTTTTGAGGTTTTCTTTTGCAAAATGTTATTACATATCTAGACAGAAATCCACATTTAGCACTTAGTAGCACTTCACTCTCTCTAGGATAGAGGAATGAGCTGAAAGCTCTGCCATGTTGCATTTTTAAATTTTTGTAAACGTTACATTTACTGAACAGTCTATTGCTTTCGTTCTCCATAAATTAATGACAACATTTCCCACTTATGTATTTAGTTGAAATTCAGTCAGTTTAACTGTTAATGTAATAAAATAATGACTGAACAAAACAAACAATATAACCTGCCTGTGACATATGCAGTGCCCAAATTATTATTTTGGACAAATGAAACCCTCCTTTCAATTAAATTAAATGTTGTCATTAATTTATGGAGAACGAAAGAAATAGACTGTTCAGTAAATGTAACGTTTACAAAAATGTAAAAATGCAACATATGATGGCAGAGCTTTCAGCTTATTCCTCTATCCTAGAGAGAGTGAAGTGCTACTAAGTGCTAAATGTGGATTTCTGTCTAGATATGTAATAACATTTTGTAAAAGAAAACCTCAAAAAGGTTCATTATAGATACAGTAAACACACCTGTTCACCGCTCATTTTCCACAGCTGTATGCAAAGGCAAGCACGCGTTTCAAATCAGTGCTTCTCCTGGGAGACTAGCGCTAAATGAATTCCCTATATTAGCGCCATCTACTGTTTTAGAAGAGGAAGTCGCTCAACTGCATTTGTTAGAAAATCGAGCCGAGAGATCTCATAAAAAGCCAAGTGTCTCACACAATCATAACAGACAGATATGCATTTGTATGCACTAGATTTGGTATTTGTTCAAAGGTTAGAAGCAATTTGTAGGATGGTTTGTATTTATTTGTGAAATATTACCTAGGCTCATTTATTTATATTTGCAAAACACAATGCATATGTGTTACTCCACTACATTTTCGCTCAAATTGACCTTTGTACTTGCACATTGCTTTCTGTTTGTTTGCGAGTCGAGTTTTCCTTTGCAAAGCAGATTGACTTTGTTTGCAAAATGCTGGATTTGTTTGTTTAATTATGACACAATATTAATTCCATAGAATAACCCCTATTTCAAAAAACGGTGGCGTGTTCCTTTAAATTTAAGAGATTAACTTGCAGATTCATTTTAAGCATAATATATGCCTGTGGGGAAGAGTGTAAGGCCGGTGACACACTGGCTGCGTGGCGTGAGCGTGGCGTTTCTGTTGCGTGGCGGCTGTGTCGCGTTTTCTGTGTCTTTGCACACCAGAAACGTGTCTGACGCGGCGCTGCTGCCTGGTGACTATACTTCATGTGAAGCATAAATATAAAGCCTACTGATAAAGACACTGTCAGCAGTATTGACAGCAAAATAGACTACAGAATATTTCATTCTGTATTGACAGGTGCAATATTTGAAAATTCATAATTATTTATTTATTTTCAAATTATAGTTATATCTGAATTTGTCAATACCTAGACTTTCAACCATCAAAATGTAATTTTTTAATATGTATTCGTGTACAAAATAACATATAAACATCTTTTCCTATTCTATTTTGCCTGGAAACGCTTCCAATGCGCTTGCGTGTCGCGTGTAAAATAGGCATCGGTTCTATTTCTAGCATGCACGCGTTTTCCGCGTGCCTGAGACATGCGTGTCACGCAGACAGTCTGCAAGCTCTAACCTGTTAACATGGGAGTTGAAATAAACACGGACACGCCACGCAGCTGTGAGACGCGCACGCCACGCAACCAGTGTGTCACCGGCCTAACTGAAAAGAGTGTCTCTGATTCTTTTTGTTTGTTTGTTTTTTACAGACTACATCCACAATCATGTTACCACATCTGAGATGAAGGCAGTTAAAAGAACAAAGTGGAATAATGAGAATAAGCTCTTCAAAAAAACACAACTTCTCTGAATAATGTGGAGGAAGATATATGCATGATTTGTAAATAAACACTTTAAATACATTGTCTAACTCTCAGCCTGTTATTTGAAGTAAAAAAAAAAAGTAAAATCACATTATTTGTTGCATTGCAGTTTGAGACATTCACTGTTTTGTATCTTAATTCATTAAATTGCAGATGTGTGAAAATAAAACTTATTTAGGATATTCTGGTTGTATTTCAATGGTATTGTACAGCATTTTATTAGTATTGCATTTCAGTAGTATTGTAGTAGTATTGTAATTATACTTTATCTGTATTATGTATTGCAGTACTACTGCAGTTATATTGCAGTATTATTGTAGTATTCAGTGCAGTAATACCGCAGTATTATTGTAGTATTCAGTGCAGTAATACCGCAGTTATATTGCAGTATTATTGTAGTATTCAGTGCAGTAATACCGCAGTTATATTGCAGTATTATTGTAGTATTCAGTGCAGTAATACCGCAGTTATATTGCAGTATTATTGTAGTATTCAGTGCAGTAATACCGCAGTTATATTGCAGTATTATTGTAGTATTCAGTGCAGTAATACCGCAGTTATATTGCAGTATTATTGTAGTATTCAGTGCAGTAATACCACAGTTATATTGCAGTATTATTGTAGTATTCAGTGCAGTAATACCGCAGTTATATTGCAGTATTATTGTAGTATTCAGTGCAGTACTGCTGCAGTTATATTGCAGTATTATTGTAGTATTCAGTGTAGTAATACCGCAGTTATATTGCAGTATTATTGTTGTACTACAATAATACTGCAGTATTTCTGATATGTAGTACTACTTCAGTTGTATTGCCATAACTGCAGTTGTACTCCAGCTATACTGCAATATTGCAGTTTTTTCGTGTCCAAAAAACTGCATTTTTCTACATGTAGCAAAAACTGCAGTATTACTTTAAAAAAACTGCAGTATTTTTTTGTAAGGGAATTCTGCAGTGGTCAGTATTCAGTTCTTATACATTTTCTTATCTTCAGGTGTCCAATTAGTGCTCTTTCTGTTATCTCTTCCTTTTTGCTCCTCCCCACTATTTCGCCACAGGTATGTTTCCCATACTACTTTTTCAGTTTTAACTGTGGCCAACCTTTAGCACATATGTTTTTTTTTTTTAAATCGATTACATACATGTTTGTGTGAACTTCAACAGATGTACTTTCACATGATCTTGGGACTTGGATGTACTTTCACATGATCTTGGGACTTGGATGTACTTTCACATGATCTTTGGACTTGTTTTTCCATACATTCCATATATTTCATACATGAAAGCCTACAAGGATTCCAGGCATTTTCCCATGCCTGGTCCCTTTTTAGGTCACCTCACATTCTTCACTTGGCCAACTCTTATTTTTATAATATATGTATAGTACAGTAGAACAGTAGGATTCTCCAACATCGGGCAGGGCGTTCAAACCGCGCTTTGACAGTCAATCACTGACACTCGTGTTCTGAATCAGTATCGCTAATGTTTCAATATTTTAGTGAATGTAAGTTAGCTATGCTCATATTCTGATTTTAAATTGAAATGGATCATACCATTGATATTAGCAGAGCGCTGAGCAGTTGATGTTAATAGAAAAAGGATGCAATTATTGCATGGACTGAGCAAGAGTAAGTGTCTAAAATGCATGCACACAGTTGAGTTTAATGGTTTAGTTTGCCCTCTTTAACAATGCAGTTAAACTAAATGTATGAAGCTAAAAATAACTTCAACATTAGCAACAACAGTAAAATAAGATCACATGATTTATCTGTCAATCAGATGCACATAAAAGTGTAGCTCGTTGCTATAGCAACAGTGTGTCACAGTTCTGCAAGAGATAGGACGCAAAGGCAAATGAGCAGACAAGGGTTTTTTTATTTACAAGACAAAAGACTAGAGACAGCAGGGAGAGTGAAGCGTGAACCACAGTTCAGATAGTAGGGCAGGGCAGACGACAGGCAGGATGGGTGACCACTGAGACGTCAGTAAGATGGTGATGACGTGAGTGCAATAGAGGCAGCTCCAAAGCAAAGACCAGACAGGAACACAAGGAACTCATAGCTCAATGAAGATTTCAGATGTTGTACCAGTCTTGCCGCCAGGTAGGAGCTCACAGAACCAGAGACTTGAAACAGCAGCTAGATTGCTGCACCAGTCAGGCAGTTAAGAGTCAGTGGCCAGGGGACTCAGGATACATAGCAGGAGCACACAAGATGACTCAAGACAAGAGAGACAAGATATAGAAACAGTTAAAACCTAGTTCACACTACATGATTTTAAAATGTCGGGCTGAACTGTGCGGTTCACACTAAATGGACTGCATTTATATAACGCTTTCACAGACCCAATGGCCACTAAAGCACTTTAAATTTTTGCCTCACATTCACCCATTCACTCACTCATTCATACACCGACGGCGGTGTCAGCCATGCAAGGCGCCATCCAGCTCGTCGGGAGCAGCTAGGGTTAGGTGTCTTGCTCATGGACACCTCAACACTTGGTCAGGTGGAACCGGGGATTGAACCACCAACCTTTCGGTTTGTAGACAACCTACATGAACCACTGAGCCACTGCCGCCCACTACATGACTTGCTCTCTGTGAAATCAGGAGTGTTCAAGTTGTTGAGCTGTTCACACCACACGACGTGATTGATCCGCAACAGGAGGTAACGCAGTACACGAGTTGACAACTCTGTCACCCAACGATTCTATCTTGTCTGCAAACCACTTTTTGTCACGATAAATCACGCGATAAAACGAACCTGAAATGACGCGAAACAGCACGCGCGCCAATACCAAAGCCCTGCTAATACCCAGCGAAGCAGACGAAGAAGAACACAACACGCGAATATGGACGTCAGACAGAAACTAGTGCTGCAAACTGTTTGAGCGATGATTTGCTCTGAGAAAAAAACACAAAAAAAGAAAAAATAAGTATTTACCCGGGGACCTCAACCCATGCCTTGCTCTGATTGGCTGTAGCTCGTGACACCACGTGAGGTTGAGTCGTGCGACAGCTCTGGATATCTAGCATGCTAGATATTTTTCTGGGCTCGGCAACGCGTCTGCGAGCGTCTTTGATGCGTTGTTGGCTCTTTCATACTAACAGATTGGCGAGCGTTCATACGTATTTCAAAGTTAAGGATTCATTAGTTTAAATATTGGAACAAACACTTTAATAACATCTTAGATTAATAACATGAATGAATGAATGAATGAATGAGGCATTTATATAGCGCTTTCATATGTACTACTGTACACCCAAAGCGCTTTACAATCATATCAGGGGTTCTCTCCTCAACCAGCACCAATTATCAACATATTAGTTGATAATTCAATACACCTACTTTATTTTTGACAAAACATCCCATACTATATATTTAACATATGAGCAGAAATTGGCGAACAAAAGCTTATTTGATGTGGCAGTAGTCTTTTTTACAGTAAAAACATTATAATCTATCCAAAACTAATCAACGAAATCTTGTCTAAACATTCATATTTCGTCTGTAACATATCATTTTTATGATATATTAGCATATACATGTTAATTTGCAGTTTAATACGTTGCTTATACAAAGACATTTTATTTCAAAATATTTCAGTCGATTTACTCATCTCAGTATAGCAATATAGTTTGGTGAAAGCTAAACTAGTAGATGTGTTCATGTAAAAATAACATGTTTACTAATGTAAGTGCCAGTGTGAATGAACGCCACAGATGCACGCTGTTGTTTACAACAGCTGAAGTAAACAACAGCGCGCATCTCTGCAGTTCAGTCATTTTACAGTTTACAGACACTATTCCATATCGCGATTAGAACAAAGCACTTAAGAATAAATAACTTACCATTCACAATTCTCAACTGGATCCGTTGCTCTTCGAAGTGAAACTAAACCGGCACTTCTGAGGTAAATTTCCCAGGATTATTATTACGATAGTATTATTCCTCACAGCTTAGCAAGATGACATAGAGTACATTAAGTTGATTAAACTTCTTGTGTTTTATCGAGTTGATGTGGGCGTTCACAGGTTTGCATGGATTGCCTCAGATCATTTGCGTTTGAATAGCGCACGCTCTCCGTGGGCGTGTTTACATAAGCAGATAATGAGCTGCGAGAACGATAATGAGACCGACTGACATCTCCTTCTTTTCATAAAGATTACATAAACTGAGAATGTTTTTTATATAAATTGCTTAATTTAACTCTCTGGGGTCTGAGGTGTTTTTGGGGCCCTTGAGATGTTTTGACATGGCCTGACATTTTTGCTTATTTGAGCTACTTACAACATACCATTGGCCAACATGTACTTTTTCTGTATTCAGCACAAATTCTGCTACAATAATATGTGAGCAAAATGGATGTACATGTTTGCATTTTATAGAAAAAAATATATTATGCATGGTTAGTAAATTTTGGGGGGAAAATTGTCACTGCAATAAGGCCAATTAACATACTGAATAGTTGTCCACAAGACTTTTGAGTTACCATTCTTGTAGGCTAGAATTTTTACTACAAAATGATGTGAAAATAATTCTGACCACTCTTTCACAAACAACAATATAACAATTTAAATGTTGTAAGTCAGTTTTTGTGTCAGCACTGCTGTATGCGTGGGAGTGTTAATGGCCATGAATATTAATGAGATTTACACCAGGGGAGACTAAATACACTCCCCCAATGGCTAATGCCCCATCAAGGTGCTGTGAAGGCAGTCTGAACAAAGAATGAGAGGAAATTCAAAGGTTTTGTTTTATTATTTATTTATATATCTGTTTTATTGTAATTCCTCTATGTGGAGGATCTAAATGTTGTGCCTCACAAGACCAGAGTGCTACATATATAAACATATAGTACAGGTGAAAAGTTTTGGACACATTACTATTTTTAATATTTTAAAGAAAAAAAAAAGAAAAATTAACACAGTCACATATCTTTATGCAACTCTTGAAAACAGTTCCTGTTCAACTGAAGACATAAGTGAACATTGCATGCCTGGCATTTCCATGGTGTTAATTGCTTTTTACCACGCACTGCTTTGCAATGCACACATGTGCGGCGACCAAGTGTGGCAACATCCCTGTAATCTGATGTCAGCTCAGCTCCTGGAACCGGTACATGGTCATTATTGGTCCGTTTTGGTGCCGTTTTCTGTGACACACCACAGAGCTCTGTGATAAGTTGCTCCATAAACTCTTTATGGGACACGTTACCATGTAGCTCTTTGTGCACAATGAAAGAGTTGGTGGAAGCAATGTCCAAGAAGTGTAGAAAAATCTTTCTGTACCACTTCATGGTTTTGTGCTGTGTTGTGTAGTACTGTAACAGCTGATCAGACAGGTCAACGCCCCCCATGTTTGTTGTATGCAGTCACAGGTGCAGGACATGGAAATGTCGGTAACGCTTCCTTTTACAGTACAGTACTTACGTGTACTTACAGTGTACTTAGCTAGAAAGTACTGGCTAATATAAGGTAAGTACATGGGTTAGGGGTAGGTTCAGGGTTAGTACCTAGTTATTACCCAGTAATTGTAATTACTATAATAAGTGCATAGTATGTACATGGGTAACAGGACTGTAAAAGGAAGCGTTACTGAAATATCTTTGTCCTCCATGTATCTTGTGTTTTCACCCTCCTCTGTGCAGTGTCTCCCGTATAAGCAGGATGGATGGTAGAACAGACAGATACCTCTCGTGTATCCATCCACTTCACAAATACAAGAGGTCCATCTCGAATCCACCTGATGGATCCCCTGGCAGATTTTTTAGAGAGTGAATTAGCTGCATTCCGAGGGTAGTCCTTCCTGTTGTCCCTGTAAGTCCCACATGCACCAAACTTCATTGCAAACATGTCTTTTAGGAGCTTTGGACTTGTATACAAATTGTCCATGTACACATGGTACCCAGAACCCAAAAATGTGTGGTCTAAAAGAGATGTTACAGCATCATATGACAGTCCATGGGCTGTGGGAAAGTTGTTCTTTCCTGTGTATAGAGAAAAGTCCATAGTGTATCCATTCGATGAGTCTGCAAGAACAAACAACTTGAAACCCCACCTGGTTGGCTTGGCTTTCATGTACTGTGTCATACCTGTGTGTGCTTTGCATGCCACCATTCTTTCATCCACAGCTAAGTTTCTTTTAGGATGATAGATGGCTTTACAAGCATGACGAATGGTGTCCATGAGAGGTTTGACCCTGAAAAGACGGTCATGTTCAGGTGTGCCCCTCTTCCTGTCATTCTCCTTATCTGCATCTGGGTGACTCTTGTGCACATTCCATGAAATGGTGCGGTATCTGTCCCTGGACATAACTGTGACTGGAAAGGGTACGGAGAAAACCCTGCTTTGCCGCCAGTAGTCCCTGATGGAGCTGACCTTCACCATTGCCATGTAAAACAGCAGCCCAATGTAACGGTACATCTCACTGATGCTGACATCTGTCCATTTGTATTTGCAGCCCTTTGCAGTTGCCTTGGAAGCCTGAGCATTGGTGTTGTGTCACAGAGTTGACACAGCACTTTCTGAAAAAAATTGTTTGAATAGACTCATGGGCGAAAGCGAGTCTACAGAGCTCAGTTGCGGTCCAGTTTCCCGTGCGGGAAGGAATTGCAGTGTCTGTGGAACCATGTCAACATCAGTCTCTGTTTTCCATGATAGAGTGGACTGCCTGTTGCTTGCCTGCTTGTTTACCTTGGCTCTCTTCGGAACTGGTGGTTGGACGTGTTCATTGTCACATCTGTTATAAAAAAGAAAAAAGCGTGAGCATGCTGATAACACAATCAAAGAAACTGTATTATTATCATTGTCAATCACTAATTGCCATGGATAATTTTTTTTGTAATTTCACACAAGAATAGGTACTTTTACATTATGACAATGTAAACACAATTAGGCTAAATTTCATCTGTAAAATATTACGTCTACTTACTCAGTATGATTCTCGATCGCACTGAGAACTGAACGACACCTGCGTGTCCCTCTGCGAGGTGCTGGACAAGGAGAGCATGATGCAGACACATTTCTAAAAAAAAAAAACTGTTAGCATACATTATCCAAAGTAAACTGATGGACAATTAATGGGTATGGATGCACAATGTATGTATGTATCTGTTGATGGGCCATGGGACGGAGAAATATCTGTTGATGGGCCATATAGACCACACACATTTAGTGATACACTCAATGAACGGATAGTTCGTGAATGACACACCACTACATTTCAAACATTTACACCTGTATTCACAAACATCTGTGCACAAGGCAGTAAGCATGATAGTGTCATAGGCTAACCGAAACTGAACATTTATAGATCTGTTGATGGGCCATGGGACGGAGAAATATTGATGGGCCGTAGACCGCATCACCGCGAATATCTGTTTATGGCACAACCGTTAGTGATACACGCAATGAACGGATTGTTCGCGAATGACACATCACTACATTTCAAACATTTACACCTGTATTCAGTTATTTATGCATGATATAGTGTCATAGGCTAACCAAAACTGAACATTTAATTACATAAAAATATATTGTATTTAGATATATTTTACCGGAGCCTGAAATATATTTCTCTCAATCACATTATATAACCTAAGCAGTTATTCGCAAACAAAATACATTACGCATAAGGCACTATTTTAGCATATGTAGTGTCATAGGCTAACCAAAACTCAACATTTATATACAAAAATATATTGTATTTAGACAGTATCACATATTTTACCAGAGGCAGAAATATATTTCACTGAATCAATATATAACCTAAACTTGCAGTTATTCGCAAACAAAATTCATAATGCATAAGGCAGTATTTTAGCATGATTATCAGTGTCATAAGCTAATCAAAACTATATATATTTAATATACAAATATGTTTAGAGAGTAATATCACATTTAAAAAGTTTACACATGCGTATACACGAATGTTAGGGATATTGTGAGGCAATCTTTTCTGTAAGATGTCAAAAGCTAGGCAAAATATAGTCTGAAAATTCATCTGAGCTCTATATGATCAGAAAAGGAAATATATAACACTAAACAACATACTCCGAACTTGTATCATCGGCGGGATCAATTCGTTCTTCAAAATGCAGCCGTTCGTCGTCCGAGTTGCAATCTTCCTCTGAGGAAAAAGTGAATTCTTCCTTTTGATAAAATAAAACAAAATTATGTATCAAAATTTATAGGCAAGACAAGTAGTTTGTTTAGGGATGGGTTGTATGGAATTTACAAACCTGCGCACATATTTTCAAAAGCCCATAACTATAGAATCAATTCTGAATGAGCATGTGAACGCCGTCAGCGTTAATCACAGGTTCGCGTTTAAAGTCTGATCATTTCGACGGAGGTGAATCAATCAAAATTAACTTTAGCTGGAAATAACATTATTCAAGAACCGTTATAAAGCCAAAACAATCTCTGTTACCTTAAATTATATGTTTATCTCTGTAAAGCTGCTTTGAAACAATCCATTGTTAAAAGCGCTATATAAATGAAGATGACTTGACTTGACTCGCTGTCCAGAATCATCTGAAGGGCCTCTTTGTCTGAGTAGCGTGTCATCCTTAAAACGTGATGAACTATCAGTGAATCTGATGAAGAAACTTTGTGTTTTTATGCCATTGATCCGTGGGCGTGTGCTATGCATAACGTTAGATCACCTATTTACCATGTGAAAAGCTCTGGGGGCGTGGCGGCCTCAGCTCATTAAAGATAATGAACTGAGAACGAAAAAACTGTACCTCTCCTTGGTTTCAAACGGATTACATAAACTGGAAATATTTCTTTTTTTTTTTAAATTACTTCATTTAAAAGAAGAGAATACAAGCTTTAAAAAGACATGTCTCGTGTCTCTGTTACAAGTATTGACTGAGTTACAGTTAATTTTTCGGACGCCTTTCAGAATGGACTTCACTGATAGAGAGAACGCAGAATGTTTATTTTTCTTTATTTAGCGAAAAGCACAACACTTTGTTTTTATTGTGAGGTTCCGAAAAAAATACACACTTAACAGGATCGAATGATGTATAACACTTATATGTAAGATTGACATCAACAGAGTAATTTGAGTCTCTTTTGCACTGATAAGGAAAAAAGTGAGCTGGTATCGCAGGCGATACCGCTGACCCCAGAGGGTTAAAAGAAGAGAATTCAAGCTTCATAAAGACATATCTCTCGTGCCTGTGTGACTGAGTATTCGCTGAGTTACAGTTCATTTTCGGACGAGTTTCAAAATAGACTTCACTGACAGAGAGAAGGCAGAACTTTCATCATATTTATCTTTCTTTATTTGGTGAAAAGCACAACACTTTCTTTTTATTGTGAGTATACACACAAAAAAAAAATAGACACTTAACAGGATTGAATGATGTACAACACTTATATGTAAGATCAAAATCAACAGAGTATTTTGAGTCTCTTTTGCACTGAAAAAAAACGAGCTGGTATCGCTGGCGCGACCGCTGACCCCAGGGGGTTAAATGTCTGAAACCTAAGATAAACAATATGTGGTTGAAAACACTGCATAGTTGTGATATATGGCAAGTGCTGAGCGTGTCCGTATCTGGCTCAGCGCCAGGCAACCCGCGAAAGCACGGTTTGAATCTGGCAGTTATGTGACGCCACTGAACATTCTAAATCCCATATGTGGGACCATACCGCTCAGAAGGTTAAAGGTCTACGTGGCGGCCATAGCTACTTACCACGTTCCTTTGGCTGGTATGTCTTTAGGGAGAGACCCCTTAATAACACGTTTCCTCCGTGGCACTTTGAGGCTGAGGCCTGTAGTACGCACTAGGGTACTGGCATGGGCTTTTTCCCAGGTGCTACAAGGAGCAGAGGCAAGATGGCGCCAGTGTACCTGTCGGCAAGCCGTCGCCTGGCGTTTGTGTTTGTTATTTTTCTACTCTTTTGTCTATCTATAGAAAGAGTTACCACACTTCATATATATGATCGCGAATACCTGCTTAGCATTCGGAATCTTGTCACGGATGTGCACAGTTGGAATTCATGTGGACAGAAGCCGTTGGAGTCTGCACTTTTAGCCCGTTTACCGGCAAACATCTGTTGCATACCGGACTGTTCACTTCATCGGAAGAAACGGCATAGGAGACGGGGAGGCGAGGCGGTGTCCTGGTGAGATTAAAAAAATCCACCAGAGTCTTTGTCAGATGAGTTGTCAGCAGTGGATGACATCAGTCGCTGTTTACCATCAAGCAGACGCTATTCTTGCAGCAAGGTACTCTTCTCTTCACTAAGTTTTCCCGGAGCATCCAGAATCAACGTTCTATTGCAGAACAGTGCACGGAGATGGAGTAAACTTTTATAATCTTAGAGCGCTGGAGTTTGTTTCAAATCAGAGATTATCTATCATCACCACTCCAAATTTATCTACAGCCAACAATTTGAAGATGGTTTTAACCCTCTGAGGTCGGCTATCGCGCCGGCCTCGCTATTTTCTTATCAGTGCAAAAGAAACTCAAAATACTCTGTTGATTTTGATCTAACATATTAAGTGTTGTACATCATTAGATCCTGATAAGTGTCTTTTTTTTGTGGATACTCACAATAAAAACAAAGTGCTTTTCGCCAAATAAAGAAAAACAAACATGATGCGCGTTCTGCCTTCTCTCTGTCAGTTAAGTCCATTCTGAAACACGTCCGAAAATTAACTGTAATTCCGCGAATACTTGTCATACAGGCACGAGTGTTTTTCCATAATGAAGCTTGAACTCTCTTCTTTTAAATGAATTAATTTATATAAAAAAACAAATATTCTCAGTTAATGTAATCTGTATGAAAAGAGAGAGATGTCAGTATTTTTCTTTCCAGCTCATTACACCTAATTACGCGATAATGTGCCACGCCCACGGAGAGCGCGCGCTATTCAAACGCAAATGATCTTAGACAAGCCATTCAAACATGCCAACGCCCACCAGCTGGATTATAAAACACATCGTGTTTAGTAAGTATCTTGTACAGCTGTGTACACAGCGTATCCTTTCGCTGTGAGGAATAATACTATCTAACCCTGGAAAATGTACCAGAAGTGCTGGTAGTTTCATTTCGAGGAGCAACGGATCCAGCTGATGTATTAAGTCATTTATTCTTAAGTGCTTTGTTCTAATCGCGATATTGAATAGTGTCTGACTGTAAACCGCAAAAAGACTGTTTAAATATGAATTGCGTGTCTGTGTGTAGGCTAAATGATGAGTGAACGGCATAGGCGCGCGCGCTTTGTTTACTACAGATATACAGCGCGTGTCTGTGCCTTGTTCATTCACTCTCGCACCTACATTAGTAAACGTTATGTTTACATGAACACATACAAACTATATTGCTATAGCCTACTAAGATGAGTAAAAATAGACTGAAATATGTTGAAATTAAATGTCTGTATAAGCAACAAGCTGCAAATTCACATGTATATACTAATATATCATACACAATATATTACAGACTAAATATGAATGTTTAGACAAGATTTTGTGATTAGTTATGGATAGATTATAAAGTTTTGACTGTAAAAAAGACTACTGTCACATTAAATAGGTACGCTTTTGTTCACCAATTTCTGCTCATAGTTAAATATACTATAGTATGATGTTTTGTCAGAAATAAAGTAGGTATATTGATTTATCAACTAAGATGTTATTATAGTGTTTGTTCCAATATTCCAACTAATGAATCCTTACCTTTTTTAATACGTATGATAAAATGTATACTTTTTACAAAGAAATACACTTGAAATATTGTTAAAATTGTAATTGTTGTTGTAATTGTAACCTATTTGTAATTGGTTACAATTTCTAATTGTAAAATATGTATAGGCTATATAGATAATTTCTTTTGTCCTTGCATTCTTTGGGATCCTGTGACACACCTGTGTGAAAGGGCTAATTAATATGCAGCTCATTATGCGGCACATTATCCGGCCTTTGTCTTCTCAGGTGTGAACACGCCTCCACGCATATTGCCTTTCCAAACAAAAGGTCTCTAATAAAATTTAAATCAGTGTATGTTTTTGTGTAAATGATTAGGCAGGATGATTTTCAGATCATTTTGAAGCAAAAATTCTAGGCAACAACACTCATTAGTCAAAAGTCTTGTGGACACATATTTAGTATGTGTTTTGTGGCCTTATTTCAGACACTTTAAGTTGTAGTTTTTTCAATAGCCATGCATAAGCAATATTCCCTCAAAAATACAAACATGTTTCATAATTGTTGCTCAGAAATTACGGTAGCCCAGTTTGTGCTATATTGAGTGAACTTACACCTTTGCCATTAACATGTTTATAAATAACTGAAAAAAGCACAAATGTCAGAGCATGTCAGAACACCTCAAGGACCCCAAAAACCCTTAGACCTCAGAGGGTTAATAAACGCTAGGTCCATCTCAAATAAGACCTTGATATTAAATTATTTTATTTCATCTCGGAAGCTGGACTTTCTGTTTGTGACTGAGACTTGGCTAAATGCTGGTGATCTTGAATGTTTATCTGAAACCTCTCCAAGTGATTTTAACTTTTTAAGTACTCCACTGACATCTGGTAAAGGGGGAGGGGTTGCCACTATATTTAATAACCTCTTCAAATGTTAGCCGTACAGGATTATTCTGGTTTGGAGTTACAGGTGGTCAACGTAGATTTAAACTGTCCAGTTAGCTGTGCCCTTATTTATAGATCCCCGAAATACAACAAACTGTTTATTCAAGAATTCTCGGAGTTTTCAACTGCAGTTGTGCCGAGTTTTGAGAGGATTCTAATACTTGGTGATTTTAATTTGCATATCTGGTTCCCTAATCAGCCCATGGTAAAATAGTTTTTACATCTTATTGAGTCATTTAATTTTAACCAATTTGTCTCAAGTCCTACCCATAAACTTTGGAATAAATACTTTGGATTTGATTTTAACTCTGGGTGTTCCTGTCTTGAATATAGATATTGAGGATGCCTGTTTCTCTGATCATAATCCAGTTATTTTCAATATATTTCAGTTTCTAGTTCATCTTTAAATTGTAAGCCTCTACGCCGGTATGTCCGTTCGATAAAACCTTCAACAACCAGTGAGTTTTCAAAAGCTTTAATATTATCTTCAGTACTGCGTACCCCAGGGTCACTATCTTTTGGTCTGGGTTTAAATGATACAGTGCCAATGATCAATTCCATCTGTAATGAAATTAAGGACACGTGTCCATAATCACGTGCACTTATGATTTAAAATCATAAGTGCAAAATCCAAACCTCAGCCATGGCTTAATAATGATACCCGCTGTCTCCGACAAGTGTGAAGGAAAGCAGAGAGGCAATGGAAGAAAGATAAGTTGCTTGTGTCTTACGACATACTGAAGGATGCTCCCAGCTAGAAATTGTACGTTCCTAGAACGTTCTGAGAACGTCCCCGCTGGTGTCAAGGACGTTGCCTGGTAACGTTCCCACAACGTTCCCACAACGTTCCCAGACAGTCACGATGTGTAGTTCTTTAAAGGGCTTGGGGACATTATTTGGAGGACCTTCAGGGAACATTCAGGATGTTCTGGGAACGTTTAGAGGACAATATTTAATTCAGAAATCCAATGTTTCCAAAACATTCTGAGAACGTCCCGCTGGTGTCAAGGACGTCGCCTGGTAACGTTCCCACAATGTTCCCAGACAGTCACGATGTGGAGTTCTTTAACGGGTTTGGGGACGTTATTTGGACGTTAACTTATTAAAATTCTTATTATTTTACTAACAGGTTCAGAAATACAAATTGCAGCATCTTCTGTTATATTTAAAGAATAAGAAATCTGATCTGCAGGCTCTGTGTGTGTGACAAATAGACACTTAACAGGAGGTTTTTTTTAATATGCTGTGTACATTTTGCTGCCAAACTGAGCTTAAAACGTCTGCATTCTTGATTTTATAATAACAGTTGTAAAAGACTATTTTACATCAACGAGCCAAATAGCGGGATCACCACAACTTTTTTCCCATGGAAAAGTGGTGTAGCCATTACCAAATAATAGGAAAAAATGACAATAAAAGAAAAGAGACAAAAATAATACAAGCATATTCTAAAGACCTTCGCATTGAACTTAATGCTGCTTAGATTTAGTGAGGAGACCCTGCAGGCTATGTAAACAAGAGTTAAAATAAGCAAATTGGAATAGGACAAGCGCTTACGTTAGCTTGTTTATCTAAAAAAAGCCAATATAGCCTGACCATCTACGCGAGAATGGTTCATTAAAATAACTTTACATGATAATCATATTGGCAGAACTATACTCACTGCAGCTTGCTGCTGGCTCGCTGTCGGTGAAGAAAACAGACCGACGTCAGGTGTCCGTCCGAGAAGGGTCCAGCCCGCAGACAAACCAGATAAGTGACAGAAGTTGACGGAAGTTGAACCTCGGTTCGTCCCACGTCACCGCTCACAAAAAGTGATGTATATGAGAATGTTCTCATTAAGTTAGTTACAAAACGTTCTCATATGGTCAACAGAGTACCATATGGGAACGTCCTTATTATGTCCTCTTTGTAATGTTGCTATGTGACCATAAAATAACCAATATGGAACGTTCCCCTAAAGTCACATAAAGAACGTCATTGTATGACCAACTTAGACCCATATGAGAACGTTTTGATTACATCCTCTTTGTAACGTTGTTATGTAACCATAAGATTGCCATTACGGAACGTCCCCCTAAAGTCATATAACGTCTCGGTTACGTATGGTAACCCTCGTTCCCTGAGTAGGGAACGGAGACGTCTCGTCGGAGGAGTTTCCAACGAATTGGGATCACGCTAGGGAGACCAATTGCCTTCGAGTGAATTAAAACGAGGCAATGAATATTGGCATGCAGGACTTGCATTCCGCGCCCCGCCTGTCAGTGCGGGTATAAAGCGAAGCGGAAGCGAGCGCATACACATTTGCTTTACGCTGAGGAGCCGAACGGAGTCCAGTGCTCCGCGAGGGTACAGCAAGCATGGTGACGGGACGAGACGTCTCATTTCCCTACTCAGGGAACGAGGGTTACCATACGTAACCGAAACGTTCCCTTTCGTTAGGGAACTCCTACGTCTCGTCGGAGGAGTTTCCAACGAATTGGGATCCCTAATAAAACGCCATGGTGCTGGCCCCTTCCAGCGCCCAGCCTAGCTACCCGCCTAAGCAGTTTCTTAGTTTCTTTACGGCGGGAGCTAGCTAGGAAGAGTCACACTGCTGTTCCGCAAGACCCGATCAGTGGACTTTGGATAACACTGGGGAAGCGTGCCCCTAGGAGGGGATGCTGCGGAGCCCCTGCCCGCCCGAAGGGAGGCACTGGAATACACGTATGTACTAACCCGTAGGGTAGTGAAACATACGGCAGTCCTAGAGGTAGTCCCAGCCCGAGGGGTGGGAGCGTACTCAGCAAGGACGACAGAACGGGTCTGTCGAGGGGAAGACACGGAGCTAACCCGGAGGGTAGCTGGAACGTGGAAAAAATGGGTCACCGAAGGGACCACTGTAAAGGCCACCCAGTCTAATAACAACTCACACGAGAGGTAGTAGACCTGGCGCCGGGCGATCCGCCTCGCCCGGCGCCGGAGGGGTGATGGAGGAACTCACGAGGTTAACCGTTTGTTGGGGAACCAACGGAGCAAAAAAGACGCACGTATCCGGCCCCTGGGGCGGGAATGGCGTAGCAAGCCGACATACCTAATTCCTCGCGCTACTGGCCGTAGCGAGTACACGGGAGGAAACCGGTACAACACGGAGGCTATAAAATCTAGCGAACGTGTTAGGTGTCGCCCAGCCCGCAGCCCTACAGATGTCTGTCAGCGAGGCGCCTCGAGCCAAAGCCCAGGAAGCGGCAACACCTCTAGTAGAGTGAGCGCGCAACCTGGGAGGACAAGGCTCACCTAGAGACTCATACGCTCTGGTGATAGCATCCACTAGCCAGTGGGCTAACCTCTGCTTGGAGACGGCCTTCCCCTTCTGCTGGCCTCCGTAACAGACAAAGAGCTGATCTGAGGTTCTGAAGCTTTGCGTTCTGTCGATATAAACCCGCAGAGCGCGGACGGGACAGAGAAAAGCTAGGGCTGGGTCTGCCTCCTCCAGGGGCAGCGCTTGCAGGTTCACTACCTGGTCCGCAAAGGGAATGATAGGAACCTTGGGCACATATCCGAGCCGGGGTCTCAATACAACGTGAGAAAAGGCCGGCCCGAACTCCAGGCACGATTCGTCGACCGAAAATGCTTGCAGATCCCCGACCCTCTTGAAAGAAGCCAATGCCAACAGGAGCGCTGTCTTAATGGACAGGATATTCAGCTCCACTGTCAGCAAAGGCTCAAAGGGACTTTGAAGAGCTCTCAGTACCAGAGCTAGGTCCCAAGAGGGTACAGAGTGCAACACACGAGGTGGATTTAACCTCCTAGCACCCTTAAGGAATCTGATGATCAGGTCGTGCTTCCCTACGGACTTACCTTCTACTACATCGTGATGTACAGCTATTGCAGCAACATGCACTTTGAGGGTGGAGCGAGACAGCCTTCGCTCCAACCCATCTTGTAGGAAGGAAAGCACGACTCTGATCGGGCAAGTTCGGGGGTCCTCCTGGTGGGAGGAACACCATTCGACGAATAGGTTCCACTTCAACGCATAGAGGCGCCTCGTAGAGGGGGCTCTAGCAGAAGTGATGGTGTTTACCACTGCCTGTGGTAGATCACCTAGAACCTCCGCGTCCCATCCAGGGACCAGACATGGAGTTTCCAGAGGTCTGGACGCGGGTGCCATAGAGTACCCCGTCTCTGAGAAAGGAGGTCCTTCCTCAGAGGAATCGGCCAAGGAGGGGCTGTCGTGAGGAGCATGAGTTCCGTGAACCAAGTCCTGGTGGGCCAATACGGCGCCACTAACAGGACCTGCTCCTCGTCCTCCCTGACCTTGCACAGTGTCTGTGCTAGGCTCACTGGGGGAAACGCATACTTGCGCAGGCCCCGGGGCCAGCTGTGAGCCAGGGCGTCCGTGCCGAGGGTCCCCTCACGCAGGGAGTAAAACCACTGGCAATGGGTCGTGTCTGGAGAGGCAAACAGGTCTACCTGTGCGACTCCGAAAACACTCCAGATCAGCTGAACCGCCTGGGGATGGAGTCGCCATTCTCCTGGCAGGGGAGGCAACCGTGAAAGCTTGTCTGCCACACGGTTGAGCTCCCCTGGAACATGAGTGGCGCGAAGCGACCTCAGATGCTTCTGACTCCATAGGAGGAAGTGGGAGGCGAGTCACGACATGCGGCGGGAGCGTAGACCACCTTACGCAACGGTCGCAGTGCTGTCCGTACGGACCAGTACGTGCTTGTCTTTGAGAAGCCCCTTGAGGCGGCACAAAGCCAAGCGTACTGCTTGCAACTCTAGGCAGTTGATATGCCAATGCAGCTGGGGCCCCGTCCACAGACCCGAGACTGCATGCCCTTTGTACGTGGCCCCCCACCCCATGGCAGAGGCATCTGTGAAAACCACAGCCTGCCTGGAAACCTGGACTAGGGGCACTCTGGCCCGTAGAAACGCAGGATCCGACCACGGGGAGAAGGTTTGGCGACCGTGCTGGGTTACTTTGACCCGGAACGTGCCGCTCTGCCACGCCCACCTCGGGACTCGATCGTGAAGCCAGTGCTGGAGCGGTCTCATATGTAACAGGCCGAGCGGCGTTACTGCGGCTGCGGCTGCCATATGCCCCAGGAGCCTCTGAAATTGTTTCAGTGGAACCGCTGTCCTGCCTCGAAAAGACCTGAGGCAGGTGAGCACTGACTGGACGCGCTCCTTCGTGAGGCGCGCGGTCTGGGCGACCGAGTCCAACTCCATACCGAGATAAGAGATCCTCTGCATGGGGCAGAGTTTGCTCTTGTCCCAGTGGACCTGAAGCCCCAACCGGCTGAGGTGCTGGAGCACCATGTCCCTGTGATCGCACAATACATCTTGCGAGTGAGCCAGAATGAGCCAGTCGTCGAGATAGTTGAGAATGCGAACACCTTGTTCTCTCATGGGAACAATGGCCGCCTCCGCGACTTTCGTGAAGACGCGGGGTGACAGGGCCAGCCCGAAGGTTAGGACTTTGTACTGATACGCTCGACCCTCGAAAGCAAACCGTAGAAATGGTCTGTGTCGAGGAAGAATCGAGACGTGAAAGTACGCGTCCTTCAGGTCGATCGCTGCAAACCAATCCTGGGGACGGATGCATTCGAAAATGCGCTTCTGCGTGAGCATTTTGAACGGGAGTTTGTGCAGGGCCCGATTCAAAACTCGCAGATCCAGGATTGGTCGTAACCCACCGCCTTTCTTGGGTACAATGAAGTAGGGGCTGTAAAACCCGTACCTCATCTCGGCAGGAGGGACCGGCTCGATCGCGTCCTTCGCCAGCAGGACATCGATCTCTTTCCGCAGGACAGGGGCATCCACTGACTGCACACGGGTGAAGTGGATGCCCCTGAACCTAGGAGGCCGGCGTGCAAACTGAATTGCATAGCCGAACCGAATGGTGCGGATGAGCCATCGAGACGGACCCGGAAGCGCTAGCCAGGCTTCCAGGTACCGAGCCAATAAGCCCACCCGAACCACCGGCGTACCCGCGGAGGGGCAGCGAGGTGGAAGGCCGGGACCCGGCTCCAGTGGCAATGTAGCCACTGGAAGCGGGGTCTGGGCGGACCACCGTGGGGCAGACGGCAGAGAGAGCTCGTAGGCTTTCTGCTGCGGGCTGCCCGGTGGCGAAGGGAGGGGGAGAGACGAAGAACGAGGCCCTGACTCCTCGTGTCCTGGTCTCTGCGCCTCCGGGCCCAGCTGCAGACCGGAGCGATGCAGCCGAGGCTGCGTCACTGCTATCTGCAAGCTGGGGAGAGGGGAACGGGAGTGGTGCAGCTCGGGGGCGGCACGCACTGCCATTCTGACCCTCTCGGACGGAGGAAACTGGTCTTATTATACTGCCAGTCTCGACCGTGAGGGGAAACGAGGAACGAGGCCCGGGGGCATCGAGTCCTGGTTTCCCCTCACCCAGCGCGGGACGGGAGTGACAAGGCCGCAGCCCTCACTGCCATCTGAGCGCTGGGGCCCGCGAACGACTCAGAGGAAGTGGACTGCTCAAACTTTGGGTACCGCTGATTACAGGATAACCAGCGGCGGAACAGAAACGAAATTCTCCACCCGGCCCTCCCCCGGGGGAAGGAGTGGTGATGACACGCACTCCCAAGAGCAGAACGTCACATACTCTGGGTCGCTCCTCTCAGGGTTGTTTCCCTTCCCTTTGCTGGGGGAAAACAACTCCGAGCGGGCTGGTTTTGAGGTGCCTCTGGACCACCAGTGTGGACATCGTCTAACCGAGGGCCAGCGCTGTGACTAATCACGGTCAGTCACTAAGCACAGCTCAACCCCGAGTTAGAACTACGCACGTGCAGTGGTAGTGAGAGAGGAAAAACTTCTGCAGATTTAAGCATGTTTGGCTTGCCATATTGGCACCAAAATGCTTCCATACTGCCAAAATTCTTCACACACATCCAGGCACTTTAGAACAGCCCAGGAAAGTGTGGCTGCTAAGTCTGAATCTTCAGCATGAGCACACCCCACTATAGTAGGAACTCAGCATCATTTTCAGAGTATAACAGCCCTCTCTCCGATGTAGCGATCGACATCTGTCCTCCCTGGGGCCCCGAATGAAATACCTGGTCCCTCATGAGAAGGACCAGAAACCCATCCGAAAGCCTCGACGGCACACGGCATGCTGAACGGCTCCAGCCTCTACGAAAAAGGGGAGACGAACAACGTACCGACGTGGTCATGCACTCCTGAGAGAACATGAACCACCCACGAACGCAGTCTCAACACACTGATTAGGCATGTGAAACCGTGATCGTGGCCGTCAACCAGGCATGCAAGATAGTGAACGTGGCCATCGCTTCGATGACACACGGCACGCTGGGCGCTCAAGCCTTCAGGCAGGCGAACAACGTGCCGACGTGGTCATGCTCTCATAAGAAAGCATAAACCACCCACGAACACAGTCTCAGCATGTTTGCGATGCGCTAGAGGAGTGAGTGGTTCGTGCTCACTGAAACCCTCAGATCACCAATGTTATTCGCCAAAGCAGCCCTCTTCTGGTGCACCAGAAGAGAAACTAGATCGGGAAATAAGCAAAGGGACTCACCTCATAGAGGCACGCGAGTCTTGATCTTGACCGCGCATCTTGAGCGCCGAATGACGCGCGCTGGGTTGCCGTGACAACCCGCGCTGTCAGCCGGCGCTCGACGGCACACGGCACGCTGAGCGGCTCAAGCCTTTACGAGAAAGGGGAGACGGACAACGTGCCGACGTGGTCATGCACTCCTGAGAGAACATGAACCACCCACGAACGTAGTCCCACACACTGATTAGGCATGTGAAACAATGAACGTGGCCGTCAAATAAGGACAGGAAACGATCGCATCCAGAAACACACGGATGAAACGTCATCCTGAAAAGGACGCGATCTTCACCCGTGTTGCTCTTTCACAGAAAAAACACTCTTAATTGTGCTGAAGCACACAGGGATAACCGCGGCAACACAGCGGGGAAACTGCAAGCCCGCTGTGCGCACTCAACCGAATACCAGCTGTGACAACAGCTCTTTGAAAAAAGGCAGATCGCTTGAAGCAGCAGCTGGCACCCGGGAGATCGCGAAGATCGCTGAAGCGCCGTCACACCAACACAGAGAGGTCTTCAGAGAAACAGCAGACTCGTTGAGCGTGAAGACAAACAGAATCTTGAAGCTCATCACTCAGAGGACACTACCGGTCGGCTCCGAAGGTAAAAGCAAATGTGTATGCGCTCGCTTCCGCTTTATACCCGCACTGACAGGCGGGGCGCGGAATGCAAGTCCTGCATGCCAATATTCATTGGCTCGTTTTAATTCACTCGAAGGCAATTGGTCTCCCTAGCGTGATCCCAATTCGTTGGAAACTCCTCCGACGAGACGTAGGAGTTCCCTAACGAAAGGGAAGGAACGTTATAATATGACCAACTTAGAACCATATGAGAACGTTTTGATTACGACCTCTTTGTAACGTTTTTATGTGACCATAAGATTACCATTACGGAACGTCCCCCTAAAGTCATTTAAGGAACGTTGAACTGCAGCACTTTCATTATCAAAAGAGGACGTTTCAGGAACATCCCTAATGTTCTGTAAAGGTTCGGAATGTTCGTCACCTTTAGAGAACTTTTAGGAAACGTTACCCATGGTCGCGGGAACGTCACCTTCTACCAGGGCTATGATTAAATATCAGAAGGCTGCTAAAACTGCAAAGATAAAATACTTCTCTGATCTTATTAAGAAGATTCCAAATAATCCTTAAGCGTTATTCAAGACAATAGACTCAGTTTTAAATCCTGGCATAACAGCACTGCCCTACAAAGGCAAAATACCTTAACTCGCTAGAGTGTGGAACTGAGAAAAATGACTTTAAAGATTTTTAGTTGTCCCGCCAAATTGATTACAGGTAGGACACTGAAAATCTGGCAATTACATGTTTGAGTAATGAAAATTATCTACATAACAAACTGTTGAGCTCAAACTTGACTTTTGACCACTATTTTAAAGTTACTGTACTCTGCCTTTGTATTGTCAGCAAAAAGTGAGAAGTCATGCCAAGGCAAAAGGCAGTAACTTCCACATTATCAATATTTGGTTGCTGATCACCATTGACAAAATCATTATAGTAACACCTGTATAAAATCTAGTGATCATGGCATTTATTTTGTATGATTTACAATTATATAGCCTTTTACTTATTGTGGTTTGGTTGCATTCCGGTGGCCCTATTAATACATTAGACATGACAAAAGAGTATCTTCAAGTGGTACCGAGTGGCATAAGACTTGCTAAACACGCGTTCAAAATTATCACGATAAAACAGATCCTCGCGCACATTCGACCCGGAGACTGGTTTAGTGGTGGATCTGAAAAACGCATACTTTCACAGGTGTAGGGTATGGACTGTGTTCGGTGACTTCCCCCTTTCCTCAAGGAAGAACCTGTGTACAACAACCACACACACACACACACACACACACACAAAGAACGGGGTGTTCTGTTACAAGACTGAGTTTTATTACCCCCTTGGAATGTCCCAGATAGTGTGATTTCTCCTAATTCTTGCTGAGAAGGAGAAATAAACCCTGTGTAATCCATATATATATATATATATATATATATATTCTAGATATATATAACCATGTGACAAATGAATTAACATTTATCCAATGTTCCATCTCATGATTTTCCTTTATGTTGTTTGGACTGTGTGTCCTTGTAAACTCTAATGGGTTAATGTTTGAGACATGACTTGCATACTATGAGAAACAGAAATCACTGTGTAGCATGTTTAGACTCGATAAACTCCAATCTTCGTTCCCCATTTGTTAATTTACATTACATTTTGCTAACTTTGTGACGCAGGGGTGTTATAAGAAATCTTGAAGGTTCTTTCTCTTAAATACCCAAAGAACTGACATATTCAAATGTCCTGCGAGATTCACCAGAACACTTTACGACTGTGGCTCAAGCTTCAAAGGGGCTGTTTACACCTGGCCACTTCATGCGTTTTCTGTGATCGGATAGCTATCCGATTGTGAAAAGACCAGGTGTAAATGCCCTCCGAAACGCATTCGAGACGGATTTGAATCCGATCGCTCAAACCACATCAGGAGGTGGTCTGGGTCGCATTCCAGACGAAACTGGACAAGTGTAAATGCATCTGGTTGTTGAAACCACATATGTAAATTGTACTCCTCCCAAAAATGCTAAAAAATAAACGTGTGAGAGCGTGTTATATAGGCTATATGTCATGTTATAGTCAGATTTGACGGCGCTACTGCGACACGCATCACCTCAGATGAGCAGCTGAGCGTCTATTCATCAAGCCAACGTGCCGAAAATTATCGCAAATCAAAGTGAAATTCGCAGACGCTTAACACACAATCATCTTCATTAAAAGTAAAGAAATGAAATGATCTTACCAGGGCTGTTGCAGCTCTCTCGTATTGCTCTTTTTGATTTTGAAATTAGCTGATGATCAATAAAATGCAGCTCATATCTGTTGCTTTCGGTGACGTGCACTCCATTAAATCTGCATATAGCGCGGGAATTGAAGATCGGATTTATATCCGTTTTGCAAAAACACATTTATGTGACCAGGTGTAAATGGATTCGTTTTGATAAATCAGATAGCAATCCGATCTGAGAAAACGCATGAAGTGACCAGGTGTAAACAGCCCCAAAGGAATTCCACGAACCCCCCCCCCCCATGATATGCTTTTTATGTCTGCCCATGTCCCATTGGGGTTAAATGTGATCGTATTGTAGTTCTAAATGAACAGAGGTGCCTCTAGATGCATTTTTAATGTAACTGTTTTCCTATAATGTTTATATGTCGTTTTTGATATCGTAAGAATGTCCTGGATTTGACTCAGCCAGATATATGTAGGAACACACCGTAAAAGGTATGATTTTGTGTATAACACATCTCTGCAGTAGAAATGACCATTTCTAACGCAGGTCATAATTTAGGCAGATAAGCGTTCTGACAAAACAGAGGAATCTTCCGCGGGCACTTTTCTCCCAGCTGATTGGTGCGTTCACGCCAGAGGAGGCGTGAACAGAAGTGTCTTTAAAGAAGACGCACCAAGCTAAACTCTCTCTCTTGACGCTCTTGACTCTTGCACTCTTACCTCCTTCGATCAGATGTAACCTTCGTACTCGTGATCCCCGCCCCGGGGATCTTTTCCTTTCCTTTCTTTTGTTTGTTTAGTTTTGTTTTCTGTATTCGACTCTGTTCACTTCCACGAAGGGAAATTAACTTAGTCTGAATTATTCCTTTGGTAACTTTACGTCAAAGACCTTTTAAGCCTTTGAAATTGCGCGCTCCGCGGACCAGCTGCAGACCACGTGACGCTCCAACGGGACGCCACACACGCGCGCTCCTCGGACCAGCCGCAACCACGTGACGCTCCAACGGAACACACAAGACACGCAGCTCACTCATGCAGCCGTGCTCAGCAACATAAGGACCATGCAAGTATATTCGATTAGCGAGTTCTCAGAACATTAAGATTGTGTTTTTCCATGGTGTCTCTCAACGGCCTTAAAGTCTGTAATTTGCCACTGATACCTCCAGTCCCTCTCTCTCATTCACTCTCTCCCTGTTTCTTTCACTCTCAGATCCTTTTAGTGTTTTGTTATTGTCGTTGTGTTATTGTCTGTATATACATTTTATTCCTGTAACGTTAGTAACCTTATACGTTGTTTTCCTTATTAAATTCACTATATTCATTCATTGATTCTGTCATGTTTTGCTCATATAAGTCCCTTAAATGTCTCGATCAAAAGCTACGAGCTTTACAAATTAAAGATACTTTAAATAGTATTTTGTTTATAGAACAGGAAAGTTAATCCTCATGGCCAGAGGATAGCTTCTCTTGAAAGTCTATAAAGTAGGATAATTTTGTGAGGTTGATGGAGATCAAATGTTCAGGCTTGCGGGACAGGCCAGGATGATTCGATCATAAATTAATCCCCTCAAATATTATTCTGACAATTGAGCTAATTTTAACCTGTCTGTAAAATATATGTACATCTGTGGTTGATCATAATCTCTTGTGGTTAATTGCCGATGTATCGATATGAATGCAGATGCAGGTAACATATTATCCCCCTCTTTGGCCGATTTAACATCTATAAGTATCTGGTTCAAACCCGTATGAATAATTATTAATTATTAATTATTGAATACACATTCCCCAAAATGACCCCGGATACTTTACAGATTGGTGGAGAAAATGCTTGGCACATTTTAAACTTGTTTATGAGCAGAATTCAGTTTCAATCTATGTGTATATTATTAGTTAATATTGTATGCGCGTTCGAGGAGTCGCAACGCTGAACGCCCTGACTAAACTGACTAAAGGCACAAAGCCGAGTTCAGTTAAGCACATTAACAAGAACGAGAATCTTCTTTCAGTGGGATCAAAAGATTGAGTAAAGCGATGCTCCTTTTCTCATCTTAGTAAGGCCTGATATTATAATCGTTAGAATAACGATAGCTCCTGGTTGATAATTGGCTTAGCTAACTAATTTTAAACCAAATACATTAAAAAGAAAAACGGTGATATTTTTTATGTGGATGGGAGTCGAACAGCAGATGTACATTCCTGTTGTCCACAATTTACGTGTAGTGCAGCGAAGAAATCCTGCCACACACTTTTGTGAAATATAGCACTGAAAAATCCGCCGAGATTTTTTTAATTTTATGCTGTGATTTGTGCAGTAACGAAGCGTCTGCACGCGTTCAGATTTGAATCACATTTGGAAGCAGGCTGGTTGTTATTCCACTGACAAACACCAGAGGGCAACCTTTTAGGGCTTGACAGTTCCAGAATTACGTACCGCCCCCTGACTTCATCCTGCATGAGCGCAATAACGCCACCAGGTCAGTGGCTGGGTCCGAAACCGCATACTTCCCTACTATATAGTATAGTAAAGCAGTAGGCGAGCGAATAAGTATGTCCGAATCCTTAGTATCCATAAAAGAGTTGGCGAGAATTACCAGAGTGACGTACTAATTATCGCGAGATTCGGGCGTACGTATACTTATAGTACGTCTGAATATTCCTACTTTCGTACTATATAGTAGGGGGAAACAGTATTTGAAAGGAGTAGTATGTCCGAAACCTCAGTACTCATAAAAGAGTAGGCGAGAAGTTCCCGGATGGCTTACTGCTTCTGCCCAGATTTTGAAGAGCTCGAAGATGAACACTTTTCTATCCCAGCAGGCCACAGGAGAGGATACGTAATAAAGAAAACGAAGAAGAAGAGGATACGTCAATGATACGTCATTATCAAACATGACGGAGAACGCTGACGCGGGTGTTTTCAAATGTGAGTATTACAAACCAAAAACAAGGTTCCTTGTTTTAATTCACATTTGCTCAAATACTGAACTGTTTAATTTTTGAAGGTGTAACGCGAAAATAGTATAGTTTTATTATGGATAGCTAACAGGGGAGCTTTAGTGAGCACACGCTCGTCTCCAACATAGATTCAACGTTACACTCATTTTAAACCATATAGCTATCTGTTAACTACAATTACTAAATTATGTCTATTTAAAATCTGCCGGGAAAATCTTCGATAAGAATTGCAGATGAGTACATCAAATAGAAATGAAGTATATCTGAGTATGTGTATGTGTGCTATTGTGTAGTTTGCAATTCATGAATGTAAGTAATTTAAATAAATGTACATAAAGTAACTAAATATAAATACTATATTTTAATGGTCCATTAGAACTTTTGAAAAAATTTAGGAACATTTGAGTTGGATAAAAAGCTTAATAATTTGTGTTAATAAAGTAAATAAAGTTAAGTAAAGTGTCAATACTTAACACTTCAGAAAATACATCAACATGTAAGGTAGTATTGAGCACAAACGACAGAGGTAATGTGAATCTTGTCTGGATGTTACAGGGACAGATGAGCACACTCGTCTGCTCATCCAGTGGAGAGTGGCTCATGAAGCCCTCTTCACTGGAAAGCGGAATGCTGCCATCAAAGGCTTTGAGTGAGCATACTATGAATAAATGGAATGAATAAAAATCATTTGAATGTTAATGTAGTTTATTTAATTCTTGTAATTTCAAAACACTTTTTGATTCTTGATTTCTGTGAATTTACTGCAGAGCTTGGTAACGCTTCCTTTTACAGTACAGTACTTACAGCAGTGGCGTAGGTTTCATTTTGAAATTGGTGGGGGCGGGGACATCAATATATAAATATATTTTAAGTTTTGATCGAAATATTGCTAGGGATATATCAGTGTCACTGGATATTGGTAGGGACACGTCCCTAGCGTCCCTACTAAATTCTACGCCCCTGACTTACAGTGTACTTACCTAGAAAGTACTGGCTAATATAAAGAAAGTACATGGAACAGGGGTAGGTTTAGGGGTAGGTTCAGGGTTAGTACTAGTTATTACTCAGTATGTCACAGTGTGGGTTTTGGATTTTGTTCCTTGTTGTCTGTCATGTGTTTCCCTATCTTTTCATGTTTAGCTGGTCCCCGTTAGGTTTATTAGTCTCCCCAGGTGTCTCTTATTAACCACGCCCCCTTGTTACCTTGTTTAGCTTGTTTGTCTGTGTATTTAAACCCCTGTGTTTCAGTTGTTTGCTGTCGGTTGTTGTTTAATGTTTGCTGTAGATGTTCCTTGTTCCTGTCCTGAGTTCCTTGTTTGTTTAATTAAAGTGCTTGCTATTGGATTCACTCTCCGCTTCATCCTTGCTGCATCATAACACAGTAATTGTAGTTACTAAAATAAGTACATAGTATTTACATGGGTAACTGGATTGTAAAAGGAAGCGTTACCCAAAGCTTTTGTGGTGTAGCAGGACCTGCAAGGCAGGGTAACGGCAGGATTTTTTTTTTTTAAATGGGAAAACCTAAAACAAAATTATAAAGTAAGATAATTTTGATAAAATCAAATGACATTGTGTTATTAAAATTATTGCTTTTGTATTATGCTTGTGTATTTGTGCTTTTTGCAGGATCTGAAATGTCCGCAGACGGGGGTGAGCACTGAGGACGGAGAGCCCACAGCAGCATCCTGGAAGTGGTATTCCGCCATGGGCCGGATGTTGCTGTGGCCTCTTCATCCTCAGTGAGGCCAGAGCCAGCGAGAGCCCGGAAGAGGCCTTCAGATATAGAGGACCTGATCCGGGAGATGGAGGAGAGAGAAGAGGAGAGAGAGCGGAAAGCAGCTGAGAGGGAGGAGAGACTATGGGGAGAAATGGAGGAGAAGGAGGACAGAAGAGAACGAGAGAGACAAGCGAGGGAGGAGAGGCAAGCAAGAGAAGCAAGGGAAAGTGAAGAGCGATGGCGCCGGGAGGCAAGCGAAAAAGAGGAAAAGAGAGAGTGGGAGACAAAGGAAAGAGACGAGAGATTTCTTTCAGTTCTTGAGATTCTTGCCAAAAAATAAATTAAAGTAAAAAGTGTTTTCTGATCATTTACACATCTGGTTTTATGTAAAGAGCAAACATTTTAAACCCCATTTAAATTGAATATACATACATACATACATTCATACATACATTCACACATACATATATATACATATATATATATATACACACACACACATCTAAATTGATTATATATATATATATATAACTGATTCTTGAGAGTCGGGACAAAACATGTCCCACATAGAAAAGTGTAATTTATAGCAAAAATTAAGAAATTCATCATGTATGACATACTTACAAAGTTAAATCTAAAGGAATTGTATATACCTATCTGATTTTTTGAATAAACTTTTTTATCTTTTTGGGGAAAAGTTGTTTACATATATGGTATGTGGTTAGATGGTCCATGTTATTGCACTTGTCCTCAGCAAGAGGTTACAATATTAACCATCCCAAAAAACTTTTAAAAAGCTCTACAATTGTGAAAACATATATATCAAGTAAAAAATAAGGGGTATAAATATAAAAACCAACACATGAAGTGAAGATCAAACAATATTTTCCATAAATATCTGCCTATTAAAGTTGTGTCCTCAGTTTCTGTCAACTCCGTCAGATTTTTTCATAAAGCTCTTTAAATCAGGAAATAGCATGGTCAGCTATATCCTTGAGGACCCCTTTTCATCTCCCTGTCTGTGGTGAATGCAGCACTGAAACACATGCTCTGGTACGTTTTACATTTTTTTATATTTTAGACAAACAATGTCAATATTCCTATGGTCACAGCTGCACCATGTCAATACCATCTTTCTGTTAAGATACTTTTTTTAAACCATAGTGGATTGAATTTAAGCATTTTACTGAGGTTATTGGGACAGCTAGCAACTGAGGAAAAACTACCTAGCTGCAGTGTACAATACATGTTTTGGCGGGAAAATACAAGCCCTTACGTCAATTCCGTCAGACGTCAACTCCGTCAGGTTCTATGTCTGACGGAGTTGACCTGTAAGCTGACGGAGTTGACAAATCCACCAATAACCTCTTAATGTGCGAATATAATATTATTTGTGAATATAGTGAAGGGTTAAACTGTTATTTCAGGGTTATATTTACACATAAATGCACATACATAGCATGCATTACATTATTTAACCATACGCATCTGACTTGTAGAGAATGGGGAGGCAGTGGTCTGTTTATTATTGTGTAACGTGTAACTTTGCCAGCACTTTAATATATTTATTTATATATGTAGAGACAGAGATCGAGAAATGAGAAGCCAGTGTAGGGCTGGGCGATATGGCCAACAAAAATTATCATGATAATAAAAATCTGATTCTATAGTCTTATTCAAGTACATTTTAAGAAATAGAGAGTACCAACGAAAGAGAAGAGAAAAATTAAACAGTGACCAAGAGAGCAAGCATGCTATGCAAGAGAAGGAAAGACAAAGGTGGAAGAAGAGAGTTAAAGACAAAAAAGTAATACAAATAGACGAGATGGGAGACAGGGCAAAGAGGAATTGGAGAAAGTATTGGAGAGAGGAACAGAAAAGGTCCAGAGAGAAAAGATCCAATGAAGATGCAGTGCTGAAGGGACACACCCCTCCAGATAGTCCGCAAGATCAGGATATTCAAGAATACAATGCCAGACACAGCAGACAGTCTCTCAGACAGGAAAGGGAGAGAAGTAAAACGAGAAAAAGACATTCAAGAGAAATAAAAACTTTGAAAGAGAAGCTTAAGAAGGTAACAAAGCAACGAAACAAAATGAGAAAGAAAATATATCGAAGAAGAAACGCTACAAATAAAACACCACTTGACTCCCCAGGCACAGAAACAAGGAAGATGCTATCAGGAAGCAACATTAGGAATCCAAAAATCAAGAAAGCCCTTCTATTCCACTACATCCTCAGAAGAGAGCTGAAGAAAAACAAACAAACTCCTGGGCCACGGCGTCAGGAACCAGCACTAAGTGTGTCATCAGGCAAGATTCTCAAAAAGTATCGTCTCCTTCACCAAATCCACCAGTTTGGGATAACCTACAAGTTAATGAGAGGAAAGAAACAGACAAAGAAAAAGCCAACATTCCTAAAGGGTACAACAGAGACTGTTAAGGATTTCTTCCTGAACTCTGCACGTGTGACCACTGATAAGACTGACACTATCACTAGGAATAAGATAAAGCAGCAGAGAATGATCCTGGCAGACTCCATGATCAACCTCCACTCTGATTTCCTCATTAAGAACCCCACTGTGAAGCTGAGCTATTCTTCTTTCTGTACTCTGAAACCATTCCATATTACAGCACCAAAAGCATCTGATCGGAAGACATGTCTATGTCAAAAGCATGAAAATGCATACGTAATGCTTGAGGTCCTTAGAACGTCTGGTGTTGTGAAGTCAAACAAACTGGATGACAGTTTTCAATTAGTTTGTTGCTCTCCAGCAAGTGAGGCCTGCCTTCTTCACACCTGCTCACGATGTCTAAACAAAGGAACAGTTACAACCCAAGAGCAAGACAAAATCCATGTTCAGTGGAAGCAGTGGGAGAGAGTTCAAGAAGAGACAGTCAATGGAATCCACACTAAACTCGTCCAACACAGTGGCAGTCTTTCAGAGCTCATCACACTCTATGAGCAAATACTCAGAAATGAAACCACAACACATGTGTGTTTAGTGCAAAACCAGTCAAAAGCATACAGAAACACAATTGAGACTTGTGAAGAAAGTACAGCAATTGTTCACGTTGACTTTTCAGAATCCTGGAGATGCAAGTATCAATCTGAAGTACAGGCCTGCCATTTTGGACAAAATCTGCCCCAGATAACGCTACACACCGGAATGTATTGCATTAAGGGTGGAAAGGCAGGGTTTTGCACACTTTCAGAGTCAAAGAGACAGGATGCTGCAGCAATCTGGACACACATGGATCCAGTCCTAAAAGATATCAAAACGAGATATCCACAGGTCACCACCGTGCACTTTTGGTCTGATGGTCCAAGTAAACAGTATAAGAACAAGAAGAATTTTTTCCTTCTATCTTGTATCCCCCCTACACTTGGGTTTGAAAGAGCAACATGGAACTTCTGCCCCACTTCCCATGGTAAGGGCGCACCAGACGGCATTGGCGGAACAGTGAAGAGAACAGCTGACAACCTGGTCCTGAGAGGAAATGATGTGACAGATGGACACACATTCTTTGAAAAGGTCTCAAACAGTCTGAAGAGCATTCAGCTGTATCACATTGCAGAAGAAGACATGCAAAGATATGATACACTTCTCATGCATCCTCTCAAACAGGTTCCCTCAACCAGACGAATACACCAGGTCATCCCACATGAGAACAGAATCCAGCACAGACAAATATCCTGCTTTTGCAGCAAGATCTTGGTTTGCCAGTGCTTCAGCCCAGCTACCTTCTATTTCCATGGCTACCCAGAGGAACAGCAGAGTGATACAAGGAGGGCAGGGAAGAAAAGACCTTTGGCCATGTTGTTGGAGGAGATGGAAAAAGAGATGGGAGGGGGGGAAGAGGATATGGAAATGGAAGATGTAATGGAGGAGGAGTTGGATGAGGAGCCTCTGAAAGGTCCTGAGGGTACTGTGACAGTGACGACTGTTAGCAGCCTTAATAATGGAGACTGGCTAGCAGTAGTATATGATGACCACTGGTGGCTAGCCAAGACCATTGCTGTGGATACTGAGCATCAAGATGTAAAAGTGGAGTTTCTGCATCCCCATGGTCCAACAGCAAAGTATCAGCCTAAGCTTCTCACAAAGGATGTCTGTTTCTGCCCAGCTAAAGACATCATAGTGAAACTAATGGGAAATGCATCACCAGTCAAATTAAGAAAACGAGAGATCTACAGCATAGCCCCTGATGTGATGGACTTCATAGAGCGTGTGCATGTCCGACGCCTGCTGCTCAAGGCATAAGCGCAGGTTAGACAAAAATGAAATCTTAAGTAAGCTAATTGAAACTGATTCTAAGCTACAGATTATGTTGCAGTATTGTTGTCAAGGAATGTCAATTTAAGATCACACCCAGTATAAAGTAGGCAGTGCAGGGCAATCACACATCCAACACACCCAAACACACACATACGCACACACACACACACACACACACACACACACACACACACACATCTTTGTGGGGACTCTCCATAGGCGTAATTGTTTTTATACTGTACAAACTGTATATTCTGTCCCCTTACACTGCCCCTATCCCTAAACCTACCCATCACACACAACTTTCTGCATTTTTACATTTTCAAAAAACATTACTTAGTATGATTTATACGCTGTTTTCCTCATGGGGACCGCTTGCTGGACCCCACAATGTAGGTGATTTCAGGTTTTAATATACTTGTGGGGTCATTTGGTCCCCAGAATGTAATATAAACATGAACACACACACACACACACACACACACACACACACACGCCACTTTAAAGTAAATCAGTCCTTCCAGAAAAACGCGGAGTTTTTTTGTGATTGTTGCGGGCAAAAATCCTTGATTACGCGGCCCGTTTTCTTTAAAAATGCGATGGAATATGCGGGATATTTATGAAATTTTTTGCGATGAAATTGCGGGAACTTGCAAAAATTGCGGGAACTTGCAAAAATTGCGGGAACTTGCAAAAACTGCGGTTTGATGAAAAAGAGAAAAAAAAGTGATTCCCCCAACACCCTGTTCTCACTAGGCTACTACCTTATTGTAAAGAGTCCTTTCTTATTACTTCCTACGATAAGCAAGCATAACTACATCACAGAAAGTGCTGGAAATATTTAATTTCTCATCTTGTTTTATTTCAGACTGTAACGAGTGGAAATAAGGTGTGGCCCCTTTAAGAGCTGCGCGCTCCTGTTGAACGGTCTGCAGTATTATACTGTATGCGCGCCTCGAACACCCCATGTGTGCGGGTCATTTCTGTTTGATGCTACTTCTTTTATCTTATTTTGTTTATTAAGTAGCGATGTGGACGGTAGAACATGTGACAGACAGTTATACGAGTTCGATTAGGGAATAAAGTGCTAGTTGTGATTGTGAGATGCCAATCGCCTCTGTGAGTCTGTCTGGCCTCTGCAATAACTTCATCTGTGAGCTATCCCTATTTTTCTTCCCGACACAACGCGTTACAAGACCTTAATAAACACATCAAACTTACAAAACATTGAGGAGTCAAACAAGTTATGTAGCTTTACTAGAGGAATATGCTACAAAAAAATGAGTAGTAAAAATGAATAAATTAAATATTTAAAAATAAAGTGTGCTCCTGTTTTACAGCTTTTCGATGATGTTCACGTCGTGTAATTACGTCAATTCATAACGTTCCCATGGCAACGGGGGGAAACGGCTGCTCTTGTGTGAAGCAAACGCAACATTTTCCAACTTTCTGCTAAGATATATGTGACTTTTTTGCGCCGAAAAATGCGGGGATTATGAAATCATGCAAGCCCGCATATTTTGTGCGGAAATCTGCAATTTATGCGGCGAAATTGCGGAGTATTTGAAAAAATGCGACCCCCGCATAAATATGCGGACTTTGGCTGATTATGCATTGAATTCAGCGATCGCATAATCGCGTTTTTCTGGAGGGACTGGTAAATGGCTACTTAAAAAGGAGGAAAGGAAGAGGAGAAGAGGTGGATGAGCCTGGTCTGATGAGTCTCGATTTCTGTTGAGACATTCAGATGGTAGAGTCAGAATTTGGCGTAAACAGAATGAGAACATGGATCCATCATGCCTTGTTACCACTGTGCAGGCTGGTGGTGGTGGTGTAATGGTGTGGGGGATGTTTTCTTGGCACACTTTAGGCTCCTTACTGCCAATTGGGCATCGTTTAAATGCCACGGCCTACCTGAGCATTGTTTCTGACCATGTCCATCCCTTTATGGCCACCATGTACCCATCCTCTGATGGCTACTTCCAGCAGGATAATGCACCATGTCACAAAGCTCGAATCATTTCAAATTGGTTTCTTGAACATGAAAATGAGTTCACTGTACTAAAATGGCCCCCACAGTCACCAGATATCAACCCAATAGAGCATCTTTGGGATGTGGTGGAACGGGAGCTTCGTGCCCTGGATGTGCATCCCACAAATCTCCATCAACTGCAAGATGCTATCCTATCAATATGGGCTAACGTTTCTAAAGAATGCTTTCAGCACCTTGTTGAATCAATGCCACGTAGAATTAAGGCAGTTCTGAAGGCGAAAGGGGGTCAAACACAGTATTAGTATGGTGTTCCTAATAATCCTTTAGGTGAGTGTATATATATATATATATGTATATACACACACACACAGTGCTGTGCAAAAATAGTAGGCCACCAACAACTTTGTTGTTTTAGCTATGCTTTAATGACCATCCATATTTTTCTATCATTATTAAGATAAAAACAGAAAATAAAGGAGATATGAACTTAAAATAAAAACAGATCTGTACAAAATGGCTTCTTTAGGCAAACATCAGTGAGAATAAAGTGTCAGTAAGAATAAAAATGATATCATTACTACAACAACATCAAATGGTGGCCTAAGACTTTTGCACAATAATTTGTTTATAAAACAAACCATTTCTATGCATCAAACATACATTATAACAACAATAAAACAATAATTTTATTGTAGTGTATTATGTGACTTATAAATGCATACAGAGCTCATGCAGGGATATTCAAGGCAGGTCATGCAGGGTTCAGTTAAGTCAAGTCAAGTCATCCTCATTTATATAGCGCCTTTAACAATGGATTGTTTCAAAGCAGCTTTACAGAGATAAACATATAATTTAAGGTAACAGATTGTTTTGGCGTTATAGCGATTCTTGAATAATGTTACTTCCAGCTAAAGTTACCTTTGATTGATTCACCTCCATTGAAATGATCAGACTTTAAACGCGAACCTGTGATTAACGCTGACGGCGTTCACATGCTCATTCAGAATTGATTCTATAGTTATGTGCTTTTTAAAATATGTGCGCAGGTTTGTAATTCATACAACCCAGCCTAAACAAACTACTTTTCTTGCCTATAAATTTTGATACAGAATTTTGTTTTATTTTATCACTTCGGGGTACGCAAGCTGAAATTCACAACGCTTTATCTGTAGAGTGGGAAAGGGATCCTCCATAGGGAGAGGATAGTGGACACTTCAGCACTGCAAAACTTAAGATAATTTGTGTGAAGAGTCCAACTTAGGTCATGGAGGGCCATTGTCCTGGACAGTTTTTCCTACCCTAATTACACACACCTGAATCTATTTAAACCCATTAATATCTGACTACTAGTTCCAACACACCTGAGTGTAATTTTCTAGTAGTCAGATATTAATGGGTTTAAATAGATTCAGGTGTGTATAATTAGGGTAGGAAAAACTGTCCAGGACAATGGCCCTCCATGACCTAAGTTGGACTCTTCACACAAATTATCTTAAGTTTTGCATTACCTAAACCCAGTGAAATAGTGACTGAAGGGTTAGTGCACCCAAAGACATAAATATAATCAGTATTTACTTTCATGTTGTTTGATTCCTCTGTGTGTGTTATTTTTCGCTCTCCTCTGAACAGAAAAGTTGATTTTGGTCAAGTTTGGTCTGATGGTTTAATACAATATCAGTCAATGGACTTTCAGAAGCCTGAAAAGCAATAAATAATGCCAGGAAGCTTCTGAAAGTTGGGCTCCATTGATCGATATTGTATGAACCGAAACCCACAGAATTTTTTTTTTTTACAAAAATCACATTTTGTGGTTTAAAAAAAATAGTAATTGAGGGATCTGATAACATGAAAGCAAGTAAAATTGTAAATGTAAAGAATATAAAGAAAGTAAATAATGGCTAAATTCATATGTTTTAGGTGAATTAACCCTTCAACCCACCAGGAAGAAATGGTAGTAAATATATATATGCATTTTGTATTATAGTAGTACTTAAAAGAAATAAGCTAAGAAATTAGCAACTTTGAACGCTTATGCCTGAGACAATTCATAAAACATTTTAAATTTGGTAGATGTTTTTTATCCAAGTGACTCTGTGCATTTATTACAGGGACAATGACCCTAGATCAACCTGGAGTAAAGAGCCTTGCTCAAGGACACATTTGTGGCGCCGGCTGTGGAGATCGACCAGCAATCTTCTGCTTACCAGTTCAGTGGTTTAGCCCATTACACAACAAAAGTAATAAAGCTATAAAAACAAAATGCATGTAATTGTAAACCTATAAAATTATATTTGGAAAGAAAAGGAATGCTGACAACATGAATTGTAAAACATTTTAATCTTTTTTTTTATGTTTTAAAGGTAATCATGCTCATGGAGAGCAGGCACAAGGATGTTTGGAGCAGACACCGCAGCAGCCAGATTGTCTTGCACATGTTCTCCCACTCTTGCTGCAAGGTGGTGGGGATCAGGGGGGCCGTCATCATGGTCTTCCTCATCCTCTGGCTCAACGATGTCCCCATTGAGTAGAGCGAGATTGTGAAGGACAGCGCAGCATGCAACAACCTCAGGCACGAAGGCAGGGTTCACCTCCAAGGCCTTGAAGAAAATACAGCGCCAGCGTGTCTTCAACATCCCAAAAGCTCTCTCCACGATGTTGCGGGCACGGGAGTGCTTATTGTTGAAACGAGCCTGCACAGGGTTCTGCACCGGCTCTCTGTACGGGGTGATGAGGCAGATGGGTGCACTCAGGCAAGGATAGCCTCCATCCCCGAGGATGCACTTGCCTGCAGGTGGATAAAGGCTGCCAGCATACACAGGGCTGTTCCTCAGCACCCTGGCATCGTGCACAGACCCAGGATATCCCACAAAGACATCAAGGAATTTCCCCCGGTGATCAGTGATGGCCTGGAGTTGGATGGAGTGAAACAGCTTCCTGTTGAAGTAACAGTGGGAGTTATTTGCTGGAGGTTTGATACGGATAAGACAGCCGTCTATTGCACCAACTGCTCTACTGAAAGCTGGTGACCCAGACAGCTGTGCAAATCCTGCTCCCACTGCCTCCAGGTCATCTCCGGTCGGAAAGCAAATCACCCTCCTCAAAATTCCCATTATGGCCTTGCTCACTCTGTGCACAATGTCATGCACAGAGGACTTGGGGATATCAAAGGTCCGTGACACCACCCTGTAGGATGCTGCATGGGCCAGCCAGTAGAGGAACACAAGCACCTCGATGTCCCTTTCCCATCCATGGTCAGATCCCAGTCTGACTGCAGCAATCAGGGACCTGATGGACGGCAGAGACAGGCGTAGGTGGGCACGGTGGTCAGCTGCTTCATCAAAATAAAGCCGCAGAATGGGAACAGCTCTGTTGAGATGGCAGTAGGATGTGGGGTTCAACGCCTGTAAATACATGATAGTTTGTTAAAACGAGAAATTTGAATAAATCTTTGTTTCAGGTGTTGTTGACTTACATTTGTTTATTGTGATGGTTATGGCGTTATTATCCTGTCAAATGTCGAGAGCGCATTATTGTAGCGCAAAAGTACATTAATATAATGCGTGAGCGTGAATCTCTCTGCTCGCGCGCGGAATATGATGTGCCGAGCGCAAATCTCTCCGCGCACGCGCGGAATATAATGTGCCGAGCGCGAATCTCTCTGCGCACGCGCGGAATATAATGTGCCGAGCGCGAATCTCTCTGCTCGCGCGCGGAATATAATGTGCCGAGCGCGAATCTCTCTGCTCGCGCGCGGGAACTGGGCGCGCGCTCTCAGATACACTTCTCTTGTAAGAATTCTCTCTCTGGGCTCGCTCAGAGAATATGCCTGCACTTAAAACGTGTTCAGTGCAATCGCGAATCTCTCCTCTTCCCCAGCTAACAATTTTAGGTTATAAGAACGTTTTCATAACGTTCCCATTAAGTTATAAAACGTTATTTCTGAATGTTCTAGGGAATTTCAAAACGTCCAGTTTTTTAGACGTTGTATTAACGCTATTTCTTGGTTAAGAACGTTCAATTCTCCCGTTATATAAAAGTTGTATTAACGTTATTTCCTGGTTATAAGAACGTTATCCAAACGTTCAATTCTCCCATTATATAAACGTTATCTTAATGTTTTTCTAAGATAATGAAAAACGTTTCATTTAATAAAAAAAAAAAACATTAAGAAAGGTTTTAATAATTATTAAAACCTTTCTTAATGTTTTTTATATAACAAGGTAGCCTATATAATAGGCCTATATGAAGAACCTAAAACAAGAACTTTCAGATTTTAAAATTAAGACAACAAGATCTAGAAAGATAATTTAAAAAAAAGACCCATGAATCATGTCTATTATATGTGTAATATAGTTCACTGAAGTCGAGTTGAATTGAACCCAAGTATAGTTTATTCCAATAAACCGATTTGGGTTGAAGTGACAATATGAAATTAACATGAACATAAACATGAACATTGGACTAAACATAGAATCACCAACAATGGTACAGGGAACAAAGCGACAATGGGAACACAAGGATTATGACCAAAAACAACCAATGACATTCACAAGTTAAAGTTCATTTAATTTATATAGCTCATTTTTACAACAGCCACTGGCTGGCCAAAGTGCTTTACAGAACAGCAGAAAAAAAGGGGAAAAAACCCTACATAACATATGGAATAAAAATTTCTGATTGGTTGTTGCCGTTTTGACAGCGTTTATGCCAAGAGCAAAGAGAAAGAAATCGAAGAGAAGAGTAATAAGGCATGCGCGAACGCACGGGACACATTCTAAGCACATACGCGAAGAGGAGAGATTCGCGATTGCACTGAACAAGTTTTAAGTGCAGGCATATTCTCTGAGCGAGCCCAGAGAAAATTCTTACAAGAGCAGCGTGTATCTGAGAGAGCGCGCCCAGTTCCCGCGCGTGAGCAGAGAGATTCGCGCTCGGAACATTATATTCCGCGCACGAGCAGAGAGATTCGCGCTCGCGCATTATATTCCGCGCGCGAGCATTGAGATTCACGCTCGCGCATTATATTAATGTAATTTCGCGCTACAATAATGCGCTCTCGACATTTGACAGGATAATAACGCCATAGATGGTTAGTTTTAGTTTTATCCATTTGTTTAGGCTACTTGTTGTTCATGTTTCCTATTGTAGTCAATTAAATATAATTCTTTCATTAATTAATACATTAATTTCTTGACTGAAAATGGATGTATTCACATTCATTGGCTGCATTTGTCCACTTTTCATTCATAGTATGTTATGACAATAACGGTAAATTAGGCATGTTTTACTACGACAAATCATTCTCAGTAGGAAAATATGTCATATAATTGAGTATTGGTCAGCATTTATCATTATACGTGTTGGGGTGAGCTAGCATGGCAAGTCATTCTGGGTTAATGTTATTTTTTACGAATTTGTACTTACATATTTAGAGTGTGAAATCAATAGTCTTCTCCTAAGGCGAGATCTTCGAGGAGCTGCCCGACGTCTCCTTTGTACAGACATTGGAAACATTTTTCTGGTGTTGAAGAAAACCGTAATGGCTATGGTTGTCGAGGTACTGATGAATCAGGTGTTGGTACACCTGTTGCTCATAATTTTTAAGCTATTGCACTTGTGATAACGTCGTAGATCACATGATAACGTCAACATGGCAGATATCCGGTTCGCATTCATACTCAACGAAATCTGGTTATAAAGTACCTACTCTTTTAGCACTCGTTAAGTAAGTACTCATTGAAATTAAGTACCTACTCATTGAGTATGCGGTTTCGGACGCAGCCAGTCTTTTCTCAAATTCTCTCTTCCAGCCATTTCATGCTTCCCAGTGAATCGTGAAATCGTGCGTTCTAACTCAGACATCCCAAGTCTCCCGGAAGTTCCGGGAGTCTCCCGCATATTGCTAGCGTCTCATTGATGCCCGCAAATTAGTTCAAATCTCCCGGAATCTAGAGAGAGATAGAACATACTGCGCGCAGAGCGTTGAAAAACTCATATTTAACGGCTCTGACTGCGCGCATAACATAGCGCGTGGCGCGTGCAAGGCAGAGAGGGAGAGAGGGAGAGAGTGAGAGACCTTGCGAGTGTGACCTTGCGAACTCGACACCCCCCCCCCCGTCAACAATCCAGTCACCAAGATATACCTCCCTGAAATGACTTCTTGCAGGTTGAGATGTCTGCTAACTTCAATATATATGTGCATTGACAACTCTGCTTGTGCTAATATTATTGGATGTTAGACTCTCCTGCCTCTGACTGTTATATACTTATTTCGAATTTGATTCAAACAAGATTTAAATTTTAAAAATTTAAAGTTAAGTCTCAGCACAGTCACTAAGACCCACTTAGAAGGGGCGCCCCCTCGTGGCATCCCCTGCTAAGTCGGTTTATCACTTTTTCCTCCTTTCATTCTGTTTTGAAGTGGTATGTTTCCAATTTTTCGTTGGCTTTATTTTATTTATTACTGACACCTTACAGTAATCGTGTTTATCATCGGATATAATTCTGATCTTTAACTCGTCTTACACTTATTCAAATTTGGTTTGAAATATCAAATTTCTCATTTAAATTTGAATTTTCTCATTTAAATTTTTTTTCTTCCTTTCTCATTCTTCGTACTGATACTTTATCACGACTGTATCCTTACTATCTTAGATGCTAATTAACATCTCTTTATTACGCTTATTTAAATTGAGTTTAAACCAGTTTGAATAGCAATTTAAATTAAGTGTCTCTGTTTAACCAGGGTGACCACTGAGAGGAGATACGCACACTTGTGGCCCAAACCCGCCACTACAGCTTACCTCCTCCTGTGTCATCCTGCTTTACTTATTAATACTTCTCCTTTTGGGGTTAGGTTATTCTGATAAATGAACATCATTGTCATAATTCCCTTTCGTTTTTACCATTATTCAGGAAAGCCTTTGCTTTTTATTTTCTACATACATAAATACTCAATTTGGTTTAAACGAAGAAAGCCTTAATTCACTTTAAGTTTCACTTGTTCTTCACCCTGTTTTGTATTTATAGGTAGAACACTCTATTGTGGTGTGGTGGTTTGACAGGCATCCCTGGTTGGTTTCCAGCGAGCGGGGTCGTCTGACCGGCGTTACCGATGCTTGCCGTGCGTGAGTCTCGGACCTTTTGTGTCTCTTTCCATTGGTGCGTCACGCAGCACGACTCAGCAATTTGGCACTCCAAAGGAAAGTCCACCACGCTAGTCAACACACAAGTCAAGTTGTGTGAGAGCGCGCACCTTGACACCTTTAACATAAATTTAGATAGGGAAATGATAAAATGATGGGAAGGTGACATTGTGTTTTCCAGAGAGACCCACTTAGCACCGCCTGCTCTTTTAAAGCAACACCCCACACAATCATCATCATAAATTAGCGAGCAGAACGGGTGAGTGGGTCAGAAATAAAGAGATGTGGATCACTCTAAACATCTGCCTGTATCTGTCTTTTAACTGCATTTCTGCAGAAACAATCGTCAGATCTGGTACCTGTCAGCTCCAGGGACGCTTCAAGTTGAATGGAATGTACCAGGATGGAGATGTTATACTTGGAGGCCTGTTTGAAGTTCATTTTTTCACAGTGTTCCCAGAGCTGAGCTTCAGAACAGAGCCAGAACCACCATATTGTGAAAAGTGAGTCTGGGTCCAGAATGACAATGTAACTATAAAAGAAGAGAAAAGGGAAAAAAATTTTAAAAAGAATAAATAGGAAATATGACTGTTTTTTGTCAAATAATGTGTAGACAGCTATGATGCTAACTTGACAAATTTTTTTTAATTAATACTACTTTATATCAAAAAAAAAAGTGTGCATAATAGGAGGGTTCCATGAGATATATTTGGAATGTATTGATGCTTAATTCAAATTTTAGTTATTAGTTTTTTTTTTTGTATCACTTTATTTTAATAAGTTCTCTTGCTTTTTTCTTAGATTTGATATGGAAAGCTTCCAACAGGCACAGACCATGATTTTTGCTATAAACGAGATCAATAAGAATCCAAATCTGCTGCCTAACATCACTCTTGGTTACCATCTTTATGACAACTGTGTGATGCTAGGAATGGCATTTCGGGCTGCTATATCCCTGGCTAGTGGGACAGAGGATTCCTTCTCCAACCTAAATTGCACTGGCCCTCCTCCGGTGATTGGGATTGTGGGGGATCCAGGATCAACTCCATCCATTGCGATTTCCAGTGTTCTGGGGCTGTTTCGAGTACCTATAGTAAGATGGGATGAAAAAAGTAAAATTGCACTAGATGTATATTTTTTGCACTTTTATTTTATATGTTCTTTTTAGCCATATATATCCTGAATCTATTTACTGTAACATTTTATTTCTCATCCGTATGTGAATGTTGATCATAACTCAATTTCTCTGTTTCATGCCTTCGCTCGATCTTTCCTAATTAGGTTAGTCATTATGCCACCTGCTCCTGTTTGAGTGACAGGAAAAAGTACCCCTCTTTCTTCAGAACTATTCCTAGTGATGCCTTCCAGGTGCGGGCTATGGTACAGATCTTGAGGCATTTTGGATGGACCTGGGTTGGTTTCCTGTACAGTGATGACGACTACGGAATCTATGCTTCTGTGTCCTTCCAGCAGGAAATGCAGCAGTTTGGAAGTTGTGTTGCTTTTTCTGAAATCCTGCCCAATGATAATAACCCCAAAGATATTCAACGTATAATGAGAGTGATTCAGGCCTCTACGGCAAGAGTGGTGGTTGTTTTTTCTACTTCATCCTATCTTATGAACTTGATGGATGAGGTGGTGTTGCAAAACCTGACAGGCAGACAGTGGATTGCAAGTGAAGCTTGGGCCACTTCACCTGTGTTTCACAGTCCACGTTTTTTACCCTTCCTAGGGGGCACACTGGGCATCGCCATTAGGCGTGGAGAGATCCAGACACTTAAAGACTTTCTCCTACGTCTCTGTCCCAGCAATGATCCAAGAAATAATATCTTGAGGATCTTCTGGGAGAACATGTTCAGGTGCAGTTTTGAAACTAGGGGTAAAAAGACAGATGGTGAACAAGTGAAAAAGGTGTGTACAGGACAGGAGGATCTAAACACCACGGACACACCATACTCTGATGTTTCAGGGTTGAGGGCAGCTTATAATGTGTATAAAGCAGTGTATGCCCTGGCACAAGCGCTTCATGACCTGATGCAGTGTGATGAGGGTAGAGGACCATTTAGTGGGAACAGCTGTGCCAACATAATCAACCTAAAACCCTGGCAGGTAAGACCCTGAGGTATAGTGCAGATTCTCTCCAGGCATATAGAAGAGCTCATGTGGAAAAGTGAAATATGTGCTCTATATGAATCATTTTTTCTGATATTTTAATAAATCTGATATTGTCACAATAATATTGGTATTTGTTAGTTACATAAGATATATTTATATTATATTATTTGAAAGCATAACAATTATTATTTTTTAACTATACAGCTGGTTCACTACCTACAGCAAGTGAACTTCACCACTGGCTTTGGGGATCATGTGTCATTTGATAAGAATGGAGATGCTCTGGCCATCTATGATGTGATGAACTGGCAGCCAAACTCTGATGGATCAATAAGAGTCCAAACGGTTGGTGTAGTAAATGAAGGGGCAGCTACAGGGAAGGTGCTCACACTGGATGAGGATGCATTATACTGGAATTTTCAGATGAAAAAAGTATTTAAAAATAATAATAATAATTACAGCATATTACATTCATTCTTACATTTCTGGCATACTGTAGAACAATGTAGCTTCTAAATGCCTCATGAAAATACTACAGTATACTGAGCATTCCCTCTATTCATAAATAACAACATATTCTGTCCCATGACAGCCCCCACATTCTGTGTGCAGTGAGAGCTGCCCGCCAGGGACCAGACAAGCCACGAGGAAAGGTCTTCCTGGTTGCTGTTTTGACTGCCTGCCATGCGGAGATGGAGAGATTTCTAATACATCAGGTGATGAGATTTTTGTTGGTAGATATCATTTAAAAATATTTTCCTCATAACCTTCCTCATAACCTTACCTTCTCTAATTTTCTTACTTACAGATGCTTTTGAGTGCACAATGTGTCCAGATGAGTTTTGGTCCAATTCAGATAAGGATCAGTGTGTCCCTAAAGAACTTGAGTTTCTGTCCTATGAGGAACCTCTGGGCATCTCTCTGACCACTGCTTCCTTGCTAGGCACCTGTTTCTGTGCTCTTGTGATGGTCATTTTTGCTCATCACCGTAACACTCCCATAGTACGCGCCAATAATTCAGAGCTCAGCTTCCTGCTGCTTTTGTCACTCAAACTGTGTTTCCTGTGTGTGCTACTGTTCATTGGTCAGCCACAGTTCTGGACGTGTCAGTTAAGACATGCCGTGTTTGGCATAAGCTTTGTCCTGTGCGTCTCCAGCATCCTGGTCAAAACAATGGTGGTAATAGCTGTGTTCAAGTCATCTCGACCAGAAGGCAAAGGAGCAATGAAATGGTTTGGAGCAGCTCAACAAAGATGCACAGTTCTGGTCCTAACAGCCCTCCAGGTTGTGATATGTGCAGTCTGGCTATCAACTGCCTCTCCAACACCCCATAAAAACAACCAGTATCTTCGCTCTAAAATAGTATATGAATGTGCTATAGGCTCACTGGCTGGTTTTTCTCTACTGCTGGGATACATTGGACTGTTGGCTGCAATAAGCTTCATGTTAGCCTTCCTGGCGAGAAACCTTCCAGATAATTTTAATGAAGCAAAGTTTATCACTTTCAGCATGTTGATCTTCTGTGCTGTATGGATTGCATTTATTCCAGCATATGTGAGCTCACCAGGGAAATACGCAGTAGCTGTAGAGATATTTGCCATTTTAGCTTCCAGTTTTGGATTACTGGTAGCCATATTTGCCCCAAAGTGCTACATCATTATTTTACATCCAGAAAGAAACACTAAAAAAGCCATCATGGGAAGAGAATTACAAAAGAGATAGCTTTATATTATTCTGATGCGTGTGTAAAAAAGTAAAAAATATTGAAATGCCTGCTGTTTTTTAGAATTATAATTATTAACTGTAACGGGGTTCGGTTGTTATGGGAAGAAGGAGGCGGGAACCGGCGAACATTTCAAGACTTTAATAATAAAACAAATCAACAACAAAATGAAAGTATAAGCCAGCAGCCCCTCACGGACGACTGCTGGCCACACAAAACACAACATAAAAATCAGGCCTGTTCCTGTCTCGATCTTCAATGTCGTTGCTCCTCCTTTATGCTTCCGCTCCTCCGTGAGAGATGCGAGACCGGTGCGTCTCACAGGTGTCGTTCATTTTCACTCACGCCACTGGCCTCGCGTCGCTCTCTCACGTCAGATTTTATACATGCATGTTCACATGTTGCTTGTAAAATTTGCAACACGTAAGTTTTCAGTTTGAAGTGAATTAATTATTTATTGAGACTTTTATTGAAATACAGTATATTTCCAGGTTTATCAAATATATATATCATGGGAAACTGTTTGGTAAACTACTTGAGCGTGGTGTCCCCTCTTACCTACTTAGGATACTGCAGTTTTGGTACTCTCATCAAACTATGCAAGTCATGTGGGGGATGACTTTCTATGTCTCCAATGGAGTGCGGCAGGGTGGAATTCTGTCTCCGTTGCTATTTAATCTGTATATGGATAATTTATCTATGGAGTTAAAAGGGCTGTAGAACTGGATACTTGGTGGGGGATAGTCTCATTAATATTCTTTATGCTGATGATTTGGTGATACTGTCTCCCTCCAGTGCTGGCCTGCAGCAACTTCTTGGAATATGTTCTCAATATGGTTTATTTTTTTATATAAAATTTAACTCAATGAAGAGTGTGGTGCTGATTGCCAGAACCAGGGAGGATATGAAATGTGTCTATCCTTCTTTCTTATTGGCAGGCGAACCCCTAGAGGTTGTAAAGAAAGTGAAATATCTGGGCCATGTGATGATGATGATGTGCAGCGTCAGTGTGGACAACTGTATGGGCAGGCGAACATGCTGGCACGCAAATTCCATATGTGCACTCCTGATGTTAAAATCTCACTCTTCAAAACCAATTGCACTTCACTATATACAGCACATCTGTGGTGTAATTTTAGTAAGTCGAAAATGAAAAAACTTCACGTGGCTTATAATGATGCGCTGAGAATTGAGCTTAAAATTCCTAGGTGGAGTAGTGCCAGTGAAATGTTTGTGTCTAACAATGTGCCCACTTTTAATGCTGTTTTAAGAAATTGTATGTATAGATTCATGTGCAGACTGACAGGGTCTAAGAATATTATCATTGTGTCCATAGCTGATGTTTTCTAAGAGTGACACAAGGTATACATCTTGCTTTTGGAAACATTGGACCCGAAGCCTGTATATGTTTTATAAATGATGCCACTTCCGCATCATTTTATACTGTTTGTATTGTTATTTATTTATATATATCTGTACGGTGTTGTCTCTATGGACCTTTGTGTCTTGAATAAAAAGTTGATTGATTGATATACACTTGATTTAATAAATGCATGAGGGGGAAAGACTCTTTGCCAATACAGTTTGATCAACAATCAACAAGGTTCTCACATGATTCATTTAAAGAAATGCTTTAAAAATATTCATTTCATGACTTCAAGTCATATAGTCATTAATGTGGTCATATTAAATTAATAAAATAAATAGAAATATTTTGTTTAAAAAAAACATGATTTTGTCACAGTCACCAAATTCCATCCAGCTATTCACGTCATTTCCCAGCATCCTCCTTGACCCACACCTGCACTCCATCAGCCATCACCTGATCACCTTCACCTGTCATCATCACCTGCCTGCAATCTGCACTCATCACCAGCACCATAAAACACCACAGTTCCCTCAGTTTACTGTCTGGCTGCAAAGAAGGTCACAAAAAGAGAAGACATCGATGTAGAAGTTAACATCAGTAAGATGGAAATGAACAGCATTATTAAACAGAGTTTGAAGAAAAGGTGGCAAAAGCAATGGGAAGAAGCGAGAAAGGGATGATGGTTTTACAAAATTCAGAGGAAAGTAGGGGAAATGAGATGTCCAGGAAGGAAAAGGAGAGATGAGACAATTATATCTAGACATACAGGACTAAACAGCACTTTATTTAAAATAGGTAAACATAATACCGGCAGATGTGAATACTGTGAACAACAAGAGACAATAGAACACGTCATGATACTCTGTAAAAAATATGAGGGAAAAAGGAGGGAAATGATCCAAAATTTGAAAAAGGAAAGAGTATGGTTTGATTGAAAATTCTAAAGAAACGTGTTATGGAATTGGTTTTCATTATTTTAGAATAATTAATATGATTGAGAGGATTTAAATTTTATTTTATTTTTTTCCTTTGTAATAAAAGTAAGTAATAGTCATTCAGTTCCACACTCCATACCAGTTGGTGGCAGTAATGCACCATTTCATTGTGTGCCAACCGCCAAAAAACTCTAATAGAAGAAGTTCACTGTCTGTTCTCGTCGTTATGCCATTGACTGCCTAACTCTCCTCCAGGATTTCTACAGCCTGCTATCTATCTTACCTGCGTCGTGTTACTTACCTGCCGTCCATGAAACTCCCGTCTGCAAGTCCATCTGTCTTCAGCTTGTCGTCCGTCTTCTGCCCAGCCCGATATCATCAAACCTGCTTCAGAAAAGAGACTCAGTCATATACAAACATCTCATTCATTATCCAAACCTGTCTTCAAATCATCAACTCACCTGCCGTGTCTGTTCCTGAGTGCTTTGAATAAATATCCATTTACTTTACCTGTTTGTGTCGTTCTGATCTGTGACAGAAGACCAGACCTTAAAGATGAGTAGCTTAGAAATTGCCTCAATAAATGTTTGCCCTTTGAATGGCAGTAGGATGATGGAAGATACCATTTTTATTTTCCAGAGTGGCAGAAACCTGGAGGAATATGTCACTGAGTTTGTCACCATTAGTCACCGAGCCAGTTGCAGTGACTTCACCCTTATGGAGGGATTTTGGTGCGGGCTGGATGATCAGATCCGCTTAAACGTGCCGTGCGGAAACCCCGTATGGGACCTTGAAAGTTATATCAACTTTGCGCTCTGGATGGATGGGTCCTCGTTCATCGTTGGAAGTGCGGATGAGGACACCACTACCGCTCAACCACAGTCACCCTTGTCCCGTCCAGGGTCTTAACCAGCCAAGCCTGATCTTCACGTCACGCCTGACCAACCTGATCCTCACGTCACGCCTGACCGGCCTGATCCTCACGTCACACATGACCAGCCCAATCCAGCCTGATCTTCCCGTCATGCCTGACCAGCCCGATCTTCCCGTCGTGCCTGACCAGCCTGATCTTCCCGTCGTGCCTGATCTTCCCGTCGTGCCTGACCAGCCTGATCTTCCCGTCGTGCTTGACCAGCCTGATCTTCCTGTCGTGCCTGACCAGCCTGATCTTCACGTCATGCCAGACATCAGGCCTATCACCGAATCGATCTCTGGGCATCCAGGCCTGATGTCCAGCGTGACCGAACCACCGCTCATGTCAGTCCCCCTTCACGAGTCTCTTCACGTCATGCCTGTTCAGCCTGATCCTCACGCCATGCCTGTTCGGCCTGATCCTCACGTCATGCCTGTTCGGCCTGATCTTCACGTCAAGCCTGATCTTCACGTCATGCCAGAGCTTCATCACGTCGGCCCTGCCGAGCCTGATCTTCACGTCAAGCCTGTTCAGCCTGATCTTCACGTCAAGCCTGATCTTCACGTCATGCCAGAGCTTCATCACGTCAGCTCTGCCGAGCCTGATCTTCACGTCATGCCAGAGCTTCATCACGTAGGCCCTGCCGAGCCTGATCTTCACGTCAAGCCTGTTCGGCCTGATCTTCACGTCATGCCAGAGCTTCATCACTTCAGCACTGCCGAGCCTGATCTTCACGTCAGGCCTGTTCGGCCTGATCTTCACGTCATGCCAGAGGTTCATCACGTCGGCCCTGTCAAGCCTGATCTTCACGTCAAGCCTGATCTTCACGTCATGCCAGAGCTTCATCACGTCAGCACTGCTGAGCCTAATCTTCACGTCATGCCTGTTCAGCCTGATCTTCACGTCATGCCTGATCTTCATGTCATGCCAGAGCTTCATCACGTCAGCACTGCTGAGCCTGATCTTCACGTCATGCCTGTTCGGTCTGATCTTCACGTCATGCCAGAGCTTCATCACGTCGGCCCTGCCGAGCCTGCGCTCCATGTCGGCCCTGCCGAGCCTGCACAATTTGATTAATGCATCCATGGCCAGGATAATTATAAAATATGATTCTCTAACAGCAGTCAAGTTGTCATTGTGTCAAACAAGTTGTAAATTTGTTGTAACATTAAAACAGGAGATCATGACTTACTCTGTGCTCAAAGTGATACTCGGAGCTCCAGTGGTTTCCTCTGCGGGTGAACGAAACTTTTGGAAGATGTTGTTGCAGAATCACGTGAACAATTACAGGAAATGCTTTTTTTTATTGTTTTTTGCGTTAAATCTTACCCAGATACAATAGTGCTATTTTCTGATTGGCTAATTGTGTAGCCCTTTCCTTTTTTTGATTGGCTGATAGGTGGCAGGCTCGATTAAGAGCCGGGGTGACACGCTTGATTCTTGCCGGTTCCACAGTGAAAGCGGCGCGGCCAGAGACAATTTGGGCGCTGTGGCATATTAAATATATTATAAATAGTTTTTCTGCGTGAGAAAAACAATGTGTGGTGGGAGTGCGTGACAAAAGACCGAAATGAGTGACTGTTGCGCTCAATGCGTGACACTTGAGAGCCCTGCACACAGGAACGTGCACAGGAATTTTGAGGGGCAGTTGCTCTGACCCCTCCCAAACCACCCCCCCCCCCCCCCCCCCCCCCCCCCCGTCAGATATGAGACGCATGAGAAAAAGAGTTCCTCATATTATTTTTTATTGTTTTTTTAATTCTTATTATTTTTTTACAACAAATTTTAATATAAATAATCTGGATGGAATGGACAAACTCGCTTGTAATAAAAATAAAAAAAAACGCTTAGATTTCGGGAAAAAATACAATCCTTTTTTAACCTTTTGGCTTCCCGTACATTCAGTTGTGCTTCTTGCTCGTATTCAGTTCTGATATAGGCTACGGGCAACTACGCATGATTTGTAGTATGATTGCGTAAAGGGAACAGGAATTCCGGTAGGGAACAGAATCGACTGCTAAACCCAGTGCCGATCCTGACCTCCCCCTGGGGCCCTAAGCAAAATTCTGCTAAGGGGCCTCTACCTGACCCGTGACGCCGTGAGCTATGTAAACCATATGCCATTGCCACACAGTCACACCTGACACTTCAGTGCTCCCATACAATCCTCCCCCCTTTAAAAAAACAGTCAAAGAATAAGTACAACAATATAGAACAGAATGAGGTTCAAACAAACAATATTTATTGAATAGAGTATTTTCTATAGAATGTTAACATAACAAGTGAATATTAACGTAAACATAAATAAGAAGAAAATAATAAATTATAACCCTGAGCTTTGGCTTTTGGGATTAACTTTGGTTCTCTCTACAGCCTGGGCATTTTCGGCATCAGTATGATTTTTTTATTTATTATTATGCATGTTGAAGCAATTTTTGATTTATGGTGATTATTTACTGAGGGATGTGCATCCATATTGACCAGTATGTCCAGCTAATCAACATTTTAAATTCAATATAGCCTATAAATCAATAGTCAATCAATGTCAAATTGTCAATACATTGCTTTCTATCTTGCATAATTAGTGCAGTTGTTTAGAGTTTTTAACTACACTGAGACTAGATAATCAGTGTCTTGTTTTATAATGTGTAGCTACTTTGATTGGGAGTGCCATCATTCACGTGCATGTATTGTACAGTATGTCTGGTCTCCACATATTTCTGCTTGAAAAATGCGAGTGCCATATTTCGTGCGCGGCGGCACGCGCATATGAACGCACGATAACACACGCGACGCGGTTATGTTTTCCGAGCTGCAGTAAACAAACACCGTTGCACTTTGTCGTTTATCAAAAACTTAATAATAAATAATTGTAATTTACTCTCACTTTTGTCAGGCACAAAGTGATGCAAGAGATGCACTGCCTGCCCAGCTAGGTTAGCAAGACCGAAAAACATCAAACTTTGCTGACATCAAACTTAGAGAGGAGAGAACACAAGTTTACCTGATTGTTGTTCCCGGAATTCACTCTCATGGTTTTTTTCTTCTTCCTCTTTTCGTGACCAGAAGGATAGTTTCGCTTCATTTTGTCATGGATGTTGTACACATTAATTGACGCGCTATGACACGAGATGGAGGCGGGGCCTTAAATAATTTGCGGGGTCTTACGCACCGGTCGCGTGCAGTCTATGGTCGCGTGCAGCGCTGCAGCCACATAAACAGTTGAGCTGAGTGCCCGAATGGAAGTGAATGAGGCTTTGAGATTTTTATTTTTTTTATCTAGGCCTACGTGAAATTCTGCATCCATTGTACGATTTTTTTATTTTTATTTTTTCTCGGAAGGGCAACCTGAGTCGAGAAGGGCATATGGGCAGTTGCCCGGGCAACCTGAGCAACCCCCCTGTGCACGTCCCTGCCTGCACATACATATCTCTGTAAGAAGTAGAACACTGGAGCGGATGTTCATCATTAAGCTGTGCTGACTAGTATTTTCCTCCCGCAGCGCTAGCAGACCGACGAGGAGACTCGTTGTGAAGATGAAAAGCCTGAGTATGTTAATACACATGTAATTGCTTTATTTGTTTTGTAGTGTTATTTGCAAGGTATAAATACATTTGTCCGTAAGAACATCGGAGCTGGTGCTCACTTCCCATTTCAGCCGTGCTGACTTCCTCCCACAGCGGCACTGGCAGACCGGCGGGACCATCGTGAGACAAGCGGGAAGAGTCGTCGTCAACCTTTTTCTTTACAGCATGTGGTTTTAACGTTTTAAGATTATATGTATTCGCTGGTTATTGTTGTATACTACTACTAATTAAGCTGGCACTTTAACTCTTCAAACATTTATTTGAATATTTCCCATTCCAACACTTATTTTCCACTGGCACAAAGTGTTAGGCTACTGAAATTTTACGGGTATGGCTATAATTGTATTTTGTTCATTGATGAAATATGGCTAATATGCTGGTAAATCTGTATATTCTATTGATGTAAAAGCTGAAACCTGAAATAAAGCTGTTGATGTGAAGCAATGACCGGTGTTATTGAATATATAACAGTATAATTAATAAAATAATACAAATAATAAAAACATTATAATGCTGTACTTTATTTTACATTAGGTCTGTGCTTAACTACTGTAGTTAGTTTTACAGTAATTTTACTGTGGTATAAAATACAGAAGCTTGCTGGCTATTTTGTTGCCAGTAAGTTACTGTTGATTTTACGTTAAATTTTTTACAGTGTAGATGTAGAATTTTCCTTCAGGTCAGTCCTATATTCGTAATAAATAAGTTTGAATGTCCGCTGCGATATCTTGTCCTTTTAACGGGTTTTCCCATGCCCTGACACGCTAATCATTTTTTAGATGCGTCTTGCTTCTGTGTTCACAACAAGTTAAGTTCTTTCAATACAAAAATGTCTTCTCTACTGACTGACTCACTCATAAACAGTCTTTGCCGCCATCTAATGGCGAAATAATGTAACTTATGTTGCTGTTCACGGTCAGGGACTATTTTTTCCAGTGGAAAGAAGGCTTTTAGTGATTTTACTTCATGGTTGCATTGATGCATTTTTTTTTTTGGCTTTAATATTTGTATTGTATGGTAACCATTTTATAAAAGCAATAAGGTACTCAAGACTAGTGCTGTAACGTGAACAAGTCACGGCTAAAGGGGGAAGCTTCGCGTCGTACCTAACAACACCCTTCAGTCGTGACTTATTCACGATACAGCACAGCCTCTCGTACCTTATTGCTTACATAGAATATTTATGTAAGGGATAATGTACATCCAGCCGGTTGTTATCTCAGAATAAACACTGATGCAAAGCAGGGGGGTCTTGCATCAACCTGAAGGGGTTTATTATCCCGCTTGTTCCACGGCTACTTGCCACATAAGTAAATAATTAGACACAAAATATTGATCATACTATAAAAAATTATATGTGCGGTATTTTGAGCTAAAACTTCACATACACACTCTGGGGACATCAGAGACTTATTTTACATCTTGTAAAAAGGGTCATAGGTCACCTTTAACAGATTTTGTTTTCATTTCATCAGGCACTTAATGGTTTACATATTCTCTTGGAATATCTGAAGGACAGGCTTTCTTAAAGGGGTCATATAATGGTACATGCACTTTTACAAGTTGATTGTACTGAAATGTGTGTTGGCAGTGCCTGTACACAACCATCATAAAATGGTAAAAATCCATCCAGTGTTTTTTTTTTAATCTCCTTATATGTTTTCCCCTGCCTCAAATTGAGCCGTTCGATTTTGTGACGTCACTAAATCAGACGCCCCTTCCACGATTGTTGATTGACAGCAGCGTTTCAACACAGACCCGCCCTCGCTCGTGAGCGAGCGAGCTGTCAATAATATGGCGCGGTCATTGTTGATATGCTGGAGCACTGTCTATGAGCAGAATGGCGTCTAGGCGATTGTGGTGTTCTGTTCTTGGGTGTAATAACGAACACAGCAGTCATTTTAATGTTCCTAAATCCGAACCGCTTAAGACGCAGTGGCTGAGTTTGTTTTCGAAGGGAATATTCCCCACGAGCAACGTCAATGCTCTCATGTTTGCGCGAATCATTTCACACACCAGACTGCTTTATAAACGAGGATCAGTATAAAGCTGGTTTTGCTAAGAAGCTGCTCATGAAAAAAGGATCGGTACCAGATATTCGTGTTCCTGCTGAACCTCCAGAAGAACTGAAGTGAGTGTAACGTTTTATTAAACTTTATATTAATATTTATATTAATCTTTGCAAATCGCTAGCTGCACGCTTCACAATGAATGCGTCTAAGGTTTACACTCAGGGTACATTACGGCATGTTTTCTATGTATGACGTTCTCAATATAGTTCATAATCCCACGTTTATACTGAACAACGCGTTATGGTTATTGTGTTATTGTGTTCAAACGGTGTACGCACAGAACAGAGAGGCGGGGTGAGCAAAGCTGATTATCATTTAAAGTCATATGCATTGAAACGGCGTGCTGAAAACAGAGCTGTTTTTTACCAGGTAAAATAAGTGTTTTCTTACAATACTAATGAGAATTTTTAATTAAAGTATATTACAAACTTTTAATTTAGACCCTAAAGAATCATATTAGCTTGTTAAAAAATGGCATTATATGACCCCTTTAAAATCAGTCAACATTAGAACAGACACATTTTACACTTTGGGAAAATGGATTGCTTGATCAATAATTCAAGAAAGTTCCGACTTTAAAGCTCTTGATTCTTTGTTACACTGGCCCTTATGACAATGTACCATAGTTCTTGTAATTTGTTACCTGCAACATTTGGTACAATAAGGCTAGAATTAAAGGTAAGACCTAGGGATGCTCCAATCAGAATTTTTACAGCCGATACTGACTACCGATTTGTTGACTGTCACTGTTAACTTTTTTTATAGTATAGTATTACCACAGATATTGCCTTGGTTATATTATTTACAGTAGTGTTGTTTTAATTTAGAATAAAAAAATAAGCACAACAACAGTGTTGTTTTTGGCAGCCCTTTTAGTTTTAGTCTTAGTCTTAGTCTTTTGGACGAAAATGCTTTTAAGTTTTAGTCACATTTTAGTCACTTATAAGCTTAATAGTTTTAGTCAAGTTTTAGTCGACGAAAACACAAAAAGAATTTAGTCAAGTTTTAGTCGACGAAAACACAAAAAGGTTTTAGTCAAGTTTTAGTCAATTTTAATAAAAAAAAAAAAAAGTAGCCTTTAACAAATCAATTTAGGTGAAAAAGTATTGGAAATGGGCTTAGGTTTTACAGGTTGTAGCAAGTATTGCAATTTATAAAACAACAGCTAACCTTAAAACCTTTGCATAATAAACTAGACTTTCTCATTGATGGAGATGCAGTGCTGCCATTGCCAAGCTGTACTTCATTGTCACATTGGGCAGAAACCTTTGTAGAGATTCTGGAGTCTCCCAGGTGGGCATCTTCAACCTCACAGTTGAAAAGTACAAGAATATGTAACGAAATATAAAGTAAATTGTATTTTTATTATGTTTTACCATCCTTGAAGATCGAAAGATCTGTAGGGTCTGGATCCGTCAGACACACACTAATTATTCATTATATACAAAGGTTTATGAAATTCCAAAACTAACATCCCAAATGAAACAGTGTCATGTTACAGGGCTGATAAGGAGACTTTTATGACCTCCAAAGGAATGTTCAGAGGGTGCTGACTCTCACTTAATTCTTGCTGAGAAGGAGAAATGAACCCTTTTAAACCTATATATTCTATATATATATAACCATGTGATAAATGTATTAACATGTATCTAATGTTCCATCTCATGATTCTCCTTTATGTTGTTGGTCTACGTTTTTTTGCAAACTCTAATGGGTTAATGTTTCAGACTTTGCATACTATGGTTGACCGAAATCATATGTGTGGCATATTTGGTCTCTATAACTTGGTATTTTGAAGATCGAAATAACTGTGTACATGATATGTCGATAACAACAACATATTAGTATTACAAGAATATTTCCTAGTTTCTTCATCGGCTTCCACCCCTCCAGGGTGCAAAGGCAATGAGAACAAAGAGCAATAAACCAAATTCCCGCCTGGAACTTCCACCCTTCTTATTGGTCAAGCCAATGAGAGGTGGGACACTTTTCTCAGATTATAAATTGCATTCACACCAGCCCTTCCTCTCTTCTTGATAGTTTTCATCCTTGCAAACACTATCTCGGGTGATCCGGGGGAACCCCCTCCCCCCTCCATGGGGCCCAGAGGCCTCCCAGCAGGCCTGGATCCTCACCAGATCCGGCATCATGGAAGAGAGAGGACACTCTCTCACAAAGAACCAAAGACAATCTCGGGAGTTTGTAAAAAGGGCTCTAACCCACCATGCAAGTTCATCATATCTTCTTTATCCAACAAAGAAGAAAATGATTGAGACTTCAAAATCTGACACTCGCAGAATCCTCAACAACTTCAGTTTTCAACAACTGTGATAATAGTGTACGCTACCCAGGCATGCAAGTATACTTTTGATTTGATGCTTTGAAAATGAAATGCTGATGTTCTTCTCATATAGTTACATGGGACTTCTCAATAGTTCCGTTTTCGGTTTCGTTCTACCACTCACCTATTTATGTATTCATGTGTGTATGTTGTTTTGTTTATTTATATTCATATAAATATCTATTTTTAGTTAATTAAACTTGTACATAGTATGTATTTGGTTCTGTTTTGTTTGCAATACAAAGTCACTTTTACGATCGCGGTTTTGGTACTTGCTCAAAGTGCTGTACATGCTAAGAAATAATTATTCTTCTGTGGCCATGGAAGATACCCTTTTCTTAGAAAAAAATAATAATCAAAAGAGTTCGTTGGACGAACTGATTAATTGATTGTAATATTAATTCAGCCACATCAAGTTAATCCAATTAACTGACCCAAATATTCATGACTAATAATAATAAGTTATTATTGATTATTAATATTTCCAAAAAGCTGAGGTTCCTTACAGATATGGTGGAGAATTTTAAGGCATCGTGTAAAACATTGTATGCAAGCAGACAGTAATCAATTATATGTTGTCCCATAAGTTTTTATTAACATCTCATACATGCACATACAAGTTTCTGAGTAAATCAGCAAAACTATAGCTTGAAGATGCCTTCCTACGAATGGCAGAAACTTTCTGAAATGCTATAATGCATATTTAAATCGTACGATAAGAAACTCCTGATATTAGCGAAGAAATCCTAATTTCAGATTTAAATCGAGCGTAAGCCTTCTCTGACGAAGAAATCTAAGATTAGCCGCGTGTATAAATGGTACCAGAACAAATTAATCTGATAATGGACGAAGAAATCTCCATTTTCAGCATTTTTTAAGGTGATCTGAGCGATGCTCCTCAGTCACCAATTAAGGCCTTATTGTTCGTTACATCATTGTATTCATATTAAACCGCCGAAGCGCTCATATGAAACAATTGCGTCAAATTAGTGGTATAAATTCTAGCTTAGCTAACTAGTAATTTGCCATTGTCTGGGAAAGAACGGTGCTGTTTGATTTGTGAAAGAGTCACTCACATGCAACGTCATGTGTCTAAGCGAGAGACTCAGTGCAAACTTTCAGCACAGCTCGTCCGCTGCTCCGGCCGATCTGGGTTGTTGGTTGACATTGTGTCTGGAACGCGAGCAGGCGTTCCTATCTAGTTTTTCTGACAAACAGCACCAATCTCACAGACCCTCGTGTAAACAAGCAAAGGTTGTAGCCAATAGCTCCCTCAATCCTAACTTACACGCATAACTTACAAGTAAAACCCTCTACCTCGAGTGATAGTTTTAGCACCGCCTAAAAACGTAGACACCTTAGAGCGTAAAGTGTAACCTTAAACCAAAGACTATACATTTTGCGTGATTTGAACTGAGTGATTTGAATACGAGTAATGAGAGTCAAAGCTCTTCGAGGCTTTGAATCAAAGGAGTCAACTGCGTCACAAATGATTCTTTGTTTGAAGCGCCCTCGCTGGCGACCCCTGCTGGTCAAAACAGTGGAAGTGTAGCAAATACTCAAATCAATGAAACACCTTTTCAAACCAATCGCAAAGGTTTTATCAAAAGGTGTAATCAGGTAATGGCAATCCGCAAGCTACCTAATATCGTTTAATATGAGGTGTCTTTCAAGGCACAATATCTTAGTAAACTGTAGGGCTCGTTTTATGAAAGCTTGACTTGAAGTCAATCAGACCCTTTATCAAATGCGTCATTAAATGTGTACGGATCTATAAAGTGATACGAGATCACATAGAGACCAGATACACACTGGTTCACGAACCGTTGAAATTTAAAACAATTTCGAAACAGCTATGACGCGTAACGAAGCCCAGTTTAATAAAATCACGTGACCTTAGCAGTTGATACACACTCCGAATGATTCACCCTGGTGTCAGAGCTTCACGAAGCACGTCTCATAAGAGGGTTAAACCACTCTCTTCTCTCTCCCTTTCTCTCTCTCGACCCCTTCCTCTTGGTTTCACTTTCAGATTGAAACCCAGATACTGTGGTTTTCATTTGTGTTTCTTCTATTTCGACCTAAACCTACCCCTATCGTATTCTGTGTCTTCACACCTGTTGAGCCTGAATATTCCTATTCGGTTAAGTTGAATTTAATTAAATTTGGGATTTAATTAAATCAATTTGCTTATTCAATTTCCACGCTAGTTATCAGAGCTATGAGAACACTCGATCTTTACCTTTTTATTTTTATTTTATTTCCATTTATTTACCTTTGTTTCGACCTGAATTCTTATATTCAGCTAAATAAAGCTTAACTAAATTTGAAATTTAATTAAATTACTTGCTTCCCTTTCCTTTTAGTTTCTCAGAGCTATAAGGATGTTCTAACTTTACCTTTACCTTATTTTAGATAGGATTACAATATCTAGCGACTGTTGTTTCCTTAGCGAGTTACACAGGTCATTAACATCCTACTTCCTGTCTGTGTTTCACCCCTCCTCACTCCTTAGCACCAAGCTAAGTACATGAAGTACGGCTAACACAAACGCACAGTAGGCCCCCGACAGAACTGGAAACACTTCCCGTTGTTTCTTCTTCTGTTGACCCTGATGTTTGATGTGTCCCTGCTAGTTTAGTCTAAACAGCAGCTTACCCATAAGTGACACTGTGTCTCCTAGCTAAATTTAAATAGGTAAACCACTCCTCTCTTCCTCTTCCTTTCTGGTTTCATCCTATTTTTTTATTTATTTAATTGAATTTTTTGTTTGTTTGTCTGTTTCATTCTATTTGTAACATGTGAGAAGAACCATCAGCATTTTTAAGTGATAGTTGTGACATGTTAAAGCCCAGCCATCAGTCGACGCTGCTTAAAGCACATCAACTAGGATACTCAAAACATTTTGTTATGAGTAAGCTCATAGCTCACCACCTCAGTAGAAACTTGCATTTGCCTTTGCCCTCTCTATCTCGTGTCCCCCAAGTGTGCCAGTAGGCCTCAGACATCCAGCGCTGCCTCCCACCAGGACCCCCTGGAGACCCTGCAGAGCAGTGTCAGGGACATCCTTTAGCCTGAAGCAGGCAACGACCTGCCACGGCAGAGAAAGGAACAGTTAGACGACAACGAAAGCGGACGTCCAGCCTGAGCCACCAAGAGCTGACGAGAATCATCTTCTCCTTGGCCGCGCTCCCGCAGGCCTCCAACAGGAGGTACATGAACTAACGCTGCCAGCCACAGAATTCCAGAGAGAACAAACCCTGCTCAGCGTGAGAGGACACAGGACAGATGCAAGGACCCTGACAGAGCAGAGCAACTGAAGGAGATCATCAGCTTTCAGGCGGACGACAGCTCTGAGCACCCGCAAACCGCTAAAGATAAGACCGGTAAAGAACTGTTTCACTCAGAGAACTTAAAGAAATGGTTGAACTCAAAGAGAGCTAAAGCCATCAATGTGCAGCGGAAGTCCGAACACTGACTTAGCGATGCTGTAACATTATTGACGCACTCCATGTGGTCCAAAGAGAGCTAGCGTAAGCTTCCCCAGCCCTGTGTAAAGACTCATGGGCGGATCTAATCCGTGGGGAATTTGCATATCATAATTAATAATTGGTAATTAATAATTATTCATACATGTTTGGATTAGATCAGTCTTACATGTTAATAAATCTCCCGATAAGGGAGGATCTGTCATTTTACCTGCCTGCGTGCATGTTAATCCGTGAAATTAACCACAAGTTGATTGCAGTTAATTACACGGACCATGTTTCACAAACAGGTAAAATGAATTAGCTCAATTGTCAGGATAATATTTGTGGGGCTCCACAATATCATCTTACTTTATAGGATTTCCGGAAACGCAATTCTCTGGCCAGAAGAATTGGGTTTCCCGCCCTACAAACACAACACCTACTCTTTAAGGTATTTTTAATTTTAGTAAGCTTGTAGCATAAGATCTTTTGCACTTAAGGGACTTGAAACTGAGCAATGAGACAGCACATCAATCAAATGAATATATAATTAATTTAATAGAGGCATGACTACTTATGTATTTACTACGGTTACACGGGATATATGTATTTACAAACACATAGACATCAATGAACAATACAATAAGACATCAATGAACGAGAAATGCGTAAAGTTTGGACAATGGATAACTTACACGCGTGAGCGAGTAAGAGAGAGAGAGAGAGAGAGAGAGAGGGAGAGAGAGAGAGGGAGAGAGATTTTTCCCTAGACTTTCACCTTTCTGTAACAACACGAAACACATCATCTTAATGCTTCTGAGAAGCTTCAAAAGAGATACTTGCACAAGTTTTGGTCTCTCTGTATCCGGCATTCCTGCACGGCCCTGTCTGGCCGCGTGAGCTGAGTCCTTTGGGTGTGAGGAAGCGTCACGTGGGCTGCTTGGCCCGCGTGTTGAACGGAGGTTTAAAGTCTTTGTTGTAACATTTCCAAAGGGAAATAGTTCGGCTAAGTTCGTTTCACTTCGTGGAAGTGAACTGAGTCGACTACGGAAAACAAAACTTTGACTACCAAAAAAAAGAAATAAAGATCTCTACGGGGAAATCACGCGGAGTTAATGTTACATCTTTGCATGGCTGGTGAAGAAGCGCGTGCTTCGCTCGGTCCGGCGCGTCACGTGGTCACGTGCGCGTGTTTCTCCTTCAAAGCGAGCGCGCGCTCGTTTAAAGGTCCCTTGTAGCTGGATTTGCTGAAGAGATATGTCACAGGGTTTTCTTTTCAATCGTCGATTGGAATTAAACACAGAGACTTATCTACAACTGAAAAATACAAACTAAACTAGAAACAAATAAAAGAAAGGCGAAGAGCTCGCCCGGAGGCGAGACGTTACATTATGACACGAGGACAAGGGAGGAAGCCAAGCGCGAAGGGGGGGAAGCGTCATTTATCACTTTTGGAGAAATCCAGCCTCTTCCTGTCGGCTTGGCCAATTAGAGGGTTGGAATTCACAGGCGGGACTTTGGGTTTTATGGCTCTTTGTCTCAGAGAGAGAGATTTGAAACCCTAATTTTGTCGGGTGTTTAAGAGCAGAATCTTCACAATTATTATAGTCCTATGTGTCACAAAGTTTTAGGAAGATGTGATATAAATGGCTAAATGGGAAACGAAGATTGGAGCTCAGAGAATCCAAACTTGCCTCACAGTTTGCAAAGTCTGAAACCTTATCCCATTAGAGTTTCCCAACAACATAGATCAAACACATAAGACAAATCGTAAGATGAGATTGGATACATTGTTCGTACAATTCTCAAGGGGATATATAATAGAATATATCCATGAATGCAGAATTCATTTCTCCTTAGTTAAATCCAGAGAGAGAGTGAGACACAACAATTCTGGGAATCGACAGTTATATGTAAAATGCATAATGATAAAGTCACAGTTATTCCAATATAACCTGGATAAATAAACACACATAAAACACATTGCATATATCTGGTTAAATGTCTTTTAAGGAAAAGGAGTTTCTTTTCGCTTTAGAATCAACTTCCTCTGGGAAATTCTGATCTGTCATAAAATGGCTTGTAAGCGGACACCACGCTCTGTCCTGAGTGTGGTCTTCACTGGTGGGGGATGTGTGTGTGTGTGTGTTTGGGTTAATTTACATTCAGTTTTAGCAGGATGTATTTAGTTATTCAGATTCACCCTCGCCCAGTCCTTACAGTCCCCCTTTTTGTCTGATGAAGTCCCTGTGTGGACTTAATCGGACAACAATCATCACAATGGACGGATGGCAGATGAATCATGACTCATGCAGCAGGTGGTTATTAGGGCTGAGGATTCAGCTCTATGAGGTTCGAAGCTGTCTCTGGCCTGGTCTCTGACTTGGCACCCCCTTTTTGCGGGTTTCGTCCGAAACCTTTCGTGAGCTTGGCTGAAGATGTTGGTATCTCGTTGAGTCTCCTGTATAGGATGAAGGTCAAGCCCAGTGTCAGGGTGTGTCTGATAGAGTTACCCAGCGTAGGATCGGCCGCAGTCCAGGATTGGACAGCAGGTGAGGCATTTTAAGGCGGGCAGTTGAGACAAAGCTTGGAGGGCTGTGTCGATAGGATAAATGTCAATTCGCTGGGACCACCCCCCTTTCGCAAACCACAACTCCCGTTCTGGAGTTAGGGTGAAAGTGTGGTTCCTGGAGAAGGATGGGATTTCCAGTTTAATTTGTACTCTTTGCATGGAAGATGGTACCATGCCAGGTCGTCAAGGTGAAGGATGGCACTTTTCGGTGCTTGGATTCACAGGCTCTAGTGGAGCGAGGTGACACAGGCGTCAGTGTCATTCTGGTCGTAAGTGAGTGCAGCTGTGCGCACAGGAGTGTTAGCGAGCCGCCTGTCACTTACACTCTCTGCTTGGGTCTTGATGCCTTGAGTGCGTGGCTTGGCTTCGGCAGGGCAGCGGGTGTCGCTGATCTGCAGCCCGCAGATTCCGTCAGTGTTTTCTCTGAGGAAAGGCTTGTTAGGGCAGAGATAGTGACTTTCTTTGGTCAATGTGCACACGTACGGGTTCGGAGCTTAGGACGGCTTTGTGTTGCTGTCGTTGCAGTCAACCCCGTCCGGCGTGTGGATCTTGATGTGAATGTTACTGTTCAAAATCTGACCTTGACAATGTTCTTGAGCCGGTAGATTCGGCTTGACTCTATGATGGGCAAGTTCAAGAGAAAGCCCCCCCCCTTCTCTGCTTGTAGTCGACGCAGAGAGGGATGGCACTACCCAGAGAGTAGGAAAGGTGTATTTGTAAAGAGTCAGTTGGCGTGGTGATGGCGGACGCCAGCACGGTTTTCACGAGGCTTAAGGGTATTAGGTGCGGTGGAATTCTACCCACGGCGAGGCTGTCGATGGATGAGTTCACCCCCCTGCAGCAGGTTTGTCATCAGGGCGGTTACCAGCTGAGTTTGAGCAAAGTCATTCTGGAAGACAGTAAACAGCTGTTTCATGGAGTGAGTGTTGGCGTGCATGGGGTCCAACGCTGTGAGTGTTGAAAGTTACCACAGTTCCCTTTAGTGTCTTGTCGATGGTCTGCAGGGATGCACTCTGTTGTGAGTGCTCTTTTATCTGTGGAATCTCAGTCTGAATTTCGGCTACATGCCGTCCCACGTTGGCGAGGTTTGCTGCATTCATGCTGGACATACGAGTGTTAAACAGAGTTCTGACGGCAGTGCGGCGGTGGTTGTGGCCACCTGGCTCCGCTAGCGTGACAGTCATTTTCTCAAGTTGCTTGAGCATGTGTTCAACCCCGGTCTCAGCGTGAGTGCGGGAGTCCTTTGTCCATCGGCACCTACCCAGCTGTATTGTGTTGTTACGCTGGGGTAGTGTGTTCTGTAGGCGTTGTGAGGATCAGGTGGCACATTTACTTTCTGAGTGCGGGTCCGGCAGAAAAGGAGTCCTGGTGCCAGACCTGGTGAGATGTGCGATTGTGGTTGCCCTCTGGTTGGCTGAAGGCACAGCAGCATCCTGGTAAAAGTGAAAGGGAGAGAGAAAGAGAGAAAGGGAGGAAAAATTTCGCCGGTATGCCACTTGCTTCGGTGTCTTGCAAGTGTCTCTGGTGCTGCGGCGTGCAGCGGCATACATTGGCATTACCCCCCTTTTGCACTGTGGCATCACAAGCTGTGGCGCGGTGATGGCATCAGGTGCAGAACGCTGAATGTTGTGTAGTGCACGCAGCATGTTCTTGTTGACGCAGGTTGTCTGGGGCACCGGTTGTCTGTTTGTGCCGACGGCGTCCGTGGGTGGTTGGAGGGGTATGAGTGGTGGTTTCTCATAGTGTCCATTGTTTTGTCATAGTCTTTGGTAAGCTGAAAGGTTAAGGTCAGGTGAAGCAGGGGCTCTGTGACTTTTGTCACACTTGTGGGGAGAGACTAATCCATGACCCTAAAAGTTCAGAACCACGGTGTAACGGGTTCACTAGGTATGTAGCATAAAGCTAGGAGTTTCACGTGTGGCTAGCTAGTGACGTGTGTCTTGTATCCTTATCTTAGCTTTGGATGTTAGGAGGCCAAGACTTTATGTGGTTCCGAGAGTATGTCTTTAAAAGGGCATAGCCGAGATGAAATAAATGACTGAAGATGGTTCTTATGACTAAATTATTTCTCTGGACTTACGTAGTGGTTCACTACAGCTTGACGAAGTGAATGATAGGGGAAGAGAAAAAAAAAACTTTCCTATTAAAATTATGCTTATTATCAATCCTCAGGACTATAGTTATGCCCTAGTAATCTTTGAAATTACTTGTGGTGCAGGGTCATAAAAGTGAGTGCACTTGTTGAAAATAAACAAAATCACAAATAAAGGTGTCTCTGTTTCCTTTCTGGGCCCTATGGGAAATTAAACCACATTCGAACAAGAGAGGAAATGGAATTAAATCATATAGATGACCAAATAGACAAGGGAATAGCTGACTGCTATTATTATCAAAGTGGGAAGAAGAGAGAAAAAAAAAAAAATTTAAATAAAAGTAATCAAGACAGTGGTAATGATCTGGATGTGAGAATAATCAGTAGCACTAGTGACTAACTTTGGATTTGCCTGGACCAACACTCCATAGTGGGTTACAGCGGTTGCGTGTTCAAGACCACACTGTATGTGCCCCTCCAAAGGGTTAGTCAACATGCTGATGGAAATTCTCAATACTATACAAATTCTTCTCTGGCTACACAGTTTATATGTAGTTAAACTTAAGTTTAATTGACAGGGCATCTGCGAATTTAGCCTACAGCGCTCAGCCAGGACTATGCCTAACTAGTGAAGGTGACATTTAGCTCAGAAGAATTGAAAGCACGGAAAGTGAAGAATTAGAAACCCTAACTGGGGTTAAAGAAAGTATTCTAGAATACTTTGCACTGTGTAAACAAAAGCTGTAATTAAGGCTTCAAGTGAATGATGCTAACTGCTAACTGTAGAAGTTATTATTTAGCTTAGCCTAAGCTGGATGAATGCTAGGTTAGCTTAGCTTTGCCTAAGCTGGATGGATGCTAGGTTAGGTTAGCTTAGCCATCTAGGCTGGTTTGTTTACAAAGTGACATCAGGAGTTAGCACTTCCTGTGACAAGTCGTTGTCATGGGAACCCGAGCATGTCAGAATAGTACCTGAAGAATGTCTGCACCCTTTTAAATGAGTTATGCATGTTTAAACGGGTTAAAAGGGGGTGCCTTTAAGTCTTTCAAGAACTTGATGTTAAATTAAGTAAACTGCAACTGTGTTTTGGCATTTGCTAATTTTACTCATGGAACTCTTTTTACTTTACACGACTTATTCTATTTGTTTACAGAGTAAGTAAATAGATTTGTCTAAGCATCTATAGTTACATCCCTCACATGCATAAATGCTGGCTTTTCAGCGAGTAAACAGTTTTGGTCGCAAGGTTGCTCTCTTTGCTTGTAGATTCAGCTAAAATTTAGGTTAATTACATCACTCTAACAATACTTTGTAAGGCCTTTACATTGTAGAAAGGGGAGCATCACCCAGGTCTACATATATATATCTATATAACCCTGTCTTGAGCTTTTATGTCAGGAACAGGTTTAGCAATACTGCAATTTGGATTTCTTTAACCAAAGCAGAATAGATATCGGTACAGTTTACAAGCTGCTGATATGAGATTTCTTTGTCAAACAGACTTACGCTTTACTGCTGAACTTACTGATATTAGTTGGAAATCTAAGACTCTTTCACTTACAGTAGGGATGTCAATTTCAGCTATTATTTTATCTGCATTTAGACAAGCCAGCAACCAGTGATCAAAATGCGTATCGCATGTTGTTCTGTTTGGATCTTAATGATCACATGCACACCTGTAGGTCAAAAGTAGTTTAAAACTCAGGGGGTTTTCCTACACTATGGCGTCACGGTGACGTACGCCTTATTTGGGGCTAGTGTTTCCTGTAACCCTTCATTGTCATGGCAACTAATGTGTAGCAGTGTCATTTCAACAAACATTTGCAACATTCTAGTTTCGAAAGAGTCGTGCATAGTGTGTTGGCAGGTGAGGCTTACAGTTCCATTCAAGATTTTCTTTAAATCTGTAAAATTCTAAATTGTCTAATGCAGAGTCTTGCTTCTCTTCGAGCACACATTTTCATCTACTTTAACAGTTATGTTCTATGCTGTGTGCCTTCTGGTTTTGCAGTTCGGAATCAATGGGGTCTTAGGGACCCTTTCTGAGGAGGCCTTTTGTGTTAGAGGCCGTCTGTATCAGGTCTTCTTGGTCTTTGGCGAGCTGGAAGGTGCGGGGTAACGAACTTGACCTTGACTTGGTGCTGAGGCTGTGTATTCCTGGATGGCTGCTGGAGTTCCTGGGAACTCTGTAACCTTGGAGTCTGGCTTTGGTGACCTGTGTGACTGGAGGGGCGGGGTTCTTGAACTTGGGCCCAGACGGTCAGGTGTTTGAAGTCTAATCAAAGCTCAGAGCATTCTAGCAGGTCTTTGGCCATCAGAAAGGGGTACATGTCCATTTGTGAGATGTGCACCGGGTGGGTAGGCCTCAACAGACCAATTGTCAGGTAAGTAGGAGCTCTTTGTTCGAGCTGGAGGTCGTTCTGGCTGTACGACTGCACATTCAGCTCACATAGTTGGGGTATAAGAGTTCGATCTTCGCTCTTAGCTTTAGCACTGAGTCTTTCAAAGAGTTGAGCTGACATTAGAGTGAGGTTTGAGCCGGTGTCTACCAGGGTTTCAAGGCTCACCTCATTGTCTAGAGTGATGGGTAGGTAGAGTGTCCGGGCCCACCCCCCTTGTGATCAGGTCTTTTGGGGTTTCGGACCCAGCTGTGGGAAACTGTGCTGTCTCGCTCAGGCTGTGCAGCTGTCAGCTGTGGTGGCTGTGTGCTGCTGTAGTTATGACGCTCAGACATAGGATGTAAGGCTCGTACCTCTTTAATTTTTGGAAAGTCTTTTGTGAAGAAGCTTTTCAGCGACTTCAGGGTCTCGGCTGTCTCAGACGTGGCGGCACTGTTTTTATCTGGTGTGTGCTCAGACTTGTGCTTATCAGTGGCATGTCGAGAGGGGTTCCGCTCTGGGCTGTCTGGGCTGGATGGTCTGGTCGCTGGGGCTCGGCTCTTTCTGGGCCATTGGTCGGTTTCCCCTGTGGCTCCACCTTTTGGCTGGTCGGGTGGTTGTTGTAGGTCCCGGAATCTGTCAAAACGCTCGCTCTGGTGTCTTGGATGAGCACCATCGCAGTAGTGCTGCCCTCTGTTGGCCTGGAACGGTCTTGACTCTCTGTACACAGGGCTATGGTGTTGTGGGGTGCCCTCTAGAGGCAGCTCTGAGTATTGTTCAGAGACAGAGTAGATTGTGGGGTTATTCAAAGTCTTTTAGGACATAGTCTTTTGCTTGGTGTAAGCTTCTTTTAGCTTGTTAAGTCTTTTGGGAGCCATGCCGTGGTTAGTGGCAGGCCTCTCCTGGAAAGGCTTTTGAGTCTCTTTAAGTTCAGTCTCTGCTCTTTGCAAGGGGCTTCACTTTTGTCGGAGTTTCTCGTCGAGTTCCTCTCTGGTTCTTTTCTCTGACTGCTCTCTTCGGTCTATTGTGCAGATGAAGATCAGACAGGGCAGTTTGAAGTCTTTCCACTTCCTTCTTGTAGCTAGGGGTCGTTGTCATCCTCGGCTTGCATCCTTAGCGTTGCAACTTCGTGCTCCAGGGCGATGCGGCTCCTTTCGTGGAGACGTTCTTGTGTGATGAGCTGGCAAGTGAGGTTGACGTGTCTGACCGGTCTTTGTCTTGGGAGCTTTGGCTTGGTTTGTGCGCCGTCAGCTTGTCCACGTCTGCGATGCTCTTGGCTCGAGGCTCTGAGTCACTAGCGTCCTCGGGCAGGAAGTTAGCCGTCATGGCCGTCAGCCATGTGTCGAGGTTGTCCCAGCGGGTTGTGGGACTGTAGGACCGGAACATACTGGCTTCACTGTGGGCGAGAGGAACACAACACACGCAGAGAGACCAGTGCAATTTCGTTCTACGTTTAACGAGCTATAATACGGGCTATGCCGTGTATGAAAATTTTGGTTAACTGATGCAGACAGTTAAATCATTCGGTGGGACAATTTAGGTAGGTCAGCATGGGCCTGAATAAAATTTAACAGGGCGGTAGCTTAGGGGTCACCTGTTGATGCTAACGGCTTGGTTTGTCAAACTATTATTCAGCGTTCCTTGTTGTCTCAGATAGGTTTTGTCTTCTAGGTGAACTGAAAGGAACAGAGCACAACAGAAAAGAGCAGTGGCAAGATAGCAAAGTTTGAAGTAACATGCAACCCTCAAAGATGGAAAGGTCTGTACTGAAATGGCGTCAATAGTACACAGGAAGTGTTACAAGGGAGGAGGAGGCCTAAGCCTGCGGTTTGTGGCTCGGAGAGGAGAAGGGAGCCAAACGCTTCAATGACCGGGGGAATTCATAGATTCTGTGGCCAATACTAAGTGGATGGGTTTAATACCTTTTTCTAGTTTGCCTGGGGTGAAATGAGGTCATTCGGGTTGGAGTCAGCATTGTGGTTGGCCTTCCTGTCATCCCCAAACACTTGACAGCAGTGTCCCGGGCCCTTCCGTATATCTGTACCGATGTGCGCCCTCTCACGCAACCGGCAGTGCCAGATTGGTAAGGTGTTGCGGGCCGCACCAACGGGGAGACACGGGAAAGTCCGAGACTCGCGCTCAGTCAGCGCTGGTGACGCAGGTCAGACGAACCCGCTTGCTGGACCCCAAGCAGAGATGACTGTCAAATCACCACAGCACGAGAGAAATTTCTACCTACAAACACAAAACAGGATGAAGGACAAGTGAACCTCAACGTGAATTAAAGCTCTCTCTATCTAAATCAAATTGAGTGTCTATTTTTGTAGGAAGAAAAAAAAAAATCGAAGGCAACGGCTTTACTAAAATTATGGTACAAACAAAAAGGAAATTATGACGATGTTAATTATCAGAACAACCTAGCCTCCATTCAGAGAAGAGATTAAGTGCAGCAGGAAGAGCACAGGAGGAAGCAAGCTGCAGTGGCGCGTTTGGGCCACTAAGGGTTTGGGCCACTTCCTCCTGGTGGTCAATCTGGCTGACAGAGACCTTGATTTAAATTGCATTCAAACTGGTTTAACTACAATTCAAATCAAGCATATGCATAGATGTTAAGTAACTTCTAGACAGTAAGGATACAGTTGTCATAACGTATCGAATCAAAATTATTAAAAATAATTTGAAAAAGGAAATATAGAAAATAAAGCCAACAGGAATGGAGACTTAATTCAAATTAATCTTGAAATTTGTTTGTTTCAAACCAAATTTGAATAAGTGTAGGAAATTGAAGATTGGCATTATATTTGATGATGATCACGACTATGGTGATAGTCGTGATAGTCAAACCAAAATAAAGCCAGCTGGGAGAAAGCCACTTCGGAACAGAATGATGTTAGGAACTAAGTGATGAGCTGACTTAGCAGGGGAAGGCCACAAAGGGGGCGCTAGAAACTGCTAATACTTACTTTTAAATTTTAAGTTCAAATGTGGTTGGAACCAAATTCAAAATAAGTGTACACAGTCAGGAGTGAAATCCATGTTATTAAAACTGGAACTTGCACATGCATTGAAAGTTAGAAACACAATCAGGAATTCACTGGAACAATCTGAAATGGTGCTGAGAGAAAATTATTTAGGAAAGGATGACCTTGTTACCATTGTCCACACGATGGCGACATCTCGCTCATGGAGGGTAAAGTCAGGACGTGGAGGCAGTCTGATACTGGGAAACTCAAGGGCGCGCCCTAGCGTTTGGCAGTAGCGGAATAAATCTCGACGGATTTCTTTCCGGTTCTATATTTCACACAACGGCGTGGCAGGATTTTTCCTACACACCCACACAGGGACAACAGGAATTACACGTCTGTCGTTCGGGTCCAAATACATTTATCAAATAGCATTTTATGATTACAATGTTTTTAGGTTTTGGACTTTTCGATGTTATATTTCACACAACGGCGTGGCAGGATTTTTTTTCTCTACACACACGCATAGGGACAACAGGAATTACACCTCTGTCGTTCGGATCCAAATACATTTATCAAATAGCCTTTTATGATTAAAATGTTTTTAGGTTTTGGATTTTTCGATGCTATATTTCACAAAGGTGTGTGGCAGGATTTCTTCGCTGCACTACACGTAAATTGTGACAACAGGAATTAGGCATCTGTTTTTCGGATCCAAATAACATTTATCAAATAGCATTTATGATGAAAAATGTTTTCAGTGTTGGATTTTTTTTTTTTCGGTGCTATGTTTTACAAGCACATCTAGCAGGATTCGTCGCTGCGTTGTGCGAGAGAAAACAGGAATTATTCATCTGTTTTTCGACTCCCATAACATATATCAAATAGCACCTATGATTAAATATGCTTTAGGTTTTTACAATTGAGTAGCTACTTCAATGTTTAACCAGGAGTTTATCATTAATCTAACAATTATAATATCAGGCCTTTTAGGTTGAATAGAGGAACATCCCTGTATTCAGGTCCTCTCACGCTCTGCTCAAAAGATTCTCGTTTTGAAAACAGGCTGATCAAAAGAAAATATATTAACATGTAAACGTTTTTACAGAGGTAATATCTCTTTTTTTCCTCGAACTACAGTTTACATTCAATACTTTAACCGTGCAATTCATTTTAGCAATTACAACGACTAAAACGTTTAGGCGAATTTAGCAGTTTGTAATGTGCTCCGCTGACATGGATTGGCTTTTGTGCCTCTTCAGTCAGCCGGTGAGTTCGCATTGCATTCACTCACCCGAGGCGCGCGTACAATATTAAATCACAATATAGACATAGATTGAAAACTGATTTTTGCTCAAAAACAAGTTTAAAGTGTGCTTAGCATTTTCTCCACCAATATGTAAAGACTCATGGGCGGATCTAATCCGTGGGTAATTTGCATATCATAATTAATAATTGGTAATTAATAATTATTCATACATGTTTGGATTAGATCAGTCTTACATGTTAATAAATCTCCCGATAAGGGAGGATCTGTCATTTTACCTGCCTGCGTGCATGTTAATCCCTGAAATTAACCACAAGTTGATTGCAGTTAATTACACGGACCATGTTTCACAAACAGGTAAAATGAATTAGCTCAATTGTCAGGATAATATTTGTGGGGCTCCACAATGTCATCTTACTTTATAGGATTTCCGGAAACGCAATTCTCTGGCCAGAAGAATTGGGTTTCCCGCCCTATAAACACAATTTTTTTATTTTTATTTTTAATTTTAGGAAGCTTGTAGCATAAGATCTTTTGCACTTAACCCTCTGAGGTCTGAGGTGTTTTTGGGGTCCTTGAGATGTTTTGACATGCCCTGACATTTGTGCTTTTTTCAGTTGCTTAGAAACATATTAATGGCACTGGTGTAATTACACTCTATTTAGCACAAACAGGGCTACCATAATATGTTAGCAACATGTTTGTACATGTTTGTATTTTTGAGAGAATATTGTTTATGCATGGTTATTGAAAAAACAAAAAAATAAAGTTTCTGAAATAAGGCCACAAAACACACACTAAATATGCGTCCACAAGACTTTTGACTAATGGATGTTGTCGCCTAGAGTTTAGGCTTCAAAATGATCTGAAAATCATCCTTTCTAATCATTCACATAAAACAATAGATTGTTCTCTTACGAGAGGTTCTCTCGTATTGCGTAAGTTTAGCTTACGCTACGGGAAAGATTCATCTTCTCGAGATATTGAAGCCAAAAAATTATCCTTAATTTTGTATTCATTGTCAACGCAGTGCAGCAGCTAGCAGACCTAGAGCAGGCCATCTCGCGTGCTTATTGGCTGCCCTGCATGCATCTGCTGCAGCCTACCAGTGAGCCTCGCGTGACGTCACGCCCAATTGGAGGCGCTCGCGCCTTCATAGCGTCATAGCCCGCTAGGATGGGCGTGGCTTAGCGTATATAAGAAGGGGCTCGTAGGCTGAATCCCTGATTTTTCGACTCTTCAGCGAGCTCTCCGCATCGCTGAATCAGAGAGAAGCCACCGCCGCCGTCGAACAGCGAACAGCCAGCTCAGGACAGCGCTGAGGAAGCCGGCCGTCTTCGCCACCTTCAGCCGCCGTGCAAGCTACGCTATCCGGCGACGTATCCTTTTTACATTGCTTCCACAGGAATTTCTAAAAGAGCGCGAGCGTCTTTCTAAAGATGCCTCGCACTTCCTGTGGCTCGTGCAGAGCCCCGCTCAGCGTTGGAGACCGCCACGTGATCTGCGCTCTCTGCCTGGGCCTGGAACATGCAGAGCTCGCCCTCGCGTCCGGCGGCTGCGAGCTCTGCGAAGCGCTTCCGCTGTCGACCCTACGGGCTCGACTCGAGGCTTTCAATCCGGATGCAGCCGCTCCGCCCCCCGGGGGACCGCGCAGGAAGAAGCGCCGTTCCCTGAGGCAGCCGGAGCCCGTGGCCACAGCGACGCGCTCGCCGGAGGATCTCCCTCGAGCCTCGCTTTCGCCCTCCCCGCCTCCCCTCCCCGACGCGCAGCTGCCGCTCACGAGCCTCACTGCCGTCGCATCGGAGGGGGAGGCAGAGGAACACGCCACGAGAGATTGCTGCTCTATCCTGGCATCAGACAGCGAGGAATGGTCGCTTCATTCCGGCTCCTCGTCGATCCAGGAATCCAGCCGTTCCCGCGCTGGAGCTGACGCGGAACTTATGCGCCTGCTGACGCAGGCCGTCGACCGCCTCGGGCTCGAGTGGTCGCTACCGAAGGAACCCGCGCCGAACAGGCTCGACGGCTGTTTCCTTCAGAGTCGCCGCCGTGCAGCTTCAGCGAGCAGGCCCGCTCCATTCCTGCCGGAACTTCACGCGGAGCTGACGAAGTCCTGGAATGCACCATTCTCCTCGAGACTTCAGTCCCAGGCCTCCGCGTCGCTCTCCCAGGTGGACGGCGCCGCCGAGAAGGGATACACGGCTATTCCCCCCGTGGAAGAGACGGTCGCAGCGCACCTTTGCCCGCCCTCCGCGAGATGGCGGTCTCGGTCAGCCCTCCCGTCTAAAGCCTGCAGAGCCACGTCCGCCTTGGTCGGCCGCGCATATGCCGCCTCCGGCCAGGCCGCGTCTGCTCTCCACTCCATGGCTGTGTTGCAGATCTTGCAGGCCGACCTCCTCCGTGAATGGGACGAGAAGGGCCGGGATCCGGCTGCGGTTACAGATCTGAGAAGTGCGACGGATCTCTCTCTCCGTGCCACCAAGACCGCAGCTCAGGCTATCGGACGAGCCATGGCCGCGTTAACCGTGACAGAGAGGCATCTCTGGTTGACGCTCGCGGATATGAGGGAAGCTGAGCGGGCCACCTTTCTGAACGCGCCGCTCTCCCCCACTGGTCTCTTCGGCCCAGCGGTTAACGGGATCGTTGACCGTTTCTCGGAGGTACAAAAGACCACGCAGGCCATGAATCTCTTCCTGCCGCGACGCTCGAGCTCCGCTACAGGCCGCTCTCGCGAGAAACAAAGCCAGCCTCCTGTACGAGCTAACACCCAGCGTCCAGCACAACCGCAGCCTTCGCAGCGACGTCAGGGCGGCCGCCCTAGGTCGCGCTCGGACAGCCGTCACAGACCGCCGCCCCCCAGGGGGCCTCGGCAGAAGATTACGTTGAAGTCTGAGCATGCGAAATCCTCCTAACAAAGAGAGAAAAAAGACGCGCGTGTCCCGCCACGGCCGGACCGCCGTCAAAGCTCATTTCCCTGTCAGTCCCCTTCAGTCAGGCTACTGCAGTGGTTCATTTAGCAGCCAACGAGCCGGTTTGTTCACCCTCTCGCCTGCACACAAACGCCGTTTTTACGGCGACCCAGAGAAATCTCAAAAAGAGCATTATGTCTGGTCCGGCTCCCGCCGTCAGTGTTTTAAGTGTAGTGAAAGTGCCCACGCCCCAGTGTTCACCCCTACACACAAGCACATCAAATATCGTGTCACCCACAGAGCACACTCTCATAAAGCGCAGAAAAGCCGCTCGAGTGTTGAATGTAAGAAATGTGTCCACAGTGTTGTGCCCACTATCTGCCCGCTCTGTTGCACGGTCAAAACAGCAGGTTATGATTGTAAGTCCCGTGCCCGCCAGAGAGCGTTCACGCTTGCTATCACAAACCCCGCCCCCCGGGCGCCGCCCGCAAGTTTAAGTGTTATCATGAAACACAGGGCGATTATAAAACGCTCCCCATCTATTTTGATCGGGGCGTCACATGCATGTGTAAGTCTCGTGCCCGCGCAAACGCGCTCACGCTTACAGAACGCTTTTCTGTCCAAAGCGCCGCTCGCGCTTCAGAAAGTGAGGAAAAAGGGTTCCCCATCCCTTATGATTGGGACATCTCACACAAAGCAGCCGGTTTCGGCTTTCAGCGAGCAGCCGTTGCCCAGAACAGAGAGCGCGCGCGCCGCGCTCTCAGCTCCGGTTCAGTTTCACATGCCCGCGAATGGCGGCGATCTGAACCCGGAGGCCATTCGCCCCCTAGCGGCTCACATAGCTGCGTGGGAATCTATCCCGGGGGTTTCAGAATGGGTGCTGAGCACAGTAAAGCAGGGCTATACACTTCAATTCATTCGCCGTCCCCCGCGCTTTCAAGCCCGGACCGCGACGATAGTGAATGCGGAAGTAGCACACCTACTTCACGCAGAAATAGCAAAGCTGCTGTGCAAAGGGGCTATAGAAAAGGTGCCGCCTTCTCTGAGCGAGTCAGGCTTTTACAGCCGTTATTTTCTCGTGCCCAAGAAGGACGGAGCCTTCAGACCGATCCTAGATCTGAGACATTTGAACAAGGTGCTTGCGAAAAGACCGTTCAAAATGCTGACGACCAGGAAAATCCTCGCGCACGTTCGCCCGAGGGACTGGTTTATTTCTCTAGATCTGAAGGATGCCTATTTCCAGATACAGATAATACCCCGTCACAGGCGATTTTTGAGATTCGCCTTCGACGGTCAGGCATATCAATACACCGTCCTGCCGTTCGGCCTGTCTCTGGCACCCCGTACATTTACGAAGTGCATGGACGCAGCGCTCGCCCCCCTGAGAAGTCAGGGGCTGCGGATAATGAACTATCTGGACGATTGGCTGATTTTGGCACAGTCAGAGGCGGAGCTGCTGTCTCACAGAACAGTGCTTCTCAGTCACCTGGAAAGTTTGGGTCTCACGGTCAACTGGACCAAGAGCTCATTACTACCCAGCCAGTCAATCTCCTTTTTAGGAATAGAACTGGACTCGGTGACCATGTCGGCCCGTCTATCGGCGCGGCGCGCGCTCCGGGTTCGCCACTTAGCCGCGGGTTTCCAGAAGGGCAGCGTTCTCCCTTTGAAAACTTTTCAGAGGATGTTGGGCTGTATGGCTTCAGCTGCAGCGGTGCTTCAGCTGGGCCTACTGCGCATGCGCCCGCTCCAGCGCTGGCTGAATGCTCGCGTGCCCCGCCGAGCTTGGGTTTCTGGCGGTCAGAAAATCAGAGTGACTCAGACCTGCATAGCGGCTCTGCAGCCCTGGTTAGTGACCGACTGGTACCAGATGGGAGTGACGATGGGAACCGTCTCTTACCGGAAAGTCGTTTCGACAGACGCGTCCAACTGGGGTTGGGGCGCGCTGTTCGAGGGCAGACCGGTCTTCGGCCAGTGGTCAGACCAAGAGAGGGGGTTTCACATAAACTGTCTGGAGATGATAGCGGTCGAGAATGCGCTGAAGTGCTTTCTCCCGTTCATACAGGACCAACATGTTCTCGTCCGCTCGGACAACATGTCTGTGGTATCCTATGTAAACCGTCAGGGCGGTGTCAGATCCAGAAATCTCTGCAATCTGGCGGAGCGCCTCCTTATTTGGTCCCAGTTGCACCCGCGCTCGCTGAGGGCAGCGCATGTGCCGGGCCATTTGAAGGACGGTCCAGACAAACTGTCCAGGGGCAACGTTCCCCCAGGGGAATGGTCCCTGCACCCCCAAACGGTCCAGAAACTGTGGCGCCTGTTCGGCAGGGCGGAAGTCGACCTATTTGCGTCAAAAGACAACGCTCAATGCCCGACGTTCTTCTCGAAGGACGAGGACGCGCTGGCCCAAGTCTGGCCCAGCCTCCGGCTATATGCTTTCCCTCCGGTCTCTCTGTTACCACAGGTAATCAAGAGAATCAGGGAAACGCGCCACTCGGTGCTCCTCATAGCCCCGCGTTGGGAGAATCAGATTTGGTTCCCGGAGCTGGCACGGCTGTCACACACAGCTCCGTGGCCGATTCCGGTGCGGGCAGATCTCCTCTCTCAGGCTCGCGGCACGATCTGGCATCCCCATCCAGAGCGCTGGTCTCTGCACGCATGGGTGATCAACGGGTACTCGTTGCCCTGCCAGAAGGAGTAATGAACACGATCACGCAGTCTAGAGCCCCTTCCACGAGAAGGCTCTACGCGTCTAAATGGTCGGTGTTCTCGGAATGGTGCACTGACAGGGGTCTGGACCCGCGGACATGCGGGGTGGCGCAACTGCTCTCCTTCCTACAAGAGCTGTTGGAAAAGGGGAGGTCCCCATCCACGCTCAAAGTATATGTGGCGGCCGTGGCAGCGTTCGCAGAGTCGACGCACGGCCAGTCATTGGGAAGACATGAGCTGGTCATCCGCTTCCTTAGGGGAGCTAGGAGGTTGAACCCGCCGCGCCCCCCGTCGGTTCCCATGTGGGATCTATCTCTGGTCCTAGAGGCCCTGAAAGCCTTCCCTTTTGAACCACTGGATTCCGTGGAGTTGAAATATCTATCACTGAAAACCGTCTTTCTGACCGCACTGTCGTCAGTAAAGCGGGTGGGGGACCTACATGCGCTGTCTGTCAGCGCGTCGTGTCTTGAGTTCGGGCCGAATGACTCGAAAGTCATCCTCAGACCTAGACATGGCTATGTTCCGAAAGTGATGGGCACTCCGTTCAGAGCGCAAGTTATCTCGCTGTCAGCGCTCCCAGCATCTGACAGCGAAAGTGATGGGAGCCGCCTCTGCCCTGTCAGAGCGCTGAGGTCTTACATTACGCGCTCCGCCTCATTCAGGCGTTCGGATCAGCTGTTTGTTTCGTTCGGTGGGCGCGCCAAAGGTCTCGCCTCCTCGAAACAGAGTCTGTCCAGATGGATAGTGGACGCTATAGCAGCCGCTTATGCGTCAAAAGGTCTGCAATGCCCGCTGGGCATCAGGGCTCATTCCACGAGAGGCGTGGCCTCTTCGTGGGCATGGTCCAGTGGAATTTCTATCCATGACATATGTGTGGCGGCGGGCTGGAGCTCCCCGTCTACCTTTATCAGGTTTTATAACCTGGAAGTTCCTGCCTTGCAGGCTAAACTGTTGTCGGTTTAATAGAGAGGTGTATTCTGCCCAGGCTTCCTGCTCAGATCACTCTTACACGACCCAAGCTCTCCTGGTTGAGCTGCACTAAGTAGGGTATGTGCCATGTGCTTATACAGACCGGCGCGCTGCTCTGTATTCCCTATGTGTGCTTATGTACAAGTGATGGCCCGCTTGGCTGGCCACCTTATTCTCCACCTTATATGGGTTCCCTGAAAGTTCGGGGCTTCATGGTGGATGCTGGGCGCGCACGGCGTTGACAAAGTGTTCCCGTAGCGTAAGCTAAACTTACGCAATACGAGAGAACCTCTCGTAAGAGAACGATACTCGGTTACTGCTTCAATATCTCGAGAAGATGAATCTTTCCCGTAGCGTAAGCTAAACTTACGCAATACTCGTTCCCTCTCTAGAGAGAACCGAGGTTACGTCAGTAACCGAGTATCGTTTTAAATTGTGAAAAACATTTTTTTGTTTGCAAAGGCAATATGCGGATGGGCGTGAACGGCCCAACCCCTATCGTGAATAATTAAGTGGTTCTCACCTGAGCAGACAATGACCCTGCATAATAATGAGCCTTTCATTCAGGGGTGTCACACAAGAAAGAATGCAAGGACAATAAATACATAAATAAATAAAAACATAAAAAAATAATATATATATATATATATATATATATATATATATATATATATATACAAACAATCAAAATATAAATGAAAGCCAAAAGCACATTTTTAGTCATACCTGGAAACAAATCCTGGTCAAATAGGTTGTATGGGCAATTCTGCAGAATTGGTTCAAAGTTTGAGTTGGAAACATCTTGAAAATAAAATTGTCTTTTTCCATAAATGTCTTATAAAGTATTATTTTTTAAAGTAGGCAATAGATTTTATCATACATATTTCAAAGTTAAGGATTCATTATTTTGATATAGCTTGCATTGGAACAAACACTATAACAGTTGATTAGTTTATTTGTGACAAAACATCCTATATATTTTACATATGAGCAGAAACTGTCTAATTCCCAGATAGCAAAAAATATCCGCACGGCTTCTTTTTGCCACCGGCCCCAAGCTTTCGGCTATAGGTGCGTCCCGCTGGCGGAGAAGAAACGTTTGCCGCCGAATACGTCACTCCCATTTCTTGCGAGATGCCGCCGGCAAATAGCCAGCGGGCCGACTGCTTCATTTTCTCTGGCGGTTGCCTCCGTCTAATGGACCGCGGCCGGCTGGCGGCAAGACGCTTTTAAAAACAAGAATTTCTACTCAGCCATGGCTATTGGCATGTTGGGAGTTAGAATGGAAGTGGAACTGACAGCATTTTTACTACTTTTCACATTTGAAGCAATTATAAAATCATAATAGCCTATGTGAATTATATCAAATATTAGTTTATGTTTTTTTTTAGCAGTGAAAGACATCTGCAACATGGCCAAAATATTGGGTAGGTCTACTTTATATATTTTTAATTTACAACCATGATAATATCTATCATAAACATGAAAATCTCTGGTTTGATCTCTAGGATAAACTCAAACAAAAAGCTAAAATCTCCACAGCTGCGCTGGCAGATTTGTGAAATATTTAGAAATATTTTGTCTCTCTGACTTTTCAGGACATTTATGTCTTTAATTTTTTCCCAATCTCGATTTTTTTTTTTTTTTGACCTTTTACAGGTGGATTAATTTGCAATTGCGACCTGCACAAATGGTTCAGAAAGTGTTAAATTTCCTGTAAAAGCAATGCAAAAAATATATAAACCCATTATAGATGTTAGAAATGTATTGCTAACACAAAGACTGTGAACATAGACAGGACTGTGAACTGTGAAGTGAATAGAGCATCACAGTCCCGCCCACAGCCGGTGCCGGAAGTAAAAATTCAATACAATTTCTCCATTGACAGTTGGGATATAAGCCATTAAAACGTAACCATACATGGTAGACTTAAAACCAGCTACGGCTGTACTAAGCGATTGTATATGCTCATATAAACGCCAAAAGTTCATGGGGCACTAACCTTGTTTTAAGATAAATCCTTTTTATTCGCAATGTATTGGATAAGTACTTCATTACCCACAATCCTGAACAATCCCACAATCCCTCCGTGATGCATCTGATTGGTGGAAGTCGTGTCACGTGTCTGAAACCCCGCGAAGGTACGTGAAGACTGAAGATCGCGTAATGACGTAGGGCTAAGACACAAGAGTTTTGGATGGGTGGTAGAAGAAGATATTAAAGAGATGGGGATAGACAATTATAGAAGTGTGCCAAGAGTAATGTATCCGCATACCCCTCTATGGATTCTTCCTCAACCAGGAGTAGATTTAACATTACTGAAGTTAAGACAGAGTGAAGGAAATAAGGAGATGGAAGTAATGAGAGCAAATGAGTATTTAAGAATTAGGTATGGAGATCATATACAGATATACACGGATGCTTCCAAAAAAGGAGAGAGAATAGGAGTGGCAGTATATGTACAAAAGTTACTTGTGAGGAAAAAAGCTAGAATTAGTGATCAGTTATCAGTATATACTGGTGAGCTGATGGCTATTTTGTTAGCAGTGCAATTAGTTAAAGAAAGGAGAATTAATAATGCGATCATATGTTCAGATTCATATTCAGCAATAGTCAGTATTGATAATCAAAAATCAGAATCAAGACCAGATTTAATGATGGAAATCCTGCAAAATCTCTTTGAGTTGAAGCAAAGTAAAATACAAGTACAATTTATGTGGGTGCCAGCCCATGTGGGACTTAAAGGAAATGAAGAAGCAGATAAATTGGCTAAACAAGCTGTAGATGAGGAAATGGTAGAAATTGAGATACCACATAGTATAAAAGAAATAAAATCAGTAATAAAAGAGAAAGTGATTAAAAAGTGGCAACAATATTGGGATAATGAGAGTAAAGGGAGACATTTATATGCAATACAAAAGAAAGTGGGAGAAGGGAGGAAAAAAGGGAGAAATAGAAGGGAGGAAAGTATAATTACAAGACTAAGAGTGGGACATACAGGTTTGAATAAAACATTACATTTAATATCTAAGCATCCAACAGGATTATGTGATAAATGCGGACAGAGTGAATCTGTGGAACATGTGATTATTAATTGTAAGGGTTATGAAGAAGAAAGAGAAGTGCTAAGAGAAGTATGGAAAAATGAAGGGAAAGAGTTAACATTAAAGAATATATTAGACTCAAATGTAGGAAATAGTACAGTCAATGTGTTGTTTCAGTTTCTGAACAATACAGGTTTAATGAAAAGAGTGTAGGATTAATAAGTATAGGCTTGTAGAGAGATGTGTATGAAGTAAAGTGTGGGACAAGGAAAAGTTAATCCGAAGGTTAAGTAAGGTTTGGTGAGAAGTGGGAGTTAAAGGGAGGTGGGGTGGAAACTGGAGGAGCTGAACACGCAGCGTCAGTGGGTTCAAATAATTTTTTTTTTTTTTTTTTTTTTTTCTCTTTAGGGGTGGGGAGGGGTAGAAATGTTAAGAAAATAGGAGATGTTTCTGATCCAAGCTACCTGATGATGGCAGTAATGCACTGTAAAGTGCGGTTGCCAATAAAACAAAAAGAAGAAGAAGAAGAAGAAGAAGACGTAGGGCTAAGTTCATTGGTCGCACATCAGAGACGCCCCCGCGCCATTGGATGTACCATTGTTCTGGATTTTTTGAGGCGGGGCTCAAACGGTGGCTCGATGACGCACGGGAGTGGGGAGCCGCCCACTGTGGCTGACCCCTCCACAAACAATATAACTGGAGCACATCAGGTCGCCGCTCAATCGCGAGTTTCTGTCGACGACCAACGTTTAAGTAAGTACATGTTTCCTTTTTATGTAACGCAATATTATGTTTACATTGTTCTTAGTTGTAATATCTGTAGTCATCTTTGTTCTTGCCTTACTCGTCAGGCTAAAGTAAGTTAGCCTCGTTTACAAAATGGCTGCCATGTTACTGTTAAAGGGTTAGTTCACCCAAAAATTAAAATTAAGTCATTAATTACTCACCCCCATGCTGTACCAACCCCGTAAGACCTTCGTTCGTCTTCGGAACACAAATGAAGATATTTTTGATTAAATCTGAGAGCTGGATCACTGCTACATAGGCTGCCTAAGGGACCGACACTTGACGGTCCAGAAAGTCATTAAAGAAAATGTTTAAATATTCCATGTGCCTACAGTCGCTCAATTATAAGTTTATCAAGCGACGAGACTACTTTTTGTGCGGAAAAACAAACAAAAATAACGACTTTATTCGACTATTCCTTTTCTTCCTTGTGGGCCTTAGACGAGAGTTCAAGAGATTTCCACGACGCATGCGCGAGAACTGAGATGAGGACGTTCTTCTTCGACTCCTTCTTGTTACCGGCTGCTCACCGCTTAGAAGTATTACCGCCACCTACCGTATAAGATGACGTGTTGGAAGCGCAAAACTTTCTGTTTACAAGCAGAGGAAGACGCGCGCTGTACATACGCTTTTCAATTCGACACTTAATGTGCTGTAGGTCTCGCTATATTATATACAATGGTTAAAAAGTCGAAATCAGTAGACATATTTACGAATTGAAACGCGTATGTACAGCGCGCGTCTTCCTCAGCTTGTAAACAGAAAGTTTTGCGCTTCCAACACGTCATCTTATACGGTAGGTGGCGGTAATACTTCTAAGCGGTGAGCAGCCGGTAACAAGAAGGAGTCGAAGAAGAACGTCCTCATCTCAGTTCTCGCGCATGCGTCGTGGAAATCTCTTGAACTCTCGTCTAAGGCCAACAAGGAAGAAAAGGAATAGTCGAATAAAGTCGTTATTTTTGTTTGTTTTTCCGCACAAAAAGTAGTCTCGTCGCTTGATAAACTTATAATTGAGCCACTGTAGGCACATGGAATATTTAAACATTTTCTTTAATGACTTTCTGGGCCGTCAAGTGTCGGTCCCTTAGGCAGCCTATGTAGCAGTGATCCAGCTCTCAGATTTAATCAAAAATATCTTCATTTGTGTTCCGAAGACGAACGAAGGTCTTACGGGGTTGGTACAGCATGGGGGTGAGTAATTAATGACTTAATTTTCATTTTTGGGTGAACTAACCCTTTAACTTTCTGAAATAGCTACTTGGTTTCTGCCAGGCGTTGAGTTTTTCTTTTCTTCTAAGATGCACATGTTTAACTTATATGTGTGTGATTAAGTTACAGTTTGTGTTTTAAGTTAGTTTTGGTCAGTCGAATTAACTAAGTTACGTAACCAGTTCCTGAAACTGGTGTTTTCTAGCTAAACAGAAGTATGCATATATGGTAACGTTAGGTTGTTTTCAATTGTTTGTTCCGACACGCATGCTGTTAGTCTAGTTCACAGTGTTAGCTAACACATTTCTTTTTTTTACACTGAGTTCAAGCATGTTCTACATGTTGAAATGTATCTAGCTACTACAGTAGGTAGCCAAAGATTTACATCTGGAAAGACTAACGTTAACGTTGTGTATAGGCAGTGGCGGCGCCAGGGGGGGTCTTGGGGGGTCTCAAGACCCTCCCAAAAAACGCTTTGACCCCCCATTTGACCCCCCACTCCCTTCCTGATTAAAAAATATATAAATATTTAAACATGTTTCTCTTCAAACTACGCAGAACAATAGTAATTAATAATTTATTCGACATATAAAAAATATAAACATAGAATCACTGCGACGCCCCATGAACGTCGCTGCGGCTTGAGTAATTGCGTTCAAGGCGCTCCCGCGAGCCCGCAAGAGCTGCTACGATACAGCGGGCACGGATGGTGGGAATCCTGGCGGCTGAGTGGATTTAACGGGGGATTTAAGCCATGGCCCAGCCGAAAAACCAAGACAGCCTCAACTAAAATCATACCCGCGTCGTTCTTTTGGATCGCAGGGGCAGCTAGCATCCAGGGGTTTTAGTTGCTCGTGATTCAAACAGTCAGTGGCTTGAATAGGCTATTCTGTGTCAAAAAAGACGCGGCTTTTTGTTTTGCCTGTCGTAATTTTTTTCACTGTGTGCATGGATCTGGTGGTCACTCATATTCCAGTCTCCTCAAAAAGTGTAAATTTTAACATGCTATATAAAATTATCTGTGGGGTACCGGCTACGTAGCCCATATACACACTCTGGGGACACCAAAGACTTATTTTACATATTTTTTGGGAGTAGGCTATCAATAAGTAGCCTATTTCAATCCTGATTCAAGACAATTCTGTAATTACAGCTACAACTTCAGCAGGCACAAGACAAAATTGACGAAATGGCTGAGACATCAATTAGACAGAGAGACGCTTGAAAAAAGGAATGAGAGATGATCTGTTTTATGACACAGATTAAACACTGTTAGGTAGTAGGTACATTACCGTTCAAAAGTTTGGGGTATGTAATATTTTTTTATGTTTTTGAAAGTCTCTCATGGATCACCAAGGATGCATTTATTTGATAAAAACTGTAATATTATAAAATATTATAACGGAATTTAAAATAATTACATTTTAATGTATTTAAAAAATGTAATTTATTCCTGTGATGGCAAATGGCAGAGAAGAAGACAGGAGGAGACTGGACAGAAGTAGGGCAATCAAAAGGTAGTGAGAGCATGACAATATAGATACTATTTTGTAAATATGTTTTCTGTCATGGGTGTGGCAATGGCAATTAAAATTCAAGCATATTGTTTGCAAAATGAAATTGATTAATTAATTAAAAACAAAGTAGTTGATATGCTGTGTTGTTTTTGTTGTTAAGTAGCAGTAATATGAAGTTATTAGCCGTGTCCACTGTATTTTTTGTTGGTTTTCATGAGACCCCCCTTGAAAGGACCAGGACCCCCCATTGCCCCCCCAATCAAAATTGTCCGGAGCCGCCACTGTGTATAGGTTGTTTAAATGATTTTGTTTGTCTGAACAAGTAGCTGCTAGCTAGAGTTGCTAGCAAGTTTTAGCTAACACATGCTGTTTTGCCTTTGTTACAGTTACACTGATTTTAAGCAATGTTGCTAGTTATGTTACATTTAAAGCTTTGGCTACCTACTGTAGCTAGTTACCTTTCTACATGTAACATAACCAGCAACATTGCTTAACATCAGTGTGTAACTGTAACAAAGGAAAAACAGAATGTGTTAGCTAACACTTGCTAGTCACTCTATAACTTTTGGTGTTTACTAACAAAGCAGAATGATGTATATAGGTTGATCAGGCAAACAAAATAATTTAATAAAAGTATGCTGCTTGTTCAGTTCACCATATAGTTACAGTGGCTAGCAAGTGTTAGCTAGCATGTGCTGTGTTCAGTTCACCATGTAGCTACAGTGGCTAGCAAGTGTTAGCTAGCATGTGCTGTGTTGCTACTGTACTTCTAGGATTTAAGGGGATTATGATGAGTTATAATTATCTGAACTGCTGTGCTTTTTATGTTGGAGGGCAATGCTGTGTTCACTTGAATAACTACACTGAATGAGTAAATTTTATTTTTAACAATTTCACTGTTCCACATTTGACTGATAAGTTTTTTTCCCCCTTCAGCCAAGCTATTGTATATTCCTAATGTTAACAATGTGTCTTTGTTCACATTTTCTTGCAGATACCTTGACCGGAGCATAACTGATTATCTTCACCAAAGAGAACTACTGTTGGACAATCATTTTGGCTTTAAAGGTAAATGCATTGTTAGTCACAATGTCTAGTTACTGGGCCAAAAGGAGAAGAATATTGAAAGGAGTTGAGAGGGACAAACATGAAATTGCAGCAGCAAACAATGCTATACTTGCTGCCATTCCTGACTTTGACCAAGTAAATCCTCCTGTTAATGAACATCAACATGGAATGGCTACAAGCCATGGACAAACTGTAACCTCTGAAGCACAGGAAATAACTCTTGATGAGGTACATGAACCTGGTGAAATGTTTTCCTCAAGCACAGAAGATAGTGAAGAGGAAGAGGATTGCCTAAGGACACCGTTGGCAGGGTGGGCTATTGACAACATGATTCCACATGTTGCACTTGGTAAGCTTTTAACCATTTTGTCCAAGGATCACCCAACCCTTCCTAAAGACCCAAGAACCCTTCTTAAAACAGTGACTTGTGTTAAAACAACAGAACTCTCAGGTGGTGTATACCATCACTCTGGAATTGAAAGTGGAATACTATCGCAGTTTTTAGTGTCTCCTCAATTGCAGAAGTTAACGTCAGTTTCAATGCAAGTTAATGTTGATGGACTTCCACTTTTCAAAAGCTCAAATGCCCAGTTCTGGCCAGTTCTTGGTTTAATTGAGCAATACGTGGGTAATGTCCAGCAAAACAAACTTCCATTTGTCATTGGTCTCTATTATGGGAAAAAGAAGCCAAGCAGCCTTCACTTTTTGAATCCTTTTGTAGAAGAGGCACAGCGACTTGAAACGGAAGGAGTTCTGTTTGAAAGGAGAGCACTTCCTTTCAAAATATCATCATTCATCTGTGACGCCCCTGCTCGTGCACTTGTTAGAAATGTGAAAGGTCACAGTGGATATTATGGGTGTGACAAGTGTGTTCAAAAGGGGGTCCACTACGAGAACAGGATGACCTTTCCTCAAACAGATGCTACTCTAAGATTAGACCATGCAGTCTGTGATGAACTTTCTGATGATAGTCATCATTGTGGAGAAACGCCATTGGCATTATTGTCTGTTGGTTTGGTCACCCAGTTCCCACTGGATTATATGCATCTGGTATGCCTTGGAGTGACAAGAAAGTTGTCGCATCTTTGGCTAAAGGGACGACGACTGACAAGATTTTCGCCCAGCATGGTAAAAGAGCTCTCCAGAGTACTCCTGACCTTCACACCTCATGTTCCATGCGAGTTCAACAGGAAGCAATGATCCATGGAAGATGTTGATCGTTGGAAAGCTACTGAATTCAGGCAGTTCCTCTTGTACACTGGACCAGTCAGCTTAAAGGGCCTTGTACCAATTCAAGTGTACAACAACTTCATGCTGCTTTCAGTTGGCATCACCATCCTACTGAATGTTTCCCTGTGTGCTGACCTTGCAGACTTTGCACACGGAATATTGGTTCTCTTTGTTGATCACTGCAGCAAGCTTTATGGAAAAGAACATGTTACATACAACATGCATGGATTGGTGCACCTCAGCCAAGATGCCAAGAAGTATGGTGTCCTTGACAACATCTCATGCTTCCCATTTGAGAACTTCCTTGGGCATCTGAAGAAACTGTTGCGCAAGCCTACACAACCACTGGAGCAGGTTGTTCGCCGATTGTCCGAGAGAAGTCAGCACAGAACAAACATCTCCAAAACAAGGTCCTTGAGAGAGCACAACCATGGGCCACTCCTCAACGGTCTTTCTGTGAAAAAACAGTATGAGGAGTGTTACTTTCAAGTAGGGATGTCCCGATCCGATCACGCGATCGGTTATCGGACCCGATCACGTGGTTTCAGACTCGATCGGAATCGGACGTTACCTCCCCATTAGGACTCGGATATATGTAAATTAGGGGTGTAACGGTACATGTATTCGTAATTATTGAACTGTTTCTGTACGAGGCTTCCGGTTCGGTACGCGTAAACCGAACGATTCCTTGGACCATTTCGTTGCGCAATATCAAATGGCAAACGTAATGAAAGCGGAACGAATCTGCGCTACTCATTATATTGTGCTTAATGGACCATTTATCAGTTCCATAGACAGTAAAAGAAGTTCGGAGTGGACCAGCAACATCTGTGCACAGCGCCGCCGCTCCCACCACGCGCATCACGCGCTGTGCGTAGGGCACCAAGTGCTGAGGGGGCACCAAAAATAGCCTAATGAAAAATCAATCATCAAACTTCTTGTTATAATCAGATTCAGCGCGTTCTTCAACTTTCATCCTTAATCCGCAGCAGCGCCGAGCAGAGAGCACGTCAGAAAAAGAGGACAGGGTGTGTGTGTATGTGTGTGTGTGTTCTGAGCCTCATTGGTCTGTCACTGCTCGTCAATGTCAGAATATTTGAGATGACCAATCAAATCAAAGTAGGCGGGCTTTATGTTCACAGACGCTGAGCGCGAATTTTAACTGAATCTGAACTCGACGCTTCAGTGCACGGTCAAGTGCGAGATAAGATGTAAGTAGCTAAACTTAACTTTATATATTTGACAGGTTTTTCTTAGGTCATAAATGTTAAACGAATGACAAAAAACAATTAGTCAAACTAATATAGTTTTGTCTAATTTCGCCAAAATAGGCTTATGTAACATGTAGCCTAATAGTTTAGGCTACTGTCATTGTGAGGGGACAAGAAACATGAACAAAGCCGTTTTCATTATGTTAGGCACAGGATTAATAATGAATGTGTACATATTGAGAATAAAATACAAATTGTAACCTTTAGTAAATTAAAAAAGCCAACTTTAGGAGGGGAAGAGACAGGGCAAGATAAAAACAAAGAGAAAAAGAGTGTGATGCTGACGAGGAGAGAAAAATAATCAGCTGCCCACTGACATGGTTTTAAAGCTGTTGCTATCGAAATTTTTTTTTTCTTAAAATGCATATCTGTAGTTCAGAGAAATTCAAAATTTTCTCGGGGACACCCTGAACCCCCCTAACTAACCTGCCTCAAATTCGGGACCATAGTGATTATAAAACCATGCCATTGCATGGTAATGAAACTAGATAATAGTAAGCATAATACCCTAAACTAAAGTGTTACTTTTTTATTTCAATTTTTTTTTTAAATCATATCATACATCATAAAGGAATTATGCTTAGGGCACCAAAATGTCTAGCAGCGGCACTGTCTGTGCAGCGCGAGATCAAGCGACACTGTGCTGAGAGATCCAGTGAAGAAAACATTTGAATTCGCCACTGAAGTAATAACATCGCTGCGAGTGCGAGGTCTAGTGAGAAGCATTCACATTTCTCCGTTATTAACCGTAGTTCTCTATTAGATCAAACAGCGCTGACGTGGAAACCAGGAGAAACATTGTGCCGTGAATGAACATGGATTTAATGTTGCACTTCAAAACTCAAATATTATATAAATATATATTTAAATGTTATTTTTAATGTGATTACCAAAACATTATTTGTTCATCCTTCAAAGATTACCCCCATTTATAAACCTGAAAGTTTCAAGATGTAGGAAAACTCAAACTTATTTAAAATTTTTCTTTATAGGAAATTTCTCTGGCATTTTTTTCTTTTTGCTGTAGCTATCGTAACGAACCGCAAATTTTGTGAACTGTTACACCCCTAATGTATATATATATTCTCATTATTTTTTTTATACACTTTTAAAACATTTTTATTTTTTGTTCACATGCCTGCCAGGTATTTTAAGTTGAAGTGCTATTTGTTTTTATATTAGACTTTTTCTATATTTACTGTTGCACTAAAGTCCAAAAGTGAAGATTTTATGTTATTTATTACTTGATTGTTCAAGCTACCTCACAGAAGTGCTCTGTTTGTTAACAGAGTTGTTGAATGTTAAAATAAGGTGAATTAAATAAAAAATAAGGAACATCCTGGATCTGTTTTTTCTCTCTTCTTTATTCTTTTTTTATGTATTATATAAGTATCGGATCGGGACTCGGTATCGGTAGATACTCAAAATCAAATGACTCGGACTCGGACTCGAGGGCAAAAAAACCTGATCGGGACATCCCTACTTTCAAGACTTTGTTTTGAAACGTTCAGAGGGAGACAACTGTGTCATGTTGAAAAATAAGGACATAGTTGTTATACAGAATGTCATCATTGATGAAATGGACAACACTTTTGTCATCTACAAGAGGTTCCGGAACATGGTCGATTTCTTCACTTACCCTGTGGAATCTTCCAAGATAGGCATTTTTCATTTATCTGGGCTATCAGACACACTCCGCTTTACGAACATAGCAAATGTGCAGAAGAAATATTATCTTCTTCCTTGCCCAGATGGAAAGGCTGCTTTCCCATTGATCCACTTGTAAAAATGACTGCTTTTTTGAAGGGGTGAGAATTGAAATTGTATTGCTTTTGCCTGGATGGTAATCAATGTATACTTTATTCATATTTATTCAGATATTTTTCTATTTTAGATGCTGTTTGCCATTGTCCAGTTTATTGATGAGGAGGATCTTCCATTTGCAGTGGTTCCGCAAGTGTGGCTCAGCGAGGGCATGTGCTTTTGGCCCCCATTTAACCTCCGCAAAAAAGATAAAGGCAACAATTTAGCCATCCGCTGCACGCCTCCACACAGCTCCTGGGAGAAACATAATTTTAAGTTTATGAAGGGAGCAGGTAAATGGGTCTAACTTGTGCATTTGATTTTCCTGCTTTTCATCTGTGTATTTTCTTTCTTTCTGTCTGTTTATGGTGGATAACTCTTTCATGCATTATTCCTTGCTCTAGAATCTTGGCAAGAGGCGATGCGATATTTGGTGCGCTTCCAAGCGGGTTCCAGTGTTGAAACAACAGATGATGACAAGAAGGGAAAGAGAAAGAGAATTTCAAATTCCAAGTACAGACCCCAGGCCTCTTCTGATGAAGAGGAGTCTAGTCTGCCAGATGCACCAGCAGTGCTGTCGTTTGGACAACCTCTTTTGAGCTTTGAAAACATTGTTCCTGGTAACAAGATTTCAGTGCTGCCCGATGCTCCAGAAGTTGCATTGACTCCAGAAAACCAGGAAAATGTTGAGCCATCTGTAGACTTCAGAGCTGGTATGTAAAATTGCTGTAGTTGCTTGATTTGTGATCCTCCCACTTAATTATACCCTTTGTTAGATTTTCAAATTTTTGTTTCCTCTTTCTCAGAACCAGGTTTCTCCCCAGAAATCCAGACTCCACTTCTCAGAGCCAAGAGTTTCAGTACAAGTAAGTGATATTTGTGAAGTTTTTTTTTTTGTTTTTTTTTTTGTTTTTTTTGGAAACTATTACTTCTATTTAATATGAGGAATCCTTTAATCACAATCTGTTTTTCATTAGGACACTTGACTGGTTTATAGCCGCTGCAGGTTCTGGATGAAAGGTGTCAAGGTGTGTTGTACATTCCATTAGCTTTGCACAGTTAAATTATAGTTTCATTACTGAATATGCAATACTCTGCAGTGAAATTAAAGCGGTTATGTTTGCTCCCCCAGCTCGTCAAGTATTAAGCTTTACACCCCCAGCAGCAAATTTACCCTGGCAGCATATGGGTGAAAACGCTGGAAGTATGTAATTTGTTGCGCTAAACTGTTACATTTAAGTCCAATTCATTAAATGTATGCAATGACTCTTAAACATATTTTTACATGTCAATGATTATCAATAGGAGAAAGTCATCGCTCCGTTATTGGCCCTTGGACTCCCCTGGCATCTCGTGTACAGCAAGTTTTCAGCTATGAAGGTATATTCTAGGCCTATGTCTTAGTGTCCAGTGTTTTAACAGTATTGAAAATAGTATCTTTAGGTGTTTTTATTTGTTTTGTTTTTTTATGTAGATTTCCAGAGACTCCAAAATGAAAACCAAGCCCTTAGGGGGGAGAACCAAGCTCTGAGGGAGGAGATCCAAGCCCTGAGGGAAAGCAATGCACGAGCAGGTGAGAACATGCACAAAGTAAACTTTAAGAGTACGTGATGTAGGTCCAAAATAACCATATGCCTTTCATTTTGTAGCTTCGGATGACAGCGGCTCACTTCAAGAGCAGGTGAAGCAAGTTGGGAATATGTTGAAGACGTTTGCTCACACTGGGCAATCAGGTACAACTTGCAAACAACACCTGTGGTTATTGGTTTAATTCCCACTAAGGCCACCTACACATGTAGTAGACCTAGATATAAATGTCATAGTTTTAGTATTTGAGGGACCTGGACTGACTATAATATTTTATTCTGGGAACCCCTGTAGGTGCAGATCAGACCTTAATGCTGCGACGTCTTGGAGAGTTTGGCGATGTTGTGCGTAGCATGGACAGCAAAATGGACACTATGCTGCAACATTTCAGTGCCAATGTGTCTGTTGGAGAGTTATCCCTGCCAGGGGATCTGTTACTCCCCCTAGACACCCAGGAAGATTTGGTGTTGTTTGACAACAGTTTGAGGCAGGATAAAGAGCTCCAGGAACGTTTTGTAAGTGTGCCGTTTATAACTCCATCTAAAAAGTAAAATTAAGATTGTACACTGCATATTTTACAGTCTGAATCCACAGGCTGTCACATTTTATATTTGTGTATGATAAGCTTCAGAGAAATGTAATTTTTAACACTTTTTTTTTTTTGGATTTGCAGCTTCGGTTTTTGGCAATCAAATGTGGGAGGGACCTAAAAACAACCGTCTGGCGAATGCTTCAGAGTATCTTCTCTAATCACCTTGCCATCAATACAACCTGGACTGGTGTAGGGGATAAAGCATGTTTTAGAGACACCTTCCTGAAGACCATTGTTCAAAGTAAGTTGGATTTTTTTTTTTTCGCATATATTTAAGTAGATGTTAATGGCATTATGCCATTCAAATGGAATGACAGATCTGCATTTTCAACAGGAGCCATCCGGAAGAACCCAGCAACCCAGGATGCCACTGATGAGGCGCTCCAGGTTACTGTTACGCGTTACCTGAAAGGAGCATCTGACCGTGAAGGTGGGAAAAGGCGCCGCACTGCTGAGAGGGACCCACAGCCGACCCCTTAAACCTAGGCTGACTACTGACACCCAGCATCACTGACAACTGGAACCCTGTCTTTATCCTGCAGTCAGTAACATCAAGACGCCTAAAGAAGCCAGAAGTGTTAGACTACACTCACCCAATCCACACTGTTCACTGTGGAAATTACTTTTTAGGGCCCAAGCCTTGAAAAGGCGAAGGCCCTATTGTTTTCCTTAGGATTATTAGGGCCCAAGCCTTGAAAAGGCGAAGGCCCTATTGTTTTCCTAAGGATTATTATTTATTATTAGGGCCCAAGCCTTGAAAAGGCGAAGGCCCTATTGTTTTCCTTAGGATTATTATTTATTATTATTATTATTTTACTACCTTTTGGGCACTTTTGGGGGCCTTAACGTGCTCGAAAACTCTTGAAACTTTGCACACATCTCAGAACCCGCGGCCATCAGGGCCGGGCTGAAGCTGGTACCCGGGCGTGGCAGGGGGGCTCGACAGCGCCCCCTGGAACGGGGTTTGAACACTTGGTCCATAAATCAAACACGCTTGCATGTAATAATATGAAACTCAGTACACATATAGATCTCATCGGTTCATATATACTTCATGCTCTTACTTTTTACCCCAGCCCAACAGGAAGTCGGCTATTAAGGGTTGTTTGGAAAACACATGCAATGGAATGTGAAATACTCCTCCTAGAGAATTCAAACACACGGCACGAAACTCGGTCAGCATGAAGTCAAGACACTGAGGATGAAAAATTGCCAGGGGATTTTTGATATCTCGAACGGTTTGGCCGTGGCGAGTAAACGAAATTATGGCGAGAAACGTGAAACAGGAAGTGTGTTATAACTACTGCATACATTAACTAATCTTGATGAAACTTCAGCAGTGTGTTCGTTGTAAGAGCCCGATCACATGGATGTGACTATTGTGAGTCAAAGTTATAGCGCCACCAACTGGAAGCAGGAAGTGTGTCACTTTCAAAATGCTTTTAAATCACCCTCTTATTTTTACCCGATTTGCTTCAAACTTCATGTGCATAATGTAGACACACGCCAGATGTAGACCTGTGAAAGGATTATTGATATCTTAGATACTGTTGCCATGGCAATGCATCAAACATTAATATTCCTTTTTTTAAGCTTTTTCATGCTTTTTTATGCTTTCGGGCACTTTTGGGGTTCTTAACGTGCTCGAAAACTCTTGAAACTTTGCACACGGGACAAAACCCGCGGCCATCAGGGCCAGGCTGAAGCTGGTACCCGGGCGTGGCAGGGGGGCTCGACAGCGCCCCCTTGAACGGGGTCCGAAAACTTGGTCCATAAATCAAACACGCTTGAATGTAATAATATGAAACTCGGTACACATATAGATCTCATCGATTCATATATCCTTTGTACTTTTACTTTTTACCCCAGCCCAACAGGAAGTCGGCTATTATGGTTTGTTTGGAAGCGTATGCCCCTGGAATTCGATATACTCCTCCTAGAGAATTCAACCAATCGCCACGAAACTCGGTCAGCATGAAGTCAAGACATTGAGGATGAAAAGTTGCCAGGGGATTTTTGATATCTCGAACGGTTTGGCTGTGGCGAGGAAACGAATTTATGGCGAATAAAGGAAACAGGAAGTGTGTTATAACTTCTGCATACATTAACTGATCTTGATGAAACTTCAGCAGTGTGTTCGCTGTAAGAGTCCGATCACATGGATGTGACTATTGTGAGTCAAAGTTATAGCGCCACCAACTGGCAGCAGGAAGTGTGTCACTTCCTAAAGGCTTTGAAATCACCCTCTTATTTTTACCCAATTTGCTTCAAACTTTATGTGTATAATGTAGACACACGGCAGATGTAGACCTGAGAAAGGATTATTGATATCTTAGATACTGTTGCCGTGGCAACGCATCAAACTTTATTATTCTTTGTTGATGCTTTTGAGACTCTTAACATACTTGAAATTGCATGAAACCCGACAGACACATCACATTTATTAGACAGTAGACATGTGCAGAGTTTCAGAAACGGGCATGGTGAGAGCAATTAGAGAATAATGTTTAAGTTTAAAAACAGCCAGAATGGTTGTTTAGTCAAAAAAAATTTTTTTCCAAATCATACATAGTGTTATACTGCCCTCTTGTGTTCAAAATCAGGTAAAAAGCGAAAGTAAAATAAGGACGTCTGCACAATTCATTAATAATGGTGCAGAGTAGAGTGAGCTTTTTCAATTAATTCCTATGGAAGTAGGAATGAACTAAACAACGTTCGCTCTGTTCTGCTCGTCCCTCACCGTGGGCGCGCAGAGTTATGAATGCCCGTGCAGCCGTGAGCATTTTAGTTTCATTTTAAAATTAGCGCCATTTCGGGGGACGTATTACTTTAATTTATTTAACAAAAACACAATGTTGTGTTTAATTGCGAGTGTACACAAATATAAGTAAACACTTTGACGTTTGAATGATGTCCTGTATGAAGAAAATGACGGAGTATGTTTCACTGTTCAATCGCGCTGAGCCACCCAGACCCCCACACACACACTGACACACACACACACACACACACACACACACACACACACACACACACACACACACACACACACACACACACACACAACACACACACACACACACACACAATAATAAAACATTCAACCTAACATATACAAATTACACTGCTATGTTGAAATAGTCAGTAGTACAATTTGTATCATTCACAGTAAGCACCGCTCCACTGTGATTTTTCCAAGCACATTTTTGCACAAGTGAAGAGGATGATTTTTTCCGTCGATATTGGAACGTGAGTGAAGTACAAAGCCTGTAATAAAGAATAGTTTAGCATCCAAATACATCGCAAATGTTGCAACATTTAGATTCTAAAGAGAGATTTACGTGAGCCTAACACCACTTACTTTTACTTTTGTTTTAAATTATTTCGTTTTGGCTTTATTATAGTTATTTTTTTATTTGTGTTCTGTTCTGAATATCATTAAATTTAAAGGATTTGTTGTGGAATATTTTGAGTGTATAATCAAATAACACTAAACCGTCACTAGGTGTCGCCAGGCGACCGTCTTAATGAGCGGGTCATTGATTCATTCGTTCAAACGATTCGTTTGAACGACTGAGTCATTCATGAATGAGACAGATGTTTATGGATTGGTCATTGAATCTTTGAGTCAACCAATTTGTTCAAAATGCTGAATCATTCAGTAATGAGAAAACACGTTGCTGTGAGATGCAATGGTTCTGCTGTGATCTTTGTTTAACTATTTTCGCTGCTGAAACAGAAGAACAGTCAATATTGCATCTAAAATGTAAGTGACTTGACACGTGTGTGTGTGTGTGTGTGTGTGTGTGCGTGTGAGTGCGTGCGTGCGTGCGTGTGTGTGTGTGTGTGTGTGTGTGTGTGCAATCAATCCCAGGTAAGAGGCATGAATAATGAGAATTGGACTTCTAGGAGTGAGGTTAATATTCCGGAGATGGTTCCCTCGGATTGTGAAAAGGAGGCGGCGCGGGAGTGGCCAGGCATTGCGCTACTTCTGTTTCAAAGTTTAAAACAATGCTAATATCATTTTTTTGAACGATTTCATTACAAATGTTTATTTTATATATTTATAAAATATTATAAAATATAATAACTATGTTTTGTCCTATTAACAAAAGACAGGCAATGTACTATTAACAAATGTTAATAGTTTTTTAAAAGTTAAAATGATACTTTATGCATTTGTTTTGTGTCAGATGATTAACAATATAAATTAAACAAAGCTTAAAACAAACAAAATAATAAAACGAAAACAAAGCTTGAACATTTTATTTAATTGAAAAGCCTTTTTGAAATAAAATGTGTTTTTTTCCCTCTGAAATAGCAAAAGCATCGCACACTTAGCTGTACCTGCTCTAAATAAATAATAGTATTTAAATAAAAATACAAAATCGAAATAAATAAATTATATAAAACAAAATCAAATCAAAGAAAATAAATCTTATTAAAGTTATGCAGGCACACATTTAACAATAATTTTCAAGTGACAAATAAAATCAATCAAAATTCCTTACACATGGAGTTAATCCTGACGATTCCTGAGGCGCCTTTCCTCATGACACTCGCTTTTTTTTTCGAAGATATATTTTCTTTGGTTTGATTTTGTTTTTGTAATAATTTATTTTATTTAGTTCGATTTTGTATTTTTATTGAATTACTCTTTTTTATTTAGAGCAGGTACAGCTAGTGTGTGATGCTTTTGCTATTTCAGAGGAAAACTATAATTTTATTTAATTAATAATTTTTGTTTCAGTCCACCATATAATTATGTTGTGTTTGATCTATGGAAAAAAGTTAGTTGTGAAATGGTTGAATATTAACAAAAGTTAATAGTTTTTTACAAGTTAGAATAATACGATATATATATATATATAAACAAGCCGGTGGCACCGCCACCCCGGTGCCTTTACCGTTACTGTGCATGACGGGCAATATCGTAACTCCGCTTTGACCTTTGAGAAGATGTGTGCTATAGAGCTTGCATTGGTGTGGGCTCTGCAAAAGTGTGTGTGTGTGTGTGAGGCGTGATTGAACAATGTAGACATATATATATATATATATATATATATAAAGGCACCGGGGTGGCGGTGCCACCGGCTTGTTTATATATATATATATATATATATATATATATATATATATATATATATGAATATAGCTGCGAGCAGCGATGAAGGGCCAAAGCCGGCGGCACCGCCACTCCGGTGCCTTTAGGTAACTAAAGGCACCGGGGTTGCGGTGCCACCGGCTTGGGCCCGTAATCGCTGCTCGCAGCTATATTTATTATTATTATTATTATTATTATTATTATTTTACTACCTTTTGGGCACTTTTGGGGGCCTTAACGTGCTCAAAAACTCTTGAAACTTTGCACACGGGTCAGAACCCGCGGCCATCAGGGCCGGGCTGAAGCTGGTACCCGGGCGTGGCAGGGGGGCTCGACAGCGCCCCCTGGAACGGGGTTTGAACACTTGTCCATATATCAAACACGCTTGCATGTAATAATCTGAAACTCGGTACACTTATAGATCTCATCGGGCCAAACAACTTTCGTGCTCTAAGTTTTACGTCAGCCCAACAGGAAGTCGGTTATTATGGGTTGTTTGGAAACTCATTTTCTATATTTTTCTTACGACTATTCGGGCACTTTTGGGGCCCTTAACGTGCTCGAAAACTCTTGAAACTTTGCACACAGGTCAGAACCCGCGGCCATCAGGGCCGGGCTGAAGATGGTACCCGGGCGTGGCAGGGGGGCTCGACAGCGCCCCCTGGAACGGGGTCCGAAATCTTGGTCCATAAATCAAACACACTTGCATGTAATAATATGAAACTCGGTACACATATAGATCTCATCGGTTCATATATACTTCATGCTCTTACTTTTTACCCCATCCCAACAGGAAGTCGGCTATTTAGGGTTGTTTGTTAAACGCATGCAATGGAATTTAAAGTACTTCTCCTAGAGAATTCAAAGAAATGCCACGAAACTCGGTCAGCATGAAGTCAAGACATTGAGGATGAAAAATTGCCAGGGGATTTTTGATATCTCGAACGGTTTGGCCGTGGCGAGGAAACGAATTTATGGCGAGAAACGTGAAACAGGAAGTGTGTTATAACTTCAGCATACATTAGCTGATCTTAACGAAACTTCACCAGTGTGTTCGCTTTAAGAGGCCGATCACATGGATGTGACTATTGTGAGTCAAAGTTATAGCGCCACCAACTGGCAGCAGGAAGTGTGTCACTTTCAAAATGCTTTGAAATCACCCTCTTATTTTAACCCGATTTGCTTCAAACTTCATCTGTATAATGTAAATACACGGCAGATGTAGACCTGTGAAAGGATTATTGATATATTAGATACTGTTGCCGTGGCAACGCATCAAACTTTAATATTCTTTGTTGATGCTTTTGAGACTCTTAACATACTTGAAATAACATGAAACTCGACAGACACATCACATTTATTAGCCAGTAGACATGTGCAAAGTTTCAGAAACGGGCGTGGTGCAGGGGCTCAGTAGCGCCACCTTTTGACAAAAGTGGGGGTGTTAGTTCTATAGTTTTACCTACAATCATAAAACTCGGTACGCATATTGTTCAGATCAAGCCGGACAACTTTCTAATTTACTGTCATTAGCTCAGACCAAGAGGGAGTCAGATATTTTAGTTTGAATGTGGATGTTTCTGAGAATTTTCTCTCCCTCTCTTTCCGTCTCTGTGTGTGAGGGATTTGTCTATTGATTTTAATGCATTTCAAGGTTTCAGGGGATTTTGGGACTCTTAACGTGCTCAAAAACTTTTGAAATTTTGCACACAGGTCAGAACCCACGGCCATCAGGGCCGGGCTGAAGCTGGTACCCGGGCGTGGCAGGGGGGCTCAACAGCGCCCCCTTGAACGGGGTCCGACAATTTGGTCCATATATTCAACACGCTTGCATGAATTAATATGAAACTCAGTACACATATAGATCTCATCGGGCCAAACATTTTACCCCTGGTCAAGTTTTACGCCAGCCCAACAGGAAGTCGGCTATTATGGGTTGTTTGGAAAACGCTTGCTGTGGAATTTGAAGTACTACTCCTAGGCAATTCATTCAATCATCGCCAAACTAGGCGTGCATGAAGTCAAGACATTGAGGATGCTAAATTGCTGACGGATTTTTGATATCTCGAACGGTTTGGCCGTGGCGAGGAAATGAATTTTCATGACTAAAAAAGGACATATAAAGTGTGTTATAACTTAGTTAGATTTACCTACAGTTACAAAACTCAGCTTGTATATTCTTCTCCTCAAGCCAAACAACTTTCTAATTTACAGTCAATAGCTCCAACCCTCAGAAAGTCAGATATTGTGGTTTGAATGTGGATTTCATGAAATGGTATCTCTCTCTGTCACTCTTTGACAGAGAGAGGGCCCCCTCCCATTCTATGTGTGTGTGTGTGTGTGGCTGTCTGTGTGGGGAGGGAGGGGGAGGGAGGGCTGGTGTCTGTGTTTATATATGTGTGTGTGTGGCTGGCTGGCTGTTACAGTGACATGATATTAAGCCTTTCATTGCTGTGTGATTTTTCCTGCATTAAAGGATAAAGAAATCTCTAAGGCCTTGTCTTTTTGCATAACAATTTTGTATTTTTTTTAAATTACAAAATATGCACAGAACCAAGATCTTTTAAATGTATAGTTTGCTTTAAATAAAATTAAGATTGTATTGGTAATTGAAGCTGAATGAATTTAAAATGAATGTGCTATATTTCAGAACAATATATTTGTTTTCCTTTAAATTGTAAAACACTAACTTTATTCTCATCTGAATTATAAATAATTTATTCCTGTATAAAATAAAAACACATTTGAATTTTTCTTTTTTAATCAATGTAGAATGTGTAATTGAAAAATAAACAGATTAGGGCTCTGAGGACAATAAATGAAAATCAATGCGATGTGGTGAATGTCCAAAAGATGGCACCCACAGACTGTTTTAAATGGGGTTGGATAAATATTTTTTGCTTTTAGACAGTGTGTGCGTGTGATTTTAGTTTGGTGACAGTTGTAGGTTACAGTTTGACAAGAGTTTATAGTTTGAAAAAAGCACTTTGTTGTGTTTTATTGGACGGAGTATGTTTTTATGTGTAACAGTTCAATCGCACCCGCACCTCACACACACACACACACACACACACACACACACATATTGAAACCTGAGTGAAGTACAAAGCCCATAATAAAGAATAGTTTAGCATCCAAATACATCGCAAATGTTGAAACAGTTTGATTCTAATGAGAGAGTTACGTGAGCCAAACACCACTTACTTTCACTTTCGCTTTCAATTATTTCGGTTAATTCTTAATTATAGTTTTTTTTAATTCTTGTTCTGTTCTGAATATCATTAAATTTAAAGAATTGCTTGTGTAATATTTTGAGTGTATCATCAAAACAGAATAATTCTCTCGGTTTAGTGATTCCCTAGTTTTTTTTATTGTTTTCATTGTTCTCAGGTAAGGCAAGTGAGATATATATATATATATATATATATATATATATATATGTATATAAAAAAAAATATATATATATATATATATATGTATTTTTTATATATATATATATAATTTATATATATATATATATATATATATATATAAATATAGCTGCGAGCAGCGATGAAGGGCCAAAGCCGGCGGCACCGCCACCCCGGTGCCTTTAGGTAACTAAAGGAACCAGGGTTGCGGTGCCACCGGCTTGGGCCCGTAATCGCTGCTCGCAGCTATATTTATTATTATTATTATTATTTTACTACCTTTTGGGCACTTTTGGGGGCCTTAACGTGCTCGAAAACTCTTGAAACTTTGCACACATCTCAGAACCCGCGGCCATCAGGGCCGGGCTGAAGCTGGTACCCGGGCGTGGCAGGGGGGCTCGACAGCGCCCCCTGGAACGGGGTTTGAACACTTGGTCCATAAATCAAACACGCTTGCATGTAATAATATGAAACTCAGTACACATATAGATCTCATCGGTTCATATATACTTCATGCTCTTACTTTTTACCCCAGCCCAACAGGAAGTCGGCTATTAAGGGTTGTTTGGAAAACACATGCAATGGAATGTGAAATACTCCTCCTAGAGAATTCAAACACACGGCACGAAACTCGGTCAGCATGAAGTCAAGACACTGAGGATGAAAAATTGCCAGGGGATTTTTGATATCTCGAACGGTTTGGCCGTGGCGAGTAAACGAAATTATGGCGAGAAACGTGAAACAGGAAGTGTGTTATAACTACTGCATACATTAACTAATCTTGATGAAACTTCAGCAGTGTGTTCGTTGTAAGAGCCCGATCACATGGATGTGACTATTGTGAGTCAAAGTTATAGCGCCACCAACTGGCAGCAGGAAGTGTGTCACTTTCAAAATGCTTTTAAATCACCCTCTTATTTTTACCCGATTTGCTTCAAACTTCATGTGCATAATGTAGACACACGCCAGATGTAGACCTGTGAAAGGATTATTGATATCTTAGATACTGTTGCCATGGCAATGCATCAAACATTAATATTCCTTTTTTTAAGCTTTTTCATGCTTTTTTATGCTTTCGGGCACTTTTGGGGTTCTTAACGTGCTCGAAAACTCTTGAAACTTTGCACACGGGACAAAACCCGCGGCCATCAGGGCCAGGCTGAAGCTGGTACCCGGGCGTGGCAGGGGGGCTCGACAGCGCCCCCTTGAACGGGTCAGACAATTTGGTCCATATATCCAACACGCTTTACCCTATTTGCTTCAAACTTGATGTGTATAATGTAGACACAAGCCAGATGTAGACCTGTGAAAGGATTGTTGATATCTTAGATGCTGTTGCCGTGACAACGCATCAAACTTTAATATTCTTTTTGGATACTTTTGAGATTCTTAGCGCACTTTTGGGGCCCTTAACATGCTCAAAAACTCTTGAAACTTTGCACACGGGTCAGAACCCGTGGCCATCAGGGCCGGGCTGAAGCTGGTACCCGGGCGTGGCAGGGGGGCTCGACAGCGCCCCCTGGAATGGGGTCCGAAAACTTGGTCCATAAATCAAACAGGCTTTACCCGATTTGCTTCAAACTTGATGTGTATAATGTAGACACACGCCAGATTTAGACCTGTGAAAGGATTGTTGATATCTTAGATGCTGTTGCCGTGACAACGCATCAAACTTTAATATTCTTTTTGGATACTTTTGAGACTCTCAGCGCACTTTGGGGGCCCTTAACGTGCTCAAAAACTCTTGAAACTTTGCACACGGGTCAGAACCCGTGGCCATCAGGGCCGGGCTGAAGCTGGTACCCGGGCGTGGCAGGGGGGCTCGACAGTGCCCCCTGGAACGGGGTCCGAAAACTTGGTCCATAAATCAAACACGCTTGAATGTAATAATATGAAACTCGGTACACATATAGATCTCATCGATTCATATATCCTTTGTACTTTTACTTTTTACCCCAGCCCAACAGGAAGTCGGCTATTATGGTTTGTTTGGAAGCGTATGCCCCTGGAATTCGATATACTCCTCCTAGAGAATTCAACCAATTGCCACGAAACTCGGTCAGCATGAAGTCAAGACATTGAGGATGAAAAGTTGCCAGGGGATTTTTGATATCTCGAACGGTTTGGCCGTGGCGAGGAAACGAATTTATGGCGAATAAAGGAAACAGGAAGTGTGTTATAACTTCTGCATACATTAACTGATCTTGATGAAACTTCAGCAGTGTGTTCGCTGTAAGAGTCCGATCACATGGATGTGACTATTGTGAGTCAAAGTTATAGCGCCACCAACTGGCAGCAGGAAGTGTGTCACTTCCTAAAGGCTTTGAAATCACCCTCTTATTTTTACCCAATTTGCTTCAAACTTTATGTGTATAATGTAGACACACGGCAGATGTAGACCTGAGAAAGGATTATTGATATCTTAGATACTGTTGCCGTGGCAACGCATCAAACTTTATTATTCTTTGTTGATGCTTTTGAGACTCTTAACATACTTGAAATTGCATTAAACCCGACAGACACATCACATTTATTAGACAGTAGACATGTGCAGAGTTTCAGAAACGGGCATGGTGAGAGCAATTAGAGAATAATGTTTAAGTTTAAAAACAGCCAGAATGGTTGTTTAGTCAAAAAAATTTTTTTTCCAAATCATACATAGTGTTATACTGCCCTCTTGTGTTCAAAATCAGGTAAAAAGCGAAAGTAAAATAAGGACGTCTGCACAATTCATTAATAATGGTGCAGAGTAGAGTGAGCTTTTTCAATTAATTCCTATGGAAGTAGGAATGAACTAAACAACGTTCGCTCTGTTCTGCTCGTCCCTCACCGTGGGCGCGCAGAGTTATGAATGCCCGTGCAGCCGTGAGCATTTTAGTTTCATTTTAAAATTAGCGCCATTTCGGGGGACGTATTACTTTAATTTATTTAACAAAAACACAATGTTGTGTTTAATTGCGAGTGTACACAAATATAAGTAAACACTTTGACGTTTGAATGATGTCCTGTATGAAGAAAATGACGGAGTATGTTTCACTGTTCAATCGCGCTGAGCCACCCAGACCCCCACACACACACTGACACACACACACACACACACACACACACACACACACACACACAAACACACACACACACAATAATAAAACATTCAACCTAACATATACAAATTACACTGCTATGTTGAAATAGTCAGTAGTACAATTTGTATCATTCACAGTAAGCACCGCTCCACTGTGATTTTTCCAAGCACATTTTTGCACAAGTGAAGAGGATGATTTTTTCCGTCGATATTGGAACGTGAGTGAAGTACAAAGCCTGTAATAAAGAATAGTTTAGCATCCAAATACATCGCAAATGTTGCAACATTTAGATTCTAAAGAGAGATTTACGTGAGCCTAACACCACTTACTTTTACTTTTGTTTTAAATTATTTCGTTTTGGCTTTATTATAGTTATTTTTTTATTTGTGTTCTGTTCTGAATATCATTAAATTTAAAGGATTTGTTGTGGAATATTTTGAGTGTATAATCAAATAACACTAAACCGTCACTAGGTGTCGCCAGGCGACCGTCTTAATGAGCGGGTCATTGATTCATTCGTTCAAACGATTCGTTTGAACGACTGAGTCATTCATGAATGAGACAGATGTTTATGGATTGGTCATTGAATCTTTGAGTCAACCAATTTGTTCAAAATGCTGAATCATTCAGTAATGAGAAAACCTGTTGCTGTGAGATGCAATGGTTCTGCTGTGATCTTTGTTTAACTATTTTCGCTGCTGAAACAGAAGAACAGTCAATATTGCATCTAAAATGTAAGTGACTTGACACGTGTGTGTGTGTGTGTGTGTGTGTGTGTGTGTGCGTGTGAGTGCGTGCGTGCGTGTGTGTGTGTGTGTGTGTGTGTGTGTGCAATCAATCCCAGGTAAGAGGCATGAATAATGAGAATTGGACTTCTAGGAGTGAGGTTAATATTCCGGAGATGGTTCCCTCGGATTGTGAAAAGGAGGCGGCGCGGGAGTGGCCAGGCATTGCGCTACTTCTGTTTCAAAGTTTAAAACAATGCTAATATCATTTTTTTGAACGATTTCATTACAAATGTTTATTTTATATATTTATAAAATATTATAAAATATAATAACTATGTTTTGTCCTATTAACAAAAGACAGGCAATGTACTATTAACAAATGTTAATAGTTTTTTAAAAGTTAAAATGATACTTTATGCATTTGTTTTGTGTCAGATGATTAACAATATAAATTAAACAAAGCTTAAAACAAACAAAATAATAAAACGAAAACAAAGCTTGAACATTTTATTTAATTGAAAAGCCTTTTTGAAATAAAATGTGTTTTTTTCCCTCTGAAATAGCAAAAGCATCGCACACTTAGCTGTACCTGCTCTAAATAAATAATAGTATTTAAATAAAAATACAAAATCGAAATAAATAAATTATATAAAACAAAATCAAATCAAAGAAAATAAATCTTATTAAAGTTATGCAGGCACACATTTAACAATAATTTTCAAGTGACAAATAAAATCAATCAAAATTCCTTACACATGGAGTTAATCCTGACGATTCCTGAGGCGCCTTTCCTCATGACACTCGCTTTTTTTTTCGAAGATATATTTTCTTTGGTTTGATTTTGTTTTTGTAATAATTTATTTTATTTAGTTCGATTTTGTATTTTTATTGAATTACTCTTTTTTATTTAGAGCAGGTACAGCTAGTGTGTGATGCTTTTGCTATTTCAGAGGAAAACAATAATTTTATTTAATTAATAATTTTTGTTTCAGTCCACCATATAATTATGTTGTGTTTGATCTATGGAAAAAAGTTAGTTGTGAAATGGTTGAATATTAACAAAAGTTAATAGTTTTTTACAAGTTAGAATAATACGATATATATATATATATAAACAAGCCGGTGGCACCGCCACCCCCGGTGCCTTTACGGTTACTGTGCATGACGGGCAATATCGTAACTCCGCTTTGACCTTTGAGAAGATGTGTGCTATAGAGCTTGCATTGGTGTGGGCTCTGCAAAAGTGTGTGTGTGTGTGTGAGGCGTGATTGAACAATGTAGACATATATATATATATATATATAAAGGCACCGGGGTGGCGGTGCCACCGGCTTGTTTATATATATATATATATATATATATATATATATATGAATATAGCTGCGAGCAGCGATGAAGGGCCAAAGCCGGCGGCACCGCCACTCCGGTGCCTTTAGGTAACTAAAGGCACCGGGGTTGCGGTGCCACCGGCTTGGGCCCGTAATCGCTGCTCGCAGCTATATTTAGGGCCCAAGCCTTGAAAAGGCGAAGGCCCTATTGTTTTCCTTAGGATTATTATTTATTATTATTATTATTATTATTTTACTACCTTTTGGGCACTTTTGGGGGCCTTAACGTGCTCGAAAACTCTTGAAACTTTGCACACATCTCAGAACCCGCGGCCATCAGGGCCGGGCTGAAGCTGGTACCCGGGCGTGGCAGGGGGGCTCGACAGCGCCCCCTGGAACGGGGTTTGAACACTTGGTCCATAAATCAAACACGCTTGCATGTAATAATATGAAACTCAGTACACATATAGATCTCATCGGTTCATATATACTTCATGCTCTTACTTTTTACCCCAGCCCAACAGGAAGTCGGCTATTAAGGGTTGTTTGGAAAACACATGCAATGGAATGTGAAATACTCCTCCTAGAGAATTCAAACACACGGCACGAAACTCGGTCAGCATGAAGTCAAGACACTGAGGATGAAAAATTGCCAGGGGATTTTTGATATCTCGAACGGTTTGGCCGTGGCGAGTAAACGAAATTATGGCGAGAAACGTGAAACAGGAAGTGTGTTATAACTACTGCATACATTAACTAATCTTGATGAAACTTCAGCAGTGTGTTCGTTGTAAGAGCCCGATCACATGGATGTGACTATTGTGAGTCAAAGTTATAGCGCCACCAACTGGAAGCAGGAAGTGTGTCACTTTCAAAATGCTTTTAAATCACCCTCTTATTTTTACCCGATTTGCTTCAAACTTCATGTGCATAATGTAGACACACGCCAGATGTAGACCTGTGAAAGGATTATTGATATCTTAGATACTGTTGCCATGGCAATGCATCAAACATTAATATTCCTTTTTTTAAGCTTTTTCATGCTTTTTTATGCTTTCGGGCACTTTTGGGGTTCTTAACGTGCTCGAAAACTCTTGAAACTTTGCACACGGGACAAAACCCGCGGCCATCAGGGCCAGGCTGAAGCTGGTACCCGGGCGTGGCAGGGGGGCTCGACAGCGCCCCCTTGAACTGGTCAGACAATTTGGTCCATATATCCAACACGCTTTACCCTATTTGCTTCAAACTTGATGTGTATAATGTAGACACAAGCCAGATGTAGACCTGTGAAAGGATTGTTGATATCTTAGATGCTGTTGCCGTGACAACGCATCAAACTTTAATATTCTTTTTGGATACTTTTGAGATTCTTAGCGCACTTTTGGGGCCCTTAACGTGCTCAAAAACTCTTGAAACTTTGCACACGGGTCAGAAACCGCGGCCATCAGGGCCGGGCTGAAGCTGGTACCCGGGCGTGGCAGGGGGGCTCGACAGCGCCCCCTGGAATGGGGTCCGAAAACTTGGTCCATAAATCAAACAGGCTTTACCCGATTTGCTTCAAACTTGATGTGTATAATGTAGACACACGCCAGATTTAGACCTGTGAAAGGATTGTTGATATCTTAGATGCTGTTGCCGTGACAACGCATCAAACTTTAATATTCTTTTTGGATACTTTTGAGACTCTCAGCGCACTTTGGGGGCCCTTAACGTGCTCAAAAACTCTTGAAACTTTGCACACGGGTCAGAACCCGTGGCCATCAGGGCCGGGCTGAAGCTGGTACCCGGGCGTGGCAGGGGGGCTCGACAGTGCCCCCTGGAACGGGGTCCGAAAACTTGGTCCATAAATCAAACACGCTTGAATGTAATAATATGAAACTCGGTACACATATAGATCTCATCGATTCATATATCCTTTGTACTTTTACTTTTTACCCCAGCCCAACAGGAAGTCGGCTATTATGGTTTGTTTGGAAGCGTATGCCCCTGGAATTCGATATACTCCTCCTAGAGAATTCAACCAATCGCCACGAAACTCGGTCAGCATGAAGTCAAGACATTGAGGATGAAAAGTTGCCAGGGGATTTTTGATATCTCGAACGGTTTGGCTGTGGCGAGGAAACGAATTTATGGCGAATAAAGGAAACAGGAAGTGTGTTATAACTTCTGCATACATTAACTGATCTTGATGAAACTTCAGCAGTGTGTTCGCTGTAAGAGTCCGATCACATGGATGTGACTATTGTGAGTCAAAGTTATAGCGCCACCAACTGGCAGCAGGAAGTGTGTCACTTCCTAAAGGCTTTGAAATCACCCTCTTATTTTTACCCAATTTGCTTCAAACTTTATGTGTATAATGTAGACACACGGCAGATGTAGACCTGAGAAAGGATTATTGATATCTTAGATACTGTTGCCGTGGCAACGCATCAAACTTTATTATTCTTTGTTGATGCTTTTGAGACTCTTAACATACTTGAAATTGCATGAAACCCGACAGACACATCACATTTATTAGACAGTAGACATGTGCAGAGTTTCAGAAACGGGCATGGTGAGAGCAATTAGAGAATAATGTTTAAGTTTAAAAACAGCCAGAATGGTTGTTTAGTCAAAAAAAATTTTTTTCCAAATCATACATAGTGTTATACTGCCCTCTTGTGTTCAAAATCAGGTAAAAAGCGAAAGTAAAATAAGGACGTCTGCACAATTCATTAATAATGGTGCAGAGTAGAGTGAGCTTTTTCAATTAATTCCTATGGAAGTAGGAATGAACTAAACAACGTTCGCTCTGTTCTGCTCGTCCCTCACCGTGGGCGCGCAGAGTTATGAATGCCCGTGCAGCCGTGAGCATTTTAGTTTCATTTTAAAATTAGCGCCATTTCGGGGGACGTATTACTTTAATTTATTTAACAAAAACACAATGTTGTGTTTAATTGCGAGTGTACACAAATATAAGTAAACACTTTGACGTTTGAATGATGTCCTGTATGAAGAAAATGACGGAGTATGTTTCACTGTTCAATCGCGCTGAGCCACCCAGACCCCCACACACACACTGACACACACACACACACACACACACACACACACACACACACACACACACACACACACACACACACACACAAACACACACACACACACACACACAATAATAAAACATTCAACCTAACATATACAAATTACACTGCTATGTTGAAATAGTCAGTAGTACAATTTGTATCATTCACAGTAAGCACCGCTCCACTGTGATTTTTCCAAGCACATTTTTGCACAAGTGAAGAGGATGATTTTTTCCGTCGATATTGGAACGTGAGTGAAGTACAAAGCCTGTAATAAAGAATAGTTTAGCATCCAAATACATCGCAAATGTTGCAACATTTAGATTCTAAAGAGAGATTTACGTGAGCCTAACACCACTTACTTTTACTTTTGTTTTAAATTATTTCGTTTTGGCTTTATTATAGTTATTTTTTTATTTGTGTTCTGTTCTGAATATCATTAAATTTAAAGGATTTGTTGTGGAATATTTTGAGTGTATAATCAAATAACACTAAACCGTCACTAGGTGTCGCCAGGCGACCGTCTTAATGAGCGGGTCATTGATTCATTCGTTCAAACGATTCGTTTGAACGACTGAGTCATTCATGAATGAGACAGATGTTTATGGATTGGTCATTGAATCTTTGAGTCAACCAATTTGTTCAAAATGCTGAATCATTCAGTAATGAGAAAACACGTTGCTGTGAGATGCAATGGTTCTGCTGTGATCTTTGTTTAACTATTTTCGCTGCTGAAACAGAAGAACAGTCAATATTGCATCTAAAATGTAAGTGACTTGACACGTGTGTGTGTGTGTGTGTGTGTGTGTGCGTGTGAGTGCGTGCGTGCGTGTGTGTGTGTGTGTGTGTGTGTGTGTGTGTGCAATCAATCCCAGGTAAGAGGCATGAATAATGAGAATTGGACTTCTAGGAGTGAGGTTAATATTCCGGAGATGGTTCCCTCGGATTGTGAAAAGGAGGCGGCGCGGGAGTGGCCAGGCATTGCGCTACTTCTGTTTCAAAGTTTAAAACAATGCTAATATCATTTTTTTGAACGATTTCATTACAAATGTTTATTTTATATATTTATAAAATATTATAAAATATAATAACTATGTTTTGTCCTATTAACAAAAGACAGGCAATGTACTATTAACAAATGTTAATAGTTTTTTAAAAGTTAAAATGATACTTTATGCATTTGTTTTGTGTCAGATGATTAACAATATAAATTAAACAAAGCTTAAAACAAACAAAATAATAAAACGAAAACAAAGCTTGAACATTTTATTTAATTGAAAAGCCTTTTTGAAATAAAATGTGTTTTTTTCCCTCTGAAATAGCAAAAGCATCGCACACTTAGCTGTACCTGCTCTAAATAAATAATAGTATTTAAATAAAAATACAAAATCGAAATAAATAAATTATATAAAACAAAATCAAATCAAAGAAAATAAATCTTATTAAAGTTATGCAGGCACACATTTAACAATAATTTTCAAGTGACAAATAAAATCAATCAAAATTCCTTACACATGGAGTTAATCCTGACGATTCCTGAGGCGCCTTTCCTCATGACACTCGCTTTTTTTTTCGAAGATATATTTTCTTTGGTTTGATTTTGTTTTTGTAATAATTTATTTTATTTAGTTCGATTTTGTATTTTTATTGAATTACTCTTTTTTATTTAGAGCAGGTACAGCTAGTGTGTGATGCTTTTGCTATTTCAGAGGAAAACAATAATTTTATTTAATTAATAATTTTTGTTTCAGTCCACCATATAATTATGTTGTGTTTGATCTATGGAAAAAAGTTAGTTGTGAAATGGTTGAATATTAACAAAAGTTAATAGTTTTTTACAAGTTAGAATAATACGATATATATATATATATAAACAAGCCGGTGGCACCGCCACCCCGGTGCCTTTACGGTTACTGTGCATGACGGGCAATATCGTAACTCCGCTTTGACCTTTGAGAAGATGTGTGCTATAGAGCTTGCATTGGTGTGGGCTCTGCAAAAGTGTGTGTGTGTGTGTGAGGCGTGATTGAACAATGTAGACATATATATATATATATATATAAAGGCACCGGGGTGGCGGTGCCACCGGCTTGTTTATATATATATATATATATATATATATATGAATATAGCTGCGAGCAGCGATGAAGGGCCAAAGCCGGCGGCACCGCCACTCCGGTGCCTTTAGGTAACTAAAGGCACCGGGGTTGCGGTGCCACCGGCTTGGGCCCGTAATCGCTGCTCGCAGCTATATTTATTTATTATTATTATTATTTTACTACCTTTTGGGCACTTTTGGGGGCCTTAACGTGCTCGAAAACTCTTGAAACTTTGCACACATCTCAGAACCCGCGGCCATCAGGGCCGGGCTGAAGCTGGTACCCGGGCGTGGCAGGGGGGCTCGACAGCGCCCCCTGGAACGGGGTTTGAACACTTGGTCCATAAATCAAACACGCTTGCATGTAATAATATGAAACTCAGTACACATATAGATCTCATCGGTTCATATATACTTCATGCTCTTACTTTTTACCCCAGCCCAACAGGAAGTCGGCTATTAAGGGTTGTTTGGAAAACACATGCAATGGAATGTGAAATACTCCTCCTAGAGAATTCAAACACACGGCACGAAACTCGGTCAGCATGAAGTCAAGACACTGAGGATGAAAAATTGCCAGGGGATTTTTGATATCTCGAACGGTTTGGCCGTGGCGAGTAAACGAAATTATGGCGAGAAACGTGAAACAGGAAGTGTGTTATAACTACTGCATACATTAACTAATCTCGATGAAACTTCAGCAGTGTGTTCGTTGTAAGAGCCCGATCACATGGATGTGACTATTGTGAGTCAAAGTTATAGCGCCACCAACTGGAAGCAGGAAGTGTGTCACTTTCAAAATGCTTTTAAATCACCCTCTTATTTTTACCCGATTTGCTTCAAACTTCATGTGCATAATGTAGACACACGCCAGATGTAGACCTGTGAAAGGATTATTGATATCTTAGATACTGTTGCCATGGCAATGCATCAAACATTAATATTCCTTTTTTTAAGCTTTTTCATGCTTTTTTATGCTTTCGGGCACTTTTGGGGTTCTTAACGTGCTCGAAAACTCTTGAAACTTTGCACACGGGACAAAACCCGCGGCCATCAGGGCCAGGCTGAAGCTGGTACCCGGGCGTGGCAGGGGGGCTCGACAGCGCCCCCTTGAACGGGTCAGACAATTTGGTCCATATATCCAACACGCTTTACCCTATTTGCTTCAAACTTGATGTGTATAATGTAGACACAAGCCAGATGTAGACCTGTGAAAGGATTGTTGATATCTTAGATGCTGTTGCCGTGACAACGCATCAAACTTTAATATTCTTTTTGGATACTTTTGAGATTCTTAGCGCACTTTTGGGGCCCTTAACATGCTCAAAAACTCTTGAAACTTTGCACACGGGTCAGAAACCGCGGCCATCAGGGCCGGGCTGAAGCTGGTACCCGGGCGTGGCAGGGGGGCTCGACAGCGCCCCCTGGAATGGGGTCCGAAAACTTGGTCCATAAATCAAACAGGCTTTACCCGATTTGCTTCAAACTTGATGTGTATAATGTAGACACACGCCAGATTTAGACCTGTGAAAGGATTGTTGATATCTTAGATGCTGTTGCCGTGACAACGCATCAAACTTTAATATTCTTTTTGGATACTTTTGAGACTCTCAGCGCACTTTGGGGGCCCTTAACGTGCTCAAAAACTCTTGAAACTTTGCACACGGGTCAGAACCCGTGGCCATCAGGGCCGGGCTGAAGCTGGTACCCGGGCGTGGCAGGGGGGCTCGACAGTGCCCCCTGGAACGGGGTCCGAAAACTTGGTCCATAAATCAAACACGCTTGAATGTAATAATATGAAACTCGGTACACATATAGATCTCATCGATTCATATATCCTTTGTACTTTTACTTTTTACCCCAGCCCAACAGGAAGTCGGCTATTATGGTTTGTTTGGAAGCGTATGCCCCTGGAATTCGATATACTCCTCCTAGAGAATTCAACCAATCGCCACGAAACTCGGTCAGCATGAAGTCAAGACATTGAGCATGAAAAATTGCCAGGGGATTTTTGATATCTCGAACGGTTTGGCCGTGGCGAGGAAACAAATTTATGGCGAGAAACGTGAAACAGGAAGTGTGTTATAACTTCAGCATACAGTAACTGATCTTGATGAAACTTTAGCAGTGTGTTCGCTGTAAGAGGCCGATCACATGGATGTGACTATTGTGAGTCAAAGTTATAGCGCCACCAACTGGCAGCAGGAAGTGTGTAACTTTCAAAATGCTTTTAAATCACCCTCTTATTTTTACCCGATTTGCTTCAAACTTTATGTGTATAATGTAGACACACGCCAGATGTAGACCTGTGAAAGGATTATTGATATCTTAGATACTGTTGCCGTGACAACGCATCAAACTTTAATATTCTTTTTGGATGCTTTGAGACTCTTAGCATGCCTGAAATTGCTTAAAATTGCATGAAACTTGACAGACAGATCACATTTATTAGCCAGTAGACATGTGCAAAGTTTCAGAAACGGGCGTGGTGCAGGGGCTCAGTAGCGCCACCTTTTGTGACAAAAGTGTGTGTGTGGGGGGGGTTAGTTTCATCTACAGTTACAAAACTTTTTCAACTTGATGAAAATACTTTAAAGATGCTAAATTGTGAACGGATATTGAATATCTCAAACGGTTTTGCTATGGCGAGGGATTATGTCAAAAAAAGAATCAGGAAATGTCTCATATCTTTCTAAAATGTAATTATACACCATTTATTTTTCTATAAAATTATACTAATATTAGAACTAAACCCATTGTCTTCCTTTTTTTCAATTTAAGATTTATGTTTAAGTTTAAAAACAGCCAGAATGGTTGTTTAGCCAAAAAAATAAAAAAAAATAAAATCATTCATAGTGCTTTACTGCCCTCTTGTGTTCAAAATCAGGTAGGCCAATTGATGCTACTATGGGAATATTTTCCCACCGTGACTCCGCTGGGGGCTTTAAAATCGCTAACTTGAAAGCGAAAGTAACGGACGTCTCCACAAGACGTGCAGCTGTGAGCATTTTCGTTTCATTTTAAAAGAAGCCCCATTTCGGGGGCGGATTTCTTGAATGTATTTTACAAAATCACAATGTTGTGTTTGATTGCGAGTATCCAAAAATTAGTAAACACTTTGCAGTTTGAATGATCTTCTTGAATAAAATGACGGAGTAGCCAATGTTTCCACTGTTCGATCGCGGACGTCCACACGGACATTGATAATGGTGGCGCGTGCAGAGCGCGTGCTTGAATTGTGAGTTCAATAGTCTATTATTTTTCACGGAAAACACAACAACAAAAGAGTATAATGATAGATTCGCTTAAATAGGCGCTTTTACATAAAATAGCCTATTCCGTCATCATCTTTTCAGTCAGCTCTTCACTCTCGTGATTAATGAAATTTGACTCCTGTTGCTGATATTTGCTGCAACTTTCGTTCAGCTCACAATTTAGTAAGCAAACACGCTTCAAATGTGTTTATTTTATTTTTGTGTATATATATGTGTGTATATATATATATATATTATATATATATATATATATATAGCTTATGTTTCAAATATGAGTTAATTAACAATCGTTGGAAAGAATGATACTTTTAAACATATCACTAAACCGTCATTAGGTGTCGCCAGGCGACCGTCTTAATGAGCGAGTCATTGATTCATTCGTTCAAACGATTCGTTCGAACGGCTGAGTCATTCATGAATGAGACAGATTATGGATTGGTCGTTGAATCTTTGAGTCAACCGATTTGTTCAAAATGCTGAATCATTCAGTAATGAGAACGCGTTGCTGTGAGATGCTCGATGGTTCTGCTGTGATCTTTGTCGAACTATTTTCGCTGCTGAAACAGAAAAAAAGTCAATATTGCATCTAAAATGTAAGTGATTTGACGTGTGTGTGTGTGTGTGTGTGTGTGTGTGATTGTGTCTGTTACAGTGATTGTTTAACCCTTGTTAAAGTTTAGGCTTTGTATTTTTGGATATATATCTTTTTATATATAAAAAAATTGCATACAACCCATATATTTTAAATGTATTGTTTGCTTTAAATTACATTGAGATTTGTATGTTTGGTAATTGAACCTGAATGAATTTTAAATGAATGTGCGATATTTCAGATCATATTTTTGTTTTCCTTAAAATTTGAACTAACACTAACTTTACTCTCATCTGAATGATAGATTATTTATTTATGTCTAAAATAAAAGCACATTTGATTTTTCTTTTTTAATCAATGTAGAATGTGTAACTGAAAAAATAAACAGATTAGGGCTCTGTTCGAGAACAAGAAATGAAAACCAATGCAATATGATGAATGTCCAAAAGATTTTTTTGCTTTTAAACTATGTGTGTCTGTGTGTGTGTGTGTGTGTGTGTGTGTGTGTGTGTGTGTGTGTGTGTGTAAGAGATTTTGGTTGGGTGACAGTTGTAGTTTACAGTTTGACAAAAGCACAATGTTGTGTTTTATTGCGATTGTACACAAATATAAGTAAACACTTTGTAGTTTGAATAATGTCCTGTATGAACAAAAGGACGGAGTATGTTTTTATGTCTACATTGTTCAATCACGCCTCACACACACACACACACACACACAAAAACTATTTTTCTAATCAGATCAGGCAAATATTCTGTCTTGGCACACTTCATATAACTTTCAAACTTGTGTACTTATTTCATGTTTCCATTAAGTCCATGAGACCGTAGGGTGTCTCATTTTTCATTTTAGGTTTCAGAAGGTTGCTCACGCATACTTTGTGGTTGATATGTGCCCTCAATGCACACTTTTGCAGAGCCCACACTGATGCAAGCTCTACAGCACACATCTTCTCAAAGGTCAAAGCGGGGTTACGTTATTGCCCGTCACGCACAGTAACCCTAAAGGCACCGGGGTGGCGGTGCCACCGGCTTGTTTATATATATATATATATATATATATATATATATATATATATATATATATATATATATAAACAAGCCGGTGGCACCGCCACCCCGGTGTGCAAAAGTGTGCATATAAATATAGCTGCGAGCAGCGATGAAGGGCCAAAGCCGGCGGCACCGCCACTCCGGTGCCTTTAGGTAATTAAAGGCACCGGGGTTGCGGTGCCACCGGCTTGGGCCCGTAATCGCTGCTCGCAGCTATATTTATTATTATTATTTTACTACCTTTTGGGCACTTTTGGGGGCCTTAACGTGCTCGAAAACTCTTGAAACTTTGCACACATCTCAGAACCCGCGGCCATCAGGGCCGGGCTGAAGCTGGTACCCGGGCGTGGCAGGGGGGCTCGACAGCGCCCCCTGGAACGGGGTTTGAACACTTGGTCCATAAATCAAACACGCTTGCATGTAATAATATGAAACTCAGTACACATATAGATCTCATCGGTTCATATATACTTCATGCTCTTACTTTTTACCCCAGCCCAACAGGAAGTCGGCTATTAAGGGTTGTTTGGAAAACACATGCAATGGAATGTGAAATACTCCTCCTAGAGAATTCAAACACACGGCACGAAACTCGGTCAGCATGAAGTCAAGACACTGAGGATGAAAAATTGCCAGGGGATTTTTGATATCTCGAACGGTTTGGCCGTGGCGAGTAAACGAAATTATGGCGAGAAACGTGAAACAGGAAGTGTGTTATAACTACTGCATACATTAACTAATCTTGATGAAACTTCAGCAGTGTGTTCGTTGTAAGAGCCCGATCACATGGATGTGACTATTGTGAGTCAAAGTTATAGCGCCACCAACTGGAAGCAGGAAGTGTGTCACTTTCAAAATGCTTTTAAATCACCCTCTTATTTTTACCCGATTTGCTTCAAACTTCATGTGCATAATGTAGACACACGCCAGATGTAGACCTGTGAAAGGATTATTGATATCTTAGATACTGTTGCCATGGCAATGCATCAAACATTAATATTCCTTTTTTTAAGCTTTTTCATGCTTTTTTATGCTTTCGGGCACTTTTGGGGTTCTTAACGTGCTCGAAAACTCTTGAAACTTTGCACACGGGACAAAACCCGCGGCCATCAGGGCCAGGCTGAAGCTGGTACCCGGGCGTGGCAGGGGGGCTCGACAGCGCCCCCTTGAACGGGTCAGACAATTTGGTCCATATATCCAACACGCTTTACCCTATTTGCTTCAAACTTGATGTGTATAATGTAGACACAAGCCAGATGTAGACCTGTGAAAGGATTGTTGATATCTTAGATGCTGTTGCCGTGACAACGCATCAAACTTTAATATTCTTTTTGGATACTTTTGAGATTCTTAGCGCACTTTTGGGGCCCTTAACGTGCTCAAAAACTCTTGAAACTTTGCACACGGGTCAGAAACCGCGGCCATCAGGGCCGGGCTGAAGCTGGTACCCGGGCGTGGCAGGGGGGCTCGACAGCGCCCCCTGGAATGGGGTCCGAAAACTTGGTCCATAAATCAAACAGGCTTTACCCGATTTGCTTCAAACTTGATGTGTATAATGTAGACACACGCCAGATTTAGACTTGTGAAAGGATTGTTGATATCTTAGATGCTGTTGCCGTGACAACGCATCAAACTTTAATATTCTTTTTGGATACTTTTGAGACTCTCAGCGCACTTTGGGGGCCCTTAACGTGCTCAAAAACTCTTGAAACTTTGCACACGGGTCAGAACCCGTGGCCATCAGGGCCGGGCTGAAGCTGGTACCCGGGCGTGGCAGGGGGGCTCGACAGTGCCCCCTGGAACGGGGTCCGAAAACTTGGTCCATAAATCAAACACGCTTGAATGTAATAATATGAAACTCGGTACACATATAGATCTCATCGATTCATATATCCTTTGTACTTTTACTTTTTACCCCAGCCCAACAGGAAGTCGGCTATTATGGTTTGTTTGGAAGCGTATGCCCCTGGAATTCGATATACTCCTCCTAGAGAATTCAACCAATCGCCACGAAACTCGGTCAGCATGAAGTCAAGACATTGAGGATGAAAAATTGCCAGGGGATTTTTGATATCTCGAACGGTTTGGCTGTGGCGAGGAAACGAATTTATGGCGAATAAAGGAAACAGGAAGTGTGTTATAACTTCTGCATACATTAACTGATCTTGATGAAACTTCAGCAGTGTGTTCGCTGTAAGAGTCCGATCACATGGATGTGACTATTGTGAGTCAAAGTTATAGCGCCACCAACTGGCAGCAGGAAGTGTGTCACTTCCTAAAGGCTTTGAAATCACCCTCTTATTTTTACCCAATTTGCTTCAAACTTTATGTGTATAATGTAGACACACGGCAGATGTAGACCTGAGAAAGGATTATTGATATCTTAGATACTGTTGCCGTGGCAACGCATCAAACTTTATTATTCTTTGTTGATGCTTTTGAGACTCTTAACATACTTGAAATTGCATGAAACCCGACAGACACATCACATTTATTAGACAGTAGACATGTGCAGAGTTTCAGAAACGGGCATGGTGAGAGCAATTAGAGAATAATGTTTAAGTTTAAAAACAGCCAGAATGGTTGTTTAGTCAAAAAATTTTTTTTTCCAAATCATACATAGTGTTATACTGCCCTCTTGTGTTCAAAATCAGGTAAAAAGCGAAAGTAAAATAAGGACGTCTGCACAATTCATTAATAATGGTGCAGAGTAGAGTGAGCTTTTTCAATTAATTCCTATGGAAGTAGGAATGAACTAAACAACGTTCGCTCTGTTCTGCTCGTCCCTCACCGTGGGCGCGCAGAGTTATGAATGCCCGTGCAGCCGTGAGCATTTTAGTTTCATTTTAAAATTAGCGCCATTTCGGGGGACGTATTACTTTAATTTATTTAACAAAAACACAATGTTGTGTTTAATTGCGAGTGTACACAAATATAAGTAAACACTTTGACGTTTGAATGATGTCCTGTATGAAGAAAATGACGGAGTATGTTTCACTGTTCAATCGCGCTGAGCCACCCAGACCCCCCCCCACACACACACACACACACACACACACACACACACACACACACACACACACACACACACACACACACACACACACACAAACACACACACACACACACACACAATAATAAAACATTCAACCTAACATATACAAATTACACTGCTATGTTGAAATAGTCAGTAGTACAATTTGTATCATTCACAGTAAGCACCGCTCCACTGTGATTTTTCCAAGCACATTTTTGCACAAGTGAAGAGGATGATTTTTTCCGTCGATATTGGAACGTGAGTGAAGTACAAAGCCTGTAATAAAGAATAGTTTAGCATCCAAATACATCGCAAATGTTGCAACATTTAGATTCTAAAGAGAGATTTACGTGAGCCTAACACCACTTACTTTTACTTTTGTTTTAAATTATTTCGTTTTGGCTTTATTATAGTTATTTTTTTATTTGTGTTCTGTTCTGAATATCATTAAATTTAAAGGATTTGTTGTGGAATATTTTGAGTGTATAATCAAATAACACTAAACCGTCACTAGGTGTCGCCAGGCGACCGTCTTAATGAGCGGGTCATTGATTCATTCGTTCAAACGATTCGTTTGAACGACTGAGTCATTCATGAATGAGACAGATGTTTATGGATTGGTCATTGAATCTTTGAGTCAACCAATTTGTTCAAAATGCTGAATCATTCAGTAATGAGAAAACACGTTGCTGTGAGATGCAATGGTTCTGCTGTGATCTTTGTTTAACTATTTTCGCTGCTGAAACAGAAGAACAGTCAATATTGCATCTAAAATGTAAGTGACTTGACACGTGTGTGTGTGTGTGTGTGTGTGTGTGTGCGTGTGAGTGCGTGCGTGCGTGCGTGCGTGTGTGTGTGTGTGTGTGTGTGTGTGTGCAATCAATCCCAGGTAAGAGGCATGAATAATGAGAATTGGACTTCTAGGAGTGAGGTTAATATTCCGGAGATGGTTCCCTCGGATTGTGAAAAGGAGGCGGCGCGGGAGTGGCCAGGCATTGCGCTACTTCTGTTTCAAAGTTTAAAACAATGCTAATATCATTTTTTTGAACGATTTCATTACAAATGTTTATTTTATATATTTATAAAATATTATAAAATATAATAACTATGTTTTGTCCTATTAACAAAAGACAGGCAATGTACTATTAACAAATGTTAATAGTTTTTTAAAAGTTAAAATGATACTTTATGCATTTGTTTTGTGTCAGATGATTAACAATATAAATTAAACAAAGCTTAAAACAAACAAAATAATAAAACGAAAACAAAGCTTGAACATTTTATTTAATTGAAAAGCCTTTTTGAAATAAAATGTGTTTTTTTCCCTCTGAAATAGCAAAAGCATCGCACACTTAGCTGTACCTGCTCTAAATAAATAATAGTATTTAAATAAAAATACAAAATCGAAATAAATAAATTATATAAAACAAAATCAAATCAAAGAAAATAAATCTTATTAAAGTTATGCAGGCACACATTTAACAATAATTTTCAAGTGACAAATAAAATCAATCAAAATTCCTTACACATGGAGTTAATCCTGACGATTCCTGAGGCGCCTTTCCTCATGACACTCGCTTTTTTTTTTCGAAGATATATTTTCTTTGGTTTGATTTTGTTTTTGTAATAATTTATTTTATTTAGTTCGATTTTGTATTTTTATTGAATTACTCTTTTTTATTTAGAGCAGGTACAGCTAGTGTGTGATGCTTTTGCTATTTCAGAGGAAAACAATAATTTTATTTAATTAATAATTTTTGTTTCAGTCCACCATATAATTATGTTGTGTTTGATCTATGGAAAAAAGTTAGTTGTGAAATGGTTGAATATTAACAAAAGTTAATAGTTTTTTACAAGTTAGAATAATACGATATATATATATATATAAACAAGCCGGTGGCACCGCCACCCCGGTGCCTTTACGGTTACTGTGCATGACGGGCAATATCGTAACTCCGCTTTGACCTTTGAGAAGATGTGTGCTATAGAGCTTGCATTGGTGTGGGCTCTGCAAAAGTGTGTGTGTGTGTGTGAGGCGTGATTGAACAATGTAGACATATATATATATATATATATATATAAAGGCACCGGGGTGGCGGTGCCACCGGCTTGTTTATATATATATATATATATATGAATATAGCTGCGAGCAGCGATGAAGGGCCAAAGCCGGCGGCACCGCCACTCCGGTGCCTTTAGGTAACTAAAGGCACCGGGGTTGCGGTGCCACCGGCTTGGGCCCGTAATCGCTGCTCGCAGCTATATTTTTCTTTTTTTTTTCTTCTTCCTTGTGAATACTTCTGAAACTTTATATTGCACATTTACCTGGTACCAAATATTCTACTTACTACATTTGCTTTTTTTCATTCCATCACAGTACTTGATTCTATTGTTAAATAGAGTTTGTAAACCATTGTGCCACAGGTCAGCAATGCTGTTATAATCGTTTGTTCTACTACTTTTTACCTCTAATTTTTGTGTGTGTATGTGTCAAGTTGTTTATCACAGATACAAGAGAAGCAGATCTTATTGCACAGTGAAATCTTGTACCCTAGGTCAGCAGTGCCATTATAGTGGTTTATTAGCACTTATCCTGTTGTTAGGAATGGCTTGTAAATGTGGTTTTATTTATTTGGTATCCTGCACATTCTTTGGTACCAAATATCCTTACTACTAATGTTTACTAGTAATTATTTTCATCACAGAGATGACCTCTTTATATTAATAATATTTGTAAGTGTTATAATTTGCTTGTAGGCTAAGGCTGTTTTTTATTTATTTATTTTTAACCAAAATTTAATTGGAAACCTGCATGTTCTTTAGTGTGTATTATGTTATTTATATTTCAGTGATATGACATGTTTCAATGACAGTTACTGTACATTGCATGTCCTTTAGTGTGTATTTTGTTATTTATGTTTCAGTGATATGACATGTTTCAATGACAGTTACTGTACGTTGCATGTTCTTTAGTGTGTATTACTTTTGTTATTTATATTTTAGTGATCTGACATGTTTCAATGACAGTTACTGTACTTTGCACTGTGGAATTAAAACGTCAAATGGAAAATTGTCTGGTTTGATCAATCATTATTTTTGATAAACTGCATTTTATATATATATATAAACTACAAATATATATATAAATAATAAGCGGCGACACGTCATGGCTCGAAAATAGCGTTTGCCTCCGACGGACCGCGGAAGGTTCGCCTTCGGTATAACGGCGGCGGAACGGCGGCTGGCCGGCGGGCCGGCCGCGGAACGAAGGCGGTAGGAAGGCGGCTGCCGCTTTTTAAAAAGCGGTTGCCGCCGGCGGTGCGTCGTCAAACGTGTTTGCGATTACGCCATTATGCCGCTTCTACAGCCTCCGGAGCGCCGCCGGCGGACCACTGACTCATTGCTATCTGGGTTAAAGCTTATTTGATGTCTATTTTATAGTAAAAACTTTATAATCTATCCAAAATTAGTCAACGAAATGTTGTCATTACAGACACTAGTATATCGCGATTAGAAGAAATCTCAGTGGGCTATAGCAATATAGTTTGTATGTGTACATGTAAAAATAACGTTTTAAAAATAAACCAGTCGCATTTCAAAGTAGTTCGCGAAATGACCGCCAGGTGGCGCAAAGGGACATTTAGCAAAACGTAAGTGGGGCAATTAACAGTAAGGATGAAATACTACAAGTTATGGTCATTTCCAAATAAGCCTACAACAAACATTTATTTTTAACAAATATTTTTAAATATGCAACATGCACGTTTAAACAACAAACAATACAATCTGAACCAGCGCTTCTGCTCATGTATTGAGACATGCAGCGCGTTTCAGTTACAATCCTGGTTCCAGTGGCCTTAATACATTCACGGCTTTTTAAAATGTCACAAAGCGTTTTGAGATGGTTTTGAATGAAATATTGAAGTTTATAATTAGGATATTTTGGCACACCACGCCGAGTGGCGCTATGCATTATTCTAAAATCTGGTTTTATTCTGGCATGTTGAACTAGAGTTTGACAAACGCGGCGGCGCGTTCATTTGAATTTATTTTTCTCATAACTAAGAAGTAGCTAGAGCTAAGAACTTAATAGGCTAAAGCCTACTCCGTAATTGTTGGTCATACAGATAAGATATCATCTTTTAAAACTGTAAAAGGTCTACTTTTATTCATGCAGTAGGCTATAGGCCTACACTCACAGGCTAACGACAAAACGTTTTCTCGCTCATCTGAGAAAGTTTGGGAAATTCTCAGTGAGTAAATTCATAGCCGAGCGGTAGAACTTACGGTTCGACCATCAAGATGACACGGGTTCAAATCCCGATCAAACATGGTCTACTGTAAATTTTATATTCATTAATGCAGAGAGATTTGTCTAGCTCTAAAACTCTGTTACACCATACAGTTTTTTGCTTATATTTATCAAATAAAATTACCATGCATTTCCATTTTACACTAAGGAACAAATCCAACAGAACGACTTTGCATCTGTATAATAATAGGCTACCAATCGTAATTTCAAAAGCAGTTCTGTTAAAAAAAATAATTTTATATATATATATATTTTTTTTTTTTTTTTGATTCCCTACAACCTAGAGTTTTTAAAAAAGTGGTTTTAAGTAAAGTGTGATTTGCCGGGGGACGGGGATTTCCTTCTGGTCTAAACATCCCTGCTTCTGCTGAATTATTTTAATCCCCACACCCCTCCCTCCACAGTAGCTAATCAATGCTATAGGCTACTTCACCAATAGACCATATCAAATATATAAAATAGAGATATGCAACAGGCACGTTTAAACGACAAACAATAAAATCAAAACCAGCGTTTCAGTTGTTCATTAGTTCCAGTGGCCTAATGCATGCACGGTTTTTCAAATTTCACAAAGCGTTTTGAGATTATTTTGAATGAAATATTGAAGTTTATAAGTGTTTTGGCACACCACGCCGAGTGGCCCTATGCATTTTTCTAAAGTCGGGTTTTATTCTGGCAATTTATTTTTCTCATTACAGCTAAAACAACTTAATAGGCGACTCCGTAATTTTTTGGTCATACAGATAAGAGTAGAGTAGCTTACATCGTTCAAAACTGTAAACTTGTATTCATATTATTAGGCTAACGACAACAGTTTATCTGTCGTCTCTGTCTCCGGGAACTGCGCGTCACAAAAATGAACCAAAAGCCGATTCAGCTCAGTCACGATAAGAAATCGGCTATGTCTAAAGTCTTTAAATGTCTAAATATTTAGGCTAATAAATGTTATCTGATTATGTAATCCATATGAAAACGAGAGGTACAGAGGATCTATACTCAATGTAAGCGCTTCCCAATGAGAAAATGACAAGACAAGGGTGAAAATCTCGCTCCATTTTGTAGGCTAAATCGCCCTGAATTAAAATGTAAAAACAGATCAAATAATTTATTTGTCGAAATGTTGCGATACTGTTTCATTTAAGTTCATAATTATTCTATAAATGCTATTTAATTTAGCAGCATTACCACGAAGCACCGTGGTTCGATATTTATTTGAATAATAGCTACAAAAAAAAAACTTAATTAATTGCATGCCTGGTTAAGGATCCAAAGATCCCTGTAGAATAATATTGAGTTTTTTGTTCATGACAACACATTAACATGCGTTTTTTCAGATTATATTTAGTTTTGCTTGGAAAAGGCTGGCCCAAACCAGTTTTATTTCATCAATTATTGAAATAATGAAATATTTAGTAATAAACTTTTATGACAGAAATATCACTAGTCTACATGTAACTTAAATCATTTAATTCCTTCATTATCAACACTGTCTAGAATAGCGATTTAAGTGTGAATTGCGACTCTTTGTGTTAAGTCAGCCTCAGACTCCGATAGCCTGTGGGGGGTTGGAGGGACAGTTGCTGGACAAAGGTGTTAATGTTCCTCTTTCATATGGAGAGTGTCGGATCCAGCCTGATGAGCAGGCAAAATTATTGTAAGGATAAATCTGTGTCCAAATGTAGGCCCCATATCTTATTAAATGATAAATATTGTAGTTTATTTATTGTAGCCTATTTAAAGTTTTTTTTTCACACAAAATTTCAATTGAAGTTATTGTAAGGTGAATTCAACAAGGCATGCTGTGTCTTTGAAGCAACAATTAAAGGCTAAATATTTTTTTCGTGATTTGTATGGCTGACACGCAGCGACATATACAGTATTATCAGCTGTATGATGTGTTTTTACATGTTTTTAAATGTTTAATTTCGAGAAAGACCCGGCGGGTGCAGCGAGGGAGACTAAATAAACTTGCTAAAAAGAGATCCAGCGCGAGAGAGGCAAAGGAAAACGCATGTTTTTAATTTAATTAGGCTATGTTGCTTTGGACAATTTTCGTTTTGTACTGTTTTAATTGTTTAATTTAGCTGTAATTTCTTTGGCAATACAAATTTAAAATGTCGCAAGAATAAGATTAGCCTAGTGTTTCTTATTTTGCATCGCAAAAGAAATAAACTCTAAACTCGATGCAATCCTGTTTAAAAAAAAAAAAAAAAACTGTCCCGACACTTTATTTAAACCTTGAAATGTTCGAACTTGGTTTCAAACTTAAGTAATTTAAGTGTTCTTTTACATTACACAATAATTTAGCAGACTAAAGACGAGCTTCTTCATTTTCATTTTCTGATGCAATCGGCTGACAATCTTCCTTCATCAGTTTTTGTCGTTTGTGCAGCGGCTGCGGTTCTACGGGAATGTAGCAAATGTATGTTGTAATGATAATTAAACAAAACTCTTGACTTTAAATAAGTAAACAGTTATAAACAGTTACCTATTTAAGCATCAAGGTGGTAAAATATAAACGCTGTCGGCCAACATCGGTTAAAAAAATGTATGCTACACTGAGATTCGATCTCGGGTCGATTGAAGCTCCTTGAATCTCGAGTTGTTGCGTTAACTTATTTGCGTTTCATTATTTATTCAATTTAATTTTAGTAGCCTAATTTCAGCATTGTGATTATTAATTATTTTAACTACGTTTCACTTGAATTCATATGCTACCAGCTTTCAATCGCTCTGAATGCGCGGCAGCAGATTACGCAATAGAGAGAATAAACGAACACTTTTCAGAGTCTATGATTGTAGCGCCTCTTAGCGGTAAAAGCCAGCAAATACACCACACATTTTACCGCCGCGGTGGAACGGCTGATGTGGGCGTTGTCATGGCTTGCCTCAACATTTGCGTTTGAATAGCGCGCGTCCTCCGTGGGCGTGTCAGATTAACGCGTAATGAAGTGTAATGAGCTGGGGAAAAAAATACTGAAATCACTCTCTTTTCATACAGATTACATAAACAGAGAATATTTGTTTTTTATATAAATTACTTCATTGAAAAGAAGAGAATTCAAGCTTCATAAAGAAAAATCTCTTGTGCCTGTATGACAAATATTTGCGGAGTTATAGTTAATCTTAGGACGCGTTTCAGAATGGACTTCACCGACAGAGAGAAGGCAGAACTTGCATCATGTTTATTTTTCTTTATTTGTCGAAGAGCACAACACTTTGTTTTTATTCTGAGTATACAGAAAAATAATAGACACTTAACATGATCGATTGATGTATACCACTTATATTTAAGATCAAAATCAACAGAGTATTTTGAGTCTCTTTTGCACTGATAAGAAAAAAAGCGAGACAATCGCGCCGGCGCGATAGCCGACCTCAGAGGGTTAAGGGACTTGAAACTGAGCAAAGAGACAGCACATCAATCAAATGAATATATAATTAATTTAATAGAGGCATGACTACTTATGTATTTACTACGGTTACACGGGATATATGTATTTACAAACACATAGACATCAATGAACAATACAATAAGACATCAATGAACGAGAAATGCGTAAAGTTTGGACAATGGATAACTTACACGCGTGAGCGAGTAAGAGAGAGAGAGAGAGAGAGAGGGAGAGAGAGACGGCATGGGTAAGATTTTTCCCTAGACTTTCACCTTTCTGTAACAACACGAAACACATCATCTTAATGCTTCTGAGAAGCTTCAAAAGAGATACTTGCACAAGTTTTGGTCTCTCTGTATCCGGCATTCCTGCACGGCCCTGTCTGGCCGCGTGAGCTGAGTCCTTTGGGTGTGAGGAAGCGTCACGTGGGCTGCTTGGCGCGCGTGTTGAACGGAGGTTTAAAGTCTTTGTTGTAACATTTCCAAAGGGAAATAGTTCGGCTAAGTTCGTTTCACTTCGTGGAAGTGAACTGAGTCGACTACGGAAAACAAAACTTTGACTACCAAAAAAAAGAAATAAAGATCTCTACGGGGAAATCACGCGGAGTTAATGTTACATCTTTGCATGGCTGGTGAAGAAGCGCGTGCTTCGCTCGGTCCGGCGCGTCACGTGGTCACGTGCGCGTGTTTCTCCTTCAAAGCGAGCGCGCGCTCGTTTAAAGGTACCTTGTAGCTGGATTTGCTGAAGAGATATGTCACGGGGTTTTCTTTTCAATCGTCGATTGGAATTAAACACAGAGACTTATCTACAACTGAAAAATACAAACTAAACTAGAAACAAATAAAAGAAAGGCGAAGAGCTCGCCCGGAGGCCAGACGTTACATTATGACACGAGGACAAGGGAGGAAGCGAAGCGCGAAGGGGGGGAAGCGTCATTTATCACTTTTGGAGAAATCCAGCCTCTTCCTGTCGGCTTGGCCAATTAGAGGGTTGGAATTCACAGGCGGGACTTTGGGTTTTATGGCTCTTTGTCTCAGAGAGAGACATTTGAAACCCTAGTTTTGTCGGGTGTTTAAGAGCAGAATCTTCACAATTATTATAGTCCTATGTGTCACAAAGTTTTAGCAAGATGTGATATAAATGGCTAAATGGGAAACGAAGATTGGAGCTCAGAGAATCCAAACTTGCCTCACATGGAGTTGGTTACTCACAGTTTGCAAAGTCTGAAACCTTATCCCATTAGAGTTTCCCAACAACATAGATCAAACACATAAGACAAATCGTAAGGTGAGATTGGATACATTGTTCGTACAATTCTCAAGGGGATATATAATAGAATATATCCATGAATGCAGAATTCATTTCTCCTTAGTTAAATCCAGAGAGAGAGTGAGACACAACAATTCTGGCAATCGACAGTTATATGTAAAATGCATAATGATAAAGTCACAGTTATTCCAATATAACCTGGATAAATAAACACACATAAAACACATTGCATATATCTGGTTAAATGTCTTTTAAGGAAAAGGAGTTTCTTTTCGCTTTAGAATCAACTTCCTCTGGGAAATTCCGATCTGTCATAAAATGGCTTGTAAGCGGACACCACGCTCTGTCCTGAGTGTGGTCTTCACTGGTGGGGGATGTGTGTGTGTGTGTGTTTGGGTTAATTTACATTCAGTTTTAGCAGGATGTATTTAGTTATTCAGATTCACCCTCGCCCAGTCCTTACACCTGCACAAAGGGGGGGGGGGGGGGGGGGGGGGGGGGGGGAGGAGCCAAAGCCCTCTACTTGACACTTCACCAGCCAGTGTCCTGAGAGCCCCTGCAGCTGCAGGAGGAAAAGGTAACTCAGACAAACCCCACATGAAGTGACACTCAACAATCTCAAATGAAAGGTCAGAAACATCCCTGCCAATCTACGAGACATTGACTTTCACCTGCAGTCTCCAACCGGTGTGGCACACCGAGACAGACTCCATCTGATCTGGACACTTCCAGCCCAGCTGGGCCCTGCCCAGACACCAAGCAGGACAGACCTAGAAGGGCCTGTGCTACCACCACCGACTCCGAATGATTTTTCTGTGGAACTTACAACGAACCTGTGACGGAGGAGGACACCAGCTTCAAGAAACTTTTCCTCCAAAACCAGTTAGTCACCATATTTTCACCTGCCCCCACGCATACTCACTCAACGATGCGTGACCTGATGCAGAAGGCCTCTAACACAGAAGGCCTCCTCAGAAAGGGTTCCTAAGACCCCATTGATTCTGAACTGCAAAACCAGAAGGCACACAGCATGAACACAATGCAAGACTCTGCTAAAAGGTCCCTGGTCAGCATAGGACATAAAACTTTTAAAGTAGATGAGAACGTGTGCTCAAAGAGCAGCAAGACTCTGCATTAGTAAAAGTAGAATTTTACTGATATAAAGAAAATCTTGAATGGACGTGTAAGCCTCACCTGCCAACAGACTATGCACGACTCTTTTGAAACAAACATTTGCTATATGCTGATTGAATTGGCACCGCTAAACATTAGTTTCCATGACAATGAAGGGTTACAGGAAAAACTAGCTCCAAATAGGGCATACGTCACCTTGATGGCAGAGTGTAGGAAAACCACCTGAGCTTTAAACTACTGTTAACCTACAGGTGTGCATTTGATCATTGCGATCCAACCGGAGCACAACATGCGATACGCATTTTGATCACTGGTTACTGGCTTGTCTAAATGCAGATAAAACGATAGCTGGAATTGACATCTCTACTGTAAGTGAAAGAGCCTTAGATTTCCAACTGGTATCAGTAAGTTCAGCATTAAAGCGTAAGTCTGTTTGACAAAGGAATCTCATCTCAGCTGCTTGTAAACTGCACCGATATCTATCCTGCTTTGGTTAAAGAAATCCAAATTGCAGTATTGCTAAACCTGTTTCTGACAAAGAAAGCTCAGCTTATATATACGTAGACCTGGGTGATGCTCCCCTTTCTACAATGTAAAGGCCTACAAATTATTGTTAGATTGATGTAATTTACCTAAATTTTGGCTGCATCTACAAGCAGAGAGCTACCTAGCGATTAAAACTGTTCACTCGCTGAAAAGTCAGCATTTATGCATGAGAGGGACGTAACTATATAGGCTTAGACAAGCTTTGACTTACAGCAAATCTATTTCCTTACTCGGTAAACAAATAGAATAAGTTGTGTAAAGTAAAGAGAAGAATTCCATGAGTAAAATTACCAAATGCCAAAACATATTTGCATTTTACTGAATGTAACATCAAGTTCTTGAAAGACTTAAAGTATAGGCTCCCCCGTTTAAACATGCATAACTCAGTAAAGTGTGCAGACATTCTTCAGGTACTGTTGAATTGTTCTGACATGCTCTGGTTCCCATGACAACAACTGGTCACAGGAAGAGCTAACTTGTGATGTCACTTTGTAAACAAACCAGCCTAGGTAGCTAAGCTAACCTAACCTAGCATCCATCCAGCTTAGGCTAAGCTAAGCTAACCTAGCATTCATCCAGCTTAGGCTAAGCTAAATAATAACTTCTTCAGTTAGCAGTTAGCATCATTCACTTGAAGCCTTAATTACAGCTTTTGTTTACACAGTGCAAAGTATTCTAGAATACTTTCTTTAACCCCAGTTAGGGTTTCTAATTCTTCACTTTCCGTGCTTTCAATTCTTCTCAGCTAAATGTCACCTTCACTAGTTAGGCATAGTCCTGGCTGAGCGCTGTAGGCTAAATTCACAGATGCCCTGTCAATTAAACCTAAGTTTAACTACATGTAAATTGTGTAGCCAGAGAAGAATTTGTATAGTATTGAGAATTTCCATCAGCATGTTGACTAACCCTTTGGAGGGACACACACAGTGTGGTCTTGAACACGCAACCGCTGTAACCCACTATGGAGTGTTGGTCCAGGCAAATCCAAAGTTAGTCACTAATGCTACTGATTATTCTCACATTCAGATCATTACCACTGTCTTGATTACTTTTATTTTATTTAATTTTTTATTATTTTTCCCCCCCACTTTGATAATAATAGCAGTCAGCTATTCCCTTGTCTATTCGGTCATCTATATGATTTAATTCCATTTCCTCTCTTGTTCGAATGTGGTTTAATTTCCCATTGGGCCCAGAAAGGAAACAGAGACACCTTTATTTGTGATTGTGTTTAGTTTCAACAAGTGCACTCATTTTTGTGACCCTACAACACAAGTAATTTCAACAATTACTAGGGCATAACTATAGTCCTGAGGATTGATAATAAGCATAATTTAAATAGGAAAGCTGTCCCTTTTCCTCCTATCCTTCACTTCGTCAAGCCGTATTGAACCACCATTTAAGTCCAGAGAAATAATTTAGTCATAAAAACCATCTTAAGTCATTTATTTCATCTCGGCTATGCCATTTCCAGGAAATACTCTAGGAACCACACAAGTCTTAGCCTCCTAACATCCACAGCTAAGATGAAAAAGATACAAGAGACACATCACTGGCTAGATACACATGAAACACCTAACTTTATGCTACATATCTAGCGAACCCATTAAACAGTGGTTCTGAACTTTTAGGGTCAGGCATTAGTCTCTCACCACAAGTGTGCCAAAATGTCACAGAACCTCTGCTTAACCTGAACCCAACCTTCCAGCTTACCAAAGACTATGAGAAACCACCTCTAACCCCTTCGACCACCCACGAACGCCGTCTGCACCCACCGACAACCGGTGCCCCAGACAACTGAAGTCAACAAGCACATGCTGCGTGCACAGGACAACACTCTGTGTTATGCACCTGATGACATCGCTGCGCCAAAGCTTGTGGTGCCACAGTGCAAAAGGGGGGGGTCATGCCAGTGTATGCCCATGACGCACCATGTGCTGCACACCGCAGCGCACACCGCAGCACCAGAACACCGAAGCGAGTGGCATACCGGCATCCTCGAAGCAGAAAGACTGTCCTAGCCAACAAAGGACGACAGTCGCTAAGATCTTTCCTCCCTTTCTCTCTCCCTCTCCCCTTTGTCTGTTCCAGGATGCTGCTGTGGTTAGTCTTCCTGTGCCTCCAGCCAACCAGAGGACGGCCGCAGTCGGTCATCTCACCAGGTCCGGTATCAGGCAGCGGCCCGAAGGAACAACCGGGACTCCTTATCACCAACTGCAGGACCCACACCCAGAGAGTGTATGTTCGACTCCACTCCTTCGCCCACGCTGAGGCCAATGTCGAACACATGCTCAACCAACTTGAGAAAAGGACTGGTACACAAGCGGAGTTAGGTGGACATCACCGCCACTCCAAACGGTTCCTGGGAGCTTTGCTCGGAGCCGCCGCTGCCGTCAAAACTCTGTTTAGCATGTCCAGTGTCAATGCACTGAACCTAGCCACCGTGAGACAACATGTGGCTGAAATTCAAACTGAAATCCCACAGCTAAAAGGTAACTCACCACACAGAGTGCCTCCTTACAGACCATCAACAAGAAATTGAAGGGAACTGTGGAAAATTCTCAACGCCCACAGCGTTCTGTTGAACCAGACAGTGAACTCCATGAGACAGCTGTTTACTGTCTTCCAGAATGAGTTTGATCAAACTCAGCTGGTCTGCAGCCTCTGACCCAAGACACACGCTGCCCTGCTGAGACCAAACCTGAATCAAATCCCATCCTTTTCAAGAACCACAATTTCAGAACTGGAATTGTGGACTGCAAAAGGGGCGTCCCAGCTAACTGACATTGCTTCTACCGACACAGCCTTCCAAGCTTTGTCTCAACTGCCCATCTTAACTACCTCACCTGTTGTCCAATCCTGGACTGCAGCTGATTCTGCGCTGGGTACCTCTACGGTAATCAACCACACCCTGACACTGGGCTTGGCCTTCATCCTGTACAGGAGGCTCAACAAGATGTGAACATCTACAGCCAGGCTCACGAAATCCTCAGAAAGAAGGTACCACGCCATAGGCTGCTTTGAACCTCGTCAAGCTGAGCCCTCAGCCCTAATAGCCACCTGCTACCCGACCATCATGATTCACCTGTCATCGATCCATAATGATTGTTGTCCGATGATGTCCACACCGGGACTTCATCAGACAAAAGGGGGGAGATGTAGAGATTCTGGAGTCTCCCAGGTGGGCATCTTCAACCTCACAGTTGAAAAGTATAAGAATATGTAACGAAATATAAAGTAAAGTGTATTTTTATTATGTTTTACCATCCTTGAAGATCGAAAGATCTGTAGGGTCTGGATCCGTCAGACACACACTAATTATTCATTATATACAAAGGTTTATGAAACTCCAAAACTAACATCCCAAATGAAACAGTGTCATGTTACAGGGCTGATAAGGAGACTTTTATGACCTCCAAAGGAATGTTCAGAGGGTGCTGACTCTCACTTAATTCTTGCTGAGAAGGAGAAATGAACCCTTTTAAACCAATATATTCTATATATATATAACCATGTGATAAATGTATTAACATGTATCTAATGTTCCATCTCATGATTCTCCTTTATGTTGTTGGTCTACGTTTTCTTGCAAACTCTAATGGGTTAATGTTTCAGACTTTGCATACTATGGTTGACCGAAATCATATGTGTGGCATATTTGGTCTCTATAACTTGGTATTTTGAAGATCGAAATAACTGTGTACATGATATGTCGATAACAACAACATATTAGTATTACAAGAATATTTCCTAGTTTCTTCATCGGCTTCCACCCCTCCAGGGTGCAAAGGCAATGAGAACAAAGAGCAATAAACCAAATTCCCGCCTGGAACTTCCACCCTTCTTATTGGTCAAGCCAATGAGAGGTGGGACACTTTTCTCAGATTATAAATTGCATTCACACCAGCCCTTCCTCTCTTCTTGATAGTTTTCATCCTTGCAAACACTATCTCGGGTGATCCGGGGGAACCCCCTCCCCCCTCCATGGGGCCCAGAGGCCTCCCAGCAGGCCTGGATCCTAACCAGATCCGGCCTCATGGAAGAGAGAGGACACTCTCTCACAAAGAACCAAAGACAATCTCGGGAGTTTGTAAAAAGGGCTCTAACCCACCATGCAAGTTCATCATATCTTCTTTATCCAACAAAGAAGAAAATGATTGAGACTTCAAAATCTGACACTCGCAGAATCCTCAACAACTTCAGTTTTCAACAACTTTGATAATAGTGTACGCTACCCAGGCATGCAAGTATACTTTGGATTTGATGCTTTGAAAATGAAATGCTGATGTTCTTCTCATATAGTTACATGGAACTTCTCAATAGTTCCGTTTTCGGTTTCGTTCTACCACTCACCTATTTATGTATTCATGTGTGTATGTTGTTTTGTTTATTTATATTCATATAAATATCTATTTTTAGTTAATTAAACTTGTACATAGTATGTATTTGGTTCTGTTTTGTTTGCAATACAAAGTCACTTTTACGATCGCGGTTTTGCTACTTGCTCAAAGTGCTGTACATGCTAAGAAATAATTATTCTTCTGTGGCCATGGAAGATACCCTTTTCTTAGAATAAATTAATAATCAAAAGAGTTCGTTGGACGAACTGATTAATTGATTGTAATATTAATTCAGCCACATCAAGTTAATCCAATTAACTGACCCAAATATTCATAATTAATAATAATAAGTTATTATTGATTATTAATATTTCCAAAAAGCTGAGGTTCCTTACACCTTTTATCCCCATATTTCAAGTTATAGTTTTTCCATGAATATTAAATGCTATTTTCACCTGTTACGATCCCAGATTCTGCAACCTCCCTTGTCAGCCAACCAAGACCGCTTTCACCCGAGTTCTAATTTTCTCCGTTGCACTACATTCCCCAGAAGCCCTCTAATCACACTCAGCTGCAACTCCTAATGACTCTCATCACCTCGCCCAGCTGCAGTCTATCACCCAGACTATTTAACCGCACCTCGAACGGCTCTCAGTGCGAAGTTTTGTTTTGCGTTTGTGAACATCTCTGAGCATTATAAACCCCGGATAGCCTGACTGATTACTGACCTATTTTTGCCCCTGTCTTCTGCCTAGTGATGGCCAAATGAAGCGTTTCGAAGCATTATTGCTTTCTGATACAATTGTGTTGAAAATGGTTCATTACTCGAAGCTTCATTCAGATAGAAATTGCAGCACCATCTCCTGGTGAAGTAAATGTAATGCAACAAAGCTGACAACCATAAAATGCAAGTAGGCGTATATGTTAACGCCCCGTTTATTACGTGTTTACCGAGGCGATCAAAGCTGAAACAGTGTTAGTGCTGTGAAACTCATTTATGTAGGTGAATTTTACAGATACTGATTCATTTCATGTGTTCACCTTGATAATAAAACATTAAGCATGATGTGTGTTTGTGTAATTATTTCTTTAGACAAGGACAGAAGATCAGACCAGCTTAAAAAAAGTTGGAACCACAGAAATTCTAATGGTTTCTATTAAAATACCAATAGGAACCATTGGCTTTTACCAGTTAAACCACTACAGAATTATTTTTTGTAGTGTGTTTGGGACATATTCCATCAGGATTTAATGCCCCCACCAATAGAACCCAACACATATCAGTAGAGACCCACAGAGACCACTATAATTCCCATTACAACCAATAAAATTCCCATGAAGTTTGAAAATGTAATGGTTAATTCAATATAATTTCTGTAATGGTTTCTATAGTTTTTTTTAGCAGTATCATGTGTGAAAGCTTTATCTTGTTTATCTGCGGGAAGCAGAACTCTATAACTTGTTAACTGGTGGTACTGATATTTTTGTATGTTGAAAAGGATGTGCTTGTGTAACTGGTTGTACTTGTAATGTAGCATAGGGTCTTTCTCCATATCATTCACTACATATGTAAAAATATTTGTATGCAGAACTGTCAAAGAACTAACCTTATCCGGGGAAATAAGTTTAAAGTGTTCCCAAACTTGGGAACGACTTCTCTTTCTCGGGTCCATCACAATACTGAAATAAACTCAATCCACTCTCCTCAACAATAACGCCAATCCAAACACCGACTACTACAACCCACGGTGTTGCAATGGTTTGGCTTCACTTTTATAAGAAATACAGCCGCCAGGTTTCAAATCTGTCAACACTGGATTGGGCTGTCAAAGCAGTCAGGTGGTTCACTACAGGAGTGAACCAGTGTGTTTGCTTCAGACGTCATTTTCACGTGACTAGTGACGTAATGATACAAGCTCCGAAGCAGTGGTTCATTGCAAGGACCGTTCGAGTTTGAAGCAAGCTTCGGAGCGTCGGTGTCAGACGTAACATCACTACTTCTGCCTGTTTTCTGCCAGCCTCGACCCTCTGCCTGGAATTCCGACCTTGCCTGTTTTCTGCCTGCCCCGATCCACTGCCTGGTATCTGACTACGATTTAGCCCTGCCTGTTCACTGTGTTTGCTCTGGTTTACCTCTGTTTATTTCTGATTGTTTTCTAATAAACCTTCGCTGCAAATGGATCTATCTCAGACTGGCGATTCACAACAGAAAACTTCGCCACAACCAGATCCAGCAGCGATGTCAACCTTGTCAGCTGCCTACTCAGCCCAAGCGGATCAGATTGCAGCTCACCATCACCAGCTGAGTCATCTCACCTCACTGATGGATGAATTAGTCAAGGCTGTGCGCGGACTCCAAGCCTCATCAGCTGAACAACCGTCCCCACAAGCCGTTGCTGCCGTTGTCAGCCCTGCACCAGCCCCGCCCACTGCTACTCCACGTCTCGCACTCCCGGAGAAGTTCGACGGGGATCCCGATAAGTGCAGGGGCTTTATTCTTCAGTGCTCATTGTTTATCGAACAACAACCGGCCCTGTACTCGACAGACACGGGGAGGATTGCATTCGTGTGTTCTTTGCTGACGGGAAAGGCCTTGGAGTGGATAACTGCAGTTTGGAGACCCGATGGTTCAGCTTTTCCTTCTTTCTCTGTGTTTCTTCAACGCTTCTGGGAGGTCTTTGAGCATTCCAGGGAGGGAAAGAGTGCTGGTGAGCGCTTGCTGGAGCTCACGCAGGGAAAATCTACTGCTGCTGAGTATGCTCTCGCGCTACGTACCCTGGCCGCACAGACCGCCTGGAGTGATGACACACTCAAGACTATTTTCCGCCGAGGTCTGAACCACGATCTTCAATCTGAGTTAGCCTGCCTTGACGAGGGCAGGGACCTCGACCAGTTTATCAACCTAACCATCCAGATTGACAATCTCATGAGAGCTCGCCGTGCTGGTTGTAGCCATGATCAGATGGTCAGATCTGCCATTTTCCTAAACTACTGGTTTTGCATTATTTTAATTCAGAGACTATGACCAAAAGTAGATGTCCTGGGACTGTTAATTAAGTTACTGAGTCACTCACAAAGCCCCTCTGTTTGTAGTTTGCCACACGAAACGGATGGTGCCTGGACTTGATTGAATTACTGACAATGATGCGCTCAGGAGGTCCTTGTCTCTGGTTAGTAAACAAAAAAAGAACTACTATGGCACATGTGACTCATCACCATTAAGCTAAACCCCCTGGGGTTTTTTTGCTTACACACACAGAAGAGAATTGTGCAATAGGACAATTGGCAGTTGTCGCAGATATTAAACTCATCAAATTCGAAGCACACACACACCCAAGACACGGGACTGCGGATGACCAGGAGTTCATCCGGCCACCATCGTTCAATGAACTCTGAAGAACAATCACATACACACACACACAGTGCCGCTGCTAGCCATTTTGGTGCCCTAAGCATAATTCCTTTATGATGCCCCCCCCCCCCTCCCTAAAAAAAAAAAAAAAACATTTTCATTTAGGATTTTCATTTAGGGGGTATGATAAAATTTTATTTTTTACAAATTAAAAAGTAACACTTTAGTTTAGGGACTTGTGCTTACTATTATCTAGTTTCATTACTATGCAATGGCATGGTTTTATAATCACTATGGTCCCGAATTTGAGGCAGGTTAGCTAGCGGGTTCGGGGTTTCCCCGAGTAAATTTTGAAATTTTGAAGGCAAAAAAAAAAACAAAAAAAAATTTCGATAGCAACAGCTTTAAAACCATGTCAGTGGGCAACTGATTATTTTTTCCTCTCCTCATCAGCATCACACTCTTTTTCTCTTTGTTTTTATCTTGCCCTGTCTCTTCCCCTCCTAAAGTTGGCTTTTTTAATTTACTAAAGGCTACAATTTGTATTTTATTCTCAGTATGTACACATTCATTATTAATCCTTTGCCTAACATAATGAAAACGGCTTTGTTCATGTTTCTTGTCCCCTCACAATGACAGTAGCCTAAACTATTACATAGGCTACATGTTACATAGGCCTATTTTGGCGAAATTAGACAAAACTATATTAGTTTGCCTAATTATTTTTTGTCATTCGTTTAACATTTATGACCTAAGAAAAACCTGTCAAATATATAAAGTTAAGTTTAGCTACTTACATCTTATCTCGCACTTGACCGTACACTGAAGCGTCGAGTTGCACTGTTAAAATTCGCGCTCAGCGTCTGTGAACATAAAGCCCGCCTACTTTGATTTGATTGGTCATCTCAAATATTCTGACATTGACGAGCAGTGACAGACCAATGAGGCTCAGAACACACACACACACACACACACACCCTGTCCTCTGTTTCTGCCGTGCTCTCTGCTCGGCGCCGCTGCGGATTAAAGATGAAAGATGAAGAACGCGCTGAATCTGATTATAACAAGAAGTTTGATGATTGATTTTTCATTAGGCTATTTTTGGTGCCCCCTCAGCACTTGGTGCCCTACGCACAGCGCGTGATGCGCGTGGTGGGAGCGGCGGCGCTGCACACACACACATGCTTTAACGTACACTCATACACGAACTTTGAATATTAAAACATAGCATATAAGCATGTCATATTTCATGTGTGTTTCCCAGTTTATAGTCACTTTGTGTATGACGTGTGTTTGAAGGAATGGACTTGCATTGAAGGAACTAAATGCTTATAATATGCATATCTTTGTATTCCGATAATCTTCATGTGACGTGTTTGATATGTCTGTAATTCCCTCAATCTAACGGAGCCGAATTCCGATAGCATAATGAAGTAAGGTGCATTATTTTACACATTTCATATTTCAGGAGCCGAACGGCTCAAATACCATCTCCTCGTGACTCAAGCGGGCATTCCCCCACAAGACAAAGAGAACTGTGTCCGCTTCAGATCCGCGGACGGTCATGTGTCAAACAGGGGCGTGAACCCTCCTCTCCATAAGAGACACAGAAGAGCGCTTACGTGCTAGAGAGCTTTTTCCCTGTGAGGGGTTTCCGGTTCCATGGCTCCTTAGGGAGCTTTCTCCGTTTTTCTTTAAACGTTCTTTAGTTTTGTCTTCTGACCTTTTCTTACGTTTAGTTTCAGTGAAATGAACGTAATCGGCAACTTCAACTTTAAAGAGACTCTTTGAACCTTCAGCGACCACGTTCGCCCGGAAGAGCTGACAAAGCACGCATCCGCTCTTAAGGACACACACGCAAGACGCGGTTCTCCTCGGCAACACAAAGAGAACAATTGTGCAACTCTCACTCTCCTATCCCGGCATCGGTCCCCGGTTCATTTCTTCTCGCGAGGAAAATGAACCCAGCCCGACCTCAGCTGGCAAGCTTCACCTCCAAGGACATTCAAACATGCCGCGCTCACGCGCGCTGGACGAACTCGAACACTCGGCATCCACACGACCGAGGGAGACACACCCACCCATCCAACGGAGCTTTACCGGTGCAAGTACCTGTTTTACTATGCTTTCAAGGGTTAAGATCTGTTGATTTTTGTTGTCTCAAAGGTTCTGTGTCTGTGATGAATTTTGCAAAACTCATGATCTTTCCAGGTCTGCTTTATTTCTCCCTCTCTGTCTAGCTCACATGATCTTTCGATCAGACCACTCTCTCTCTCTCTCTCTCTCTCAATCTCTCTCTCTCTCTCTCTCGTTGTTATTTGTTTGTTTCGTTAGTTTTACTGTTAATGTACATATATATATCCCGGGGTTTTTAATGTAGAATTCTGTATCCGTAGTTTCAATTATTAAAACCATATTCTTGATTGCTTTCTGTCTAAGAGCTTATATTACAAGTCAATGAAATTGATCTTATAGCTACAAAGCTTTACAAGTTGTTACGATTTCAGTAACGTAAATTTTATAAGCACAAGAAAAGTAATGTTCACGGCCGGAACATTGAGATTTCTTGGAGTTTATAAAAAGGGATAACTTTGTTGAGAAGTTGGTAAGTTAATCTTACGGCTGTTTGCTGGACAAACCGAGTGTTTGATAACTAAATTAATTCCCTTAAAGTTATCTCATATAATCGATCTGTAATGAGACCATTGATGTATGAATGAGGAATTATAATTCGTTATGATGTATCATTCATATATTCGATCGCTCTATTTTCAATTTCGATAATTTAACTGCAACATGCAAGATAATGATCATATCCATGATTAATTATGAAAATTCCCTATGAATAATTTGAGCTAATTAAGGCAAAAGTCATTGTTGCTACATGGTCATCGCGCCGTCCCCGCTGCTCGAACCGTTCAGACCACCCGGGCCTCGACTCCCGCTCGCCCCGACGAACCGGAACCCATGCAGGTTAATGCCTACCATTTGTCTACAGAGGAAAGAGAGCGTCGGTTCCGGCTCCATCTGTGCCTGTACTGCGGCGAGGCTGGCCATCTGCGCAACTCCTGCCCATCTAGACCCCGTCCGACCGCCTCACGCCCGGTGAGTTCAGGCCTAGAGACCTCAAACCTCACCATGTCTGTGTTCGTGCCTGTGGTCATAACGACAGACGGCAAGCGGATACCTGCCAGAGCTCTGGTGGACTCTGGCGCCGCTGGCAACTTTCTTTCAACTGACTTTGCCTGTTTGCACCACATTCCTCTAACCCAGTGCTCTTCTCCCCTTGCAGTCGAAGCCATCGACGGAAGGCCATTAGGCACCGGACGTATCACACACCACACCCAGGAACTCCAGCTCCAGACAGGCACCCTTCACACCGAAGCTATTTAATTCTACATTTTCCACGGTCCACGCACTCCAGTAATCCTCGGCCTGCCCTGGCTCCGCAAGCATAATCCCCAGATTCACTGGAGAACAAACCAGATCACCCGCTGGGACGCGTCCTGTCACTCCACGTGCCTTACTCCTGTTACTCCGTCCACCATCCAGGTCATCACCGTGCCCGCGGAGGGGGCAAAACTGAGCGGTCTTCCCTTTGAATACCATGATCTGGAGGAGGCCTTTAGCAAAGCTGGCGCCTCTCTGCTCCCTCCTCATCGCGACGGCGATTGTGCCATCGATCTGTTACCCGGTTCGGTACCACCCAAGGGCCGTATCTTCCCTCTCTCCCAACCAGAGTCCGAAGCAATGAAGAAGTATATTGAGGAGGAGCTTGCTAAAGGATTCATTCGCCCTTCCACCTCTCCGGCATCTGCTGGCTTCTTCTTTGTTCAGAAGAAGGACGGAGGCCTCCGACCCTGTATCGATTACCGGGCCCTGAATGATATCACTGTGAAGTTCCGCTATCCGCTCCCTCTGGTACCTGCCGCCCTGGAACTCCTTCGTACCGCAAAGTACTTCACCAAGCTTGACCTGCGCTCCGCCTACAACCTTATCCGCATCAGGGAGGGGGACGAGTGGAAGACGGCCTTCTCCACCAACACGGGGCACTACGAATATCTGGTTATGCCGTTTGGCCTGGCGAACAGTTCTTCCGTTTTCCAATCTTTCATCAATAACATCTTCAGAGACATGCTCCACCGTACTGTCATAGTGTACATCGACGACATCCTGATTTACTCCGACACCCTCTCGGACCATGTTCAGCACGTTCGGGCCGTGCTCCAAAGACTCCTCCAACACCACCTATACGCCAAGCTGGAGAAGTGTGAGTTCCACCAAACCTCCATTTCGTTCTTGGGGTATATCATCAGCCCAGATGGGGTGGCTATGGATGAGAGTAAGGTCAAAGCGGTTCGTGACTGGCCCCGCCCCACGACCCTGAAGGAGCTGCAGCGCTTCCTTGGGTTTGCTAACTTTTATCGACGGTTCATAAGGAATTTCAGTGCTGTGGCTAACCCTCTCACCTCCCTGGTCAAGAAGGGAACCCATCGTCTCCCGTGGAACGACTCGGCCACCCAGGCCTTCAACTTACTCAAGCAACGTTTCACCACTGCGCCTATCCTGCACCATCCTGACCCCGGGCTACCATTCGTAGTGGAGGTGGACGCCTCTAACACCGCCCTGGGGGCCATCCTCTCCCAACGTCAAGGTTCGCCCCCCAAGCTGTACCCCTGCGCTTTCTACTCCCGTAAACTGAACACCGCTGAGAAGAATTATGATGTGGGTGACCGGGAGCTCCTTGCTATGAAGGCCGCTTTCGAGGAGTGGAGGCACTGGCTCGAGGGCGCCCTCCATCCCTTCGTAGTACTCACCGACCATAAGAACCTGGAGTATCTGCGTACTGCGAAGAGGCTAAACCCCAGGCAGGCCCGTTGGGCACTCTTCTTTACCCGGTTTCAGTTCACCGTCACTTACCGCCCAGGCTCCAAAAATGCAAAGGCCGACGCCCTGTCACGTCAAGACGATCATGAACTCACGCCTCAAGATCCCACGACTGTGTTGGCGCCCCACCTCGTTGTCTCCCCCATTCAGTGGGACATCAACACAGAGATTGAACAGGTCAACTCCCACACAGATATCCCACCAGGCTGTCCACCTGATCGTGTCTTTGTCCCCGAGACTCTTCGGAACCAAGTCTTGGAACTTGTTCACGCCCATCCAAGTTCAGGACATCCAGGAATCACGGCCACCATCCAGCTTCTCCAAAACCGATACTGGTGGCCCTCCCTAGCCGCTGAGGCCACAGCCCACGTCCAACACTGCCGAGTCTACAACACCCAGAAGTCTTCGCGCCAACTACCTGCCGGCCTCCTCCACCCACTTCCTGTTCCGCAACGTCCATGGTCACACATAGCCATAGACTTCATTACTGATCTTCCAGTTTCTGAGGGGTACACCACCATCCTCACCGTCATTGACCGTTTCTCCAAGGCCTGTCGTCTAATTCCACTCGCTAAGCTTCCCACAGCTCTGCAGACCGCCGAACACCTCTGCAACCAGGTATTCCGGTTTTATGGCTTACCTGAAGATATTGTTTCTGACCGAGGACCCCAGTTCACCTCACAGGTTTGGTCTGCCTTCTTCAGGACCCTTCAGGTTAATGTCAGCCTCACTTCAGGATATCACCCGCAATCCAATGGTCAGGCTGAACGCCTGAATCAGGAAGTGATCCGTTTTCTGCGCTCCTACTGCCACCAGCGCCAGGAAGATTGGAGTCATTACCTGTTCTGGGCCGAGTATGCCCAGAACTCCATTCGAAAGCACTCCACCGGTCTGACTCCCTTTCAGTGCGTCCTAGGCTTCCAGCCACCTCTCTTCCCATGGTCAGGCGAACCCACTGATGTCCCCGCTGTGAACGACTGGCTTCAGCGCAGAGAGGAGACCTGGAACCAGGCTCACACCCACCTTCAACGAGCGGTCCACCGTCAGAGAGTTCAGGCTAACCGCCGTCGTCGGCCAGGGCCGGAGTATCAACCGGGCCAGTGGGTCTGGCAGTCAACCCGAGACTTACGTCTTCGGCTCCCCAGCAAGAAGCTCAGCTCTAGATTCGTAGGCCCATTCAGAATCACTCAGCAGATCACTCCTGTCTCCTACCGTCTAGATCTGCCTAGACAGTACCGCATCGCCTCAACCTTCCATGTCTCACTTCTCAAGCCTGCCGATGGTCCTAACGAGGGCGAGGAGGGAAGTTCCCATGACCAGACTCCTCAGCCCATTCTAGTGGAAGGCGAGGAGGTCTATCAGGTTCAAGAACTCGTGGACTCCAGACGTCGAGGCAGGTCCTTGCAGTACCTCGTGCATTGGGAGGGGTATGGTCCTGAGGAACGCTCATGGGTTGAGGCTTCGGACATCCTGGATCCCAATCTGATCACGGACTTCCACCTGGCCCATCCCACCAAACCGGCCCCTCGACCTCGTGGAAGACCTCGACGCCATCGGGCTCCTTGCGCCGGGAGTCGCTCGCAGGGAGGGGGCTCTGTTACGATCCCAGATTCTGCAACCTCCCTTGTCAGCCAACCAAGACCGCTTTCACCCGAGTTCTAATTTTCTCCGTTGCACTACATTCCCCAGAAGCCCTCTAATCACACTCAGCTGCAACTCCTAATGACTCTCATCACCTCGCCCAGCTGCAGTCTATCACCCAGACTATTTAACCGCACCTCGAACGGCTCTCAGTGCGAAGTTTTGTTTTGCGTTTGTGAACATCTCTGAGCATTATAAACCCCGGATAGCCTGACTGATTACTGACCTATTTTTGCCCCTGTCTTCTGCCTGTTTTCTGCCAGCCTCGACCCTCTGCCTGGAATTCCGACCTTGCCTGTTTTCTGCCTGCCCCGATCCACTGCCTGGTATCTGACTACGATTTAGCCCTGCCTGTTCACTGTGTTTGCTCTGGTTTACCTCTGTTTATTTCTGATTGTTTTCTAATAAACCTTCGCTGCAAATGGATCTATCTCAGACTGGTGATTCACAACATCACCAGTAATCACAGTAATAAAGGAATGGTTTAAAGTTTAAACAGCAAAAAACTTTGAGCAACTACAACATTACACACAGATAAAGTGGTAACAGTGGAATCGCTGTTTTACTCCAAAAAAAGCCAGGAATAAAAACACTCTTACTTTTTAGCAATTTCACAAATAAAGCCACAATTGCCAGTGCAATGAACAACGTGCCCAAAATATAAGCTATTGAGGAACACATACTTATGATCTACAACTTGCGCTTCAACTTGTCTGCCAGTGCAACAACAAGATGCTTATTATTTGTGTAAGGACTGGGCTAAAAGGGAATCTGAATAACTAAATACCTCCTTGCTAAAATCCCAAAGCCTTTAGCACCAAAAGGCCTGGAACTTGAAAAAACACACACAAACACACACACGCACACATCCCCCACAGCTGACACCCACACTCAGGACAGAGCGTGGTGTCCGCTTACAAGACATTAAGACATTTTATGACTGATCGGAATGTCCCACAGGAAGTGGATTCTAAACTTCCCTTTTTTTTTAAAAGACATTTAACCAGATATATTCAATGTGTTTTATGTGTGTCTGTTTGCCCATGTCACATTGGAATGACTATGATTTTTCCGTAACTTAAAAGTGAATTATAAATACCCTAGATATATTTTAATGTAAATGTTTACCTGTAACAGTCGTGTTTGATATCGTAAAAATGCCCTGGACTTGACTCAGCCAGATATATGTATGAACACACCGTAAAAGGTATGATTATGTGCATAACACATCTCTGCAGTAGAAATGACCATTCCTAACGCAGGTCATAATTTAATTAGACAAGCAGTCTGACAAGACAAAGAGAAATACAAACCAAAGTCCCGTCTGTGTATTCCAACCCTCTTATTGGCCAAGCCAACAGGAAGAGGCTGGATTTCTCCAAGGTGATAAATGACGCTTCCCCTCTCTTACGCTCTCTCTCGTACCTCACCTCCGTGGATTCACCATGTGATCCTCTCTCGTGATCCCCGCCCCGGGGATCTTTTCTGTTCTTTGTTTTGTTTTGTTGAGTTTTGTTTTCTGTATTCGACTCTGTTTACTTCCACGAAGGGAAATTAACTTAGTCTGAATTAGTCCTTTGGTAACTTTATGTCAAAGACCTTTTAAGCTTTAAAATTGCGCGCTCTCCGGACACACCCGCACACCACGTGACGCTCCAACGGCACACGTGCGCGCTCCTCGGACAAGCCGCAACCACGTGACGCTCCAACGGAACACACAAGACACGCAGCTCATTCATGCAGCCGTGTTCAGCCACCTAAGAACCAAAATGCAAGTATTCGTTTATCAAGTCTTCAGAGCAGTAAGATTGTGTTTTTCCGGGTGTCTCTCAATGGTCTTAAAGTCTGTAATTTGCCACTGATACCTCCAGTCTCTCTCCATCTCTCTCTCCCTGTTTCTTTCACTATCAGATCCTTTTAGTGTTTTGTTCATTGTCGTTGTATTGTGTTTGTAAATACATGTATTCATTGTAACGCTTAGCAACCGTATACGTAGCTTCCTTATTAAATTCACTATATTCATTAATTGATTCTGAATTGTATGCTCATTTTTCAAGTCCCTTTAAGTGTCAAAGATCTTATATAGCTACAGGCTTATAAATTAAAGATACTTTACAGAGTATTTGCTTATAGGGCAGGAAACCCCATTCTTGTTGCCACAGAATTGCGTTTCCTGAAATCCTATAAAGTAGGATGATATTGTGGATCAACCACAAATATTATTCTGACAATTGAGCTAATTTTAACCTGTCTGTAAAATATCTGTATCTCTGTGGTTGATCATAATCCCTTGTGGTTAAAATCTGATGTATAGATATGAATGCAGATCAGTGTTAATTTCGTTGACGAAAATAATGACGAAAATTATTCGTCAACGACATTTATTCACAGACGAAAACGAGACGATAACTAAATAAAACGAATCGGTTACCTAACGTAACCTCGGTTCTCTCTAGATGAGGGAACGAGTATTGCGTAAGCTAGCTTACGCTACGGGAAAGATTCATCATTTCTGAGAAATTGAAGCCAAAAATTATCCTATAATTTTGTATCCATTGTCAACGCAGTTCAGCTGCAGCAGACCATGAGCGGGCTAGCTAGCAGTTCATTGGTTCGCTCACAGAGAACTGCTTAAGCCTATGAGGAGACGCAGATGAACTCTCGGCCAATGAGAGTCTGTCATGCTCTCATTGCGTCAGAGCCCGCCGAAACGGGCGTGGTCGGAGAGTATATCTTGGCGTTCCAGGCTGTCAACTCTGGTTTTCATGAATGAAGCGAGAACGCTAGTAGCACAAGCACGGCCAGGAACGCAATACTCGATCCCTCATCTAGAGAGAACCGAGGTTACGTTAGGTAACCGATTCGTTCTCTTACGAGAGGTTCTCTCGTATTGCGTAAGCTAGCTTACGCTACGGGAACACCTGGTCAACGCTGTGCGTGCTAAGCATCCACTACGAGTCCCAGGGGAGACCCCGGGGAGCCCTTATGAGTGGGAGTAAATATATGTACATGTGACAAAGGCCAGCAGAGCGGGCCGGTGATTGTGTCGTACATAAGCACATGAAGAGAGGGACAGAGCGAAACCGGTCTGTGTGAATAGCTCCCTATAGTGCAGCTCAACCAGAAGAGCTGTAACATACTAGACTGCTAGTAGTTTAGCCTGCAAGGCAGGAACTTCCAGGTTGTAAAATCTGACAAAGGTGGAGGGGGAAGCCCATCCCGCTGCCACACAAATGTCGTGAATGGAAATTCCGCTGGACCATGCCCACGATAAGGGCCATGCCTCTAGTGGAATGAGCCCTGATGCCCAGAGGACATGGCAGGTCTTTTGATGCGTATGCGGCTGCAATGGCATCAACTATCCATCTTGATAGAGTCTGTTTCGAGGCGGCCAACCCTTTGGTGCGCCCACCGAACGAAACGAAAAGCTGCTCGGATCGTCTGACCGGAGCAGTGCGAGTAGTGTATAATCTCAGGGCCCTGACCAGACACAGGAGATTAGCGTCAGATTCACTATCGGATGCAGGCAGAGCCGATAGGGAAATAACCTGCGCCCTGAACGGGGTACCAATCGCTTTTGGGACATAACCATGTCTAGGTTTGAGAACGACTAAGGAGTCATTGGGCCCAAACTCGAGACAGGAAGCGCTCGTGGACAGCGCGTGAAGGTCTCCCACACGTTTTACTGACGCGAGCGCGAGCAGAAAAACGGCTTTGAGCGAAAGGTATTTGAGGTCCACGGTGTTTAACGGTTCGAATGGGGGGGCTTTCATAGCTTCGAGAACTATGGAAAGGTCCCAAATCGGCACCGAAGGGGGGCGTGGGGGGTTCATCCTTCTAGCTCCCCTGAGGAAGCGGATGACCAAGTCGTTTTTGCCCAGTGACTGGCCGCGCCGGGGTTCAACAAACGCTGCGACGGCTGCCACATACACCTTGAGAGTGGACGGGGACCTGCCCTTGTCCAACATCTCCTGGAGAAAAACTAGCAAGGAAGGAACCTCGCCTGACCGTGGGTCCAAACTTCTGTCGGTGCACCATTTAGAGAACACAGACCATTTAGACGCATAGAGCCTTCTAGTAGAAGCCGCCCTAGCCTGCATGATCGTGTTTAACACTCCCTCTGGCAAAGCAACGGGTAGTCGTTGATCACCCACGCATGTAGCGCCCAGCGCTCTGGGTGGGGATGCCAGATCGTGCCGCGAGCTTGGGAGAGGAGATCTGCTCTGACTGGGATGGGCCACGGGGCTGTCTGTGACAGCTGAGTGAGCTCCGGGAACCAAGTCTGACCCTCCCAACGCAGGGCTATGAGGAGCACCGAGTGGCGTGTTTCCCTGATTCTCTGAAGCACCTGTGGTAGCAGAGAAACCGGAGGGAAAGCATAGAGCGGGCGGCTGGGCCAGGTCTGGGCTAGCGCGTCCACGCTCTTTGTGAAAAATATTGGGCAGTGGGTGTTCTCCTCTGAGGCGAAGAGGTCCACCTCTGCTCTGCCGAATATCCGCCACAGCTTTTGAACTGTAAGAGTGTGCAGGGACCATTCCCCGGGGGGAATGGGGTTCCTGGACAGACTGTCTGGACCGTCGTTCAGAATGGCCCGGCACGTGCGTCGCTCTGAGCGAGAGCAGGTGACACTGAGACCAAACTAAGATGCGATCTGTCAGCCGGAAGAGATTCCTGGATCTGACTCCGCCCTGACGGTTTAGATAGGAGACCACGGCTATATTGTCCGAACGGATCAGCACGTGGTGACCGTGAATGCGCGGGAGAAAACGCGTGAGCGCGTTCTCGACCGCCAACATCTCCAAACAGTTTATGTGGAGGAGGCTCTCTTGAGCTGACCAGGGGCCGAAGGCCGGTGAGCCCTCGCAGACCGCACCCCAACCCGTGTTGGATGCGTCTGTCGAGATGACTTTTCGGCGAGAAAGGGTCCCCATGGAAACGCCCCGCTGAAACCATTCTGCCACAGTCCATGGCTGCAGAGCTGTGATACAGGTCTGCGTTACCTTTATCAGCTGGCGGCCCGTGGTCCACGCACGGTGAGACACGCGGCTCTTCAACCAGAACTGAAGCGGGCGCATGCGCAGTAACCCCAGCTGGAGCACCGCGGAGGCTGAGGCCATGTAACCCAACGCCTTCTGAAAAGTTTTCAGAGGTGTGAGTCTGTTCATCTGAAAAGATGCGGCGAGACGCTGAACACGGCGCGCGCGCTGTGTTGACAGACGAGCCGTCATCGTGACCGAGTCTAGCTCTATACCCAAGAAGGAGATAGTCTGACTGGGATGTAGTGCGCTCTTTGTCCAGTTGACAGAGAGGCCCAAGGCTTTCAGATGGTCAAGGAGAACTGTACGATGAGACAGTAGCTCTCTCTGTGATTGTGCCAAAATCAGCCAGTCGTCCAAATAGTTCAGTATTCGCAGCCCCTGACTCTGGAGGGGGGCGAGCGCCGCATCCATGCACTTCGTGAACGTACGGGGTGCTAAGGATAGGCCAAACGGAAGGACGGTGTATTGATAAACCTGGCCTTCGAAGGCGAAGCGTAAGAATGGCCTGTGAAGGGGATTTATCTGAATCTGAAAGTAAGCATCTTTCAGATCTAGTGAAATGAACCAGTCCCCCTGGCGCACGTGCGCGAGGAGTTTTCTGATCGTGAGCATTTTGAACGGTCTCTTCATGAGAACTTTGTTCAGAAATCTGAGGTCTAAGATTGGTCTGAGGCCGCCGTCTTTCTTGGGAACAAGAAAATAACGGCCGTAAAACCCCGACTCGCTCATAGACAGAGGAACTCTCTCTATAGCCCTTTTGCACAATAGTTTTGCTATCTCTGAACGGAGCAGCGTCACTGCTTCTGGGTTCACAGTAGTTTCTAGCCGCGCTCGAAAACGTGGAGGCCGACGGTGAAACTGTAAGCGATAGCCTAGCCTTATTGTGTTTAGCACCCACTGGGAAATTCCCGGAATTGCTTCCCGTGCTTTGAAGCGTAACGCTAGGGGGTGAATGGCTACATGGTCCCCGTCGTTGCACATGGCGGGCTGCGTGAGCGCGCTCATATTGTTTATGACAGCGGGACTTACACTCAGAGAGGAGTTTATGGGCCGTGTAACAGAGTGAACAGAGGGGGGACGCGCACACGGGCTCGTGGGCGCGCTCATGCACTCTGAAACTCGAGCGGGTTGGGACCGCTTTATGAGAGTGGACTCTGTGTGAGACACGGGAACTGAAGTGCTTTTGTGTATGAGTGAACACAGTGTTGTGGGCACATTTTCTACACAAGAGGCTTTTATGCTCTTTTTGAGATTTCTCTGGGTCGCCGTGAAAACGGCGTTTTCGCTCATGCAAGCGGGAAGGGAGACCGGCTTGGTAATGGCGGTGTACACTGCTGTAGTAGCCGCGTGAGCGGGGACTAACAGAGGGCGAAACTTTGACGGCGGTCCGGCCGCGGCGGGAGAGCGCCGTCTTTTTCTCAGCTGTGCTAGGCAGACTTCGAGTGATCAGGTTTCAGCGCGATCCGAGGCCGAGGCCCCCGGGGAGGCGGCGGTCTGTGGCGGCTGTCAGAGCGAAAACGAGGGCGGCCGCCCTGGCGTCGCTGAGAAGTCTGACTGTGTTGAGCTGGGCGCTGGGGTGGGGCTCGTGCAGGAGGCTGGTCACGTGAGCGGCCTGCAGAGGAGCTAGCGCGACGAGGCAGAAAGAGATTCATGGCCTGGGAGGCTTTCTGCACTTCGGAGAAACGGTCAACGATACCCGTGACAGCAGATCCGAAGAGGCCGGATGGAGAGAGCGGGGCGTTGAGAAAGGCGGTGCGCTCAGAATCTCCGATGTCGGCGAGTGTGAGCCAAAGATGTCTTTCAGACACACAAATGGCGGCCATGCATTTCCCCAGGGCTTGAGCAGCAGATTTTGTAACGCGAAGGGCAATGTCCGTGGCGCTCCTTAAATCCGCGACTGAGGGGGGATTTTTTCCGCTCTCGTCCCATTCACAAAGTAAATCGCCCTGTAGAATCTGAAGGACGGACAAGGAGTGGAGTGCAGAGGCTGCTTGATCGGCGGCTGAGTAAGCGCGGGCGTGAAAGCTCGAAGTCGCTCTGCAGGCTTTAGAGGGAAGCACAGGTGATGAACGCCATCTTGTGGAAGGCGGGCATAAATGTGCGGCGACCAGGTCCTCTACAGGGGGAATGGAGAGATACCCCTTTTCTGCGGCTACGTCCACAACGCGAAGCGGGGCGGAAGAGTCAGAGCGAGTTCTGGCAGAGAGCGGGGCATTCCAGGACTTCGTGAGTTCCGCGTGCAGTTCAGGCAGGAAGGGCGCGGCCCGTTTAGTGATGGGCGTCGAGCGCTGGCGAAAGTAGCTGCCGTCCATACGGTTGATGGTCTGCTCGGGGGGAGGGGACCAATCGAGCCCGAGGTGTTCGACGGCCTGTGAGAGGAGGCGCACTAATTCCTCCTCGCGGGTCCCAGAGGATTCTCGGGCCGAGGAGGCGTGAGAACCGGACCATTCCTCACTGTCTGAAGCGAGAAGCGAACAGGTTTCCTTGATGTCCGCTGTGTCATCGGAGGTTACAGAGCGGCCACTAGGCGGCAACTGTACGTCCGGAAGCGGCGGAGAAGGAGAGCGGGAGGCGACAGGCTCCGGCGAGATGAACGCTTCTAGCTGGGGTTCTGGCGGCCTCTGAGAGCGGCGTTTCTTATTACGCGGCGAAGTCAGAGGCGGCGCGGAAGCAACTTTAGTGGCCTGAAGTCGAGCCCGCAGGGTCGACAACGGCATCTCCTCGCAGAGATCGCAGCCGCCATCGGCGAGGGCGAGCTCGGCGTGCTCCAATCCGAGGCAGAGAGCGCAGATGACGTGGCGGTCTCCAGTCTCGAGGGGAGCGCGGCAAGGACCGCAGGAGGATTTACGAGACATCTTTAAAAAGACGCTCGGCTCTTTTAGAAACAATATAATATAGAAAGCTTTCGTAAAAAGGATACAAATCCGTCGGATGGTGCTAGCTCGCAGGACGGCTGAAGGTGGCCAAGACGGCCGGCTTCCTCAGTCTCCCAGATGCTCGCTAGAGTTGCCTTTTCGACGACGGCGGCTTCTCTCAGGATCAGCAGATGCGTGTAGCTCGCTGAAGAAATTAAAAATCGGAGTTGACAGCCTGGGACGCCAAGATATACTCTCCGACCACGCCCGTTTCGGCGGGCTCTGACGCAATGAGAGCATGACAGACTCTCATTGGCCGAGAGTTCATCTGCGTCTCCTCATAGGCTTAAGCAGTTCTCTGTGAGCGAACCAATGAGCTGCTAGCTAGCCCGCTCATGGTCTGCTGCAGCTGAACTGCGTTGACAATGGATACAAAATTATAGGATAATTTTTGGCTTCAATTTCTCAGAAAAGATTAATCTTTCCCGTAGCGTAAGCTAGCTTACGTAATACGAGAGAACCTCTCGTAAGAGAACCTAGTTTTGAATAACAAAAACTATGACGAAAATCTATTGATATTTTCGTCAACGAATAAAAACTAGACGAAAATGTTATAGTGACGATCTGGAAAGCGATCCAGTCAGAACTGATGTCCTGCCCGTGTGTGGTAGATGCACACATTTGTACTGTAACTTGATCTACCCCGCGGTCTCATAAAACGTTAAAAAATATAAACGTCTGGGAGAATGAGTAGAGCAGACATATAGATCTGAATAGGAGTGACGACGCAAAAAAAGAGCTCTATTCGGTGCGGTTTTCTGTGCGCACACACCTAACCCGAAGCGTGCAGCCACATAGACACATTATACAGCGCGCGAGTAGCTACTGAACTGAGCTCTCTTTCGTGTCTGAATCGAAAAAATAAACACAACATTATGTCTAAATGTCCGTTTTGGAGAGTATTCATGTAAACTATGTCGGTTATGTCTTAAACAGTTGTGAGTGTATCGGATGTGCATCAGTGCAATTGTATCCGCATGTGTGCGTAATAAATATAAATATAAGTGCGTAATAAACCTAATGCGGTCTGTGTCCTTAATATTCAAGCAACAAAAGAAAAAGAGAAAGCATTTACTGTTTGTTAATAGCTTTAATAAGGATTAATTATATTTAATTCATACAAATAAATATGTCTGCTTGAAAGAATAAAGAATGATGTATGCAAGTTATAAAGAATGCATATACCGGTATCATTCATTGAAAAGAAGACTGTGTTTTACTTTAGGAAAAGTGGTTTTATTTAATTTTAAGATATTTTTTAAGTCACAATAGTTAAATCTGTATTGCATATTCAAACTTAAAAATCATTCATATTAATAGGTTAATAGATGTTTTCTCCGGTATATGGGTTTGGACATTTAAGCGAAATTCTAAATTAATGCATTACACTTAAACTAAACCCATTATATTTTAGTCGACTAAATCTACTGTAGATTTAGTCGACTAAAATGTATTGTATTTCGTCGACTAAAACTAGACTAAAACTAAAACAATTCAGATGACTAAAATATGACTAAAACTAAATGGCATTTTAGTCAAAAGACTAAGACTAAATCAAAAATTTGCTGTCAAAATTAACACTGATGCAGATGCAGGTAACAGATCATCCCCCTCGTTGGGCGATTTAACATGTATAAGTATCTGGTTCAAACCCGTATGAATAATTATTAATTATTAATTATTGAATACATATTCCCCAAAACGACCCAGATACCTTACATATTTGGTGGAGAATGCTTAGCACATTTATAAACTTGTTTTTGAGCAATTCAGTTCCAATCTATGTCTATATTGTGATTTAATATTGTATGTGCGCCTCGAGTGAGCGAACGCAATGCGAACTCACTGGCTGACTGATTAAAGGCAAAAAGCCGTCTCAGTTCAGCAAAACTAAAAAGTAAACTGCAGTTTCATAGTATTAAATTTGTCCTACAAAAGACGAAGAAACCTCTTTTGAATTATGACATTTTAATGTTAAACTTCCCTGTCCGAACGAGATTCTTCTGTCAGGGTGAAGACAAGATTTAGTGAAACGATGCTCTTTCACTATTCTTAAGAAAGGCCTGATATTATAATCGGTAGATTAACGATAAACTCCTGGTTAAACATTGAAGTAGCTACTCAATTGTAAAAACCTAAAGCATATTTAATCATAAGTGCTATTTGATATATGTTATGGGAGTCGAAAAACAGACGAATAATTCCTGTTTTTTTGTATGCACAGCGCAGAAACCCTGCCAGACGTGCTTGTAAAACATAGCACCGAAAAAAATCCGAAACTGAAAACATTTTAATCATTACTGCTATTGGTGAGATGTTATTTGGAGCCGAAAAACAGATGAATAATTCCTGTTTTCTTTTGCACAACGCAGCGAACAAACCCTGCCAGACGTGTTGTTAGAATATAACACCGAAAAAAAATCCAAAACCTAAAAACATTTTTAATCATAAGTGCTATTTGATAAATGTTATTTGGATCCGAAACGACAGACGAATAATTCCTGTTTTCTTTATGCACAGCGCAGAAACCCTGCCAGACGTGTTGTTAGAATATAACACCGAAAAAAAAAAAATCCAAAACCTAAAAATATTTTTAATCATAAGTGCTATTTGATAAATGTTATTTGGATCCGAAACGACAGACGAATAATTCCTGTTTTCTTTTGCACAGCGCAGCGAGAAAAAAAAAAAGAAAAATCCTGCCAAACGTGCTCGTGGAATATAGCACCAAAAAACCGCTGAGATTTAATTTTGATAAGTGTGATCGCTACAGAAAACAAAGCGTCTGCACGCTCAAGTTTAAATCGCACATGGATTGTGGTTGTTATTCCGCTGACAAACACTAGAGGACAGCCTTTAAGTGTTTGACAGTCTCAAATTACCACCACGCCCTGACTTCATCCTGCATGCACGCAATAGCGCCATCGCGTGGACATTATTAGTAGGTCATTCTTTTCTCAAATTCTCTCTTCCAGCCATTTCATGTTTCCCAGTGAATTGTGAAATTGTGCGGTCTAACTTCAATATATATGTGCATTGACAGCTCTGCTTGTGCTAAATATTATTGGATGTTAGATTCTCCTGCCTCTGACTGTTTGCACTTATTTTGAATTTAAAATTTAAGTTAAGTCTCAGCTCAGTCACTGATACCCACTTAAGAGGGAACGCACCACCGTGTGGCATCCCCTGCTAAGTCGGTTTATCACTTCCTTCCTGCTTTCATTCTGTTTTGAAGTGGTCAATTTCCAGTTGGTTTTATTTGATGTGCTATCACTGATACCTTACAGTAATCGTGATTATCATCGGATATAATTCTGATCTTTAACTCGTCTTACACTTATTCAAATTTGGTTTGAAATATAAAATTTCTAATTTAAATTTGAATTAAGTTTCTCATTGAATTTTTTTTTTCTCTTTCTCTCCTTTCTCATTCTTCGTACTGATACTTTATCACGACTGTATCCTTACTATCTTAGATGCTAATTAACATCTCTTTATTACGCTTAATTGAATGAATTTAAACTAAGTTGTCTTTTAACCAGGGTGACCACTGAAAGAAAGTACACTCCCTTGTGGCACAAACCTGCCACTACAGCTGACCTCCTCCTGTGTCACCCTGCTTTACTTGTCAATACTTCTTCTGGGGTTAGGTTATTCTGATAAATTAACACCATTGTCATAATTCCCTTTCGTTTTGACCATTATTTAGTAAAGCCTTTGCTTTTATTTTCTACATACATAAATACTCAATTTGGTTTAAACAAAGAAAGACTTAATTCACTTTAAGTTTCACTTGTTCTTCACCCTGTTTTGTATTTATAGGTAGAACACTCTCTTGTGCTGTGGTGGTTTGACAGGCCTCCCTGGTTGGTTTCCAGCGAGTGGGGTCGTCTGACTGGCGTTACCGACGCTTGCCGTGCGTGAGTCTCGGACCTTTTCTGTCTCTTTCCATTGGTGCGGCACGCAACACGACTCAGCAATTGGGCACTCCAAAGAAAAGTCCATCACGCTAGTCGACACACAAGTCAAGTTGTGTGAGAGCGCGCACCTCGGTATAGATAAACAGAAGGGCCCGGGGACACTGCGGTCGAGTGTTTGGGGACGACGGAAAGATTGACCACAACGCCGGCTCCAACCAGAGATGACCTCAATTCACCCCAGGCAAGCTAAAAATATGGTAAAACCCATTCATTTCGTATAGGCCACAGAATATTAGATATTCCCCCGGTCATTTAAGTGTTTGGCCCCTCTCCTCTTCTCTAAGCCACACATAGCAGGCTCAGGCCTCCTTATCCCCCGTAACACTTCCTGTGTTATTATTTACTCCGTTTCATTACAGACCTATTCATTTTTTTTTTTTCATTTTACTTCAATATTTTCCATCTTGCTATTTTTCTGTTCTGTTGTGATCTGTTCCTTTCAGTTCACCTGGAGACAGAACCAAGAGAGACACCAAGAAAGCCAAATAACAGATTGACAACCAAGCCATTAGCGTCAACAGATGACCCACTAGGCCACCGCCCTGTCAAAATCTTTATTTAGGCCCCACGCTGACCTACGCAAATTGTCCCCACATAACGGCCTAACTGTCTGCATCAGTTAGCCGAAATTCTCGTAGACGGCATCGCCCGTATTAGTATTATAGCTCGTAAACGAACTTGCATTGGTCTCTTTGTGTGTGCTGTGTTCCTCTCGCCCACAGTGAGCCAGTATGTTCCGGTCCTACAGTCCCACAACCCGCTGGGACAACCTGGAGACATGGCTGAGATCCATGACGCCTCCATTCCTGCCCAAGGTCGCCAGTGACTCCGAGCCCCCGAGCCAAAGCTACAACGACAAAGACTGGGCCAGACGCGTCGGAAACCTCGCTCACAAGCTCATCGCACCAGCACGCCTCCACGAAAGGAGCCGCATCGCCCTGGAGCACAAAGTAGCAACGCTAAAGATGCAAGCGGAGGAAGCCCAGATCCACAGTCGTCTAGATCAACTGCTCTTGAAACCGAGGAAGAGGATGACACCAACCCCGAGCTACAGGAGAAAGTGGAAAGACTTCAAACTGCCCTGTCTGATCTTCGTCTACACACAGACCGAAAAGAGCAGTCAGAGAAAGAAACCAGAGAGGAACTCAACAAGAAAATCCGACACGGTGAAGCTCTCCTTGCAAGAGCAGAGACTGAACTAAAAGAAAGAGACACTAAAGCCAAGGCCTGCGAAAAACACTTGCAAGCGGCCCAAGCTAACATCCACGAACTTGTTCAGCAGAGACACGATCTCGATTACGAACTTGACATTGTTCGCACAGAGCTGAAACACTCGTATAGACTGCAGAGTGACCGGAAAGGGGAAACGCACACCACAAAGTTTCCCCTGACCAGCCGGTCCGCACCTTTCAGCCAACAACCCAGTGCTGAAAAGAAGGGCGAAAGCCCGCTGTTCAAAACACCACCAGCCAGCCTACAAGAACCCCCGCCAGCAGCGAGGGGGGGAGAGCCTTTCCAAAGAACCCCTGCCACTAACCACGGCATGGGTCCCAAAGAACTTGACAAGCTGGCCAGACACATCCCGACGTTCACTCCGAACCCTGCCCGGCAAGACATTGACTTTCACTTACAAACTGTTACCAATGCAACCACATGGAACAGATTGTACCTGCTAAGAATTACTTCCAGTCATGAGGTGCGCAGCTTCCTTGACCGTCAACCAGAGACTATCAAAACGGACTACCAGCTGCTGCAACAAGCTTTGATCCGTGAATTCTCTGATCCAGAATCAGACCAAGGGTTATTCACCGCCATGGACCTCAAGCAGGCCCGACTTGAAACCCCACAGACCTACTACGGCCGACTCCGACAAGCCTACTTCGGAGCACGGAACCAGCCAGGCATGGAAGAGGATGTCAATTTCAGAACTTTGTTCCTTCGAAATCTGCATCCCACCGTGAGTCATCACTTAGGCATCCTAGCCTGTCCCCGTCTACCCAACAGCTACGAGACTTGGCCAATAAAGCTTACACCAAGCAAAAGACTGTGTTTGAAAAGACTGTGAAAAACCACACAATCTACTCTGTCTCTGAACACTACTCAGAGCAGCCTCTAGAGGGCGCCCCACAACACCACAGCCCTTTTTACAGAGAGCCAAGACCGTTCCAGGCCAGCAGAGGGCAGCACAGCCGTGATGGTGCTCGTCCAAGGCACCAGAGCGAGCGCTCTGAAAGATTCTGGGAGGCCAGCCGGCGACCCAGAAACAGCCGACCCCCATCACCAAGAGACTCAAGCCCAGACAGCCCGGAGCGGTACCCCTCTCACCATGCCACTGGTAAGCACAAGTCTGAGCACACATCAGATAAAAACAGTGCAGCCACGTCAGAGACGGCAGAGATCCTGAAGGTGCTGAAAGAGCTTCTGCACATGAGATCTCACAAGAGAAACAAGAGAGACAAGCCAGACGTCCTATGTCTAAATTGAAAACCTGAAACAGGCACCCAGAACACTGCTCATCAGCGTCAGACCACAGAGCTAACTGTCACATCACAAAGTGACAGCATCACACAGCTGACCGCTGCACAGCCTGAGCATGACAGCCCAGTGTCCCACAACTGGGACCAAAGTCCCAAAAGACCAAGAAATGCTGTTTTGGCTACCTGCCTCCGCAGCGACCCACATGAGACCGGCCCTAACCGCCCATCGATCACCACACCAGCCCCAATGCCAAGACTTCTGGGAAACTTGATCAAAAGGGGGGTGGCCCGAAAACTCTACCTAGCCATCACTATAGACAATGATTTGAGCCTTGAAGCCCTGCTAGACACCGGCTCAGACATCACGTTAATGTCAGCTCCACTCTTTGAAAGACTCAGTGCTAAAGCTAAGAGCCAAGATCGAAATCTTACATTTCAAACATGTGAGCTGAAGGTGCAATCGTACAGCCAGAACAACATCAGGCTCGAACAGGTAGCTCCCAGTGACCTGACAATTGGTCCTTAATGAGTCCTACCCATCCGGTGTACATCTCACAAATGGACACTTACCCCTTTCTGATTGGCAAAGATCTGCTAGAATGCTTTGAGCTTTTATTAGACTTCAAACACCTGACAGTCTGGGCCCAAGTTCAAGAACCCCTCCCCCTCCGGTCACAGAGGTCACGAGAACTACAACAAAGCCAGACTCCAAGGTTACAGAGTTCCCAGGAACTCCAGCAGCCATCCATGGGTACACAGCCTCAGCACCAAGTCAAGTCAAGTCAAGTCATCTTCATTTATATAGCGCTTTTAACAATGGATTGTTTCAAAGCAGCTTTACAGAGATAAACATATAATGTAAGGTAACAGATTGTTTTGGCTTTATAGCGGTTCTTGAATAATGTTACTTCCAGCTAAAGTTAACTTTGATTGATTCACCTCCATTGAAATGATCAGACTTTAAACGCGAACCTGTGATTAACGCTGACGGCGTTCACATGCTCATTCAGAATTGATTCTATAGTTATGTGCTTTTAAAATATGTGCGCAGGTTTGTAATTCATACAACCCAGCCTAAACAAACTACTTTTCTTGCCTATAAATTTTGATACAGAATTTTGTTTTATTTTATCACTTCGGGGTACGCGAGCCGGAATTCACAACGCTTTATCTGTAGAGTGGGGAAGGGATCCTCCATAGGGAGAGGATAGTGGATACTTCAGCACTGCATTGTCATCGGGTCCAGGCGGATCTCCTTCGTCAGATCTGGACACGGCCTGGATCCGGCAGGCTGCGGGAAAACCTCGGGATAAACAAAGACACTAATATTAGCGTAGATGCCATTCTTCTTATGATGTAGCGAGTACATCAAGATTTAAGGGAAGTGTTCCCAGTTCCGGCTGACCTAATCTATGCAGCCTAACATTGAATTTATAGAAGTCTATAATGTATTATGTGTATGCTAGGTCAAAGAGATGTGTTTTTAGTCTAGCTTTGAACTGACAGAGTGTGTCTGCTTCCCGGACAATGGTAGGAAGACTGTTTCAAAGTTTTGGTGCTAAATAGGAAAAGGATCTACCGCCAGCAGTCGATTTAGATATTCTAGGTATTATCAACTGACCGGAATTTTGAGATCGCAATAGACGTGAAGGACTATAATGCGTTAAGAGCTCGCTCAAGTACTGCGGAGCTAAACCATTTAGTGCTTTGTAGGTAATCAACAATATTTTAAAATGTATACGATGTTTAATAGGGAGCCAATGCAGTGTTGACAGAACCGGGCTAATATGGTCATATTTCCTGGTTCTGGTAAGAACTCGAGCTGCGGCGTTTTGAACTAGCTGTAGTTTATTTATTAAGCGTGCAGGGCAACCACCCAGTAGAGCATTACAATAATCTAGCCTTGAGGTCATGAACGCATGGACTAATTGTTCCGCATTTCCCAATGAGAGCATATGGCGTATTTTGGATATATTTTTAAGATGGAAAAATGCAGTTTTACAGATACTAGACACGTGGCTTTCAAAAGAAAGGTTGGTATCAAAGAGCACACCCAGGTTCCTAACCGACGACGAAGACTTGACAGAGCAGCCATCAAGTGTTAGACAGTATTCTGGGTTATTGCGTGTGGAAGTTTTTTGTCCAATATTTAGAATCTCTGTCTTTTCAGAATTTAGTAGTAGGAAATTACTAGTCATCCAATTTTTTATATCAGCTATGCATTCCGCTAATTTTGTGAATTGGTAAGTTTCGTTGGGTTTTGAAGAAATATACAGCTGAGTATCATCGGCATAACAGTGAAAGCTAACTCCATGTTTCCTAATGATATCTCCTAATGGTAGCATGTACAGAGTGAACAGCAGCAGTCCTAGTACTGAGCCTTGTGGTACGCCATACTGAACTTGTGATCGATAAGACATCTCTTCATTTACTGCTACAAACTGATAACGGTCAGTTAAGTATGATTTAAACCATGCTAATGCAATTCCACTAATGCCAACATAGTTTTCTAGTCTATTTAAAAGAATGTTGTGGTCAATGGTGTCAAATGCAGCACTAAGATCGAGTAACACTAATAGAGAGATACAACCACGATCCGATGATAAGAGCAAATCATTTGTGACTCTAATGAGAGCGGTCTCAGTACTATGGTACGGTCTAAATCCGGACTGAAAATCCTCGCAGATATCATTTCTTTCTAGAAAGGAACATAGTTGTGAAGATACTACTTTTTCTAATATCTTTGACAGAAAAGGCAGATTCGAGATCGGCCTGTAATTGACTAATTCTGTAGGATCAAAGTTGTGGTTTTTTAACAAGCGGTTTTATCATAGCCAGTTAAAAGGTTTTTGGTACGTATCCTAGAGACAAAGATGAATTAATGATATTAAGAAGAGGATATATGACCTCTGGAAACATCTCTTTCAGTATGTAGCAATGTTCAGGGAAGAAGGAGGCGGGAACCGGCGAACAATTAAATAAACTTTATTCAAATGAAATAAACAAACAAAATACCTGCCAGCAGTCCCTCACGGAACTGCTGCCTACCCAAAATAAAATATAAATACCTGCCAGCAGCCCCTCACGGACGACTGCTGGCTACCAAAATAAAATACAAACAAAACACAACTAAAACACAGGCCTGTTCCTCTCTCGATCATCAACGTCGTCGCTCCTCCTTTATGCTTCCGCTCCTCCGTGAGAGATGCGAGACCGGTGTGCTTCACAGGTGTCGCTCATTAGCAATCGCACCACCGGCCTCGCGCCATTCTCTCACGTCCCTCGGCCGTCCTGTTCGCCACATACCCCCATCGCCCCTCACAGGCCGGGGGGTACCCACGAGCCTGTGCCTACTCCCCCCCCCCCCCCCCCCGGCGGCGGCGATCCCTGGGGGGTTTGGACCGACAAGCCGAGGGAAACGGAGACAGAAGCATGAGGAGCGACAGATCGAGAGAGGGGAGAGAAAAAAAAAAAAATTGGTCCGGTTCCCACAACGCGCTGCCATCTGGTCCCCCACCAGCTGGGCGATCTCCTCCGCGGTGCCTGGCAGTGACGCTGGGTAGCCCTCGGTGGACGGCTCGACGCTCCTCCGCCGCCCGGTGGACGGTGACGGCTCCTTGGGCTCAAGGGCAGACAGCAGGAGTCCCCCGCTACCTGCTCCTCCACTTTTCTGGTGAACGGCAGCAGGCTCCGGCCCATGGCGAGCGGCGACGACTCCTCTGCTCCCTCCCGGACGGCAGCCGCCCCTCCAACTCCCAGGCGGCCGGCAGCGAGCTCGACCGTCCCCCCGGCAACTCACTCCAGCGCACCGCCTCGAGCGTCCATGGCCGCGAGTCCCCCGCTCCCTGCTCCTCCCCTGCCCGGCGGATGGCAGCAGCGGCGGCGACTCACGCACCATGCTCGATGGCACCGCGGATTCCCCACAGCGGCGAGGACTCTCTGACAGCGCGTTCCTCCCTCTTCCCGGGTTTCGGGACCAGTGTAGCAATGTTCAGGGAAGAAGGAGGCGGGAACCGGCGAACAATTAAATAAACTTTATTCAAATAAAATAAACAAACAAAATACCTGATAAAATAAACTACCCAAAATAAAATATAAATACCTGCCAGCAGCCCCTCACGGACGACTGCTGGCTACCAAAATAAAATACAAACAAAACACAACTAAAACACAGGCCTGTTCCTCTCTCGATCATCAACGTCGTCGCTCCTCCTTTATGCTTCCGCTCCTCCGTGAGAGATGCGAGACCGGTGTGCTTCACAGGTGTCGCTCATTAGCAATCGCACCACCGGCCTGCGCCATTCTCTCACGTCCCTCGGCCGTCCTGTTCGCCACACAGTAGCTTAGTTGGTATAGGATCTAACATACAAGTTGTCGATTTAGATGAATTAACGAGTTTGCAGAATTCTTCCTCTCCTATAGCAACAAATGAATAAAAATTTTCCTCAGGGAGACTACAATGCACTTCCTGATGCGATACTGTGGTAGACGGTTGCATAGTTATAATTTTGTCCCTGATATTATCAATCTTATAAGTGTAGAAGTTCATAAAGTCATCACTGCTGTGTTGCTTGGACACTTCTGAGCTTGAAGCTTTCTTTTTCGTTAGTTTAGCCACTGTTTCAAATAAATACCTTGGATTATGTTTATTTTCTTCTAATAGGTTTGAAAAATAAGCAGATCTAGCAGCTTTTAAAGCCTCTCTGTAAGCAATTGAGCTCTCTTTCCACGAAATCCGAAATACCTCTAGTTTAGTTTTCTTCCAGTTGGGCTCCATTTTTCTGGCTGCTCTCTTAAGGGCCTGGGTGTGCTCGCTGTACCACGGCGTTGGACTATTTTCTTTAATCTTCTTTAAGCGCAACGGAGCAACTGCGTCTAAAGTGCTGGAAAAGAGAGAGTTAAACGTTTCTGTTGCAATATCAAGTTCTTCTAAGCTATCCGGGATGCTGAGATGATGAAACTGATTAGGAAGATTATTGATAAAGCAATCTTTAGTGGCAGAAGTTATAGGTCTAACGTATTTATAACACGGAGTCGGCTTTGCAGCCTTGGCTAAATGTAATTTACATGAGACTAGATAATGATCTGAGATGTCATCGCTCTGCTGAAAATTTCAACGGTATCAACATCTATTCCATGTGATAATATTAGATCTAGAGTATGATTACGACAATGAGTAGGTCCTGACACGTGTTGTCTAACTCCAATTGAGTTTACAATGTCTTTAAATGCCAATCCCAATGCATCTTTTTCATTATCTACATGTATATTAAAATCACCAACAATAGAGGGAATGCATTAACGTCACTTTCCCGCCGGAACACGCCCCCCTCAGCCGGACTGAGTGGCAAAAGAGCTGCTGCGTGGCTGGAGTTAATAGGGGAAACTGCGAAAACGCGAGTAAAACAAACTATTATCATTTTAAACTAAAAGTTGGACTCGATATAGTGTTCCTTACAACTTAGGCCAAAGATCCAGTGATCCATGGATATTGACACGCAGCCATCGTGTTTCCTGACACTCATATCTGCCTGATTTCGACGCCGGGGAAACACGTGAAGCAAATTTGCCTGTGAACGCTTATAAATTTACAATAGGGGTAGGTCTAAATCCAGGTGATCACATCAATGTTATATAGGCTATAATCATATTGTCCAGCCCTAAAACTTGTAGCCTATAGTTTTTTGTCAGTTTATTTAAAAAGTTTATTTGATCGGAGTAGGGTCAACTAGCTTAAGCATAAACCGGTCGACACAGGTCGTTTTTTGCCTCTTACTCGGATTTCGCATTATGTAAACGCATTAACCTGCTTTCTGTCGGCTTATTGAAGTGCGCATGTGTGAAATGTGACAGAAACGCATCCTTTGTGCAGATTGAAATACATCCAGACAGAGCGTTTTGCTGGAAAGGAAGAATAAAATATATCACAAACGCAGACTCTTTCATGACACAGAACATAATAAAAATGTCCTCTCATCTCGTGCAGCAGAAGAAAAAATGGTTCAGTCAAAACGCTGCATCTGTAACTGCATGAGAGGATAATATACAAACTGTAAGTTTCCCGCTGACATGTTGCAAGCTTTATTTAACATCAACCGATATAACAAATGAAATACTCAAAGTCAGATACGCAAATGATTGTTTTGTCATTACAGGTCATGGCCTGATTTATTAATAAAGTCATGTAAACATGCCGCGGTTTACTTGGGTTGTTATGGTTACTTGTGTGCATGTAAACGTGCTCAATGATAACTGCAAATCCACTTTTCTCTGCCTGGAGTCCAGTTGTTTCTATGAATTGCATCGATCCATTTGCTTCTCTGTTCTGTAGCTTTCGGCAGTCTGTACAAATATACCTCAGATAAGATTTCTTGTCAAATGTAGTTGTACAGTCAATCGCAAAGCTCTTTCCCATTTTAGATGTGTTTTTTGTGTTTTTCACGGCATTCACGCTGAAAACCAATGCTGCCGCTCAGTCTTTTTGCCACTCAGTGAGCGTGACCGCAATCACTCCAGCTGGCAGTGACGTCACGCGCATACCCTCTATTAGTACTTTATCTGCAGCCAATACTAATTCTGATAGAAAGTCCGCAAATTCTTTGATAAAATCTTTATGGTGCCCTGGTGGCCTGTATACAGTAGCCAGCATAATTCTCAAATGTGATTTATCGTTTACACTATATATTTTTACATTAAGCACCAATACTTCAAAAGAAGTATATTTAAAGCTAGATTTCTTAGTGGTTTTGAAAATATTACTATAAAATACAGCAACACCTCCCCCTTTGCCTTTCAGACGAGGTTCATTTTTATAACTGTAATCTTGTGGGGTTGACTCATTTAAAATAATGTAATCGTTTGGTTTTAGCCAGGTTTCTGTCAAACACAGCATATCAAGATTATAATCTGAAATCATATCATTAACTATGAGAGATTTTGAAGTAAGGGATCGAATATTCAGCAACCCAAGCTTTATCATTTGCTCATCTGTATTATATCTGTTTTTTATTTTGTTGAACATCAATTAAATTTTTAACCTGACGTTTTTTGGATTTCCAAATTCGGGGAACAGACACAGTCTCTATATGATGATATCTAGGTGAAAGAGCCTCTATGTGATGGGATTTATCTGACCTTGGTGACGTGAGGCCGCTAGCAGACGGTCGGTTTAGCCAGTCTGTCTGCTTCCTGACCTGAGCCCCAGATTGTCATGTTTTATCTCTAAGGCTATGAGCCAAATTACTAGAGAGAAGAGCAGCACCAGCACAGGAGGGATGGATACCATCTCTTTTCAACAGATCAGGCTTGCCCCAAAAACTTTTCCAATTGTCTATGAATTTTATATTATTCTGCGGACACCACTTCGACAGCCAACCATTCAGTGAGGCCAATCGGCTAACTATCTCATCACTCCTGCGTACAGGAAGGGGGCCAGAGCAAAGTACAGTAGTGCCTGACATCGTACTTGCGAGTTCACACACCTCTTTAATATTAATTTTGGTGATCTCCGACTGGCGGAGTCGAACATCATTAGTGCCGACATGAATAATGATCTTAGAGAATTTACGATTAGCATTAGCCAGCACTTTTAAATTTGCTTTGATGTCAGGCGCTCTGGCTCCTGGCAAACATGTGACTATGGTGGCTGGTGTCTCTATTTTCACGTTCCGTGTGATCGAATCACCAATTACCAGGGCACAATCAACAGAATTCTCAGTGGGTGTTTCACTGAGTGGGGCAAATCGGTTTGTTATGGGAATCGGAACGGAAGAGTGGTTCTTTGATCCGCGACTAGAACGATCTCTCACGGTCACCCATCTGCCCTGCTGCACGGGCTCAACTTCAGCCGGAACCGAATCATGTAAAGAGTTCACTATGTTAGGCGCATCCAAAACACTATCTAAAGATCTAGCATTCTTACCATCCTCAATTAAAGTTTGGATGCGTGTCTCTAGTTCTGAAATCTTCTCCGTCAGCCTGACTGTCTCCTTGCATTTATCACATATAAATCCTATATTGCCATCGGAGAAGGCTATACTAAACATATGACATGTGACACAGGTGACAATAACAGGACAAGAAGACATTACTCACCGTGTTTGTTGACTGATTTCTTACTTACCTGGACTTTATAAACTCAAAGGCGCGGGCGCGCGAGAGAAAATAAATAAATAAATGAGCGCACGGGTGGCGCGTTAGCAGGCTAACGTTAGCGAGTTACTAGCGTGCTGTGTTAACAATAACGGAAGCTAGAGATGTAAGGTTAATCTGAGATGTTGGGTAAGCTGTATTTAGTAGTATAAACAACTAGATAGTAAATGATGGCTCAAAACATAAAGAAATACGAGGCTCAGGCGGAGCTTACAGCCTCGAAGCAAACAAACACACAGCAGGCAGCGAGGCAGACAGGAGCAATCGATCAGCGATCAGCGATCAGACAGGAGCAAAGTCAAGGTCAAGTTTGCTACCCTGCACCTTCCAGCTCGCCAAAGACCAAGAAACGCTGCTCAACGATGTGTGACCTGATACAGACAGCCTCTAACACAAAAGGCCTCCTCAGAAAGGGTCCCTAAGACCCCATTGATTCCGAACTGCAAAACCAGAAGGCACACAGCATGAACACAATGCAAGACTCTGTAAAAGGGTCCCTGGTCAGCATAGAACATAAAAACTTTTAAAGTAGATGAAAATGTGTGCTCGAGGAGAAGGAAGACTCTGCATTAGACAATTTAGAATTTTACTGATTTAAAGAAAATCTTGAATGGACCTGTAAGCCTCACCTGCCAACACACTATGCATGACTCTTTCGAAACTAGAATGTTGCAAATGTTTGTTGAAATGACACTGCTACACATTAGTTTCCATGACAATGAAGGGTTACAGGAAACACTAGCTCCAAATAAGGCATACGTCACCTTGACGCCATAGTGTAGGAAAACCACCTGAGTTTTAAACTACTTTTGACCTACAGGTGTGCATGTGATCATTGCGATCCAAACGGAACAACATGCGATACGCATTTTGATCACTGGTTGCTGGCTTGTCTAAATGCAGATAAAATAATAGCTAAAATTGACATCCCTACTGTAAGTGAAAGAGTCTTAGATTTCCAACTAATATCAGTAAGTTCAGCAGTAAAGCGTAAGTCTGTTTGACAAAGAAATCTCATATCAGCAGCTTGTAAACTGTACCGATATCTATTCTGCTTTGGTTAAAGAAATCCAAATTGCAGTATTGCTAAACCTGTTCCTGACATAGAAAGCTCAGGACAGGGTTATAGATATATATATATATATATATGTAGACCTGGGTGATGCTCCCCTTTCTACAATGTAAAGGCCTTACAAAGTATTGTTAGAGTGATGTAATTAACCTAAATTTTAGCTGCATCTACAAGCAAAGAGAGCTACCTCGCGATCAAAACTGTTTACTCGCTGAAGAGCCAGCATTTATGCATATGAGGGACGTAACTATAGATGCTTAGACAAATCTATTTCCTTACTCTGTAAACAAATAGAATAAGTTGTGTAAAGTAAAAAGAGTTCCATGAGTAAAATTAGCAAATGCCAAAACACAGTTGCATTTTACTTAATGTAACATCAAGTTCTTGAAAGACTTCAAGTATAGGCGCCCCCTTTTAACCTGTTTAAGTCAAGTCAAGTCAAGTCACCTTTATTTATATAGCGCTTTTTACAATACAGATTGTATCAAAGCGCTTCACAGTGATAACATGAAAACAATATAACAAAGTTTGTTTCTAAAAGATATTGCGTCAACGTCCACCTTAAGTAAGGCAGATCAATAATATTGTTGAATATTAAATGTCCCCAACTAAGCAAGCAAAAAGCCAAGGCAACAGTGGCAAGGAACCAAAACTCCATCAGGGACAGAATGGAGAAAAAAACCTTGGGAGAAACCAGGCTCAGTCGGGGGGCCAGTTCTCCTCTGGCCAACGAAGGAACAGTGCATGATTCGGGCAGCATTACAAGTCAGATTGGATCAGAACATTTAGAGTATTTTTTTGGAAGTCCAAGTATGCACGCCGGTCTTAAGACGAGTTGTTGAGGATCAGTGCCGTCCACCATAGAGAGTCCATATCGCCCGTGTTGAGTCGTCACTTCATAGGCTTTGTGATTGGAGCATCTGAAGTTTCCGTGAGAGGCTGGATACAAACTGGAGCTGACGAACGCCATTTTCTCGGGACTCGCGTCCCGAGATAACAGCAGAAAAGCAAAGGGAAAATAATTAGCGTAGCTGCTGTTCATAATGATGATTTCCATAACACAGGCGTAAATGACAAAACATGAAGACAGTGACTCTTGCGTCCCAAAATCAACATGCATAACTTTAAACATGCATAACTCATTTAAAAGGGTGCAGACATTCTTCAGGTACTGTCAAATTGTTCTGACATGCTCGGGTTCCCATGACAACGACTTCACAGGAAGCGCTAACTCGTGATGTCACTTTGTAAACAAACCAGCCTAGGTTGCTAAGCTATCCTAGCCTAGCATCCATCCAGCTTACGCTAAGCTAACCTAGCATCCATCCAGCCTATGCTAAGCTAAGCTAACCTAGCATCCATCCAGCTTACGCTAAGCTAACCTAACCTAGCATCCATCCAGCTTAAGCTAAGCTAAGCTAACCTAGCATCCATCCAGCTTACGCTAAGATAACCTAACCTAGCATCCATCCAGCTTACGCTAAGATAACCTAACCTAGCATCCATCCAGCTTAGGCTAAGTTAAATAATAACTTTTACAGTTAGCAGTTAACAGCTAGCATCATTTACTTGAAGCCGTAATTACAGCTTTTGTTGATACAGTGCAAAGTATTGTAAAATACTTTCTTTAAACCAGTTAGGGTTTGTAATTGTTCACTTTCCATACTTTCAATTCTTCTCAGCTACAGTTCACCTTCACTAGTTTAGGCGTAGTCCTTGCGGAGCACTGTAGGCAAAATTTACAGATGCCCCGCCAATTAAACTTACGTTTAATTACATATAAAATGTGTAGCTAGAGAAGAATCAGTATAGTAATGAGAATTTTCATTAGCATGTTGACTAAACCTTTGGAGGGACACACACAGAGTGGTCTTGAACACGCAACCGCGGTTACCAACTATGGCGTGTTGGTCCAAGCAAATCCAAAGCTTGGTCACTAGTGCTACTGACTATTCTCACATTCAGATCATTCCCGCTGTTTTGACCACTCACCTAAGTTTTATTTTTATTTTTTATTTTTACTTTAATAATAATAGCAGTCAGCTATTACTTTGTCTTTTCAAAGTATCATCTATATGATTTAATTCCATTTCCTCTCTTGTTGGAATGTGCTTCCATTTCCCATAGGGCCCAGAAAGGAAACAGAGACACCTTTATTTGTGATTTTGTTTATTTTCAACAAGTTCACTCACTTTTATGACCCTGCACCACAAGTAATTTCAAAGATTACTAGGGCATAACTATAGTCCTGAGGATTGATAATAAGCATAATTTGAATAGGAAAGTTTTTTTTCTTCCCCTATCATTCACTTCGTCAAGCCGTAGTGAACCACTACTTAAGTCCAGAGAAATAATGTAGTCATAAGAACCATCTTCAGTCATTTATTTCATCTTGGCTATGCCCTTTCCAGGAATACTCTCGGAACCAACATAAGTCTTAGCCTCCTAACATCCACAGCTTAGATAAGGATACAAGACACACTTCACTGTCTAGCTACACGTAACACACATAGCTTTATGCTACATTCCTAGCGAACCCATTAAATCGTGGTTCTAAACTTTTAGGGTCATGCATTAGTCTCACCACGTATGACAAAATGTCACAGAGCCCCTGCTTAACCTGACCTTAACCTTCCAGCTTACTAAAGGCTATGACAAACCAATGGACACTGTCTGAAACCACCTCTCATACCCCTCCAACCACCCACGAATGCCGTCTGCACCCAGCGACAACCGGTGCCCCAGACAACCTACGTCAACAAGCACATGCTGCGTGCACAGGACAACATTCAGCGTTCTGCACCTGATGCCACCACTGCGCCACAGCTTGTGGTGCCACAGTGCAAAAGGGGGGTCATGCCAATGTATGCCCATGACGCACCATGTGCTGCACACCGCAGCACCAGAGACACTTGCAAGACACAGAAGCAAGTGGCATACCGGCGTCCTCAAAGCAAAAAGACTGTCCTAGCCAACCAAGGACGACACTCGCTGAAATTTTTCCTCCCTTTCTCTTTCTCTCTCCCTTTCCCTTTACCAGGTTGCTGCGGTGCTTCCAGCCAACCAGAGGGCAGCCGCAATCAGACATCTCACCAGGTCCGGCATCAGGCATCGTCCTAAGGGAACAACCAGGACTCCTTCCCTGCCGGACCCGCAATCAGAAAGTGTATGTGCCACCTGATCCTCGCAACGCCTACAGAACACACTGCCCCAGCGTAACAACACAATACAGCTGGGCAGGTGCCGAGGGACAGAGAACGCCCTCACTCACGCTGAGGCCGATGTCGAGCCCATGCTCGACCAACTATCACACAAGTTAGGTGGACACCACCACCGCTCCAAACTGTTTCTGGGAGCTTTGCCCGGAGCCGTCACCACTCTGTTTAACACTTGTATGTCCAGTGTGAATACAGTGAACCTAGCCACCGTGAGGCGGCATGTAGCCGAAATTCAGACTGAGATTCCACAGATAAAAGAGCAACTCACAACAGAGTGCATCCCTGCAGACCATCGACAAGACACTAAAGGGAATTGTGGTAATTTTCAACACTCACAGCGTTCTGCTGACCCAGACGGTGAACTCCATAAAACAGCTGTTTACTGTCTTCCCGAATGACTTTGCTCAAACTCAGCTGGTAACAGCCCTGATGACAGACACTCTGCTGGAGGTGAACTCCTCCATCGACAGCCTCGCCATGGGTAGAATTCCACCGCACCTGATACCCTTAAGCCTCATGCAAACCGTGCTGGCGTCCGCCATCACCAAGCCAACTGACTCTTTACAAATACACCTTGCCTACTCTCTGGGTATTGCCAGCCCACTCTGCGTCGACCCCAAGCAGAGAGAAGTGGGTTTTGCTCCTGAACTTGACCATCATAGAGTCAAGCCGAGTCTACCGGCTCAAGAACATTGTCAATGTCAGCTTTTGAAAAGTAACACCCACATCAAGATCCACACGCCGGACGTGGTTGACTTCAACGACAGCTACACAAAAGTGTCCTTAGCAGCCGAACCTGTACGTGTGCCCATTGACCAAAGACATTCACTATCTCTGCCCTAACAAACCCTTCCTCAGAGACGACACTGATGGAATATGCAGGCTGCAGATCAGCGACACCCGCTGCCCTCTCGAAGCTAAGCCTCGCACTCAAGTCATCGAGACCCAAGCAGAGATTATAGGTGACAGGGCTCGTTAACACTCCTGTACGCGCACAGCTGCACTCACTTACGACCAGAATGACACCGACACCTGTGTCACCTCGCTCCACCAGAGCATGTGAATCCAAGTACCGAAAGGCGCCATCCTTCACCTTAACGACCTGGCATGGTACAATCTTCCAAGCAAAGAGTACCAATTAGAACTGGAAATCCTATCCTTCTCCAGGAACCACACTTTCACCCTAACTCCAGAACGGGAATTGTGGTTTGCGCAAAGGGGGGGGGCAGCAAATTGACATTGCTTCTATCAACACAGACCTCCGAGCTTTGTCTCAACTGCCCTACTTAACTGCCTCACCTACTGTCCAATCCTGGACTGCGGCCGACCCTACGCTGGGTACCTCTATCAACCACACCCTGATGCTCGACAGTCATCCTGCGCAGGAGGCTCAACGAGGTGCGAACATCTACAGCCAAGCCCACGGGACCCTCAGGAAGAGGGTACCAAGCTGGAGGCTGCGTCTAACTTAATCAAGCTGAGCCCTCAGCCTCAGCCTGAGAGCACCTGCTACCCGATCATCATGATTCACCTTTCATCCGTCCATTGTGATGATTGTTGTCCGCTTAAGTCCACACAGGGACTTCATCAGACAAAAAGGGGGGACTGTAAGGACTGGGCTAAAAGGGAATCTAAATAGCTAAATACCTCCTTGCTAAAATCCCAAAGCCTTTAGCACCAAAAGGCCTGGAACTTGAAAAAACACACACAAACACACACACACGCACACATCCCCCACAGCTGACACCCACACTCAGGACAGAGCGTGGTGTCCGCTTACAAGACATTAAGACATTTTATGACTGATCGGAATGTCCCACAGGAAGTGGATTCTAAAGAGAAAAGAAACTTCCCTTTTTATTTAAAAGACATTTAACCAGATATATTCAATGTGTTTTATGTGTGTCTGTTTGCCCATGTCACATTGGAATGACTATGATTTTTCCGTAACTTAAAAGTGAATTATAAATACCCTAGATGTATTTTAATGTAAATGTTTACCTATAACAGTCGTGTTTGATATCGTAAAAATGCCCTGGACTTGACTCAGCCAGATATATGTATGAACACACCGTAAAAGGTATGATTATGTGCATAACACATCTCTGCAGTAGAAATGACCATTCCTAACGCAGGTCATAATTTAATTAGACAAGCAGTCTGACAAGACAAAGAGTAATACAAACCAAAGTCCCGCCTGTGTATTCCAACCCTCTTATTGGCCAAGCCAACAGGAAGAGGCTGGATTTCTCCAAGGTGATAAATGACGCTTCCCCTCTCTTACGCTCTCTCTCGTACCTCACCTCCGTGGATTCACCATGTGATCCTCTCTCGTGATCCCCGCCCCGGGGATCTTTTCTGTTCTTTGTTTTGTTTTGTTGAGTTTTGTTTTCTGTATTCGACTCTGTTTACTTCCACGAAGGGAAATTAACTTAGTCTGAATTAGTCCTTTGGTAACTTTACATCAAAGACCTTTTAAGCTTTAAAATTGCGCGCTCTCCGGACACACCCGCACACCACGTGACGCTCCAACGCCACACATGCGCGCTCCTCGGACAAGCCGCAACCACGTGACGCTCCAACGGAACACACAAGACACGCAGCTCATTCACGCAGCCGTGTTCAGCCACCTAAGAACCAAAATGCAAGTATTCGTTTATCGAGTCTTCAGAGCAGTAAGATTGTGTTTTTCCGGGTGTCTCTCAATGGTCTTAAAGTCTGTAATTTGCCACTGATACCTCCAGTCTCTCTCCATCTCTCTCTCCCTGTTTCTTTCACTCTCAGATCCTTTTAGTGTTTTGTTCATTGTCGTTGTATTGTGTTTGTAAATACATGTATTCATTGTAACGCTTAGCAACCGTATACGTAGCTTCCTTATTAAATTCACTATATTCATTAATTGATTCTGAATTGTATGCTCATTTTTCAAGTCCCTTTAAGTGTCAAAGATCTTATATAGCTACAGGCTAATAAATTAAAGATACTTTACAGAGTATTTGCTTATAGGGCAGGAAACCCCATTCTTGTGGTCCCAGAATTGCGTTTCCTGAAATCCTATAAAGTAGGATGAAATTGTGGATCAACCACAAATATTATTCTGACAATTGAGCTAATTTTAACCTGTCTGTAAAATATCTGTACCTCGGTGGTTGATCATAATCCCTTGTGGTTAAAATCTGATGTATAGATATGAATGCAGATGCAGGTAACAGATCATCCCCCTCGTTGGGCGATTTAACATGTATAAGTATCTGGTTCAAACCTGTATGAATAATTATTAATTATGAATTATTAATTATTGAATACATATTCCCCAAAACGACCCAGATACCTTACATTTGTAAACACAAACATCATACAACCCTGTCTATCTTTAACTTGTGCAAACTGCAAAGTTGCAAACATTCTGAAACAAAATAATACAATAAATAAATAATACTGAGGTGCATTGAACATAGGTTGTTAGGAATGCATACTTGAATATAAAGTATGAAACAAACATGACACTTGAAGTGTGTTGAACATAAAAATGAATAAGACAATCCCTGAATACTGTAAACACTGTATTTGGTCTTTAAAGGGTTAGTTCGGTATTTTACACCAAAAGCCCTGTTTTAAGATCTTTTCTGATGAAATAGAACGGTTAAGATTTAAATTTTGACAAATGCTGTTGTCCCGAGAATTTTAGGTTTGTGTGTTAGCACCCCCCACCTCCACAATGGTTGTCTATGAGCACTGGAACAATCATTCATAAAACGCATTAAACTTTAGTTCACAAAGACGTGAAACCCACCGAGTGGTCAGGGATGTTCACTGATATGCTCACACAAAAATCGCTGCAAAAGATGCTTTCCAACAGGTTTTATCGTAGTGTTTGGCGCGACTCCATTGACTTGACTTGGTACAAAAACTACGATAAAACCCGTGTTGTTGTTGTGTGAAATCGTGCGCGCGCGGCAGCCGGATGCAGCTGATATTTTCTTTTAGCTCATTACAGACAGTTTTCACACAAAAAAGGGAAGAAATGACATGCATTGTGAACGTCAGACTTATAATCATTTTCGTTCCATCTCGTCTCGTCAACGAAAACTCGGAAACATCTCGTCATGTTTTAGTCACCTTAGAGCCATTTTTAGCTAGTCATCGTCGCGTTATCGTCAGAGAATGAACGTGAGAGAATGGCGCGAGACCGGTGGCGACACCTGCGTGACTACATAGACAGTAAAAGAAATGAACACAGCGACCCCATAGACTTCAACGGAGAAAAGTGAAGCCCATTACAAGCACTCACTTCCTGATTGCCAAGCGTACTGCGCAGGCTCAAACTGAGCTTGACGACGTAGATGTGACGTGAGCATCCTGTCTCACAGTTGTACGTCTTCTAGTAGCTGGCCAAGTGAATCTGAATCATTCCCTTACGAATCTTGCAGAGCCGGAGATCGTGAGGATTAGCTGTCCATAAGCTAGCAGCAGGAGCAACTTTACAACTCTCTATGGGCTTCTCCCTTGACTTTATTCTTCCACGTCCCCCCGATTGCGCGTGAGTTTCTACTTCTGTCTATACGGTAATTTCTCTACTGTGCGGCAGAGAGTTGCGTGTTATGACGCAATCGTTAGCCTATTTTTACAAAAACTGCTTCTACGCCCCATAACGTAAGATACAAGGTAATGGAGCCTTTTATACATTGTCGTGTTTCTTTAGAAATAAACAATGGACAAATGAAGTCTTTAAACGCCTCAGATGTAAAGTTATTCACTGTCAAAGTGACGCCAAAATGAATGGGAGTCAATGGAATGCTAACAGCAGGTGAAGGCTTGTTAGCCAATGGCGGCCCCGGGGAGACTTCAGTTTCCAGCTGGTGGATTACCCCCTTGGTCTCATATCTCTCACGGAGGACTGGAAGCATAAAAGGAGGAGCCATGAAAGTGAAGGACGAGAGAAGCCAGGCCTGGATTTTATGTTGTTTTGTTTCTGTTTTATTATATGTGGCAGGAGTCATCTGTGAGGAACTGCTGCCTTTACTTTCGTTTTGTATTTGTTTATTTTATTCACCGGTTCCCTGCCGCCTCCTTCCCCCAACTGTGTTACAAACATTTTAATAGGCCTTTAACCCTCTGGGGTTTGAGGTGTTTTCTGGGCCCTGGAGGTGTTCTGACATGCTCTGAGATTTGTGCTTATTTCTGTCACTTGTGACATTTTCATGGCTAAAGTCTGATTACACTGTATTTAGCACAAACTCTGCTAAAATATGTCAGCAGCATGTATGTAAAAGTTAGTAGTTTTGAGATAATGATGTTTATGCATGGTTTGTGAAAAAAACTAAAAGAAAAATCACTGAAATAAGGTCATGAAACCCATACTGATTATTTCTTCACAAGACTTTTGAAAATTGTATCACGCAGCCTAGAATATTTGCTCCAAAACTATGTGAAAATCATCCTGCATACTCATTTAGATAAAACAATATATTGATTTAAAATTTGTAAGACATGTTTTGTGTAAGAAAGCTCTATGCGAGGAGGCGTGAATCATCATGAATATTGATGTGTTTCACACCTGAGAAAGACAAAGACCCTCCCATAATGGCCCTATCAGGTGCTATCAGGCCCTATCATTATGAGGAACCTTGCACAAAGAATGATATTCAATGACATGAAATCCATCTAAATTTAAACTTGGGCCTGTCATCGCTGCTCGCAGCTATATTTTTTATTGTGTTATGCACTACTGGACCACCGTAGGATACATTTCTCATAGGAAAGGACACAAATTAATTAAATGACCCATGTCAGAAACTTTTTGATTCAAGCTGTCAAATTGACTTTCTATAATCAAGCTGTTCTGCCAAACATTCTTTTCTCATTCATTTATTAAATAAAACAATTTTACAAGATTGAACATGTAAAGGGGGGTAAACCTCTGAAGCAGACACAATATATAAAAGGCAATATGACAAATAAAGCAAAACAATGGATGTTAATCATTGAAATACTCCAAAACATTAGGCATTGCAAAAAAAAATTGCTTTGTTCATATAGATGAAAATACAATTAAAACGATAAGTTGTCAAATTAGAGTTTACATTTTTACATCACAGTAATGGAAAACTATTTATTTTGTGTCTCTCTTCCCATTATGGAATTTTTAGTGTTTCTCTCTGGATGCAAAAGAATAATGTAGCACTTTGGAGCAAATATGGCTACCAGTAATCCAAAACTGGAAGCTAAAATGGCAAATATCTCCACAGCTACTGCATATTTCCCTGGTGAGCTCACATATGCTGGAACAAATGCAATCCACACAGCACAGAAGATTAACATGCTGAAAGTGATGAACTTTGCTTCATTAAAATTATCTGGAAGATTTCTCGCTAGGAAGGCTAAAAGGAAACTTACTGCTGCCAACAGTCCAATGTATCCCAGCAAAATAGAAAAACCAGCCACTGAGCCAATAGCACATTCATATACTATTTTAGAGCGGGTGTACTGGTTGTTTTTATGGGGTGTTGGAGAGGCAGTTGATAGCCAGACTGCACATATCACAATCTGGAGGGCTGTTAGGACCAGAACTGTGCATCTTTGTTGAACTGATCCAAACCATTTCATTGCTCCTTTGCCTTCTGGTCGAGAGGACTTGAACACAGCTATTACCACCATAGTCTTGACCAGGATGCTGGAGACACACAGGACAAAGCTTATGCCAAACACAGCATGTCTTAACTGACATGTCCACTGCTCCGGCCGGCCAATGAATAGCAGAACACACAGGAAACACAGTTTGAGTGACACCAGGAGCAGGAAGCTGAGCTCTGAATTGTTGGCACGTACTATGGGAGTGTTACGGTGATGAGCGAAAATGACCATCACAAGAGCACAGAAACAGGTGCCTAGCAAGGAAGCAGTGGTCAGAGACATGCCCAGAGGTTCCTCATAGGACAGAAACTCAACTTCTTTGGGGACACACTGATCATTATCTGGATTGGACCAGAAGTCATCTGGACACGCTGTGCACTCAATAGCATCTGTTATAAAGACACAAAAATTAAAGAAAAAATCAAAAAGAGAAAATTTCACTTTCACGTTATATTATATGATTTACCTGTTGCATTAGAAATCTCTCCATCTCCGCATGGCAGGCAGTCAAAACAGCAGACAGGAAGGCCCTTCCTTGTTGCTCGTCTGGTGCCTGGGGAGCAGCTCTCGCTGCACACAGACCGTGGGGGCTGAAAGAGACACCACCTGTTACTAATCATGTGTTTGTCATCTCTTTTACATAATGACACATCTTATTGCTTTGACTAGTATTCAGACTACATATCTGCAAAAAGGATGACATTAACATGCTATGTTAGTTACTTTTTTTGTCTCAAAGTTCCAGTAAATTGCTTCCTCATCCAGTGTAAGCACCATCCCTGTTGCTGCCCCTTCGTTTACTACACCGATTTTGTGGATCGTTATTGATCCATCAGAGCTTGGGTGCCAGTTCAACACATCATAGATGGCTAGAGCATCACCATTCTTATCAAATGACACATGATCCCCAAAGCCTGTGGTGAAGTTCGCTTTCTGGAGGTAGTGAACCAGCTGTGCAGTTTGTAGACAGGACAGGTTTTATGTTTATCTTGAAATTGAAATAATGTAGAGTACACATTTTCCACCAATTCTATTTGCCTAGAGAGAATCTGCACTATACCAATGGTCCTTACCTGCCAGGGTTTCAGGTTGATTTTATCGGCACATCTGTTCCCACTGAATGGTCCTTTACCTTCCTGACACTGCATCAAGTCATGAAGCGCATGTGCCAGGGCATAAACTGCCTTATAGACATTATAAGATGCCCTCAATCCTGAAACATCAGTGTATGATGTGTCCGTGGTGGTTAGATCCTCCTGTCCAGTACACACCTTTTTCACTTGCTCTCCATCTGTCTGTTTACTCCTAGTTTCAAAACTGCACTCAAACATGTTCTCCCAGAAGATCCTCAACATATTATTTCTTGGATCATTGCTGGGACGGAGACGTAGCAGATAGTCATGAAGCCCCTGAATCTCTCCACGTCTGATAGCAATGCCCAGTGTGCCTGCCAGGAAGGGCAGGAAACGTGGAGTGTGGTATTCAAGAGAGGTGGCCCAAGCTTCACTCGCAATCCACTGCCTTCCTGTCATGTTCTGCAACACCACCTCATCCATCAAAGGTATCAGAAAGGATGAAAGAGCAAAAACAACCACCACTCTTGCTGTACAGGCCTGAATCACTCCCATTATACGCTGAATATCTCTGGGGTTGTGATCATTGGGCAGAATTTCAGAAAAAGCAATACAATGTCCAAACAGCTGCATTTCCTGTTGGAAGGACTGAGCAGCGTAGATGCCATAGTCATCATTACTGTAGAGTAGACCAACCCAGTTCCATCCAAAATGCCTCAAGATCTGAATCATAGCCCGCACCTGGAAGGCATCACTGGGGATCGTTCTGAAGAAAGAGGGGTACTTTTTCCTGTCACTCAAACAGGAGCAGGTGGCATAGTGACTAACCTAATTAGGGGAGATATAGAGAGAGAAGAGAGCATGAGACCGAAAAATAGTGACGATCAGAAAAAAATTTGTCATTTAGATTTTTTATATATTATAAATATGAGTGAGAAAGAAACTTCTGGAAGGCTACAAGATGACAAAAAAAACTGAAAAGTGCTACAATAATGCTAAATATCAATGCGTTATAAATGCTAAAAAATATTTTTACTTTTTGTAATCCCATCTTACTATAGGTACTCGAAACAGCCCCAGAACACTAGATATCGCAATGGAAGGAGTTGAACTTGCATCCCCCACAATCCCAACCACCGGAGGAGGGCCAGTGCAGTTTAAGCTGGAGAAGGACTCTTCTGTCCCACTAGCCAGGGATATGGCAGCCCGGAATGCCATTCCTAGCATCACACAGTTGTCATAAAGATGGTAACCAAGAGTGATGTTAGGCAGTAGGTTGGGATTCTTATTAATCTCATCTATTGCAAAAGCCATGGTCTGTGCATGCTGAAAGCCTTCCATATTAAATCTAAAAAAATAAAAATGATCATAATGATTATTAAAGATATTAATAACCACAAGTCAAATTAATACAAGTATTAATACATAGCAAAGTTCACACATCACTTCAGGATCCTTCCTATTATGCACACTTGGTTAGATATACAGCATTCTCAATACAGATTTTTGGCCAAGGCTGCATTACTGCTATCAACACATAATTTGCACATATTTGGTAAAAGAGGGTAAGGTGAACACAATATTTTTATTTATTGTTCCACTACTACTTATTTTTCCTCTCATTAATCTTATTATTATGAATCGTATGTTAAATCTTTCTATACTTTTATAGTTATGTAGTCAGTCTGACTCACTTTTCACAGTATGGTCTTTCTGGTTCCATTCTAAAGTTCAGATCTGGGAACACTGTGAAAAAGTGAACATGAAACAGGCCTCCAAGTATAACATCTCCATCCTGGTACATTCCATTCAATGTGAAGCGTCCCTGGAGCTGACAGGTACCTGATCTGAGGATGGAAGCTGCAGAGATACAGTTAAAGGACAGGTAAAGAGAAATATACAGAGTGATCCACATCTCTCTCTCTCTCTCTCTTTCTGATCCACTCACCCACTTGGCACACTAATTTATGATGAAAGTTGTGTGGGGTGTTGCTTGAAATTAGCATGCTTGGCGCATGGAAATCAGGTGTCCCTGGAAATCAGAACGTCACACTCTCATCCCTCCTAATAAAGGCAAGGCAAGAAAACAGCACTGATGGAATAATGGACATTTGCAGGCACAATATATTGTTGCTCAGAGAGACTGCATGAAGGCTTATTTAAAGATGTTGAGCTGAGAAACAATTGGTTTTATAGTTAAAGGATAAGAATCAATACATTTAGTTATCCATGATTTTACTTAAGTGTTTTTTTCTCAGAATTCCTCTAGATGTCAGTCATGCATTTCACTTTGACTACTACTTGCTGAGCAATAGACAGAGTCCTGCACGGGTCCATTTTTGGAGACCCGCCCCCGCCCGTACCCGCAAAGTTCGGCACCAGATCTGACCCGTCACCCGTGATAATATCAAAATTAAATCCGCACCCGCCCAGACCCGTTAATATTTGGCCCGTTACCCGACCCGTGCTAAATCGCACGTTAAAATCATTCCAATTAAAGTGCTTTATTTTTTATCTCACACCTCTCTCAACATCACAATAGCCTCATGAATGGGCTAATGAAACAGGCTAAAGTGTGCTTTGTTTTGCGCCATTCAAGTATCGGCACCTAAATAGGCTATGGAACCTGATAACATTAGCCTATATGCAAATAGACCTAGTAATGAAAAAAAAAAGAACAAGAAACCCTAACCGTAACCCACAAACAATAGCCTATAGGCCTATGCCTATGCATTTACTTTCCCTTAAGGTTACTGTGCAGGAAAAGGATATCGTCCAAAGTCCCAGGTTTAAGTTGCGTTCTCCGTTCTTGAATTATAAATCCAGCTGTGGAAAAGTCTCCCTCACTCGCAGCCCTCGTTGTTGCGTATGTGTAATGGTAATTTAGACACAAATACTGCACATCATCCGCTACTACCCGCCCGCAAGGAGTTCATTATCCAGCCTGATCTCACGGCAATTTGTACATATTTTACGAATTACCAAATTCGTATGAATTTGTATGAATGACCTACCCCTGACCCCGCCCCTAAACCTATACCGATCACGTGGGTTTAGACAAATTCGTATGAATTAGCCACATTTTAATCACTCGTACGAATTCGTTCTAATTGGTCGTGAGCAGTGGCGATTTTTTTAAGACTGCAAGGGAAGCTCAGCTTCCCCTATAATGTCAAAAAATTAATGGTCAAATGTGTACTATTGTGTTAACATTTTATTGACTAAAAATAGGTTAGAACACGGCCATCTCGAAGACGAGTTCGTTCAGAATCAGCTACATATAGCAGGTCGGCTGACTCGATCTCCTTCTCATACATTCCCGTAGCGCGTCACAGAGCATTTCCCAATGGCATTTCCCCGTTGAAGCTCAGCGTCCATTGACTTCAATGGGGCTGCTTTGAACAGTTTTTTTCAGTGCTGCGAAACTAGACGGTCATTGGATAAATGCTGCGATTATGTCCCGCCCACGGACGCCCGGCGTCTCTGGGGTGAATAGGGAGGCTGGCCTGGAGTCCGGGCGTCTGCGTGTTGATTGGAGGACTGCATCTCCTTTTGATTGACAGCGATTTCGCACAATAAAAAGTAGCTGACTTGCTGAAGCTATTCGAGATTTCGGTCTCAGTCTCATCGCGGATTTTGCAAGTGTACTCGAAAGACGAACTGCTGTAACATATTTCTTGGTATTTGCAATTTTCCTCATTCATTTCATAGTTGTCGATGTCAGGTGCCTTGTTACATGTGCGGGCGTGGTGTTTGAGTCACGGCACATCTGTCTAGTTTGGTTTCGGTTTTGTGTCGGGATTCGGACATGCATGCTCCGCGTGTTTGTTCATAACGTTCTGTCTTGTCGTGTTCGCGTGCAATTTCGTGTTCACTCTGTCCACGTGTGTTGTTTTTTGTGTAGCACGCGGTTCGTGTTTACATCGGCCGCGTGCTTTCATGTCATGTTTTGTCTTGTGCTGTGTAGCACACAGCTTGTGTTTTACACTAGCTGTGCCCAGATAGCACAAGTCTATTTGATTTGATATTTACATCTGGAAGACGTATTTTAAAGAGTGTTTGCTCATCTGCAAGACGTCTATTGGACGTTTCCTGTCAGAAGTCAAATAGACGTTTAGAAGATGTCTTTAAGATGTAATGATTTAGAATGCATGTTAAACTGACATCTTCTAAACGTCTATTTGACATCTGACAGGAAATGTCCAATAGACGTCTTGCAGATGAGCAAACACTCTTTAAAATACGTCTTCCAGATGTAAATATTACATCAAATAGACTTGTGCTATCTGGGTGTGCTTTCATGTTGTCATGTTCTGTGGGAACACGTGGCTTATGTGTGTTCTCATTGTTCTTCATGTCTCATTTTGTGTGAGCACAATAGCTGGGTTTCAGTCACCTGATTATGATGGTCTCGCATCTTTAATCAGTCACCTGATTAAAGATGCGAGATACAGCTTCCTGCACAACGAAGGCGGGGCGATTTCAGATGGAGGGCAGGAAGTAAACATGGAGAATACATCTATGGAGGAAACCGTTGCGGAGAGACCGTATTGTATGAATTTAGAACCAGTTTCAAGAAATAGATACAAGGAGTTAGAAAACGCATATGTTGGATGTGACCCGTTCCTCATGAAGATGAGTGACTTTTCGGTCGAACTTGAAGATTTGCCGACAGTGGAGGCTGTTGACATCACCAACTATCTGGTCCTTCAGACATCATACTACACCAGACAGCAAATGAAGGCATATAAAAGTCTGGAGGCGTACAACTTTTTTGTCAGCGGGTGGGTCCACAACCTCGGTACCAAACGGCTCCACGATGATCATCGTTTGGTCTTCGCCAGGGTGAGTGTTTGTTCTTATATTGCTTTATGTGTTAAGATGCTAGCAGTAACGTCTATAATGTCAACAAACATGCAACACATCTTAACGACGACGTTAGACTGACAATCGTTTATGTTTGAAGGTAAACCACTCTCAGAGATCAGGCGAAACACCTCTGAAGACCTGGGTTATTGCGAAGGGGGATGGAGAAGTCATTGCAGCTCATTGCATTTGCATGGCAGGGTAAGTAATTTATGTAGGCTAGGATGTTTAACGTTACCACGAGATCTTTATCTCTCTCACACACTGCTAGCATACTGGAGAGAGCTTTAAAGGGGTCATGAACTGGATTGTTTTATTATTTTATAATGTTGCCTGGGGTGCCCTTATAATGTTGGTATGGTTTTTATATCAAATATTGTCATAGTTTGGAAATAACATGCATTTTTCCTAGCCGGATTTTAGCCTCTGATTTGAACGCTCTGGGCTATATTGCACATCATCAAAATGGGCTGATATAGATTGTACTTTTCCCCTGGTGTAGATTGTATTTGAGGTAAAAAAAAAAAAAAAATTTATATTGCATTCTATTCACAGACTATCAGAATCGTGTTCTCATGTAGGGGCAGTTCTTTTTTCCATTGAAGTTGGGGTAAAGATGCGAGATACAGCTTCCTGCACAACAGAGCAGTGCAAGTGGCCGATGCCATCACATGTAAAAAAGGTAAGGTGACACGTTCTCTGCAAACCAAATGTGGGACAGAGAATGTTATTTTTGGGACACTGTGTAACTGTAGGCTAAATTATGATGTTAAATTAATGTTTATATCGTCTACATTTACCTAAGAGGGGACTTTCATTATATTCCATCAAACCTAATGTTGGGGATTATTAAATTATTTCTATTCTATATTCTGCATTAATATGTGTAGCTTGTGACAATGTGGTCAGTCACAATTTCCCTGTTGGACAAAGAGAAGCTAAGAAGCACAGTTCGGCATCTCAATCCTGTGATGATAGCCTTACCTGTTTTGCTCACAGCCATAGGATAAACGCCAGATTTATACTGAATATAGATATGTTATGGTTATGGACCACAGAAATGTGGACTTAATGATCTTCTTTGTGTTAACTTATTTTCAGATTCCTGCTGCTCCAGTGGCTCTCATCGACTTCTCTTCTGCTAAAGCCAAAAAAAAAAAAGCTTGATCATTCCATTGATGGCAGGACAACTGAAAACCAGGTTGGGAAATCACTTTCATGCCCAAGAGTGAAGAGAGCGTCAGAAACATATGCTAGTTTTTTTGAGACTTTAAGCAAAAACTGTCCAAGGAGTGCAGCAATGATGGCTAGGGAGCCTTACTACAAAGAATTCATCCCCAAATCTAGTATGCTTCCTAAAACTGTTCATGAATACAGAACACCAGAGACTCTGCAGCTACCCCCCAAAGAGCTTGGAGAGCTATGCCAGGTATTCCAGCTAGAAGAACTCATCATGTCCCAGGTCCAGGCTGTAGAGAGGGCAACTCGCAGTCAGAGTGCAAGCAGGATTTGGTTGAGGCAAAGAGCTGGACGCATAACTGCTTCCAAGCTGAAACAAGCTATTAAGACCAACCCCCAGCAACCATCCAAGAGCTTGATCAAGGCCATATGCTACCCAGAAGCATATAGGTTCACCACAGTCACTACAAGGTATTTAGGGTTTGAATTAGGGTAAGGCAGAGGTAAGGATGCGTGTAAACAGTGTTTATGTCCAGAAAAAGAAACACTGACAACAGAGGGTATCATTTGGATAAAAAAGAAGCTTGTCTATTAAGTAAATGTATCTTATTAAATGAAGTGTATAGTAACACATTGCTTTGGTGCGCGTTAGTTATTAGTTATAGGGTTATAAGACTAGGGTTATGCAGGAGTAGAACTAAGTATAGGGGTTAGGGTAATGGCATTTAAATCACTGAACTAAATCACCAATACTAAGTAATCATTTCCTTTTCATGTTTTGCATGTGTACTGTGTACAGTTATTATGGATGCAAACATGAAGCACAAGCCAGAGGAGTGTATGAGAAGCTGATGGGTCGGGAGCATGCAGGCTTCTCCTGTATGTACAGTGGTCTTGGCTGAACCCCAAGTGGCCATACATGGGGTCCTCCCCTGATGGGATTGTCGGTTGTGACTGTCACAGAACTGGAATCTGCGAGATTAAGGTAATATTACAGTCTCTGTTGTAGTAAAGTCCCTAAATCTCGTGTCTGAGTCATGTCTCAAGTCCTAAACTGGGCAAAAAGGTATGGAAGAATTAATTGGCCTTTAATATTTGTAACCCACAGAAGACAATCTACAAATGTGTACAATGATGCGCAAATATTTCACTATCTGCAAATGTGTATATTTACATTTGTGATACGTAAAAGCATATCCACAAAAATACAGGGTGATGTGTACAACACAAAACTGTTTTTACACATTTGCAGATTACTTCCTGTGAATTTGTGGGTCATGTTACATTTGTAAGTTCCTTTTTACACATTTGTGGAATTTTGTCCAATGTGTCCTGCGGAGATCTGTAAATAAACATATACACAAATATCTCACGATTTGCAAATAGACACAATTAAATCTGTACAAATATCTTTTTATTTCACATACAAATTGTGATTTACGCATTTGTGGATCCATTTCTACACACAAAACTGTTTTTACACATTTGCAAATTACTTCCTGTGAATTTGTGGGTCACGTTACATTTGCAACTCCTTTTTACACATTTGTGGAATTTTGTCCAATGTGTACTGCAGAGATATGTAAATAAACATATACACAAATATCTCTCAACCTAAAACATGTATTTTTACATTTGTGTTGTGTAAAATCATATTCACAAAAATAATGTGTGATTTGTAAATACACACAATTTAATCTGTACAAATATCTTTTTATTTCACATACAAAGTGTGATTTACGCTTTTGTGGATCCATTTCTACACACAAAACTGTTTTTACGCATTTGTGGATTGCTTCCGGGCAATTTGCAGGTCACGTGACATTTGCAACTCCTTTGTACACATTTGTGGATTTTTGTTCACTCTGTCCAACTGCGATCTGCAAAAAGAAATTTGTAAGGCATACGTGTGAGAGCAGTTAATTAGCCAAACCAGCAGGTGGCGGTAGCGACATTTTCTCCCATGAATTGAGAGTATATCGACTGCACAGCCTATGCCACTGCACTACGCAACAATAGGAGATATCAATCATCGACTGTGGGTTGTTTTCAACCAGTAGGTGATAAAATGGAGAATCTTCAACCCATCGCTCGTGATCCAGGAGCGGGTTCATCCTCGTCATCTCCAGGACGAGGCTGATTCCAGCTTCTTATTCGCAGCTTCTTATTGACGCTATCCGTTCCACCTTAAATGACGCGAACTGCCGCGTTTGCTGGCTTCTTATTGACGTTCAACTTAGCGGTTTTTCTCTTTTTCGCGTTTTTAAAGGGATTGTGTTACTTTTATGTCAATATTCAGAATAAAATAATAATAAAAAAAATATTTAAATGCAAATAACACTGATATATCAGCGAAAATGGACTGTAAAAACATAAAGGCACATAAATATAATTAGGCTACATTATTCTTTAATTATTATACATGTCATCATCTCAATTTAGGGACCATGTGGTTTTTCACTTATTCACACTTATTAGAGACCTTGTTTGTATTGTTTGTTTTCAGAAAAGAATAATAAACTATTTTGAAAGGTAAATAACAAATAATAATAACACATAAATTACTGTAAAACTATAATTAGGCCTACATTATTCTTTAATTATAGCAATTAACATCATTTGGATGCATTCAATGCATGTATTTAAAAATAAATAAATATTATTACAAATTAGAATTCCACAAGGTAACCAGAGATTATGCACCAGCTTGGATCCAGCCTCTTATGAAGACTTCAGATGACCCAGCACCTTTGAATAGATGACACCTACCCCTGCAAGGACTCCAGAACATCAAACATGAATGATTATACAAAATTATCATTTTATAATTGCTTTAACATACACATTAATTTATATATATATATATATATATATATATATATATATATATATATATATATATATATATATATATATATATATGATATTTGTAAATACTATAATTTGTGGTATCTTATAACTGTACTTTCTGATATCATCTCATTAAATCCTATTGTGGTTTTGTAACACAGAAACCTGCATTTTCTGTAAAGCTGCCTTGAAATGATATGTATTGTGAAAAGGGTTATACAAATGAATGTATGAATTAAATTAAATTGGATTGACGTGAAAGTGCCATTGCATGGTTACTGTACATTAGAAAGATATGGACCCAATCTGACAATACAGAAGAGTTATCACATTGTTGGCCCATTTGGTTTCACTGATGCGTTATACCTTGCATCTGTGCTTGAATATAATCATGCACAATTTCAGATGTTTTTACTGTATAATTTTGATATTATGGACCCATGAAGTTGACAAAACATAGTACAGTTAGAAGAGCCATTGCATTGTTGGCTCAATTGGGGGCTCTATATCTCAGCTGTCTTTGATGGTGCGTTAAAAGTTGCACTGGGGCCTTATACACATTGTCCTTGACTGTCACCATGCACAAAATTAGACATTTTTACTGTCGCATCTTGAAGTTATGCAGCCTTCATGCCTTCATTGACAGATGTGACTACAGTTATGGGGAAGTTGCAGTTTTGGTTTCAATTGCATTTTCTGCCCATTTCGCAGCGTTGTTTCTCGGTTGCCTCAGAAGGTGCGTTAAGGTGGACATGAGTACATTATACTAGAGCTACTCCTCTAACGAAATCCAAATTTTGAGCAATTTTTATTACAGTGTAATTTGTTTTTTATGAAGCTTTAAACTTGACACTTTACACAATGAGCCGCCTATTGCATTTTCTGCCCATTTCGCGGCGCTGTTTCTCGGCCGCCTCAGAGGGTGCTTTAAGTTGAACATTAGTCCATTATAGTACTGCTACTCCTCTAACGAAATCCAAATTTAGAGCAATTATTACTGTGGAATTTCTTTTTTATGAAGCTTTGAACTTGACACATTACACAATGCACAATGATCCGCCTTTTGCATTTTCTGCCCATTTCGCGGCACTGTTTCTCAGCCACCTCAGAGGGTGCGTTAAACTGGACATTATCCCATTATAGTAAAGCTATTCCTCTAACGAAATCCAAATTTTGAGCAATTATTACTGTGGAATTTTATTTTTATGAACCTTTGAATTTGACACATTACACAATGCACAATGAGCCGCCTTTAGGATTTTCTGCCAAATTATGCACAATATCATACATTTCTACTGTAGCATTTGGAAGTTATGGACCCATGAAGTTGACAGATATGACAATACAGTTGGAACAGTCGTTGCATTACGAGGTTGAATGCAACGACTGTTCCAACTGTATTGTCATATCTGCCATTGTTAGCTTAGTCTGGCATCCGGCATCTACATAGCCTGCAACATATCAGTGGGGAGCATAATTAGTTAATTCATGAATATGAATAATGTGAATTGTTGTGAAGTTATCTTTTTGACAACCTTTTTACAAACATACAAGTTCTCTGGTCCAATTATACAGAGTTAATATGAATTATGTAAATTGTTGTGAAGTCATCTTTTTTTACAACGTTTTTACAAACATACAAGTTTGCCGGTCAACATTTGTAACAATTAATAATTATTAATAACAATGAATAATAATGCTGGTTACACATCTTAGTACAATAATTTACCTTGATCATTTAATGTCCCATTCCCGCTGATCCCCTCTGATTGTGGGTTGTTGTCAGTTGGCTGCTTCGGTTGCATCAGATCCGGGCTCTCATCTGTCTGTTGGAGATCCAACATAGCCTCTGCACATTCCGACCGTCTTTGTTGGTCTTCCTTGAGCTTCATCCTCTGCTCTCGTTTAAGAGACGCCTCTGATTTGGGCTAAGTTTTTTGGTAACCTAGGTTGACCGTCGGAGCCAAATCTACCGACTCAACGTCACCCAAAGCGCTAGGGCAGCCTAAAAAGCCCCAATGAAGTCCATATTAGACTACTTAATAATCTTAATAATCCTTACCAGGGGCGGACTGGGACCTGGCCCTGGACTTTCTGGCCCACAGCAGCCCACCATATCCCAAATCAAAACACATTGGCCCATTAAGGTGCAGAATATTTTTTAACACCACTTATACCACAAAATATAGCACACTTATAGCACACGAGGTTCATTATAAACATGAACCTCCTCTGAAAGGCAAAGGGGGAGGTGTTGCTGTAATTTATAGTAATATTTTCAAAACCACTAAGAAATCTAGTTTTAAGTATACTTCTTTTGAAGTATTGGTGCTTAATGTAAAAATATATAGTGTAAACGATAAATCACATTTGAGAATTATGCTGGCTACTGTATACAGGCCACCAGGGCACCATAAAGACTTTATCAAAGAATTTGCTGACTTTCTATCAGAATTAGTATTGGCTGCCGATAAAGTACTAATTGTTGGTGATTTTAATATACATGTAGATAATGAAAAAGATGCATTGGGATGGGCATTTAAAGATATTGTAAACTCAATTGGAGTTAGACAACACGTGTCAGGACCTACTCATTGTCGTAATCATACTCTAGATCTAATATTATCACATGGAATAGATGTTGATACCGTTGAAATTTTCAGCAGAGCGATGACATCTCAGATCATTATCTAGTCTCATGTAAATTACATTTAGCCAAGGCTGCAAAGCCGACTCCGTGTTATAAATACGTTAGACCTATAACTTCTGCCACTATAGATTGCTTTATCAATAATCTTCCTAATCAGTTTCATCATCTCAGCATCCCGGATAGCTTAGAAGAACTTGATATTGCAACAGAAACTTTTAACTCTCTCTTTTCCAGCACTTTAGACGCAGTTGCTCCGTTGTGCTTAAAGAAGATTAAAGAAAATAGTCCAACGCCGTGGTACAGCGAGCACACACCCGGGCCCTTAAGAGAGCAGCCAGAAAAATGGAGTGCAACTGGAAGAAAACTAAACTAGAGGTATTTCGTATTTTCATGGAAAGAGAGCTTGATTGCTTACAGAGAGGCTTTAAAAGCTGTTAGATCTGCATATTTTTCAACCCTATTAGAAGAAAATAAACATAATCCAAGGTATTTATTTGAAACAGTGGCTAAACTAACAAAAAAGAAAGCTTCAAGCTCAGAAGTGTCCAAGCAACACAGCAGTGATGACTTTATGAACTTCTTCACTTACAAGATAATATCAGGGACAAAATTATAACTATGCAACCGTCTACTACAGTACTATCAGGGAGAGGAAAAATTTGATTCATTTGTTGCTATAGGAGAGGAAGAATTCTGCAAACTCGTTAATTCATCTAAATCGACAACTTGTATGTTAGATCCTATACCGACTAAGCTAATGAAAGAGATGTTTCCAGAGGTCATATATCCTCTTCTTAATATCATTTATTCATCTTTGTCTCTAGGATACGTACCAAAAACCTTTAACCCTTTGATGCGCAAGCTATGGATACCCCCTCTAATGCACAACATGGGTCTAAAAAGACCCGTATTCATTTCCTATGTTATTTCATGCATGGCTCTGCATTTTTTTGTTTCACCTTTTGAAATCACTTTATTTGAGCATTTAATATTTCATGATCTATACATTTCATGATTTATGAATATTCAAAATAACTTGTTTTCAATTATCACAAATTCACATTTGAATATTTCCTAGGTTTTGTGTAAATACATCAAGTTTATGCATGGGTCTAAATGACCCATCTATGCAAGCATGATAAAACAAAAGAATAATGATAACTTTTTGTTAAAATAACCAATGTCACAGTTGTTTAGATCAACACATTTACTGTAACACTTGTAATATGTTTATTGGCCACTTTGTCACACATAACACACATATAACCGATAACACTGAAATTGAACTGTAGTGTAGTGCAACTGTAGGGGGATCTCCCCACCACCATTGATCTCCCCACCACCAATGTGCAGCATCCACCCGGATGATGCGACAGCAGCCATAGTGCACCAGAACACCACCACACACCGGCTTATGTGACCGATAGTATTGATTTATGACCACAAATAAAAATTAATATGGAGGTACAAGGTTTCTGCCCAACAGCGACAATATATACTTGTATATATAACTTTCTATTGCAACTTTTATTTTGTTGACCTAGCTAACATTAGATAAAATAGAATATGTCGACCGCAAGCTAGCTAATAGTATTGGACATGTTTCTCTTTTGCACTAGTAATGGATTTTAAGGTCAAGGTAACCTTAGCCTAAACGTTCAAATATTAGGCTATATCTAGATGTCTTTCACAAAATATCAAATATTTTCTGACAAAACATTTATTAAATAAAACTTACATGCATGAAATATACAAACGCAGCCGTGTTGAATTGTGAAATGTGTGGCAGGTGAATAGTTTTCTGCAGTAAATATATTTATACTGTTTATAAATATCAAAGGTTCCTATATGGGTCATGTTTGACCCATGTGTGTAAAATTTATGTAGAAACACAAAAAGCGTGTTTGTTTATAAAGTAATAAAAATAAAAATAATGATTTGTGGAAATCAAAAACAAGATATTTAATGAATTCCTGGATTCATAAATGATCAAATACATTTCTTTCAAATATTCAGTAAAGAAACATGAATACGGGTAATTTTAGACCCATGTTGCGCATTAGAAGGGTAGTGAAACAAAAAAGATTTTTATTCGAAAAGTAAGAAAGAAAAAATTTAAATAAGGATTTGTAATGATCTAAAACAAGTTAATTGAGGAATATCTGGAATACTGAATGATGAAATTAATTTCTTGCAAAGATATAGAAAATGAAATCTCAGTCGGGTCTATTTAGACCCATGTTGTGCATCAAAGGGTTAAACTGGCTATGATAAAACCGCTTGTTAAAAAAACACAACTTGATCCTACAGAATTATTCAATTACAGGCCGATCTCGAATCTGCCTTTTCTGTCAAAGATATTAGAAAAAGCAGTATATTCACAACTGTGTTCCTTTCTAGAAAGAAATTATATCTGCGAGTATTTTCAGTCCGGATTTAGACCGTACCATAGCACTGAGACCGCTCTCATTAGAGTCACAAATGATTTGCTCTTATCATCCGATCGTGGTTGTATCTCTCTATTAGTGTTACTTGATCTTAGTGCTACATTTGACACAATTGACCACAACATTCTTTTAAATAGACTAGAAAACTATGTTGGCATTAGTGGAATTGCACTAGCATGGTTTAAATCATACTTATATGACCGTTATCAGTTTGTAGCAGTAAATGAAGAGATGTCTTATCTAACACAAGTTCAGTATGGCGTACCACAAGGCTCAGTACTAGGACCGTTGCTGTTTACTCTGTACATGTTACCATTAGGAGATATCATTAGGAAACATGGAGTTAGCTTTCACTGTCATGCCAATGATACTCAGCTGTATATTTCTTCAAAACCTAACGAAACTTACCAATTCACAAAATTAACGGAATGCATAGCTGATATAAAAAATTGGATGACTAGTAATTTCCTACTACTAAATTCTGAAAAAACAGAGATTCTAATTATTGGACAAAAAAACTTCCACACGTAATAACCTAGAATACTGTCTAACACTTGATGGCTGCTCTGTTAAGTCTTCGTCGTCGGTTAGGAACCTGGGTGTGCTCTTTGAAACCAACCTTTCTTTTGAAAGTCACGTGTCTAGTATCTGTAAAACTGCATTTTTCCATCTTAAAAATATATCTAAAATATGCCATATGCTCTCATGGGAAATGCGGAACAATTAGTTCATGCGTTCATGACCTCAAGGCTAGATTATTGTAATGCTCTACTGCATCAGGACCCAACCAGTCGATCGCAGTCTACTGGTAGACCGCGGACTGATCCCAAGTCGATCGCGAGGAGTGTAGAATTTTTTTTTAAAAATAAAAGTTTTTTTTATGAGTGTGTTATATTTTTTATTAAATGTACACTACAGCGTATATCATGAGTCACTGCCAACACGCCCACAAAAAAAGTATTTAAAAAAAAAAAAAAAAAAAGTAGGTCACGTTTAACCGCGCGTTTTCAGGTCGCGCGTGACATGCATGACAGGAGTTTGACAGTTGTCAACAGTAAGCTAGCGAACAGCGGTTACACGCTCCTAAACGTAAACATGGCTGAGGGGAAACGAGCCAAGGCCTACCATTTTCACCCTGAATGGGAGGAAGATTATTTTTTTGTTTATTCTCATTCAAAGCCTGTTTGTTTGATATGCAATGCAACGGTGGCGTTGGCAAAAAAAGGAACTCTGGAGCGGCATTTTAAAACCGTACACGGGAGCTACGAGAGAGATTTCCCTGCAAAAACGCCTTTACGTGCCACAAAAGTGCGGGATTTGAAAGCACAGCTTGCAGCGCGGCAATCAATCTTCACCAAACCGAAGACCCAGAGTAAGTCCGCAACTATTGCTTCCTATCGCGTCAGTCACGTCCTTGCTAAATACAAGAAGCCATTCAATGACGGCGATATGGTGAAGGAAGCCCTTCTCGAGGCAGTGGATAGCCTTTTTGACAACTTCAAAAATAAAACCGAGATCGTGAAGGCCATTAAAGAAGTGCATCTCTCGCAATACTACTACGAGGCGATGTGAGAGATTGGCTGTGGATGTAGAGGAGCAACTGAAGAAGGATATTGACGCGTGTGAGTGCTTTTCCCTCCAATTTGACGAGTCGACTGATATGGTGGATGTGGCACAATTGTGTGTTTTCATCAGGATGGTTTTTGGAGACACGAGCGCCAAGGAAGAGCTACTCACAATTTTGCCATTAAAAGGACACACCAGAGGTGAGGATATTTTTAATGCTTTCATGGGATTTGTTAGCGAGACAAAACTGCCGATCTTCAAGCTGATCTCCATCACAACTGATGGGGCGCCTGCTATGATGGGCCGCACCTGTGGGTTCATTGCACTGTGCAAAGAAAGTGAATCTTTCCCGGATATCCTGAATTATCATTGTATAATTCACCAGCAAACGTTGTGTGGAAAGATTTTAAATATGAAAGAAGTTATGGATATTGCGATGAAGATTGTGTGTTCAATTCAGGCCAGGAGTCTGCAGAGAAGGCTTTTCCGTGCTTACTTGGAGGAGAATGATGCTGAGCACACAGACCTGCTGCTTCACACGGATGTTAGGTGGTTAAGCAGAGGTAAATTTTTGGCCAGATTCACGGAGCTATTGCCTGAAATCAAGGACTTCCTGAAGCTTTCAAAACATGTGGATTTTACCATACAAAGCTAGAGGACCACCAGTGGCTTTTAGATTTATCTTTCCTCACTGATCTCACTGGCGAGCTCAATGAATTGAATTTAGAGCTGCAGGGTAAGGATAAAGATGTAGTCAACATGATGAGTTCAGTGAAAACATTTAAAAGCAAGCTACAGCTGATGTCAAGCAGGCTGCAGCGTGGTAACCTGCGTAACTTCCCTCACATGCAAGCAGAACTACAACGTCAAGGTAAAGGTGTGACACAGCTTGACAGTGCACGTTATGAGGAGCATGTTCAGAGCATCTTGGCAGAGTTTGAGAGGCGTTTTACTGACTTTGCATCCATCGAGCCTGTAGCCAGCTATATGTGTTATCCATTTGGTGCAAGTATTGATGTTGGTGACATTGCCGACAAAGTCAAAGCACTTTTCGACTTGGAAAGCTCCGCTCTTGAGGATGAGATTCTGACATTGCAAAATGACATTGAAATCAAAGCCAGATCAACATCCGCTCAACCTGGAGAGCATGTAGTGTTCTGGAATCTACTGGTGGAGGAGAAGTATCCCAATCTCAGAAGATGTGCCTTAAACCAGGACCGCTCTATTTGGATCAACTTATTTGTGTGAGTCTGCTTTCTCGCACATGAAAATCATCAAGTCCAAGTACAGATCAACAATGACTGATGACCACCTTGCAGCCTGCCTACGCCTTGCAACCAGCTCCTACACTCCTGACTACGAGAAGCTATCCTCCTCCTCCCAGTGCCAGGTCTCCCACTGAGGTAGAAAGTGATTTCCTTTTTTCAAACTCAGAGATCTGTCATGAGTCAGGTTATCTTCTCTTTGCTTCTCACTATCCTTTTACTCACCTTTTCTTGTTTGTCCGGTACAGCCCTGCGCAATAGTTTTGTCTGTGTCCTGCTTCAGCTGTGTGAGATCCTCTGCGGCTCTCTTTTCCCTGCTGATGTACTGCCTCCTTCTCTACGGGTGATCAGTTCTATTTCCTCATCAAGACAGTCTTTTATTCAGTCTTTTCTTCTTTTGACTGTTTTGTTTTACCCAGTTATGTGTGCCATAACGACAGACTGGCTTGTTTATATTTTACATTAAATCCTGTCAACTCCTGCTCTTGGATCCTTTTATTATAACCCTGACAGATCTACCTGTTTTGTATCTGGTTAATTTTTCTGTTTGGTTCATATTAAGGTCAGTTACTACTATTATTTTTATTTATATTATTATTATTTATATTATTATTATTTTGTGTGTGAGAGAGAGTGTGTGTGTGTGTGTGTGTGTGTGTGTGTGTGAGAGAGAGAGAGAGAGAGAGAGAGAGAGAGAGAGAGAGAGTGTGAGTGAGTGTGTGTGAGAGAGAGATTGTGTGTGTGTGTGTGTGTGTGTGTGTGTGAGAGAGAGAGAGAGGGAGAGAGTGAGTGTGTGTGTGTGAGAGAGAGAGAGAGAAAGAGTGTGAGAGAGAGAGAGTGTGTGTGTGAGAGAGAGAGATACAGCGCACTATGCAAACTGACAACTGTGTGAGAGGAATTTGTCTGTGTGTGTTTGAGAGAGGGAGGGTTTGTGTTGTGATGTCTAGTAGTTGTGTGACAACAATAACTACTTCTTGTCTTTCATTTTTTATGTTACATGCTTTCTTTATCAAAGTGTTTGTTTTCTTTGATTATATAACATGTTAATTATTTGTTGTTATTGGTTGTCTCCATCTGCTCTGCTGCTTGTTTAATTGCTATAATAAGCAGATTGCTTGTCTCTTTGTCTGTCAACTGTTTGTATTATTTTGTGAAGCGACCTTGGGTTCTTGAAAGGCACTATAAAAAATAAACTTATTATTATTAAGAAAAAGTGTTGTGAGATTAGTTACTGCAGGCTGGAAACGATGTGTGTGGGTTTGCGATGTTGACACTGGACTGGTAGATCTCGGGAAGTTGGCTACTTGAAAAGTAGATCTTGGGTCAAAAAAGGTTGGGCACCCCTGCTCTACTGGGTGGTTGCCCTGCACGCTTAATAAATAAACTACAGCTAGTTCAAAACACAGCAGCTCGAGTTCTTACCAGAACCAGGAAGTATGACAATATTAGCCCGGTTCGGTCAACACTGCATTGGCTGCCTATTAAACATCGTATACATTTTAAAATATTGTTGATTACTTACAAAGTACTAAATGGTTTAGCTCCGCAGTACTTGAGCGAGCTCTTAACGCATTATAGTCCTTCACGTCTGTTGCGATCTCAAAACTCCGGCCAGTTGATAATACCTAGAATATCTATATCGCCTGCTGGCGGTAGATCCTTTTCCCCTTTAGCACCAAAACTTTGGAACAGTCTTCCTACCATTGTCCGGGAAGCAGACACACTCTGTCAGTTCAAAGCTAGACTAAAAACACATCTCTTTGACCTAGCATACACATAATACACTATAGACTTCTATAATTCAATGTTAGGCTGCATAGATTAGGTCAGCCGGAACTGGGAACACTTCCCTTAAATCTTGATGTACTCGTTACATCATAAGAAGAGTGGCATCTACGCTAATATTAGTGTCTTTGTTTATCCCGAGGTTTTCCCACAGCCTGCCGGATCCAGGCCGTGTCCAGATCTGACGAGGGAGCTTTGCCTGGACCCGATGACAATGCAGTGCTGAAGTGTCAACTATCCTCTCCCTATGGACGATCCCTTTCCCACTCTACAGATAAAGCGTTGTTGAAAATCCGGCTTGCGTACCCCGAAGTGATAAAATAAAACAAAATTCTGTATCAAAATTTATAGGCAAGACAAGTAGTTTGTTTAGGCATGGCTTGTATGGAATTACAAACCTGCGCACATATTTTCAAAAGTACATAACTATAGAATCAATTCTTAATGCGCATGTGAACGCATGTGAACGCCGTCAGCATTAATCACAGGTTCGCGTTTAAAGTCTGTTTAGAGAGAACGGCGTCGTCTTACTGGCCCCTAATTTAATAAATGATCATTTCAATGGAGGTGAATCAATCAAAACTAACTTTAGCTGGAAATAACATTATTCAAGAACCGCTATAAAGGCAAAACAATCTCTGTTACCTTAAATTATGCGTTTATCTCTGTAAAGCTGCTTTGGAACAATCCATTGTTGAAAGCGCTATATAAATGAAGATGACTTGACTTGACTTGACAAAAATATAACACAATACAAAAATAAATGCTATTTAAACGTTTATTTTAAGTAACACAACATTCTGTATATTATGTCATATTTGTAAAACCAAAGGGAAACAAACAGAAGAACATTAAGACACACAACATTATTAATATAAAACTATCAAGACAGCATATCAGATAGTCAGGGGAGAGCCGTCAGAGCCTGTTGAACTGCTACTCTTCGCGCCAAATGTATAATCTGTTAATTTGAAGCATTTCACAGCATCTCACAGCATCTATACCTCTAATGCCTTTTTTAACGCATAATTGTTCAGCTCCACCTTTTCTTTTCTTTCCCTTTTCATCTATGGACAATTGTTTTTAATTATCTGCTCAGAGAAGTTCGATGTAAAGGATCAATCTCTCTCTCTCTGTAAATTAAGCCCTGAACATGCCAGTTTTTGTGTGTCAGCCGACTAAGTTTTCTCAGTGTGTTCCGCACCGTCGGCTGAAATTGGTCATCGACGGCTTTTTTTCGGCCGATTCACATGTCGGTGAAGAGGGAACTCTGATTGGCTGATCAGCTTAGTGAACAAGTCAGTGCACTGCACGAGAATAATAGCAAAACAGCAAGCAAAGAAGTCAAAACAGCACAGAAGGCTGTTCTAATGTTACGTCATATTACCTGAGTGTTCCTTGGCGAATATTTAAATATTAACATGAGAGGAGTGGAATAAAGAAAGTGTTTAGCAGGATTGATATTCAGAACGGTAAGCATGGACTTTGTTAAAGGTGTGTGCATCAGCAGGCGCCAGCCGGCAGCGTCGGTTTCTCTTTTTGAATGACGAATATAGACTAATATCTGCAGAAATAGACAGTTGTCTCATTTACACGCAGGCGCAGAACGCACACCCTTATGAAAATTAACCATGGTTTTTATGTAGTAACCATGTTTTTTTTGTAGTAACCATGGTTTAACTATGGTTTTTGTAGTAAAACCATAGTAACTACAAAATAAACCATAGTTTAACTATGGTTTTTGTAGTAAAACCATAGTAACTACAAAATGAACCATAGTTTAATTATGGTTTTTGCAGTAAAACCATAGTAACTACAAACGAACCATGGTTTTACTACAATAACCTTGGTTTAACCATGATTTTTGTAGTAATACTATAGTAACCATAAAATGAACCATGGTTTTTGTAGTAAAACCATAGTAACTACAAAAATAACCATGGTTTTTACTACAGTAACCATGATCAGTGGCGCAAAAAGTGGGTATTAGGGGCGCGGCACCATGGGGGGCACCAAAGCGATGGTAATTTTTATTTTATTTTATTCAAATTTAATACAAATATATAAAATATATATATATAGGCCTATATATTGTATTTTCTATATGTAGCTGATGTTGTGCGTTTCTAAATCATTTCTGCATTTCTTCAATGTTATATAAAATTTTAGAGGACTAGAGTAGGCACCCTCATGGAGAAGGGGGGCGGGGTAATATCGCGAGCGGGCGGGGGCGCGTGACCGTGAGCACTGAGCGAGCAGGTACGAGTAGTGAGCTGTCGTCGAAACAGATGGATAAAACAAAATGCTGTGGGGCTAAAAATAGAAAAATAAACAGGGAAAAGGAGATGGCATGTCAACTGATGCGACAGCAGCTAAATAAGTGCATGGTGAAAGCCAACAGGTAGGATTTATAGTGTGACATCCAGGCATGTAGGTGTGACAGGATTAAAGGAGCTAGGTTATTGGCTTATTAGTGGATGAGTGGAAGACCAATGAGGTGGTAGCACCTTTAGTATTTAAGGACCTTTATTTTGATGTCAGTCGATGTGTCTTGCTGATTCCGGGCTCCCCCCCCCCCCCGGCATTTCCTTCCCGTTACGGTGGTTTGCAGTTTCATTTGCAGCATTGCCGGCGACATGGGCATTGTGAGGAAGGGTGGCTGTATGTGACCACAGTAAAATGGCGGGTGTGTGAGTGCTGGCTGACGGATTGGGCTGCGGTGCTTTTTGAGTAACCATACAATGGATCGGTGGATGGTGTTCATCTAAAATAAACCAGGCTGCGGCGCTTTGAGTAGCCACACAACAGGTGGTTGGTGTTCACCTGAGGACACTGGAAGGGGGACTTCAACATCGGTAAACTCTATCCAGTGCAAGGACGCTACCGGAGATGCCGCTGCTGTTTTGTTTATCGGATTAATTCCTTTATTTTCGTCTGTTGTTTGTACAGCTGTGCTTAGCAGAATTTCAGTTGTGTTTTCCTTTGTTTTGTCTTGTTGGATTTTCTTTGTAACTACTGCGTGTGGATTATTTGTTATTGGTTTCTTTATGGTTTGTGTTATTTATTTATTTTTACACTGGCACCTACTAATTTATTGTTTTCTTTTGTATAACTCATTGTAATCGTTTTGGAGTGGGATTCTGTGATAACCACTCAGGATCTGCTCGTTGGTTGGCCTTATCTGGACAGGAGGCTGGGGCGCCTTTGCCGTGCCAATTATTGTGTTTGTACATTTCATTTGGGTTGGGTGTTTTGTAGTATAATTTTCTCATTTCATTATCATTCGAGTTTTTTTTCTTGTGTCTCCAGGAGCCGGTAGGGGTTTGAGGTAGAACGGGGGAGGCCGGCTGCCTTCTTATAGAGGTGTGTGTGCTTCACAGTGTGTGATGGGTATTAACACAATTGCCTTGCAGTGCCCTGCTGTCTGATTTTGGGGTGAATTTAAGTGGGTTTGGACGATGAGTGCGCCCGGCCTGCCTTGTTCCTGTGAGGCCCGCCCTGGAGAAGTATTTTTCTATGATGTGTTTTTAGTGATGCGTCTGTTTTAGCAAAATAAAGTATATTTTGTATTGTTACCCCTGTCTCACTGGCTTATATCTTTGCCCTCAGTGGGTAATACTTACCTGTGTGTCCTTCTATGGAGTATTTCCCTGGTCCTCCACCAGGGTGGCGTAGTCGGATATAAATTAATTGTAATTTCAAATTTTTTGTACCTAGTAATGCCACATTTTGGCGTAGTCCCGGCAGGGTTTGCCTGGTAGGGCGAGGATTTTCTCAAGTGAGACTGGGGTGTAATTGTGTTTGATTTGATATTTTTGTTTGTTTGTTTTGTTCCAGAACAAAGCAGCAGCGTGCATCTTATTTCTTGCAAGACTGTATCCCTTTTTCGGGATTTCGTGGCTTTTTCTCTTTTAGGGTGAGTATCGTGGACGATGGAGGAGGAAATGCAGGAGTTGCGAGAATTAGTGGCGCAGTTGCGAGCAGACAATGACCGGTTGCGTCGTGAGTTTGAGCAGGTCCCAGGTGAGTTGCCGGGTCTTAGCACGGCTCCTGTTGCTGCAGCAGCTGTGGCTGGCCCTCCTCAGTCAGAAGGCATTGATACTGTGCCGGAGCGGTTCGTTTTCGTACCCAGGGACAGGCGGTGTCCAAAATTCTGTGGCAGATCCGGCCCTAGTATTGGTGAGTGGGTGGAGGAGGCCGAGGCTTGCATGCGGGCTCGTTATATGTCCAAAAGTGATAAAGCGTTCTTTCTCTTTGATCATTTGGAGGGTGAAGCACGGGAAGAGATTAGACACCGTCCCAGTGAGGATCGGGGGGATCCAGATAGGGTTATAGCAATTTTGCGCGAGTTGTATGGTTGCTCTCAATCGTATGTAGCACTCCAAGAAGCCTTCTTCTCCAGGAGACAACAGGAGGGAGAATCTCTGTTAGAGTTTTCCCTGGCCTTGATGTCTCTCCTGGAGAAGGTTAGACAGCAGTCACCCAATGCCCAATGCCGAAATTGTGTTGCGTGCTCAGTTTGTCGAGTACGTCGCCGATAGCGCCCTCCGCCGCGAACTAAAGCAGTTGGTCCGCCGCCAGTGCACCTCTACCTTATTGGATGTACGTGGGGAAGCAATCAGGTGGGAGCGGGAGGGAATGCCAGGGGGTGCGAGAGGTAGGAGTCAGTCAGTCCCAATGGCTTATGGCATTCAGTATGGTGTGCAGGGAAATTCTCAGTCTGAGTTGCGGGAGATGTTAAAAACGCAGCAGCACCAGTTAGATCAACTCACTCAGAGTATCGCAGGTATTCGATATCCCCAACAGGGTCGTCGCCCCGCCCGTACGGAAGTGTTACTTTGTCATCGGTGTCAGAGACCGGGCCATTTTGTCCGTGAATGTGACGGGGAGCGCATTCACCCACCTCCCTCTTTAACCCGTGGTGAGTCGCGCCTCTATGAGGGTTGGGCGGACTGGTTCTCAACTGACGGAAAACTAGAGCCCGCCGAACTGCAGGGTCACAGTTCGGTAGGGGAGAGTCGTGACTCAGGGACATTAGGCCCCCGGCCGCATTTAATGGCGTTGTGTCCTCATCTCGTTGTTAGTATGGGAGGGGTACGGGTGCCCTGTTTGATCGATACTGGCTCCATGGTGTCTACAATTATGGAAAGTTGTTTTTTTGAACAGTTCGCACCATGGGGTCAGGATCGTCTCAGGGCATGCCAGTGGTTGCAGCTCCATGCGGCCAACGGGTCATTAATACCATATATGGGCTACATCGAGTTGGACGTTGAGCTTTGTGGTCGGGTAATTCCGGGGTGTGGCGTACTGGTGGTCCGAGATCCTCCCGGTGGCACCTGTACTCAAGTCCCTGGTATTTTGAGAATGAACGTGTTGAGCCGGTGCTATCGGGAGCTCTTTGGACAGCATGGTTCCGGTCTCTTTGATGCACCTTCTGTGTCAGGGGCCTCTAAGGCAGTGTTTCAGGCATTACAACACTGCCGTCAGGTTAGCCTTGCTCCTCAAAATGGCCAAATGGGCAAAGTTCGATTACGGGGCCGTAGTGCGTGTCGTATTCCGGGCGGCACAATGAAAGTTGTGGCCGCCACTTGCCCTGGACATCTGGCCGGAGAGACCGTGCTTTTTGAGCCACCAGAAGCTGGGTTGGCTGCAGGTCTTTTGGCGTCATCAGCTTTAATGCAGGTGTCCCGAGGTACGGTTTACGTGCCAGTCATCAATGTAGGCGTGACGGATGCATTGCTTTTTCGGAACTCCATGTTGGGTACGGTGCAAAAAGTATACATTGTGAGCTTGCCCCGTGGGGTCTCAGAAATTAAATCCATGTCAGCGTCAATAAACCTTTAAATTCCTACTGTTCTTCCTTCCGTGCAGGAGCAAATCGAGAGTCTTGATTTGTCCATGTTGTCCGTGGCTGAACAGGAACAGGTTAGGTCTTTGCTGTTAAGATTTCATACTGTCTTCTCTGCATATGAAGGTGATTTGGGATGTACTCAACTTCTTTCTCATGACATACCGTTGACCGATTCGGTCCCCGTTCGGCAATGGCATCGGCGGATTCCGCCGTCTGAGTACGACGTGGTAAAGACGCACATAAATCAGTTGTTGGAAACCAGCATTATTAGAGAGAGTTGCAGCCCCTATGCCTCCCCCATTGTGTTGGCCAAAAAGAAAGATGGTTCGTTGCGTATGTGCGTAGACTACCGCCAGCTGAACGCTAAAACACGTAAAGATGCTTTCCCGCTCCCGCGTATAGAGGAGACCCTGGACTCACTGTCAGGGGCCCAGGGGTTTTCCACTATGGACCTCGCCAGTGGTTATAACCAGGTCCCTGTCACGGAGGAGGATAAATGCAAGACCGCTTTTTGCACCCCTTTCGGTCTTTTCGAATGGAACCGTATGCCGTTCGGGCTCTGCAATGCCCCAGGCACCTTTCAGAGGCTGATGGAGAGGTTGTTTGGGGACCAGCAGTGTCTGTCCCTTCTGTTATACTTGGACGATATAGTGGTGTTTTCCTCCTCCGTGGCACAACATCGTGAGCGGTTAGAAGTGGTTTTGAGTCGGCTTGAGCGAGAGGGTTTGAAGGCTAAGTTAACTAAATGCATGTTTTTCCAGCGGGAAGTAGGTTATCTCGGACACGTCATTTCGCCGAAGGGGTGTCAACCGATCCAAGTAAGATCGAGGCAATGAAGCAATGGCGGCGCCCTAGTGGGGTGGCGGAGCTCCGTTTGTTCCTGGGGTTTGCCAGTTATTATAGACGGTTTGTCGAGGGTTTCGCCAAGTTGGCGGCCCCACTGCACCGTTTGGTCGCTGAGTTTGCTGGCCGTAAGCCTAGGGCTCGAGCAGAATTGAGCTTTGGTTTGGCCTGGACAGAGCAGTGTCAGGGGAGCTTTGAAGAGTTGAAGAGTAGGCTCACCTCTGCCACTGTACTAGCTTATGCTGACTTTTCCATTCCCTTTATCTTGGAGGTAGACGCCAGCCATGGAGGTTTGGGAGCAGTTCTGTCCCAGGAGCAGGGAGGAAAGGTGCGGCCTATAGCTTATGCGAGCCGTAGTCTTAGGCCCACTGAGCGCAATATGTCAAATTACAGCTCTATGAAGTTGGAGTTCCTGGCACTCAAGTGGGCCATGACAGAGAAGTTTAGAGAATATCTACTGGGGCAGAGGTGTGTTGTCTTTACGGACAATAATCCCCTTAGCCAGCTGGCTACTGCCAAGCTGGGGGCCACTGAACATCGTTGGGCTGCTCAATTGGCTGCTTTTGACTTTCAGCTAAGGTATCGCTCCGGAAGGTGCAACCGGAACGCAAAAGCCCTTTCCAGGCAGGGACCCTCCAGTCCGGAGGAATTGGGACAACTGCTGCCAGGGACAACTTTACCAGTCATGGTAAGGCGGGCTGGAGAAGTAGTGGTGGGTTCCCAAGCAGTGGTCACCGCACTGCCTGGTTTGGCTGTGGACATGCAGTCACTACAGGAGGAGGACTCCATTATTAACGAACTGTTGCGGTTCTGGAGGCGTGGGGTTCCCCTAGGGCTGGGCGATATATCGATATAAAAAATATATCGATATATTTTTAAATGCGATATGAAATTAGACCATATCGCATATATCGATATTATTCAAATATGCGCTGTAATCCTTGCTCCAAGCAAGCTGCTGACCCGGAGCTCTCTGCACTGCTCGCCACGCGTGAAAGCCATCAACAACCCGAAACGGTGTTTCCGCTACATTCATTCTGCCGTGGCGGGCCGCCACACCAAACATCATCCCGCCACGGCTGCAGCTTCTCAGTGAAGTCTGATATTGTGTACACTATTGTGTTATTGTTAAGCCCTACTAAAAGCATAACATTTTTTGTAAAGCACCATAAAGTTTTCGTGCACTATATTCCAAAGTCATTTGATTGCATAATGTGAGGTAAAAATGAATATTTAAGTCGTTAAGTTAAAGTTAATGGAAACTCATCTCTCCTCAGTCGTTCTCCATTCAGCATTCAAACAGCGCGTTAATTTCGGTTACGACAGTACACGATGACACTCTCTACAAGATCAATGTTCCCACTATTATACTTTATTTGTAGAAAAAAGGTCTATAGTTTGCATAAAATGACTCTATCTTGCTGGAGTTTATAGCGCTTTCTAAATCATATTCCTTTCTCCCGGGTGTCTGCTAGATTACAGCACTTATGCGCACTGTAACTGAAATTTAAAACTGTTAAAAGAAAAGGCTCAATAAACTGTTGCATAGATATAATATACTAATCATCAAATATATATATATCTCTTCGCTTTGTGCTTAAACTTTTAAATGTGACGTGCTGCACGCTGTGACTTCGCGTTGCTTCAAGTGCATCATTTTGCGCACGGGATGCGCATAATCGATTTGCCGCTCTAAATTGGAGGATTAAACACCTGGGGCAAGGGGGCGTGGCCCATGGGAATATCACTGCCACCACAGCTGGAAAAAATCCTAGGAAACACTGCGAAAAAGCCCTAGCCCCGAAACAAAGCTCACAGCAAACTTCATTTTCCCGCAGCCACCTTATGGAGCTTTGATTTTAAAAAAAGGTACTCCTGTTGTTATACAGTATTTACGTTTACATTTTATTGTTATTTGAACAGCTGAGCATTTAATTATGAACCAGGTGAAGAAACCTGTTTATTATTTATTCATTTGATTTTGCACCTGTTCACTGAAATAGCCGGTTTCAATAAAACTAGGCTACTTGTAACGTCATATTTGGCATTGACTTTGACTGAACATTTGCTCTCGCTTTGCAAAAAAAATATTGAGATATATATCGTATATCGATATTCAGCCTAAATATATCGGGATATGATTTTTGGTCCATATCGCCCAGCCCTAGGTTCCCCCTAATGAGGACGAGCATCGGCAGCTGCCCAAAGCTGTGGTGATCCTGTCCCAGCAAACACGTGTATGTGGGGCCCACATGGGTTACACATGGGCTACGTGGGTACAGAGTGGGCATGGGCTCAAAATGGGCATCTTATCTGGGGCCCACTTGGGTCAACTAAGTAGGTCCAACATGGGCAAACCCAGGTGGGCTCCCCATATGGGACCTAGTTGGTTCACTAATGGGAAATTGAGTACATGGGTTGAAAATGGGCTACAAGGGGACTAATTAAGTTTACCAAGACAAGTGCAAACAGTCAATGCCAAAGATTGATTACACTGCACCTTTGAAAAAAAATTATTGTTATTTTGACACTTTAACATGTGACTTTAATCTATTAAAAATCTATAAATACCAACACAATTGCAATTGTACCCAATTTTTTGCAATTTAAAAGGACCAAGAGCCTATACAGAGAAAAAGGGCAAAAAAAAAAAAAAAGACTTGAAAGTGTACAAAACTTTGGCAGGATGGATCTCGCGAGATTTCATTCAGCAATTCCCATCCCCCTCTCCACGCCCTGAACCGCGCGGGCGCCATTGCACTCTCACTCATTCTGCTGTCATTTTCGGGAGGAGATTCTTGCTGTCAGTGTATTCAAGGTAAGAACTACAATCATTTAAAAACTGAAATGTTAATTAAAATACATTGTTTTCAAAACATAATGTTAACCAAAAGCTTATTGTCACGTTAGAATTTCAGTTAGAATTTCGAGTTCCCTCAGATCGCGCCATTTTCCCTTATTTCTGGCGCTCTGCACGCTATTATAGTACCATTCTTAGTTTCTTATAATTGTTAAAGGTTAACTCTCCCTAAAATGCAACCTAGGGCCTTTTTGTGAATCTACCCGTGGCAAACCTTCGTTTAAAAGCATAACTTAATTATGATGGAAACGCCAGTATTAAGATTGACCGTATTTTAGCTGTTGTTGTTTCTGGCCGCCGGCTTCTTGTCAGTCAAAAATAGTCGAAATAATACTGAATTGTGTATTATAACAAGTTGATTGGAGTTGAGACTCCAGCTTAGAAATTGTACCACTGTTTTACAATATAAATCCCACAATGGCAGCAATTTCTTAATGTTTATAAGATGTGCACATTAAACACCCAAAATGAAAGCAGGACTTATTAATATTTCGAATTTAATTAACGTTGCCAGACAAGCCTGTTTAATCTGTCTGCTACCGTCTATATTGTGATCAAAGAACAGCGCCATACAGCGACCATTTTAGCTTTTATTCTAAAACTGTGCACATTCAATAAAATATTTAGGCTAACGTTACATTCTTGATGTTTAATTTTAAATAAATCTTTATTAAATGTCTATTTTGTCACAGAACAACTAGTTTTCACTGAATTATGAGATCTGAGAAGCTTTAACACCATCTCGGCAACCCTTTGAATTCCTGTGCTATTTTTTCCTTTCTTTATTTAGTGCTAATTCAAAAAAGTGCACAAAAGTTACCCAATATAGTTACACTTTAGAATACTGTTTCAAATAATTAGTAATTCCTTTTGATGGATTTGGTAATACACATGTACATTATTTTAAACATTTACAGGGGTAAGTCGTTATTTTATTGCCTTCTGAATCCATAATGTCAGTGTATGTATTGTATATTGTATTGTATGTATTGTGTATCTATCTAGTGTATGACTCGATACACAATACACACAATAGATTACTACTTCTGATGTAAAATAGCCATCGATTAACCTATGGCTGCACGATTTGGGAGGAAATGTAATTGCGATTCAGTGTTGTCTCACCCATAATGATAATCTTGTTTTTCCTTAGGTTGGCATGGTGGACTCACTCTCGCTCTTATACAAGGTAAATTATCAACACTATCACCCCTCACATGTGTTTTATTTAACTAAATACATCATAATCAGCTAAAAAGCATGCGCAGGTCACTTTACTTCCTGAACAAGTGCGCACCCGAGTCCGTGTTGCTTTCACATTCACGCGAACCGCGGCACGGATCGAGTGCAACCGAACTCAGAGCGCCTCCTCCAGGCTGTCTCGGGTTCGGTACCCCAGTGCGCACCCGGGTCCGCATGACAGCATTCACATTAGTGATTTTTCATGCAAACAGTGCTCCGTTCCAAACTAAACTGCCAGTGTGAAAGCACCCTAGACTTTTCAAGTAAGCCAACTTTAGTAGCCTACTGTACACGTTAGCGCCTATTTGTTTACGCCAGTAACTGCCAGCTAGGAATTCGCAGGCTAAGTGACTGAGGGTGCTTTCACATTGGCAGTTTAGTTCGGTAACTAACTAACGTTAGCCCAGTGCATGACAACAATCGTTGATTGCTGAACAGAAATCGTGTCAGATGGAGTGTTATACAAGTAGCCTACTGTAAGGTTGAGGATGGCCTTATGCAATCTTTACACTGTATAGTCTATGTCTTGACAATGAATTTTATATCCAATACTATTGTATTTCCTGAAAAATGTCAAGGTGGAGATAACTGCTTTGCTGCAAGGGCTCAAATATGGAATTTAATCTCACTCTAATGCTCTTTATGTATTTTTCAGGAGGCTTGAAAAAAAATGCCCTTGCAAACCAAATTGCCAGAAGAGATGCCGAAAAGGCAGTGTCAAAGTGGCTAATCGGTGCCAGGGACAGGGGAAGAAAGCGTACTGCGAGGGCACATGGTGGAGAGCAAGATGGGTAAAAGTCTTAAGATATGCTTGTTTTTGGAAATACAAACTTTAAAAAGACAAGAATGATCGTTGCCAAAAGATATTGAATCAGGGGTTTTCAAACTTGTCCTGGGAACCCTCAGCACTGCACACCCACTTCAGGTCTTGCAGTTTCTACTAATGAGCTAATGTGGGAGACATACAAAGGCTGCATCCGAAAACTTAGGCAGCTGACTCATTGCCTCGCTGCCCTATCAGGCAATGTCTTTGCGGGCAGCGTTTACACACTAAGGTGCCTCACAAAACTGATTTCAGACAGACTTATGAGGCAGCATAACGGTTTAACAACAAAGTGAACATTTAATGACTTGAATATCGAAATAACATTAAAAGTGGTAAAAGTGGGTCAAAATGTACATTTTGTGCATTCAATATGTGCAGATGGTGTTCCAGGACAGGTTTGCAAACCCCTTATTTTGATAAACTTGATGTGGGGCACCAAAAGGCTAACCTGACACATCTGTTTGAACTGTGAAAAAGAAATTTAAAAAGTGGCATAATGGTTGATTCATTTTTCTCTTTTCAAAGGGCTGTTGGGAGAGCGACAACAGAGGAGTGAGAAGCTGTTTTGTAAATTGTCAGGAGCTTTAACTTTTTTTATAGTTAACATTTTGATACTTGTGTTTTATAAAGTTGTAAATGTGCAATGTTCTAATAGTCATGTTAAAATTATTAAACTTGCATAATAAAGTAAAGCATGAACTACTGCTTTCTGATCATTGAATACCTTTAACATTTTAGTGTAGTTTAGTGCATTACATGTAATTTTTGTATTTAGGGGTTTACTGTAAAATAAGGTAACCCAAACAAACAAATATAGTAGCCCATATATATACCTGTTGTGGCCCATAAGAGCCCTATATAAGACCTATCTGGGTCCCATCATCAACCCATGTGGGCAGACTCCCGTAGGCCCTAAGTGGGAGCTACCTAGGTTACCCATATGGGCCCGATATGGAGCCCATCAAGATCCCATCATCAACCCATCTGGGCTAACTCATGTGGGGCCTCCATGGAAACTGAGGACAAAATTACCTGGGTCCCAGTTGGGTAGCCCAGGTGGGCCCCAGATATCAGCCCAAGTGTAACCCCTTTGGGCCCCACATGGATGTGTTGGCTGGGGTTGCGCCAATGGGGTCGGTTGTGTGAGCAGGATGGCGTACTGCATCGTCGTGTGTTCCGCTCAGATGGGGGAGAGTGTGAGGGACCGAGCAGTCAAGGGCAAAGGACACAGGATTTCCAATCAAAAATTATTTAATTAAATACAAAAAATAAAGTTACAAAATCAAAATAACTGAAAAACTGAATAAAAATAAAGTCAGGTCTGGGCCCATAAAGAAAATGGGTCAACTGAACAGAACCAAACTTAACAGAAATCAAATCAAACTAACCAAACCAACATGACCTCCCTAATGACACACATGGGGAACTTATATATACAAAGGACTAGTCCATTAAACACACACAAGGGACACCACAATCATCACTTAACACAATTACACTAAATAAAATAATAAACTTCAAATTTATCCATAAAGAGATCATACAACAACTTACTCCAGTAATTATAAATGCCAAATCTGTGTCTGTCGTTATTATGAAATGTATATAAGGTGATCTGTAACAAAATATTGAATGACGTAATGTATTAAAGGATAACCAAAATAACAAACAATCAAAAGAAAAAGATGCATGTTTTTGCATGGGTTAGTTACCGCCTTGCTGTGTGGCCACGTTGTCGGCCATCACATTCCCCCCCACTTCAGAAATCTCCCCAACACAGCGAGAGAGGAAGTCAGCTGTAACATTATCTTTTCCGGGAACATACTGGACGATGAATCGGAAGGGCTGCATGGCCAAGTACCACCGAGTAATCCTGCTGTTAGTGTCCTTCATCCTTTTCAACCACTGTAGAGCCTTATGGTCAGTTTCCACAATAAACTCTCTCCCCAGCAGATAATATTTCAGGGAATCCAGAGCCCATTTCACAGCCAAGCACTCCTTTTCGATGGTAGAATACCTGACCTCTCGCGGGAAAAGTTTACGGCTAATACAAGCCACCAGTTGTCGTCCATCACCTGTCCCTTGCAGTAGCACCGCTCCAATGCCTCGTTCGGAAGCATCTGTTTGCACAATAAAGGGTTCATTAAAATCAGGATTATGCAACACAGGGTCCTCACCCAGGGCAGTCTGGATGTCTTGGAAAGCCATCTTTGCTCCCTCTGACCACTGAAGTTGACTGGGGCATCTGGAACCCACCATATCCGTCAAGGCTGCTGCTCTGCCAGAGAAATTAGGAATGAATCGGTTATAAAAACCTGCCATACCAAGGAACGATCTCAGTTCTTTCCGTGTTTGGGGTAGAGGACACTGTTGAATCACTTGAATCTTTTTTACCTGGGGTCTGACCACTCCTTTACCAATGACATAGCCCAGATATTCAATTTCAGTCCGTGCTATAGCACATTTGAGTGGATTGATGGTAAGACCAGCTTTGCTGTAGTCGCTGCAGAACTTCTTGTAGATGTTGTAGGTGCTGTTCCCAAGTGTCACTATAGATAACAATGTCATCTAGATAAGCGGCCGTAAAAGACAAACCATGTAATATCTGGTCCATGAGCCTCTGAAAAGTGGCTGGAGCCCCATGCAGGCCAAAAGGAAGAACCTTATAATGGAATAGTCCCCAGGGTGTTCTAAAGGCAGTCAACTCTCTGGATTGAGAAGTGAGAGGAATTTGCCAATATCCTTTGGCAAGGTCGATGGTGGTCAGATACTGGATTTGACCTAAACGGTCAATAAGGTCGCTTATACGGGGTGTTGGATAGGAATCAAACTTGGAAACAGAGTTCAAGTATCGGAAATCTATGCAGAACCGTAAGGTTCCATCCTTTTTGGGGACTAAAACCACTAGGTGGCACCACTCACTCTTAGACGGTTCGATGATTCCCAACGTCAGCATCAAATCAATCTCTTCCCTCAAAGAGACTTGTAATCGCTCAGGTATTCGATAACTCATTCTTTTGACAACAGCATCATTTTTCAACACAATCTCATGTTCAATCAAGGTTGTGGCTCCCGGATACTCAGAAAAAAGATCAGAGTGACAAATGGCTCTCACTTCGGATTGGCGATCCTTGGGCAAATGCTCCAGATCAAAACATTCCGTGACCGGTTGAGGCAAATATTGCTCCTCTTGTTCCTCCTCCTCCCTCACCTGTTGAATCATCAAGACTTATGACTCCTTTCAGGACGAGGAATCCACTCTTTCAGCAAATTAACGTGCAAGATTTTACTATGCTGTCCCAAGCCGGGTGTGGAAATTTCATAGGTGGTGCGTCCCAGCTTCCGTTGGATCTCAAATGGACCTTGCCATTTTGCCAATAATTTGCTTTCCTGACTTGGTAACATCACCAACACTTGCTGGCCAGGGTTAAAACTTCGTTCACATGCAGACCGATCATACCATGACTTCTGAGATCTCTGTGCCTCAGCCAGGTGACTTTGAGCCAGTTTTGCCATCGTTCCCAACCGTTGCCTCATCTGCATCACATAAGAGATCACGTTTACCGAATCCTCGTTACCTTGTGTTCCTTCCCACAGCTCCCGAAGCAGGGTCAAAGGGCCTCTCACCTCACGTCCATATAATAACTCAAAGGGAGAGAACCCCGTCGAGGCCTGAGGAACTTCTCTGTATGCGAACAAGAGATAGGGCAACCACTGATCCCAATTCTTGCCTGACTCACTGACGAACTTGCGAAGCATTTGCTTGAGTGTTTGATTGAAACGCTCTGTGAGGCCATCGGTTTGCGGATGATAAGGAGTGGAGCGTAAACTCTCAATACCCAAAAGCTGATATACCTGCTTCAAGAGAGTTGACATAAAGTTAGTGCCCTGATCAGTAAGGATCTGACAGGGGAATCCAACTCGGGAAAAAAGTTGTATTAAGCATGTTGCTAGGTACTTGGCTTTAATGGACTTCATCAGGAACACCTCAGGATATCTAGTTGCATAATCAGTGATAACAAGCATAAATCTGGTTCCAGCTCGACTCCTTTCTACAGGACCTACAATATCCATCCCCAGTCTCTCAAAGGGTGTACCCACAACAGGTAAAGGTTGTAATGGAGCTCTGGAAGGACTTCTCATGGAGACTTTCTGACACTCAGGACAACTTTTACAGTATCGAGTCACATCCCTCCTTAATCCTGGCCAGTGGTGGAAAGAGTACTGAAAAAGCATACTCAAGTAAAAGTACTGTTACTTGTCAAAAAATGTAGTGAGAGTAGAGTAAAAGTACCGGTCCTAAAAACTACTCAAAGTAGGAGTAAAAAGTAGCCCTTTTAAAAGTACTCAAGAGTAGTGAGTAGTGAGTATTATGCTATGAATGTTAGTCCACCTTATACCCTGCAAATTGAAAATGTAGCTTACTCTTTTATCACAGATTCATAGAAAAAAAGAAACAGTATTTCAATATTTCTGTTTTAACAGTTTTATTTTTGACTGCTAGCACTAAAAATACAGCGTTTCCCCTACCATTGTTTTGGACGACCCCCGCCCCCCCTAAAATGCTGACAAAATCCAGTCATAAAAAAGGAATTTATAACTCGGAATTTCACGGAATTTGTACATTTTTTGAGGAAAAATAGAAAGCAGTTCAGTACACTTGAAATCAAATCGCGATATAGTGTGAATATTAAACCACAAAGACAATTTAAATACGAATCCTGCATGTTCTGTGTGAATGAATGGTGCAGCCGACGCGCAGTTTCATTTACCACACACACACTGAAGCATGTGTGAGGTGTGACGCTTGCGCTGTTTTTTTGCCTATGTGAAGACACAAATGCATGAACTTCCTCCAGGCTCAAGATCCACTCCGAAAGTCACTTCGTGAACAAAATAAATTGGCGCCAGGTGTCTCGAAGTCTGTTGATGCTGGTTTGATGCAAAGTTTTCCGCGCGCGATTTGATTTGACAGGAATCACGCATGGAGTCACATGATGACTTATTATAAAAATAAATATTAATATAAATGTAGCGACGGCAGGTTCAGGGAAAATAGCGCAGTAAAAGTACCGATACAGCACTTAAAATGTACTCAAGTAAAAGTAAAAGTACACTGTTTTTAAACTACTTAAAAAAGTACAATTCCTAAAAAAAACTACTCAATTACAGTAACGAGAGTATTTGTAATTCGTTACTTTACACCACTGATCCTGGCCAATAGAAGTGTCTCTTGATACGGGCCAAGGTCTTGTGTTTCCCTAGGTGGCCAGCCCAGGGAATCGAATGACCCAACTGGAGGATTACCTCTCGGACACATTGCGGCACGACAAGCTGGTTTGTTGACTCGAACTGACGATAAAGAATACCTTTCTGAAACAAATACCTTTCGGCAGAGTCAGTGTCATCCTCCTTGGCTGTAGCTTCCTGTTCCCCTTTCTTGAGGTACGGAGCTAGACTGACGTCCTCCTGCTGTAACTGGACCATGTTAATAGGCACCTGAAAACTTTGAAACGAGTCACACGAGGGGTTAGTCGGTGTCTTGGAAACATTAAATGAGGGGTTGAGACGAAGAACCATATAAGTCCATATTTTCAAATTTTGAATATCAATTTTTTTTTAATTTGGACTCTGAATATTATATTTAGGGCCCAAGCCTTGAAAAGGCGAAGGCCCTATTGTTTTCCTTAGGATTATTATTATTAGGGCCCAAGCCTTGAAAAGGCGAAGGCCCTATTGTTTTCCTTAGGATTATTAGGGCCCAAGCCTTGAAAAGGCGAAGGCCCTATTGTTTTCCTTAGGATTATTATTATTATTATTATTATTATTATTATTATTCTAACGACTATTCGGGCACTTTTGGGGCTCTTAACGTGCACGAAAACTCTTGAAACTTTGCACACAGGTCAGAACCCGCGGCCATCAGGGCCGGGCTGAAGATGGTACCCGGGCGTGGCAGGGGGGCTCGACAGCGCCCCCTGGAACGGGGTGCGAAAACTTGGTCCATAAATCAAACATGCTTGCATGTAATAATATGAAACTCGGTAGACATATAGGGCCCAAGCCTTGAAAAGGCGAAGGCCCTATTGTTTTCCTTAGGATTATTATTTATTATTATTAGGGCCCAAGCCTTGAAAAGGCGAAGGCCCTATTGTTTTCCTAAGGATTATTATTATTCTTCCGACTTATTATTATTATTATTATTTTACTACCTTTTGGGCACTTTTGGGGCCCTTAACATGCTCGAAAACTCTTGAAACTTTGCACACGGGTCAGAACCCGCGGCCATCAGGGCCGGGCTGAAGCTGGTACCCGGGCGTGGCAGGGGGGCTCGACAGCGCCCCCTGGAACGAGATTCGAAAACATGTCCATATATCAAACACGCTTGCATGTAATAATCTGAAACTGGCTACACCTATAGACATCATCGGGCCGAACAACTTTCGTGCTCTAAGTTTTACGGCAGCCCAACAGGAAGTCAGTTATTATGGGTTGTTTGGAAACGCATGCTCAGGAATTTGAAACACTTCTCCTAGGGGATTTATCCGTTCGTCAGCAAACTCGGTGTGCATGAAGTCAAGACATTGAGGATGAAAAATTGCCAGGGGATTTTTGATATCTCGAACGGTTTGGCCGTGGCGAGGAAACGAATTTATGGCGAATAATGGAAACAGGAAGTGTGTTATAACTTCTGCATACATTAACTGATCTTGATGAAACTTCAGCAGTGTGTTCGTTGTAAGAGGCCGATCACATGGATGTAACTATTGTGAGTCAAAGTTATAGCGCCACCAACTGGCAGCAGGAAGTGTGTCACTTTCAAAATGCTTTGAAATCACCCTCTTATTTTTACCCGATTTGCTTCAAACTTCATCTGTATGATGTAAATACACGCCAGATGTAGACCTGTGAAAGGATTATTGATATCTTAAATACTGTTGCCATGGCAACGCATTAAACTTTAATATTCTTTTTGAATGCTTTTGAGGCTCTTAACATTCTTCAAATTGCATAAAACTCGACAGACACATTACATTTATTAGCTAGTAGACATGTGCAAAGTTTCAGAAACGGGCGTGGTGAGGGGCTCAGTAGCGCCACCTTTAGTCAAAAATGGGGTATTAGTTTTACCTACAGTAACAAAAAAAGGGAAGGAAAATTGTTCTCCTCGAGCCGGACAACTTTCTAATTTACACTCACTAGCTCGGATCGACAGGAAGTCAGATATTTTGGTTTGAATGTGATTTTCAGGAGGATTTTCTCCCTCCCTCTCTCTCTGTCTCTGCATCTATGTGTGTGTGTGTGGGGTGAGGGGATTGTCTGTTGAGTGAAAATGCTTTTAAAATAGTTTTTCAAGGTTTTGGGGCCCTTAACGTGCTCGAAAACTCTTGAAACTTTGCACACAGGTCAGAACCCGCGGCCATCAGGGCCGGGCTGAAGATGGTACCCGGGCGTGGCAGGGGGGCTCGACAGCGCCCCCTGGAACGGGGTCCAAAACTTGGTCCATAAATCAAACACACTTGCATGTAATAATATGAAACTCGGTACACATATAGATCTCATCGGTTCATATATACTTCATGCTCTTACTTTTTACCCCATCCCAACAGGAAGTCGGCTATTTAGGGTTGTTTGTTAAACGCATGCAATGGAATTTAAAGTACTTCTCCTAGAGAATTCAAAGAAATGCCACGAAACTCGGCCAGCATGAAGTCAAGACATTGAGGATGAAAAATTGCCAGGGGATTTTTGATATCTCGAACGGTTTGGCCGTGGCGAGGAAACGAATTTATGGCGAGAAACGTGAAACAGGAAGTGTGTTATAACTTCAGCATACATTAGCTGATCTTAAGGAAACTTCACCAGTGTGTTCGCTGTAAGAGGCCGATCACAGGGATGTGACTATTGTGAGTCAAAGTTATAGCGCCACCAACTGGCAAGCAGGAAGTGTGTCACTTTCTAAATGCTTTTGACAAAAGTGGGGGGGTTAGTTTTATCTACAGTAACAAAACTCGATATGTATATTGTACTCTTCGAGCCGGACAACTTTCTAATTTACCGTAATTAGCAACGACCAACAGGAAGTCAGATAATTTGGTTTGAATATGGTGAGCCTCTCTCTGAGCTCTGTATGGCAAGCCCTTTTAACATTTAAAAGCTAAGTTTGACTATCCGGAATTAACATTTTTGATATAAACAACGTCTTTCTGACAAGTCGTAATTATATTTTGGATAGTTTGTATTATCATTTAAGATATCTGTAACGTAATTGGCCTATGGCTAAGCCACGCCCCCAAACGCGATGAGCCAATCACAGTGCGCATAGCTAACCCAATAAAATGAAAGTTACAGATATCAAATTTCAGATATCTTTAATCAAAATGAATTTCAAGATATCTTTCACTTGATAATAGATATCTAATATCTATTATCAAAATTATGACTATCCCTAACTCCAGTTTGAGATATCTACAATGCCGTTCTGACTAGTCATAATTTAAATGTATTTAAATGTATTGTTTGCTTTAAATTAAATTAAGATGGTATGTTTGGTAATTTAATCTAAATTAATTTAAAATGTATGCACTATATTTCAGATCAATATATTTGTTTTCCATCATTTTAATCAACACTAATTTTATTCTCATCTAAATTATAAATAACTTATTTCAGTATAAAATAAAAATCCCGAATAATCCAGACCAACCAGAGCGCACTATTCCTACAACATCATCAGTGCTGAAGCGGAACTACCAGAGCCGTTCGGCAGATAGCGAGCAGATGCAGCATATGTGTTGTAACGAGGCAGGGTCAGGCCAGGGGGGTCCATTTGCAGCTTTTTATTAAGAAAGGTCAAGACAGGCAGGGTGAGCAATGGCAAACAGGGCAGAACAGAAAAGGCAGAGACAAACCAGGTTGACAGGCAAAGGGCAAAGACCTCCAGATAAATACTGGGCTTCTGGATTTACACATTTAAGTGCTGCAAAACAGATTGACTTATGACATCCTATGACAGGGGTGGGCAACAGTTTTAGTCTGAGGGCCACAGTTACTTTGGCAAAGTAAACGGAGGGCCACACTTTGGACAATTGCAATTAAACAGTTACATGATTAAATGGTACAAATTAATTCAATGCAAATATGTATAAGGCTACTCTACAGTTACTTTGACTTTGCCAGCCTATTTCAAGGCCTGATATTTATTTTTGCTATAGGCCAGTCTGACCTAGGCCACTCTAAGGTTACAATAACTTGATTTACTTTCCTACACTACCCTGCACATTGTTCATGTCATTCATACCAGCTGTAACTATTCAAGATGGAAAGCTATTAACAAAACTGCAAATGTATGTGTGCAGGTTACATTAACATTAGGGATGTGCATGAATATTCGAATTTTCGATCTGTAATTATTATTAGTAAAATAAAATACTATTCGAATTTTACTACATTGCTTTGCTGGCCGTAAATGCAGTGAATCCATGATAAATCCCAAGCACTAACTCGCAATTATAATTAAATGCACTGGGTGGCGCTGTGGAGTGTGTTAACAAGTTGTGTGTATTTGATCACATAATGTTGTTGTCTGCCTCGCGAAGTTTGGAATTACTTGAAAATGATCTTACTAAATGGAATTACTTTTGATCAAATTAATTAATTAATCTGAGTTATAATATCATCATCATCACCACAATGAGAAATCACATGAAATCCAAACAGTCGACTGAGGAAAGACAGCTGACCAACACTGCATTCACGACTGCAGGTAAGCGCAGCTGGACCCCGCGTGATCCGAGCTTAGATGATAACTTATCTTATAGCAAAATTATTTTGAGACATATACTTCCTTTAATTTTCGTTGAGGGAGACCGGTTTAAGAGCAGAAAACGCAAAGTGCTGTTAGAAACTTAGAACACCGTTATCTTTGTGTCTCTGAAACGTCTGTCAACCACAACCGCAACCGCTTTATTAGGCGTTCTTTTCCCGTTCGCGCTGCTTGAGCATTCTTTTATTAATGCTTTTATTTTTTATATTTTTTGTTTACACATAGGCCTAATGTTTAATGTTTTCAACTAAAAGAAATGGTGACAAAAACGTAAAAAAAAACAACTTAAAAAATAACATCTTTTTCGTTAAATGTCATTTAAATAAACGAATATTCGATTTTTATGAGCCCAAATATTCGAATGCAATATTTTTGAAAAATGCCCATCCCTAATTAACATACAGACTTCCAGTGTTGGGAAGGATACTTTCAAAACATATTTCGTTTTACATCGAATACATGACTGGCAAAACCAGCAAAAGTAATGATTATGAATATGTAAAATATAGCAAGGAGATATTTTAATTGTTTATTAATGAATAAGTGTTTTCTTTGTCATTGTCGGCTAAGATGAAGTTGACGATGCTGACTCGCGATCTTCAGTAGCCTAGTGAACGCGCCAGAGAGAAATGCCCATTTCATAAGGATTACATAAGCAGAGAGCAGTCTGTAGTCTGTTTTCTTTCGTTTTGAATTGTTCAGTTTAAAAGTAGACATGTGAGGCAAGTAGGCTACTTTATATGCTGAGTTTCGGTTCATTTATGAGACGAGCTCCAGTTCACGCGCCGGCGTGATTATCTCGTTATTAATGTTTCGTGATTATCTCTATATTGTCTGCTATATTTACTTCTTATTTATTAAATACAGGCAATTGGTTGATGAAACATTGATTAAAATTAAGATACAATTAATACAAAACGAAATTCACTTTAAAGAAAGGTTTTGCCCATACAGAAGTCACATATATAGAAATATATTAATAATAAATAGATTTTCATATATTTAAATGTCTTAAATCTAAATAGATTAAAATATATGTTATATTTATATGTAAATATATTTTGAAATATATATTAAAAATATATTTAAATATTTGATTTTGGCCCCTTTTTAATATTTTTCACATATATTAAACATATGTAAATATATTTTTATTGGAACTATTTACATATATTTCTTTATTTTATATGTAAATATATTTAGATATCTATCTATGTAAATATATTAATTTGCAATATATGTGCATATATTAATTTCTAATATTTGATAACATATTAGATTTCTTTTTATGTAAATATATTTTAATTGGAAATATTTACATATGTTAATTTCCTTTATATGTAAATATAATAATTTGCAATATATGTGCATATATTAATTTCTAATATTTGTTAACATATTAGATTTCTTTATATGTAAATATATTTTATTGGAAATATTTACATGTATTAATTTCCTTTATATGTAAATACATTTAGATGCTCATCTATGTAAATATATTAATTTGCAATATATGTGCATATATTAATTTCTAATATTTTTTAACATATTAGATTTCTTTATATGTAAATATATTTTATTGGAAATATTTACATGTATTAATTTCCTTTATATGTAAATACATTTAGATGCTCATCTATGTAAATATATTAATTTGCAATATATGTGCATATATTAATTTCTAATATTTTTTAACATATTAGATTTCTGTATATGTAAATCTATTCTGAAACATACTCAAATATTCAGTACTCCTTTTAGTATACTTCACATATATGTAAATAAACCTAAACATGTTTTCATATAATATATTCACATTTACTCTCACTTCATGCAAATAGTCTCCATATATGTAAATATTTTCATTGCATTCAGGAACACACTACTACACCAAAATATTTTTATTGATGTTGACAAACAGGGTAAAGTACAGAGTGCATATAGTATTAAAATATTAACTGCACTTACAACATGAATCAAGCCAGCAACATAAATCAAGCAAAATAAAGCCTGTGGTAAACAACTTGACGATACTTTCACGTTTTGTTCTACAACCTAAATTGCACACACCTATACTGAAAACATGAATTTAAGTTATGTTAATAAGTATCTAGACGTTTGGGTGTGAATGTCCGGAGTGTACGTTGTAGAACAAAACGTTAAAGCATCATCAAGTTAAGTTTACCACAAGCTTTATTTTACTAAAAAATTAACAATAAAAAAGCCACTATAAAACTGTTTCTTTTTTCTTGTTTTGGAACCTCAGTTCTGCCAACTTGGAATTAATGGCCTGGCCCAACTGTCCAACAGTTGCCTTTTCGTGACGTTTTATGACAGCATCTGCAAAACAATACAAGAAGATACAAACTTTTGGATTAGTCAGTGGTTATGGTTAAAGGGTTAGTTTACCTAAAAATGTAAATTCTGTCATTATTCAGTCATCTTCATGTCATTCCAAACCCGTAAGATTCAGGGATGCAAACATGTATGGTCAAAAAAGAGAGAGGTAATCGAAGCCCTTGCCCCGCGGCAAATATCCAGATACTTACATTGCCACCAATCCCTGCCATCCCCGGCCCACCCCTATAGGCACCAGTGATGCGCGGAGTCAATGTATAAACAACCTGCACCCGACCGACGTTTTCAACTAACCCGACCGCAACTCGGACCGCAAAAAAAAAGAAAGAAATATTGTACCCGACCCGCATTTTTTAAAAGTAGTAAATGCTCATCGTAGCGTCATTATAGACGTGTGTGGCTTGTTTTATTCATTTATTTCGCTTTTCATTTATTTCGTTTCATTTTCTTAACAATTAAGATGCATGTGTTTATTCAGTCTAATCTCCCCCGACTTTCCCAACAAAAATCCCGCCCCCTCTCAGAAAATACATAAAACTGACATTACTGAGCTATATGCGTTTAAAAGTAGCCTATTAAAATGGTACAATGGCATTGCTCAGTTCACGTGTTGGGAAATCAGGCATTTTGTCCCGCGTCAGCATTTATTCAAAAGTTAATAACGCTCAACATTCAAAAGGTAAATAAGGATTTCCCCACGTGGATGCCCAATTGAAGCTCTCACAAGCAAAAAATGCAGGCATAGAATATGTTAATAAAGTCTTTATTAACGCATTTTAGACGAACAAAAACAGGTAGGCTAAGCCAAAGACTGAGGCTACAATCCCCATAAATAAATGTTCACAAATACCCATGAAAGTAAAACTGAAACTAGGGATGGGACGGTATGAAAATTTCATATCACGATTATAGTGTCCAAAATTATCGTGATTATCAATATTATCACGGTGTTGTTAAAATGAGATGAAAGTGTTCAAAAAGAACTGATGCTAACACTGAAAACATTTCAACAAGTTTTATATTTGAAAATCAACAAACAACAAATAAATAAGCAGCTCTATGCACTTTTTTAAGCAAGATTCTATTCTGTGCCATTTCCTTCTTTATAATGACCGCCGTCAATAGCAACGCATTATTACAGAGCGCACATCTATGCATCACAACGGAAGTGCGCTCTTATTTCATTCAAATACAACTTGCCGTCTTGCGTCTCCGTTTTTGATTGTATTGAAAATGAAATCAGAGTTGATTTATTGTTTACAGAGTTTGATAATATTGTTGTGATCATCTTGTCTGGACGATTGTTTTGTACGCTGTACAAAATGGATTTATAAACAGGCAAGATTTAACACATTAATCTCAATTCAATATGTCCCCGTAATTATGTGGTAACAAAAAAAAAATCGGTGTAATCAGTGTACAATGAATCTGTACATTACTATCCCTTAAAATGTCACTCTTAATAATAGTCTTGTTTGAAATTGTCCGTTCGTCTTTGGCTCAAAGCCACTTGCTGCAAACTTTTCTTCGCGGAAGCTTTACGTCTATTTCAAGTGAGATAAAATGTTTCAACTCAAAACAACATTTTGTGCCCAATTATTTCCCAGACGTAGTTTTGGTATTGAGGTCAAAGTTAACTTGCCTTGCGTTCGCTATACAACAGTGGGTGATGGTCACACAAGACGACTCGGGCAGATTTGAAGTGTTTCTATTGCAGCGACTTTTTGTTCGGCAGACAGGGTGACCATCCTCGACCAAGTTTCCCTCAGGACTTTTGTAAAAGCCAAAATATGACCACACCTCAGATTTGGTCATCTTAAAAGGCTGGAAAATCTCCCGAGCACAGTCACTGCCTTCCGCCATTCCTTCTCGAGTAAAAACAAAACAAAACATTGCGCGCTGCGCCTGCGTCAGACTGTTGCCGGCTGGACAGGATTTATAGTGAGTTATTAAAATCGCGATAATCAAACATGGTTTTAATGATAATTAAATTTTAAACGATAATACTAACCGTCAGTACATTTTATCGTGGTTTATCGTGAAACCGGTAATCGTCCCATCCCTAACTGAAACACACAGAAAAGTTAACCTAGGCTTTCTAGTGGAGCTTCCACTCCCCAGTCTTCACCTTTTCTCCACCGCCTCCATCTCTACCTGCAGACTGAGCTCGTGCGTTATCTTCGCGCCAGTTATTCAGCCAATAAAGTGTAGTAGGCCTATGTATTTAATAGAAAATTGTGTCTAGTACTATATAAATTACAAAGGTTTAATTGGCATCTATATTTCAAACGACCCGACCGACCGCGACCCGAATATCATTAAAAATATTTTTGGATGACTCGTAACCGCGGGTGACCGCAGGCACCCGCTCATTTTGGATCAACCCGCGCATCACTGATAGGCACATATTGTAAAATGAAATTCAAATAAAGTTGACAAAAAAAGATTTTATAAAAAGATAAACCTCACATATTTCAGCCTTTAAATCATTTTTCACAAAAAAGGTTTTATAAAAAGATAAACCTCACATATTTCAGCCTTTAAATCATTTTTCACAAAAAAGGTTTTATAAAAAGATAAACCTCACATATTTCAGCCTTTAACTAATTTTTATAAAAAGAATGAGTCAAAAAAGATAAATTACTTGACATTTACATTAATGCACATTAGCTTATCTTTTATTATTAATAGTAAAATTCGGTCTGACTTTCCCGTGGCGTCTGTCGTTGCTATGCAACCATGCACTGCCCTCTCGACAACGGCAAATAAGTTTTAGTAGCTAATGGATTTCCACCACCGAAAAACGCTTGCTGTAGCTCTGCTACAAGATTTATTAACAGGCTGATAGAGGCAACCGTGGTGGACAGTCAATGTGTCATTTTATAGGTTTATATATTTTAAAATACACGCCACTGATCAATGCTACAAAAACACAAAGTTCTTCATCAGATTCACTGATAGTTCATCACGTTTTGAGGATGTCACGCTACTCAGGTAAAGATGATTCTGGACAGCGAGGAAGAATTCCCCTTTTCCTCAGAGGAAGATTGAAACTCAAATGACGAACAGTTGTATTTTGAAGAGAGCTTACCCTGCCAAGGATACGGAGTAAGTTGTTTAGTGTTATATAACTTCTGATAATATAGTTCTCATATAAATGTAAGATTATAGTTTTGGCTAGCTTTTGACATATTATGGGAAATATTGCCTTACAATGTCCCTTACTTTCGTGTAGGCTATGCTCGTGAATCATATTGAGTAAGTAAACAGACGTAATATTTTACTGATGAAATGTAATTTTGTTCTTGTACACCGCAAAATCACCAGTGTTAAATTAACACTGCTCAGTGTTTATATCAGTCCACACTCAGAGAGTGTTAAATGAACACTGAAGCAGTGCTAAAGTTAATGAGATAATTAAGTAATTAATTAAGTGGTAATTGAGCATTATTGACGACACCTGATGTTAACAAGCAGAATCACTGAAGGAGAAAATCGTAATTGGTATGTTACCATTATGGAGATCAGTGTTTGCTTTAGTTGGGCTCGGGCTCTTGACCCTTACATCATTAACTTTAGTTTTTTGTTTGGCTGTTATACCTGCCTGATGAACAAAGAGAAAAGGTGATATGATGGTGTTGGTTGTGTTTTAACAATCAATAGTTGGCCTGAATCACTGAACTCATTGAGAGCATAATTTCAGAGTTAAGATTACCTTATGGATTATAGCAGCACTGTCATTGTGGAGTATGCATTTTTTTTAGCTTTTTCAATTAAATCCAAATGATCAAATCATTACAAAAAAGTTATTATTAGTTATTATAAGTATTTCAGGTAGGCACATACAGACATCAATAATTAGCGTATGAATCTCAACAATGGTGACAAACAGATGACCTCTGAACATAAGCTCATTATTTATTCATGCAGCAATGCATGAGATTTGTTTAGTGGCATCCAGAATACACTGCAAAATGCTTTATAATTGTCACCATTGTTGAGTCACAGGCTGGTTCTTGATGTCTGTTTTAAAAAGAAAAAAAAAGTTTTGTATGTGATTAAGTTTTAAGAAATGATTTGGATTACATTGTAAAAGTTGCAAATATTATGATTTTCAAGGACAGTGCTGCTATAACCAATAAAGTAAATGTAACTCAGAAATTGGGCTCTATTCAGGTCAAATGATGGTGAGATGATGATAATGTTAAAACACAACCAACACCATCAAATCACCTTTTCTCTTTGTTCATCTGGCTGTTATAACTCAGGTACAGCAGCCAAACAAAGAACTAAAGTTAAAGACTTAAGGGCCAAGAGCCCAACTAAAGCAAACACTGATCTCCATAATGGTAACATACCAATTACGATTTTCTCCTTCAGTGATTCTGCTTGTTAACATCAGGTGTCTTCGATAATGCTCAATTATCACTCAATTAATCACTTAATTATCTCATTAACTTTAGCACTGCTTCAGTGTTCATTTAACACTCTCTGAGTGTGGACTCAGCAAAATCACCAGTGTTAAATTAACACTGCTCAGTGTTTATATGTGTATGAAATAAATTTTTAATCCATCTCCATTAGTGCTTGATAATGACCATAATACCTACAGTTTATTTGATTGTTATCAGCATGCTCAAGTTTATTTATTTTTTTTACAGGTGAACATTTCCAAGCACCTGTTCCGAAGAGAACAAAGACAAATGAGCAACATGCAGTCCACTCTGTCATGGAAAACAGAGGCTGATGTTGACATTGTTCCACAGACTCTAAGATTCCTGCCCGCACGGGAAACTGGACCGCAACTGAGCTGTCAACTCTGTGCCACAACACCAATGCTCATACTGCCAAGGCAACTTATGTTTTAAATTAAATTTAAAATATCCTAACTGTTTGACTTTTTGAATATATTGTAACATTTTTAAATTTACTTAATTTCTGTGTTCAAAGCTAAATTTGCATCATTCCTTCAGTATAGGGGTGTAACGATATTCGAACCGAAAAACCGCGTTGATCACGAAATTCAAACAATAAATGGTGTTTTGGCGCTCTTTGATGTGGCGTGACGTCACTGTACTAGCTCCTCATTCAAGCGGCAGCACAGCGCGCAAGTAAACGCCATCATCTCTTCCTCAGTTACAGAATAAACATGAATGGACACCTGAAGGTATGTTGAAAGATACAGTATACTTAATCCAAACACTAATCCAAATAAATTATCATCAAAACTGAAATTTTTAAGCAATAATCCATGTTTTAATTTGAACAGTAAAGCTCATTGTGCAGCACGTTATTTGACAAAAAGTTTATTTAATTTCATATGATTAAAATTGATGATAAATGATAAAATTTGTGTTTTATGTCTTCATTTTATTACCAGAAAAAACACAACACAGAATTAGTGTGAATTTTTTTTTCATATTTTTTTTTAAAATGTATACGTTTAATGATTCATAATACACTATTTCAATTAATTAGACATACTTTTTGATTGCTAAAAAATTTACACCACGTATACGTAACACGCCCCCCCCCCCCCCCTCTGAAAAAAAATCCTAGGGGAAACACTGTAACTCGTGTAATCGCTCAGTGTTTCAGCAGTGGAAAGACGTCAATAAAACAGCTTAGCTTGTCACTAGCATTATATTTACCTCAGCAGAAGTCATCCAGTGTCCACAACTTGTTGGTTCCTATAAATGAACTACATTAGCGTATATATTATATTTCACTTAAACTGTTAATGATATCTTGATTATTTAATGTATGTTTAAAATATCTTTCATGAAAATGACAGCAACTGTGTAAATTATTATATTTCATTATTACATGGCTTGGTAGAATTCCAATGTAGAATGCGGTCTGTTATTTCTTGATAACAGCTGCTGGGTATAACAGACCGTTGCCATGAAAAACAGAGCATTGCCATGGACGCAGTTCAGAGACGGAACAGACTATTTTCTTTAGCGGAAGCAAAAGAAATAAATCGTTTTTAAATTAATAAACTCCTTTTTAAATCAATATTTTGAGTCAAATTATTGATTTATTTGGTAGGTAGCCATGTAATAAGCGGGATAATGTATAGCGAGGCGGTCGTTATAGCGAATACCACTCCGCTTCGCGTCGGGCTCCTAGTCAGCATGTCGGGGTGGTATTCGTTATAACAACCGCCTCGCTATACATTATCCCTTACATAACAAATTAGAGTAAAAACTTAAGTTAATGCAAAAACTGCCTTATGTTCAATTTACATGTTTTTATACAATGTGTTGGGTGTTGATTATTATATCAAAAAAATAAATAGCATCTGAATTTAGGCTAAAAGTCTAGGCTCTGTTGTTAACCTTTAATGTGATAGTAATCTGTGGCTCCCGATATAGTTTACAGCATTAGCAGATTTTTTTTTTAATCCTTGCGAAACGTTTAATTGCAATTTTATTAATTGAAAGACAAAGACAATTTTTTCATTAAACCAGTAAAAAAAAAAAAAAAAAAAAAATGGAAGTATATTAAAATATAAAATAACTAAAATATAACCGAGAAAAAAAAAATCCCGTTTTTAAGCCCCGGTCGGAACGCAAAAAGAATTTCTCGGGGGACCACAACATATTTGCAAAAGAGAGCAAAAACCTTGTAATTTTTCTCTCATTTTTCCCATCAAAATGTCTCTTTCGGGGCGGTTTATGACAGGCTCAAATACTCCTGTATTTGTTTTATATATTTGGTTTCTATATTTGCAGTCTATGGTTCAGTCATACGTTTAAACAGACCAATTAATAAACTTACCCATAATTGCTTTGACCATCCCTGAATCCAGGCCATCTCTTGCCTCTTCACCACATGCGGTCTTGGATTTTCCACCTAAATACCGAAAACAGTGATACTTGTAGGAAGAAACATTTAAAGTATAATGGTATATTACTATTAGTACTTGCAAATGTACCTCTAAGGTTACTTCGAAGAAGAGTCTCCATGTCAAAAACACTCAGGAGGAGACACCGGACCATAGCAGTGGACGTATTAGCATATGATGCTGCCCTCCATGCACTTCTGGAAACAAACACCCCTGATCCAGGATGGATTTCAACCTAAGGATACAACAACAAAAATGACAAGATAACAAAAGAAAAGGAAAGACAGACCATTTAGGCCAAAGTAGGGGTGGGCAATATGGCCAAAATCTTATTATTATTTTATCTTTGTTATTAAAACTAAGAACAAAGATGCCAATTACAAGTAGGGATGGGCATTTTTCCAAAAATATTGCATTCATATATTCGGGCTCATAAAAATCAAATGGTGTTTGTTGTCATAACCTTTTTTTTATGTAAGCAATAAGGTACTGGAGGCTAGTGCTGTATGGAATAAGTCACGGCTGAAGGGCGTTGTTAGGCACGACGCGAAGCGGAGTCAGCCGTGACTTATTCACCATACAGCACTAGCCTCGAGTACCTTATTGCTTTTATAAAACGGTTACCACACAAAAAAAATATTAAAGCTTTATTAATATTAAAATATTAAAGCTGAAAAAGACTGTCTTTATGAGTGAGTCAGTCGGTAGAGAAGACTTTTACATTGAAAGGATTCAAACTTGTGATCACGGAGAAGAAAGACGCAACTGACAGATGAGGTGACTATAGGCACAGAAAATCCCTTAACTGTTAAAAGGACAAGATATCGCAGCGGACATTCAAACTGATTTTTGTATTATGAATATAAGACTGACCTGAAGGAAAATGCTATGTCTACTGTAAATGCAGGTACACTCGCTTACTCGATCTCTCACAATACTCTACTCTAGCTTAAATGAACAATATCAATGAGATCAAACAAGTGTTTAAGTTGCTAAGGGTGGTTGCTAGGGGTGTTGTGTAGTGATCAGTGGTGGAGGAAGTACTGCATCTCAGTACTTAAGTAAAAGTACAAATAACCAGAGACATATTTACTTTAGTGAAAGTAGAAGTACCACAATGACAACCCTACTTAAGTAAAAATTACCTGATTTTAAATGTACTTTAAGTATTAAAAGTAAAAGTACTTGCATAACAATTTATTCTCTTACTGTCTATATTCTAATGATTAATAAAACAGTTAATCCTAACTCATTCAACCTAATAATCCTATAATGATGTTCAATAATGATGGAAAAGCCGTTATTGTTTAAGTTTTTGTCACCATTTCAGAACAAGCTTGCAATTAGGCAATATACACATCAAGCTTAATTTGACGGGGTTTGGCTGTAAACGCGATTAATTTATGGCGTAATTCTGAACCTCTTGGCTTGCCATACTAATCCCAGGGCTCTCAAGTGTCACGCATTGAGCGTGACAGTCACTCATTTCGGTCTTTTGTCACGCTCTCCCGCCACACATTGTATTTCTCACGCTGAATAACTATTTGTAATATATTTAAAATGCCGCAGTGCCCAAAACTCTGGCCGCGCCGCTCTCATAGCACTGTGGAACCGGCATGAATCAAGCGCGTTTCCTCTGGTGTTGTTCGTCGAGCTACACAATAGCCAATCAGAAAATAGTACTATTGTATCTGGGTAAGATTTAACGCAACAACCAATGACAAAAATGTATCCACCCCATGCACGTAAAAAAAAATTCCGCGTATAAATTTGCACGACTGGGTTGATATGGCAACCAAACTTCACTGGTGAGACAAATGTGCGACGAACGGACGGTCAGGATGGCGTTTTGGCAGGGGAAAACTGATCAGAAAATGTAACGAAAATGTAACAGAACGTTGTAGAAATGTAGTGGAGTAGAAAGTATAATAATTGCTGCAAAAAGTAACGAAGTAAAAGTAATAAGTATGCACTATTAATTCTACTTAAGTAAAGTAAAGATATGTGAAAAATGTACTTAAGTAAAGTAACGAAGTATTTGTACTTCGTTACATTCCACCACTGGTAGTGATACATAGAACCGTTGGGTAAAGCGGTCATAGCCGTGTTTTATCGTGAATAAAACACAGCTATTGACCAATCAGAATCAAGGATTGGAACTAACCGTTTTATAAAATACAATAAAGATGCACAATTCTGGATAAATTGAGAATCACAATTTTTTCTGAAATTAAATCAAATCGAGAGTTGAAATCTTGCGAATCGGAATCAAATTGAATCTGGACATCTGTATCGATCCCCAGCACTATTGTGTCTGTATATTGTTAAAAACACTCACTGGGGTTAGGCTTATTCTTAAAAAACTGGAAAAGTATTAGAACGTTTAGAAAAATCAAAAACAAGGAAGTTTTTTTTGTCAAAGAAAACTACATATCAAAAGAAAGAATTTAAATGACTTGGATTTGGTGTCTGAGAACTTACACTAGTGTTGGCTGGATTATCTTGAGATGGTACTGGGTATTGCCCAGGTGTTGTTACCATTTGTTTAAGCTCCTCAACAGACTGTTGAATAACACGAAGTGACTCTTCGATGTTTCCCACTCCTAAAATGCAAAAGCAACAAGATACTTCGCATTGAGGGTATGAGTAAGGAATTTGCAAAAGAAATATAAAATATTCCTAAAATGTTGTGATCTTACATTTTAAGAGACGTAAAAAAAATAAGGCACATATTGTGCAGATCTTACTCTCTACAACAAATTCTCGTAGCTCCGATATGTCCTCCCGTATGTCCTTGTATGGTTGTGGCAAGTCTTTTTTCTGCATCTGGATCTTCTCCATAAGTGCTCTTTGCTGTGAGACTTTCATTGTCTTCATCTTGGTGTATAAACAATAAATAAATGTGTGAATAACATGCACCTCACAAAGAAAAACAAATAAAATGAAATGGCCTCCACACGGACAATAAGGAAATAATATGAAAATAATAAGAGAGCCATAAAAGTGCTAGTTTTATTAATAATAATGCAATGTTTTTGCAAAAAATATCAAACATTTTTAATATTACACAGTAATAGTTTACTATCTTTAATACATGTATTACTGTTTCAAATAACATCATTGTTGTTTAAGCTGTGTGCGCTGAAGCTGAATTAAACTGAAGACCTTTGCTAGAAGGTTAATAACTCAACGGAACGCATCCTATAAAAAATAAATCAGATATTTATACAAAATAAACAATATTACAACTTACATTTGCACAAAATCATGCACAGATGAACCTTAACCATGTTAAGTAGTCAGAATGTGTAACTCCTGTTATGGATGCACTCTTACCTTAACAACACACTGAAACGCCTATAGAAGTTGAGCTTCACGCTCACGCGTGAGCAAGAAGATCAACTAGGCTATAATTTCATTTTTATAAAAACGTTCATGTGTTTAATTTAAATGTTTGTAAACGAATCAGTTAATTTTAACCTTCAGTATTATAGTATTGGTAGAACCAACTGACTTCCTGTATAGTTTACAGAATTGTGATGTGATCTGGAAAAACCAGTCAGCTGGTACGTTTTCAGTAAGGTCTAAAAATAGGTCAAATATTATTTTTTTGTCAAAATTAGGTTTTCATTAAATTATTATTCTATAACATCTTGTCTATCATCTCTGAATATATCTTGGCAAAAAAAATTAATCGTTAGATTAATCGATGCATCGAAAAAATAATCGCTAGATTAATCTTTTAAAAAATAATCGTTTATCCCAGCCCTAGTTACATACCATTTTACTTCTCCCCGGCTGTAGTGATTCTGCGCTGGTTGGAGTATTGCCCTGGTATTTAGGATTAGGCTTGGCAGATCTTTTGGACGGGTGCTTCCACTCCTCTCCCTCATCCTCATCCTCATCCTCCTGCATTGCCTCCAGGTACGACTCCAGTGTTGATGCCTTCTCTGCAACAGTTAAATAACATAAATTGTGTATTACAAATCCTTAAATAATGTTATATAATGGTAATGTTAATATCATTTTAGGTTTTAGCTCAAAGGGATAGTTTACCCAAAAATGACACTTAAGTCATCATTTACTCACCCTGGTGTTGCTCTAATGCCATTGCCTTGACAAAAAAATGCTATCAGATTGTGCTAACCTTACCAACACTTTAATTATATTGTTTCAAGGGTAACGTTAGGGCTAGGATTTGGACAAAAACTTCAAAAAGCCTCAAACTACATGAACAGCAAAATCTGATTAATTATTTCCTCAGTAATGTATTGTTACAGGTAGCACAAACAAATCGTCAGAACAACGTATGCGGCTGCCCCTCTTTCATGGTCGATGAACTAACGTTAACTAGCTAACGTTACTAGGGCTCAAAACGTAACTTATGCAGAGCAAGACCCAACGGCCTATGTCAAGATGTTTGTAAATAATACATTACGGTTTGTTTTTCACAAATCCATATCATATAACACCAATACACTTGGAATATACAAGACGTGTCACATAGGACCATTATGTGATACGTTTTGCATATTTTTAATCAAGCTTGTCGCGTGCAAGACGCACGCGGAATTCACCTTTTGTGGTAAAAAATAATTTTTTACATTAACATTTAAATCAACATAATTGTTTACAAGATTATATGAATTAAAAACAGCAACTTACCAGCAACTTTGATAATTTTGGCAGTGTAGACCGGCCAGCCACCTTTGGGTTTTTTACCCTCGGCCCACTCCACAACATAGATGCCATCGCTCTTATCCAGACGATCTAAGTAATCTTCGCAAATGAAATCACGAATAAAGTCAGTTTTCACAACACTGTACGTTCCAGTGTCCTTACCATCCAACCATTCAACGAGTGCAAACATATTAACTTCTTGATTTCTTTGTTGACTAACGTTACCTCAGGAGGACTGGTGATGACGAGTGGGACGAGCGGGAAACAGTGGAAAGTCGGTTGGAAGTCAGACGTATGCATGACCATATATGGCAATAAAGCTGCCAGTTTGACAAATCACGGGACTCGTACTGCCATGGTGCAGGGCCATAGCCTTACTATATAATGTAAACAGCAAATTGTGTAAATTAACAATTAATAAAAAGTCCAGATGCAAAAATATAAAAGGTATTTGAATGAGAAGTGTGTTGTCCCTAAACGCACAGAGAGTAGATGGAAACGGTCACTTCCTAGGGTAAAATTAGCAGAAAAATGTCTACATGTGGAGGAAGAAGCAACTGGCAATTCGTGTAAGGTTTTTTGTTCAGTCTTATTTTTGTATTTTTTTTTTCCAAATGTTACAATAATGTTGCTTTAAAAATGTTGTTCCTCATTAGCAGGGCTCTGGAGTTCAATCAACTTAGCCCCTTCTGGTGAGATATGTAACCATATCCATTACATGAATGCAAATAATTGCAACTAAAATCAGTTCAGTATCATTGATTTTGCTTTTACCATGTTGACTCCATAGGAGACACTGAGAAGGGGTTAACCAGCAAGCCCATGGTGCAAAGCAGGTGGCTCTCTGCAGATTTGGAGTTAACATCATTTACGCATCAAGAATCCTCCAGTTCGGACTGTAGAGGTCTCAATGTTTACCAGGTTAGAGGGAGTACACTTATGCTGCATTTTCACATTAACATGTGCCACACACACACATATACGCTGTGACACACACATGCGCACACACAGTGGGTTTCTGTCTTTTATATGGGGCTTTCCATAGACATAATCATAATGATTTTGGAACGTGCTAACTCTAAACACAGCCCTCAATAAAAAACGAATGTTTTCGGCATTTTGACATTAAAAAAACAACAACAACAACATATTTATAAGACCAAAAATGTCTCCACAAGATCAAATATTTCTGGTATTACTATCATTGTGGGGACATTTCCTCACAACGTTAAACAAGCACAATCATGCTCAGCAAACAAAACATCAAAGAACCGTTTCAGTCTTTCAACCGTTTTCTGTTTAATTTTGACCATATAACGGTAATGTCTTGTTCATCTCTAACAGGACTATGGAGATGAATCAATTGCAGAAGAAGGGTCAGTCAGGGAACAAATGGAGGAGGACAACAAACTGAGGATGGTGAATCCTGCTGAGCAAGGAGTGGTAGATCAGACCACATGTACTGGTCTACAACATAACGGTTCAATAGGTATGAAAATTTAAATCTTGTATTAAGTTTTGTTTGGATAATGGTGTAAAAGGATATATAATATGGTATTGCAGCTGATCAATTGTGTGATACGTAACGTACAGTATACATTTCTTTGCATGATAATTTCAACTAAAATCATCATCATCTTTATCAAGTGTCATTGATTTTGCTTTTACCATGTTGACTCCATAGGAGACACTGAGAAGGGGTTAACCAGCAAGCCCATGGTGCAAAGCAGGTGGCTCTCTGCAGATTTGGAGTTAACATCATTTACGCATCAAGAATCCTCCAGTTCGGACTGTAGAGGTCTCAATCTTTACCAGGTTAGAGGGAGTACACTTATGCTGCATTTTCACATTAACATGTGCCACACACACACATATACGCTGTGACACACACATGCGCACACACAGTGGGTTTCTGTCTTTTATATGGGGCTTTCCATAGACATAATCATAATGATTTTGGAACGTGCTAACTCTAAACACAGCCCTCAATAAAAAACGAATGTTTTCGGCATTTTGACATTAAAAAAACAACAACAACAACATATTTATAAGACCAAAAATGTCTCCACAAGATCAAATATTTCTGGTATTACTATCATTGTGGGGACATTTCCTCACAACGTTAAACAAGCACAATCATGCTCAGCAAACAAAACATCAAAGAACCGTTTCAGTCTTTCAATCGTTTTCTGTTTAATTTTGACCATATAACGGTAATGTCTTGTTCATCTCTAACAGGACTATGGAGATGAATCAATTGCAGAAGAAGGGTCAGTCAGGGAACAAATGGAGGAGGACAACAAACTGAGGATGGTGAATCCTGCTGAGCAAGGAGTGGTAGATCAGACCACATGTACTGGTCTACAACATAACGGTTCAATAGGTATGAAAATTTAAATCTTGTATTAAGTTTTGTTTGGATAATGGTGTAAAAGGATATATAATATGGTATTGCAGCTGATCAATTGTGTGATACGTAACGTACAGTATACATTTCTTTGCATGATAATTTCAACTAAAATCATCATCATCTTTATCAAGTGTCATTGATTTTGCTTTTACCATGTTGACTCCATAGGAGACACTGAGAAGGGGTTAACCAGCAAGCCCATGGTGCAAAGCAGGTGGCTCTCTGCAGATTTGGAGTTAACATCATTTACGCATCAAGAATCCTCCAGTTCGGACTGTAGAGGTCTCAATCTTTACCAGGTTAGAGGGAGTACACTTATGCTGCATTTTCACATTAACATGTGCCACACACACACACATATACGCTGTGACACACACATGCGCACACACAGTGGGTTTCTGTCTTTTATATGGGGCTTTCCATAGACATAATGATTTTGTTCCATAGACATAATGATTTTGGAACGTGCTAACTCTAAACACAGCTCTCAATAAAAACGATTTTTTTCGGCATTTTGACATTAAAACAACAACAACAACATATTTATAAGACCAAAAATGTCTCCACAAGATCAAATATTTCTGGTATTACTATCATTGTGGGGACATTTCCTCACAACGTTAAACAAGCACAATCATGCTCAGCAAACAAAACATCAAAGAACCGTTTCAGTCTTTCAACCGTTTTCTGTTTAATTTTGACCATATAACGGTAATGTCTTGTTCATCTCTAACAGGACTATGGAGATGAATCAATTGCAGAAGAAGGGTCAGTCAGGGAACAAATGGAGGAGGAAAACAAACTGAGGATGGTGAATCCTGCTGAGCAAGGAGTGGTAGATCAGACCACATGTACTGGTCTACAACATAATGGTCCAGATGGTGACCAAAGGAGAAAGCAGCATGAACTATTAATGTTGGCATTAAAGTTAAAACATAATCTAACTGATGCAGTCATTGAGGACATGCTTAAGGTAATCAATGCAGTTAGTGAAAAACATGTTGTGTCCACATCAAAGTACTGTTTCTACAAAACTTTTGGTGAAGTCAGAAACCACTTTCAGTTGCATTCAGTTTGTAAACAGTGCTCTGCTATTATGCAGTCTGATGAGAAATCAGCTAAATGTAACAGTTGTGGGGAGACATGCGACTTGAACAAACACATGAAAGAGGGAAACTTTTTCATTGAACTACCCCTGGAAGGCCAACTCAGAAATATTCTACAAAATGACGAAATCCGTTCACACATCATAACACCTGCACCTACAAAGACTTCTGTCTGTGACATCTTTGATGGACAGCTGTACAAGGAAGCTTTTAAAAACAGTAAATCTCATGGCAGTGTGAAACACCTATCACTAACATTTAGCTGTGATGGCGCACCACTGTTTCGTTCATCTAAATGCAGTATATGGCCCTTGCTCTATACCATTAATGAACTTGACCCAGCAGTGAGATCAAAGCATGTGATGCTTGCTGCTCTGTGGGTTGGTGGGGAAAAGCCAAACATGAACACATTTCTTGAACCTTTTGTGAAAGAATGTGTTCACTTGGAACAGGCTGGCTTCAAATGGTCAGTTGGAAATGTGACATACACAACTAAAGTTATGCCTTTGGTATTAGTCAGTGATTCTGTTGCCAGGCCACTTTTACAAAATTTCAAACAGTTCAATGGGGAATTTGGATGTTCATTTTGTGTACAGAAAGGAGTCATGGTAGAAAAAGGACAAGGCCATACAAGGGTTTACCCTTTTGAAACAAAGTGTGATTTAAGAAGTCATACTCAAACCATCAATTTTGCTGAAAGAGCACTGGAGAAGTGCACACCTGTAATGGGTGTTAAAGGGCCCTCAGTACTCTCACTGTTGCCAGGCTTTAACATCATACATGGCTGTGTTCCAGACTACATGCATTGTGTTCTTCTTGGTGTTGCCAGGGCATATGCTAACCTGTGGTTCTGCAGTGAGAACAGTGGAAAGCCATGGTATGTTGGAAGGTCTGTCTCAGAAGTGGATGAAAGACTTTGCAGCATTCAACCACCCCGTGGTGTTTCTAGAATCCCGCGATCTGTGACTGAAAGGCATTTTTGGAAAGCACATGAGTGGTACATGTGGTTGTTCTTCTACAGTGTACCTGTGTTAAAGGGCACACTCCCTGAAAGGTTCCTTGTCCACTGGGCAAAACTTATGAAGGGTGTTGGTTTGCTCCTCTTAGAATCTATCACTTCAGAAGAGATCACAGAGGCTGAAAAACTGCTTAATGCATTTGTGCAGGAAGCAGAAGGACTTTATGGTGTTTGTAATATGACATTCAACATTCATCTGTGTCTGCATTTAGCCCAAAGTGTTAAAGACTGGGGGCCACTCTGGACTCACTCTGCTTTTGTTTTTGAAAGCTACAACAGAGAATTGCTTGAGATGGTAAAGAGCACACAGGGTGTAGCTTTACAGATTTCCAAAACCTTTTTGTTAGAGAAGGCACTTCCAGTCTATGGCAAATCTTTGATGAGTTGTGCTCCCATTGAGGTCAAAGACACATTCGAGATGTTAACTACATCTAAAAAGACTGTTCAAATGGTAGAACAGTTTGAAGGAGTCACTGCACTTGGCAGACCACAAAGAAAATTGCTAGAACATGACGACTATCTGGCACTTCACAGTCTTGTGCACTCTTTAAAGAAAGACATTGTCAACTACTATGACAGAGTAGTAGTTGATGGTCAAATAATACATGCAGAGAGTTATGCCAGGGAGACGAAGAGGAACTCTCACATTGTCTTCCTTAAAGATGATGATGATTATGATGATGATTGTCCCTTCTTGGTGAGAAGGTTTATCTTTGCAGATTTGGGGACTGGAGGCATGTGCTATGCCATTGGTCACTATTTTCAGAAGCAAAAGCATAATTTTTTCTCATCCTTAAGCAACCCATGCCACTTTGTTGCTGTTGATAAAACTATTGGCCATCTAACAGCCATTCCTGCCAGTAAGATCAAACAGAAGAGTTTATTTGTGTGTCTACCAGGACTGAGAGTGGACTACATTTTTAAGTTTCTTAATCTCTATGAGCTGATTACATAGACCAACACCAAAAAGAAGTGCAGTGCTGCTGCAGAAAGAAATAAAGAAATAGCCTACTGGATTGAAAGGCATTTCTAGGAAGATACAACCTAACCATTAACAGTTTTACCACATCGTTTCATTTTTGATCAAATGTAAATATTATCACTAAAATGCTGAATGTTTTTTTTTAAGATTGAGATTACCACATGGAGGACTTGTTATACTCTCAGTGACATAAGCTTTTACTTATATATACAGGGGGTTAATACCATATCTGCTTATAAGGTCATTAGGCCAGTACTGATGCAGTAAATAAAATCAGAATATCAGATAATATGTTTTTTTTTTCTGAAACTTGATTGTGATATTGAGTGAATTGTAATGTATCTCAAGTGTTCACTGTAAATAGAATGAGAAAAGCATATATGTTGACAATAAATATCACAATATATTCCAATGTTTGAATGTATTCAATATAATATAATAGCTTAATATAATGACTAATTGGTAAATGGTGAACAAAAAGATGAATAGCAAAAAAGTAACTCGCTTGATTAAAAATATGTGTTTAAGGATCCACTGGAGGCAAGTTGCAGAAGAACTCACAAGTGCAGTTTAATTAATAAACTAAAAACAAAGGCTTGGCTTGGCATAGAATAAAACAAAGACCATAACCTCACCAACAGTGGTACATAGACAATATTTGACAAGTGACAAGGCAAACATGAGGGCTTAAACATACACAATGCTAATGACAAGACAAGGGACAACTTTGAACATTTAAACAATGAACCAATGAGAACAAGACACATGAACAGGGGAGTACATGGCAGGTTCACAAGACTAGAACATGACAAACCAGGGAAGCACATGACAAAAAACTGAAACATGACAATGACCTGAAACAAAAACCAACACCATCCGTGACAATGTGGCACTATTCATGCCTCATGTATTTTCATGACATTAGGCATGAAATATATTGTCACATATATGTACACGTATTTATACATGCAACATGTAGATCAACTGTTATGCTTGAATTTTTATGCATGTCGAAAATATATTTTCAAAATATATGTCAATATATTTAACAGTGTTTCACATATATGTGAATATATTGCCTTTCTGTATGGGTGTGCTTTGTTTTGTGCTTTCTGTTTGATGTCTTTGTGAAAGTTTTAAAGCATCTTTTAGTGCCGCTTTCAGAGCGCTCATGTCCGTAACGGAGAACACGTCCGTAACATTGTTTTTCCTCAAAAATGCGAACACGAAAAATAAAATAAAATGAATATTTTATGTTATGTGGAGACAGAGACAACCCTTCATCCGGTGGGTAGTATTAATTTTGGTTTGCGCAGTGTAATTCACAGAATTACTAAAACATATTTGCCACCTAAGTTAAAGATTGTTTTGTGTCACGCATGTTTATTTCGGCGTGTGTTTCATCCAAATTGCGATCGCATCGCGGGGGCCGGATTGAAGCACTATGCGGGCCGAATCCGGCCCCCGGGCCGTATATTGCCCATGTATGTCCTATGACATTAAAAATGATTCTAAATTTAAATGATCTCATATATGTGGCTATTGTGATTCACGATCATAGGCCCTGTCCAAAATGGTACACTTCATATGAATTTTCGGTCTTGTGTACTTATTTCATGTGTCCGTTAAATCCATGGGACCGTAGGGCGACAGTGAAAGCGGGGTTAGGTTTTTGCACGTCGTGCACAGTAACCCTAAAGGCACCAGGGTGGCAGTGCCACCGGCTTGTTTATATATATATATATATATATATATATATATATATATATATATATATATATATATATATATATAAATATAGCTGCGAGCAGCGATGAAGGGCCAAAGCCGGCGGAACCGCCACTCCGGTGCCTTTAGGTAACTAAAGGCACCGGGGTTGCGGTGCCACCGGCTTGGGCCCGCAATCGCTGCTCGCAGCTATATTTATTATTATTATTATTATTATTATAACGACTATTCGGGCACTTTTGGGGCTCTTAACGTGCACGAAAACTCTTGAAACTTTGCACACAGGTCAGAACCCGCTGCCATCAGGGCCGGGCTAAAGATGGTACCCGGGCGTGGCAGGGGGGCTCGACAGCGCCCCCTGGAACGGGGTGCGAAAACTTGGTCCATAAATCAAACATGCTTGCATGTAATAATATGAAACTCGGTAGACATATAGATCTCATCGGTTCATATATCCTTTGTACTTTTACTTTTTACCCCAGCCCAACAGGAAGTCGGCTATAATGGTTTGTTTGGAAGCGTATGCACCTGGAATTCGATATACTCCTCCTAGAGAATTCAACCAATCACAACGAAACTCGGTCAGCATGAAGTCAAGACATTGAGGATGAAAAATTGCCAGGGGATTTTTGATATCTCGAACGGTTTGGCTGTGGCGAGGAAACGAATTTATGGCGAATAATGGAAACAGGAAGTGTGTTATAACTTCTGCATACATTAACTGATCTTGATGAAACTTCAACAGTGTGTTCGCTGTAAGAGGCCGATCACATGGATGTGACTATTATGAGTCAAAGTTATAGCGCCACCAACTGGCAGCAGGAAGTGTGTCACTTTCAAAATGCTTTGAAATCACCCTCTTATTTTTACCCGATTTGCTTCAAACTTGATGTGTATAATGTAGACACTCGCCAGATGTAGACCTGTGAAAGGATTATTGATGTCTTAGATACTGTTGCCATGGCAACGCATCAAACTTTAATATTCTTTTTGGATGCTTTTGAGACTCTTAGCATGCCTGAAATTGCTTAAAATTGCATGAAACTCGACAGACAGATCACATTTATTAGCCAGTAGACATGTGCAAAGTTTCAGAAACGGGCGTGGTGCAGGGACTCAGTAGCGCCACCTTTTGACAAAAGTGGGGGGGTTAGTTTTATAGTTTTACCTACAATCATAAAACTCAGTACGCATATTGTTCAGATCAAGCCGGACAACTTTCTAATTAACTGTCATTAGCTCAGACCAAGAGGAAGTTGAATATGGTGGTTTGAATATGGTCATTTTTTCTCTCTCTCTCTCTGAGCCAATATGGCAAGCCGTTTTAACATTTAATCATTTTAACCTTCTAGTCTCTATTTTCATGCTTCTAGTACTTATTTTTTAGATACTAGTATCTATTCCATTAAGTACTAGTACTTATTCATTAGCGACTAGTGCTTATTCTTTAGTACTAGTGCCTATTCTTTAGATACTAGTGCTTATTCTTTAGATATTCTTTTGAATGCGTATTAGTAGCTAATGAATAAGTACTGGTATCTATTTAATAGGTACTAGTATCTAATGACTTAGTACTAGTATTTATTGAATAAATACTAGTATCTATTAATAGGTACTAGTATCTAAAAGGTCATTTTCTCTCTCTCTCTCTGAGCCAATATGGCAAGCCGTTTTAACATTTAATCATTTTAACCTACTAGTCTCTATTTTCATGCTACTAGTACTTATTTTTTAGATACTAGTATCTATTCCATTAAGTACTAGTACTTATTCATTAGCGACTAGTGTAAAATATAGCAAGGAGATATTTTAATTGTTTATTAATAAATAAGTGTTTTCTTTGTCATTGTCGGCTAAGATGAAGTTGACGATGCTGACTCGCGATCTTCAGTAGCCTAGTGAACGCGCCAGAGAGAAATGCACATTTCATAAGGATTACATATGCAGAGAGCAGTCTGTAGTCTGTTTTCTTTCGTTTTGAATTGTTCAGTTTAAAAGTAGACATGTGAGGCAAGTAGGCTACTTTATATGCTGAGTTTCGGTTCATTTATGAGACGAGCTCCAGTTCACGCGCCGGCGTGATTATCTCGTTATTAATGTTTCGTGATTATCTCTATATTGTCTGCTATATTTACTTCTTCTTTATTAAATACAGGCAATTGGTTGATGAAACATTGATTAAGATACAATTAATACAAAACGAAATTCACTTTAAAGAAAGGTTTTGTGCTTTCTGTTTGATGTCTTTGTGAAAGTTTTAAAGCATCTTTTAGTGCCGCTTTCAGAGCGCTCACGTCCGTAACGGAGAACACGTCCGTAACATTGTTTTTCCTCATAAATGCGAACACGAAAAATAAAATAAAATGAATATTTTATGTTATGTGGAGACAGAGACAACCCTTCATCCGGTGGGTAGTATTAATTTTGGTTTGCGCAGTGTAATTCACAGAATTACTAAAACATATTTGCCACCTAAGTTAAAGATTGTTTTGTGTCACGCATGTTTATTTCGGCGTGTGTTTCATCCAAATTGCGATCGCATCGCGGGGGCCGGATTGAAGCACTATGCGGGCCGGATCCGGCCCCCGGGCCGTATATTGCCCATGTATGTCCTATGACATTAAAAATGATTCTAAATTTAAATGATCTCATATATGTGGCTATTGTGATTCACGATAATAGGCCCTGTCCAAAATGGTACACTTCATATCAATTTTCGGTCTTGTGTACTTATTTCATGTATCCGTTAAATCCATGGGACCGTAGGGCGACAGTGAAAGCGGGGTTAGGTTTTTGCACTTCGTGCACAGTAACCCTAAAGGCACCGGGGTGGCAGTGCCACCGGCTTGTTTACATATATATATATATATATATATATATATATATATAAATATAGCTGCGAGCAGCGATGAAGGGCCAAAGCCGGCGGAACCGCCACTCCGGTGCCTTTAGGTAACTAAAGGGACCGGGGTTGCGGTGCCACCGGCTTGGGCCCGCAATCGCTGCTCGCAGCTATATTTATTATTATTATTATTAGGGCCCAAGCCTTGAAAAGGCGAAGGCCCTATTGTTTTCCTAAGGATTATTATTAGGGCCCAAGCCTTGAAAAGGCGAAGGCCCTATTGTTTTCCTAAGGATTATTATTATTTTATTATTATTATTATTATTATTATTATTCTAACGACTATCCGGGCACTTTTGGGGCTCTTAACGTGCACGAAAACTCTTGAAACTTTGCACACAGGTCAGAACCCGCGGCCATCAGGGCCGGGCTGAAGATGGTACCCGGGCGTGGCAGGGGGGCTCGACAGCGCCCCCTGGAACGAGGTCCGAAAACTTGGTCCATAAATCAAACACGCTTGCATGTAATAATATGAAACTCGGTACACATATAGATCTCATCGGTTTATATATCCTTTGTACTTTTACTTTTTACCCCAGCCCAACAGGAAGTCGGCTATTATGGTTTGTTTGGAAGCGTATGCCCCTGGAATTCGATATACTCCTCCTAGAGAATTCAACCAATCGCAACGAAACTCGGTCAGCATGATGTCAAGACATTGAGGATGAAAAATTGCCAGGGGATTTCTGATATCTCGAATGGTTTGGCCGTGACGAGGAAACGAATTTATGGCGAATAATGGAAACAGGAAGTGTGTTATAACTTCTGCATACATTAACTGATCTTGATGAAACTTCAACAGTGTGTTCGCTGTAAGAGGCCGATCACATGGATGTGACTATTGTGAGTCAAAGTTATAGCGCCACCAACTGGCAGCAGGAAGTGTGTCACTTTCAAAATACTTTGAAATCACCCTCTTATTTTTACCCGATTTGCTTCAAACTTGATGTGTATAATGTAAACACACGGCAGATGTAGACCTGTGAAAGGATTATTGATATCTTAGATACTGTTGCCATGGCAACGCATCAAACTTTAATATTCTTTTTGGATGCTTTTGAGACTCTTAGCATGCCTGAAATTGCTTGAAATTGCATGAAACTTGACAGACAGATCACATTTATTAGCCAGTAGACATGTGCAAAGTTTAAGAAACGGGCGTGGTGCAGGGGCTCAGTAGCGCCACCTTTTGTGACAAAAGTGTGTGTGGGGGGGGGTTAGTTTCATCTACAGTTACAAAACTTTTTCAACTTGATGAAAATACATTAAAGATGCTAAATTGGGAACGGATATTGAATATCTCAAACGGTTTTGCTATGGCGAGGGATTATGTCAAAAAAAGAATCAGGAAATGTCTCATATCTTTCTAAAATGTAATTATACACCATTTATTTTTCTATAAAATTATACTAATATTAGAACTAAACCCATTGTATTCCTTTTTTTCAATTTAAGATTTATGTTTAAGTTTAAAAACAGCCAGAATGGTTGTTTAGCCAAAAAAATAAAAAAATAAAAATCATTCATAGTGCTTTACTGCCCTCTTGTGTTCAAAATCAGGTAGGCCAATTGATGCTACTATGGGAATATTTTCCCACCGTGACTCCGCTGGGGGCTTTAAAATCGCTAACTTGAAAGCGAAAGTAACGGACGTCTCCACAAGACGTGCAGCTGTGAGCATTTTCGTATCATTTTAAAAGAAGCCCCATTTCGGGGGTGGATTTCTTGAATGTATTTTACAAAATCACAATGTTGTGTTTGATTGCGAGTATCCAAAAATAAGTAAACACTTTGCAGTTTGAATGATCTTCTTGAATAAAATGACGGAGTAGCCAATGTTTCCACTGTTCCACTGTTCGCGGACGTCCACACGGACATTGATAATGGTGGCGCGTGCAGAGCGCTCGAGAGAATTCCCATGGAAGTAGGAATGAACTAAAAAACGTTCGCTCTGTTCTGCTCGCTCATCGCCGTGGACGCGCACCGTTATGAATGAACTTTTTAGTGTCACTTTAAAATTAGTGCAATATCGGGGGCCGATTGCTTGAATTGTGAGTTCAATAGTCTATTATTTTTCATGGAAAACACAACAACAAAAGAGTATAATGATAGATTCGCTTAAATAGGCGCTTTTACATAAAATAGCCTATTCCGTCATCATCTTTTCAGTCAGCTCTTCACTCTCGTGATTAATGAAATTTGACTCCTGTTGCTGATATTTTCTGCAACTTTCGTTCAGCTCACAATTTAGTAAGCAAACACGCTTCAAATGTGTTTATTTTATTTTTGTGTATATATATGTGTGTATATATATATATATATATATATATATATATATATATATATATATATATATATATAGCTTATGTTTCAAATATGAGTTAATTAACAATCGTTGGAAAGAATGATACTTTTAAACATATCACTAAACCGTCATTAGGTGTCGCCAGGCGACCGTCTTAATGAGCGAGTCATTGATTCATTCGTTCAAACGATTCGTTCGAACGGCTGAGTCATTCATGAATGAGACCGATTATGGATTGGTCGTTGAATCTTTGAGTCAACCGATTCGTTCAAAATGCTGAATCATTCAGTAATGAGAACGCGTTGCTGTGAGATGCTCGATGGTTCTGCTGTGATCTTTGTTGAACTATTTTCGCTGCTGAAACAGAAAAAAAGTCAATATTGCATCTAAAATGTAAGTGATTTGACGTGTGTGTGTGTGTGTGTGCGTGTATGTGATTGTGTCTGTTACAGTGATTGTTTAACCCTTGTTAAAGTTTAGGCTTTGTATTTTTGGATATATATCTTTTTATATATAAAAAAATTGCATACAACCCATATATTTTAAATGTATTGTTTGCTTTAAATTACATTGAGATTTGTATGTTTGGTAATTGAACCTGAATGAATTTTAAATGAATGTGCGATATTTCAGATCATATTTTTGTTTTCCTTAAAATTTGAACAAACACTAACTTTACTCTCATCTGAATGATAGATTATTTATTTATGTATAAAATAAAAACACATTTGATTTTTCTTTTTTAATCAATGTAGAATGTGTAACTGAAAAAATAAACAGATTAGGGCTCTGTTCGAGAACAAGAAATGAAAACCAATGCAATATGATGAATGTCCAAAATATTTTTTTGCTTTTAAACTGTGTGTGTGTGTGTGTGTGTGTGTGTGTGTGTGTGTGTGTGTGTGTGTGTGTAAGAGATTTTGGTTGGGTGACAGTTGTAGTTTACAGTTTGACAAAAGCACAATGTTGTGTTTTATTGCGATTGTACACAAATATAAGTAAACACTTTGTAGTTTGAATAATGTCCTGTATGAACAAAAGGACGGAGTATGTTTTTATGTCTACATTGTTCAATCACGCCTCACACACACACACACACACACACACACACACACACACACAAAAACTATTTTTCTAATCAGATCAGGCAAATATTCTGTCTTGGCACACTTCATATAACTTTCAAACTTGTGTACTTATTTCATGTGTCCATTAAGTCCATGAGACCGTAGGGTGTCTCATTTTTCATTTTAGGTTTCAGAAGGTTGCTCACGCATACTTTGTGGTTGATATGTGCCCTCAATGCACACTTTTGCAGAGCCCACACTGATGCAAGCTCTACAGCACACATCTTCTCAAAGGTCAAAGCGGGGTTACGTTATTGCCCGTCACGCACAGTAACCCTAAAGGCACCGGGGTGGCGGTGCCACCGGCTTGTTTATATATATATATATATATATATATATATAAATATAGCTGCGAGCAGCGATGAAGGGCCAAAGCCGGCGGCACCGCCACTCCGGTGCCTTTAGCTAAAGGAACCGGGGTTGCGGTGCCACCGGCTTGGGCCCGTAATCGCTGCTCGCAGCTATATTTATTATTATTATTATTATTATTATTCTAACGACTATCCGGGCACTTTTGGGGCTCTTAACGTGCACGAAAACTCTTGAAACTTTGCACACAGGTCAGAACCCGCGGCCATCAGGGCCGGGCTGAAGCTGGTACCCGGGCGTGGCAGGGTGGCTCGACAGCGCCCCCTGGAACGAGGTCTGAAAACTTGGTCCATAAATCAAACACGCTTGCATGTAATAATATGAAACTCGGTACACATATAGATCTCATCGGTTTATATATCCTTTGTACTTTTACTTTTTACCCCAGCCCAACAGCAAGTCGGCTGTTATGGTTTGTTTGGAAGCGTATGCCCCTGGAATTCGATATACTCCTCCTAGAGAATTCAACCAATCGCAACGAAACTCGGTCAGCATGATGTCAAGACATTGAGGATGAAAAATTGCCAGGGGATTTCTGATATCTCGAACGGTTTGGCCGTGACGAGGAAACGAATTTATGGCGAATAATGGAAACAGGAAGTGTGTTATAACTTCTGCATACATTAACTGATCTTGATGAAACTTCAACAGTGTGTTCGCTGTAAGAGGCCGATCACATGGATGTGACTATTGTGTGTCAAAGTTATAGCGCCACCAACTGGCAGCAGGAAGTGTGTCACTTTCAAAATACTTTGAAATCACCCTCTTATTTTTACCCGATTTGCTTCAAACTTGATGTGTATAATGTAAATACACGGCAGATGTAGACCTGTGAAAGGATTATTGATATCTTAGATACTGTTGCCATGGCAACGCATCAAACTTTAATATTCTTTTTGGATGCTTTTGAGACTCTTAGCATGCCTGAAATTGCTTAAAATTGCATGAAATTTGACAGACAGATCACATTTATTAGCCAGTAGACATGTGCAAAGTTTCAGAAACGGGCGTGGTGCAGGGGCTCAGTAGCGCCACCTTTTGTGACAAAAGTGTGTGTGTGGGGGGGGGGGGGGGGGTTAGTTTCATCTACAGTTACAAAACTTTTTCAACTTGATGAAAATACATTAAAGATGCTAAATTGTGAACGGATATTGAATATCTCAAACGGTTTTGCTATGGCGAGGGATTATGTCAAAAAAAGAATCAGGAAATGTCTCATATCTTTCTAAAATGTAATTATACACCATTTATTTTTCTATAAAATTATACTAATATTAGAACTAAACCCATTGTATTCCTTTTTTTCAATTTAAGATTTGTGTTTAAGTTTAAAAACAGCCAGAATGGTTGTTTAGCCAAAAAAATAAAAAAATAAAAATCATTCATAGTGCTTTACTGCCCTCTTGTGTTCAAAATCAGGTAGGCCAATTGATGCTACTATGGGAATATTTTCCCACCGTGACTCCGCTGGGGGCTTTAAAATCGCTAACTTGAAAGCGAAAGTAACGGACGTCTCCACAAGACGTGCAGCTGTGAGCATTTTCGTTTCATTTTAAAAGAAGCCCCATTTCGGGGGCGGATTTCTTGAATGTATTTTACAAAATCACAATGTTGTGTTTGATTGCGAGTATCCAAAAATAAGTAAACACTTTGCAGTTTGAATGATCTTCTTGAATAAAATGACGGAGTAGCCAATGTTTCCACTGTTCCATCGCGGACGTCCACACGGAGATTGATAATGGTGGCGCGTGCAGAGCGCTCGAGAGAATTCCTATGGAAGTAGGAATGAACTAAAAAACGTTCGCTCTGTTCTGCTCGCTCATCGCCGTGGACGCGCACCGTTATGAATGCCAGTGCAGCCGCATACTTTTTAGTGTCACTTTAAAATTAGTGCAATATCGGGGGCCGATTGCTTGAATTGTGAGTTCAATAGTCTATTATTTTTCACGGAAAACACAACAACAAAAGAGTATAATGATAGATTCGCTTAAATAGGCGCTTTTACATAAAATAGCCTATTCCGTCATCATCTTTTCAGTCAGCTCTTCACTCTCGTGATTAATGAAATTTGACTCCTGTTGCTGATATTTGCTGCAACTTTCGTTCAGCTCACAATTTAGTAAGCAAACACGCTTCAAATGTGTTTATTTTATTTTTGTGTATATATATGTGTGTATATATATATATATATATATTATATATATATATATATAGCTTATGTTTCAAATATGAGTTAATTAACAATCGTTGGAAAGAATGATACTTTTAAACATATCACTAAACCGTCATTAGGTGTCGTCAGGCGACCGTCTTAATGAGCGAGTCATTGATTCATTCGTTCAAACGATTCGTTCGAACGGCTGAGTCATTCATGAATGAGACAGATTATGGATTGGTCGTTGAATCTTTGAGTCAACCGATTCGTTCAAAATGCTGAATCATTCAGTAATGAGAACGCGTTGCTGTGAGATGCTCGATGGTTCTGCTGTGATCTTTGTTGAACTATTTTCGCTGCTGAAACAGAAAAAAAGTCAATATTGCATCTAAAATGTAAGTGATTTGACGTGTGTGTGTGTGTGTGTGTGTGTGTGTGTGTGTGTGTGATTGTGTCTGTTACAGTGATTGTTTAACCCTTGTTAAAGTTTAGGCTTTGTATTTTTGGATATATATAAAAAAATTGCATACAACCCATATATTTTAAATGTATTGTTTGCTTTAAATTACATTGAGATTTGTATGTTTGGTAATTGAACCTGAATGAATTTTAAATGAATGTGCGATATTTCAGATCATATTTTTGTTTTCCTTAAAATTTGAACTAACACTAACTTTACTCTCATCTGAATGATAGATTATTTATTTATGTATAAAATAAAAACACATTTGATTTTTCTTTTTTAATCAATGTAGAATGTGTAACTGAAAAAAATAAACAGATTAGGGCTCTGTTCGAGAACAAGAAATGAAAACCAATGCAATATGATGAATGTCCAAAAGATTTTTTTGCTTTTAAACTATGTGTGTGTGTGTGTGTGTGTGTGTGTGTGTGTGTGTGTGTAAGAGATTTTGGTTGGGTGACAGTTGTAGTTTAGAGTTTGACAAAAGCACAATGTTGTGTTTTATTGCGATTGTACACAAATATAAGTAAACACTTTGTAGTTTGAATAATGTCCTGTATGAACAAAAGGACGGAGTATGTTTTTATGTCTACATTGTTCAATCACGCCTCACACACACACACACACACACAAAAACTATTTTTCTAATCAGATCAGGCAAATATTCTGTCTTGGCACACTTCATATAACTTTCAAACTTGTGTACTTATTTCATGTGTCTCATTTTTCATTTTAGGTTTCAGAAGGTTGCTCACGCATACTTTATGGTTGATATGTGCCCTCAATGCACACTTTTGCAGAGCCCACACTGATGCAAGCTCTACAGCACACATCTTCTCAAAGGTCAAAGCGGGGTTACGTTATTGCCCGTCAGGCACAGTAACCCTAAAGGCACCGGGGTGGCGGTGCCACCGGCTTGTTATATATATATATATATATATATATATATATATATATATATATATATATATATATATATATATATATATAAATATAGCTGCGAGCAGCGATGAAGGGCCAAAGCCGGCGGCACCGCCACTCCGGTGCCTTTAGCTAAAGGAACCGGGGTTGCGGTGCCACTGGCTTGGGCCCGTAATCGCTGCTCGCAGCTATATTTATTATTATTATTATTATTTTACTACCTTTTGGGCACTTTTGGGGGCCTTAACGTGCTCAAAAACTCTTGAAACTTTGCACACGGGTCAGAACCCGCGGCCATCAGGGCCGGGCAGAAGCTGGTACCCGGGCGTTGCAGGGGGGCTCGACAGCGCCACCTGGAACGGGGTTTGAACACTTGTCCATATATCAAACACGCTTGCATGTAATAATCTGAAACTCGCTACACTTATATATCTCATCGGGCCGAACAACTTTCGTGCTCTAAGTTTTACGCCAGCCCAACAGGAAGTCGGCTATTTAGGGTTGTTTGGAAACGCATGCTCAGGAATTTGAAACACTTCTCCTAGGGAATTCCCCCGTTCGTCTCCAAACTCGGTGTGCATGAAGTCAAGACATTGAGGATGAAAAATTGCCAGGGGATTTTTGATATCTCGAACGGTTTGGCCGTGGCGAGGAAACGAATTTATGGCGAATAATGGAAACAGGAAGTGTGTTATAACTTCTACTAGGGGTGTAACGGTACACAAAAATCACGGTTCGGTACGTACCTCGGTTTTAAAGTCACGGTTCGGTACGTTTTCGATACAGCAAAAAGAAAAAATGCCAGAGAAATGTCCTAATTGTTAAAAGAAAAAATATTTGTAAATAACTGAGTTTTCCTACATCTTGAAACTTTCAGGTTTATAAATGGGGGTCATCTTTGAAGGATGAAAAAATAATGTTTTGGTCATCACATTAAAAATAACATTTATATATACATTTATTTATATATTATTTGAGTTTTGAAGTGCTGGAAAAAGATGTGTGAAGTACTTGAAAGCATTTCACTATTCCAGCCAAACTGGTTACAGTTAGTGTTACTATATTAAATCCATGGTGAATGTTGCTGGTCTGTGGACGTAAAGTATTAGTTCATTCACGGCACAAAGTTTCTCCTGGTTTCCACGTCAGCGCTGTTTGATCTTATAGAGATCTACGGTTAATAACGGAGAAATGTGAATGCTTCTCACTAGATCTCACAGCGATGTTATTACTTCAGTGGCGAATTCAAATGTTTTCTTTACTGGATCTCTTAGCGCTGTGTTGTAACAGTGTCGCTTGATCGAGATCGGCTCGCGCTGCACAGATGTTGCTGGCCCGAACTGATAAACGATCCGTGAAGCACATAATGAGTAGCGCAGTTTCGTTCCGCTTTCATTACGCTTGCCATTTGATGTTGCGCAACGTTGTGGTGGTCGCGCCAGCGCGAATTTTGTCGGCAGGAAAAATGGTCCAAGGAATCGTTCGGTTTGTATGCGTACCGAACCGGAAGCCTCGAACCGAAACGGTTCAATACGAATACGTGTACCGTTACACCCCTAACTTCTACATACATTAACTGATCTTGATGAAACTTCAGCAGTGTTTTCGCTGTAAGAGGCCGATCACATGGATGTGACTATTGTGAGTCAAAGTTATACCGCCACCAACTGGCAGCAGGAAATGTGTCACTTTCTAAATGCTTTTGACAAAAGTGGGGGGGTTAGTTTTATCTACAGTAACAAAACTCGATATGTATATTGTGCTCTTCGAGCCGGACAACTTTCTAATTTACCGTAATTAGCAACGACCAACAGGAAGTCAGATATTTTGGTTTGAATATGGTGAGCCTCCCTCTGAGCTCTGTATGGCAAGCCCTTTTAACATTTAAAAGCTAAGTTTGACTATCCGGAATTAACATTGTTGATATCAACAACGTCTTTCTGACAAGTCGTAATTATATTTTGGATAGTTTGTATTATCATTTAAGATATTCGGGCGTGGCGAGGAAACGAATTTATGGCGAATAATGGAAACAGGAAGTGTGTTATAACTTCTACATACATTAACCGATCTTGATGAAACTTCAGCAGTGTGTTCGCTGTAAGAGGCCGATCACATGGATGTGACTATTGTGAGTCAAAGTTATAGCGCCACCAACTGGCAGCAGGAAGTGTGTCACTTTCTAAATGCTTTTGACAAAAGTGGGGGGGTTAGTTTTATCTACAGTAACAAAACTTGATATGTATATTGTACTCTTCGAGCCGAACAACTTTCTAATTTACCGTAATTAGCAACGACCAACAGGAAGTCAGATATTTTGGTTTGAATATGGTGAGCCTCTCTCTGAGCTCTGTATGGCAAGCCCTTTTAACATTTAAAAGCTAAGTTTGACTATCCGGAATTAACATTGTTGATATCAACAACGTCTTTCTAAGAAGTCGTAATTATATTTTGGATAGTTTGTATTATCATTTAAGATATCTGTAACGTAATTGGCCTATGGCTAAGCCACGCCCCCAAACGCGATGAGCCAATCACAGTGCGCATAGCTAACCCAATAAAATGAAAGTTACAGATATCAAATTTCAGATATCTCTAATCAAAATTAATTTCAAGATATCTTTCACTTGATAATAGATATCTACAATTAAATTATGACTATCCCTAACTCCAGTTTGAGATATCTACAACGCCATTCTGACTAGTCATAATTTAAATGTATTTAAATGTATTGTTTGCTTTAAATTAAATTAAGATTGTATGTTTGGTAATTTAACCTAAATTAATTAAAAATGTATGTGCTATATTTCAGATCAATATATTTGTTTTCCTTGATTTTAATCAACACTAACTTTATTCTCATCTAAATTATAAATAACTTATTTCTGTATAAATTAAAAATCCCGAACAATCCAGACCAACCAGAGCGCACTATTCCTACAACATCATCAGTGCTGAAGCGGAACTACCAGAGCCGTTCGGCAGATTTTCAGTCTTGTGTGCTTATTTCATGTGTCCGTTAAATCCATGAGACCGTCTGTAGGGTGTCTCAATTTTCATTTTAGGTTTCAGAATGTTGCTCATGCATACATTGTGATATGTCCGTTTGTACACTTCACATGAATTTTCGGTCTTGTGTACTTATTTCATGTGTCCGTTAAATCCATGGGACCGTAGGGCGACAGTGAAAGCGGGGTTACGTTTTTTTTGCACGTTGAAAGCGCTGCTACGTTTTTGCAGTAACCCTAAAGGCACCGGGGTGGCAGTGCCACAGACTTGTTTATATATATATATATATATATATATATATATATATAGCTGCAAGCAGCGATGAAGGGGCAAAGCCGGCGGCACCGCCACTCCGGTGCCTTTAGGTAACTAAAGGCACCGGGGTTGCGGTGCCACCGGCTTGGGCCCGCAATCGCTGCTCGCAGCTATATTTATTGTTATTATTATTTTACTACCTTTTGGGCACTTTTGGGGGCCTTAACGTGCTCAAAAACTCTTGAAACTTTGCACACGGGTCAGAACCCGCGGCCATCAGGGCCGGGCAGAAGCTGGTACCCGGGCGTGGCGGGGGGCTCGACAACGCCACCTGGAACGGGGTTTGAACACTTGTCCATATATCAAACACGCTTGCATGTAATAATCTGAAACTCGCTACACATATAGATGTCATCGGGCCAAACAACTTTCGCGCTCTAAGTTTTACGCCAGCCCAACAAGAAGTCGGTTATTTAGGGTTGTTTGGAAACGCATGCTCAGGAATTTGAAACACTTCTCCTAGGGAATTCCGCCGTTCGTCTCCAAGCTCGGTGTGCATGAAGTCAAGACATTGAGGATGAAAAATTGCCAGGGGATTTTTGATATCTCGAACGGTTTGGCCGTGGCGAGGAAACGAATTTATGGCGAATAATGGAAACAGGAAGTGTGTTATAACTTCTACATTAACTGATCTTGATGAAACTTCAGCAGTGTGTTCGCTGTAAGAGGCCGGTCACATGGATGTGACTATTGTGAGTCAAAGTTATGGCGCCACCAACTGGCAGCAGGAAGTGTGTCACTTTCTAAATGCTTTTGACAAAAGTGGGGGGGTTAGTTTTATCTACAGTAACAAAACTCGGTATGTATATTGAACTCTTCGAGCCGGACAACTTTCTAATTTACACTTATTAGCTACAACCAACAGGAAGTTAGATATTTTGGTTTGAATGTGGATTTCAGATTCTGAGTTTTTAGCTACTCCTCCTAAGTAGTTTATTTTATTCACGCCAAACTTTTTCAACATGATGAAAATACATTAAAGATGCTAAATTGTGAACGGATATTGAATATCTCAAACGGTTTTGCTATGGTGAGGGATTAAATTAATGTCAAAAAAAGAATCAGGAAATGTCTCATATCTTTCTAAAATGTAATTATACACCATTTATTTTTATATAAAATTATACAAATATTAGAACTAAACCCATTTTATTCCTTTTTTTCAATTAAAGAATTATGTTTAAGTTTAAAAACAACCAGAATGGTTGTTTAGTCAAAAAAAAAATTTTCTCCAAATCATACATAGTGCTATACTGTCCTCTTGTGTTCAAAATCAGGTAGGCCTATTGAATTTATATATAAATATTATGGATTTTACTATGGGAATATTTTCCCACCGGTTAATCAACGTGTGACACCACTGGGGGCTTTAAAATCGCTAACTTGGAAGCGAAAGTTAAATAAGGACGTCTGCACAATACATTAATAATGGTGCAGAGTAGAGCGAGCTTTTTCAATTAATTCCTATGGAAGTAGGAACGAACTAAACAACGTTCACTCTGTTCTGCTCGTCCCTCACCTTGGGCGCGCACAGTTATGAATGCCCGTGCAGCCGTGAGCATTTTAGTTTAATTTTAAAATTAGTGCCATTTCGGGGGACGTATTACTTTAATTTATTTAACAAAAACACACTGTTGTGTTTTATTGCGAGTGTACACAAATATAAGTAAACACTTTGCAGTTTGAATGATGTCCTGTTTGAAGAAAATGACGGAGTATGTTTTTACGTGTAACACACTGTTCAATCGCGCTGAGCCACCCACACACACACACATTCCAGCATTGCAATCTTGACATCGCAAGCCTGTTCATTTATACATATGTGCTATATATATAGATATTAGATCAATATATATGTTTTCCTTAAATAATTTTAAAACCTATGCAATATGGTGGATGTCCAAAAGATGGCACTCACAGACTGTTTTTAAATGGGGTTGGATAAATATCTTTTTGCTTTTAAACTGTGTGTGTGTGTGTGTGTGTGTGTGTGTGTGTGTGTGTGTGTGTGTGTGTGTGTGTGTGTGTGTGTGTGATTGTGCCTTGGTGTCTGTTAGTGACAAGAGTTCAAGCTTAAGTTTAAGGCCTTGTCTTTTTGGATATATATATATATATATATATATATATATATATATATATATATATATATATATATATATATATATTATATTATTATTTTTTCTCCAAAATATTCCTATAATCCATATATGTATTTAAATTTATTTACATGTATTGTTTGCTTTAAATTAAATTAAGATTGTATATTTGGTAATTTAACCTAAATGAATTAAAAATGTATGTGCTATATTTCAGATCAATACAATCAATGTTTTCCTTCATTTTAATCAACACTAATGCTGCGTCCCAATTCGCCTACTTATACTACGCCCTAAAAGTATGTACTCTTTTTGTGAAGAAAAAGTACATACTTTTGAGTGTGTAGCAAAAGAGTAGGCAAGCTTTGGGACATACTACTTCGCCATCTTTAACGGACAGCTCTGTCGCGTGCATCCTGTCACCGTAAACTGCCCTGTCAATCATCTCGTCACAGTTAAATTCCTCCATTCAATCTAATATAATTTCTTACCATTTCGGAGAGAATTGTTGTCGCACGTTCATCTGCCAGTCATGGGGCTTTCATGCCGAGACTCAACTCATGTGTTTGGAATTTGAATATAATAATGCATTTAAAAGTTAATGGCTAAACGTATCTTTGCCAAAGTCCACAATGCTGCAGATGCAATATAATGTGGACAACATTGAATAAATACATTTTCGTGAGGTTAGATACTGATCATTAATCACTCAAACCCCTTTATCTAAACCTCTCTACATAACCGTCGGATTCGGGCGTCCTCCATGTCTGTAGTTTTTGAACACTTTTCAGTCGTGTTTGTAGTTCTAACCGAATCCTCGTCCAGCGCGCGATGGGTTGTGGGCAATATCAGCCGTTAGAGTGCGCAACGATCTGCACTTCGGATTCTGACCGGATATAGTAGACCATCCGGGTCTCTTTGGAACACTCATTTCAACATACTACGATTTGGGACGTACTAATTCTATTTTCGAATACTATTTAGGACGGATAGTATGCGAATTGGGACGCAGCATAACTTTATTCTCATCTGAATTATAAATAACTTATTTCTGTATAAAATAAAAAATCCCGAATAATCCAGACCAACCAGAGTGCACTATTCCTACAACATCATCAGTGCTGAAGCGGAACTACCAGAGCCGTTCGGCAGATCTTCAGTCTTGTGTGCTTATTTCATGTGTCCGTTAAATCCATGAGACCGTCTGTAGGGTGTCTCATTTTTCATTTTAGGTTTCAGAAGGTAGCTCATGCATACTTTATAATAAATAATAATAAGAATAAATAGGAATAAATCCCAACTAGAGTGCACTTTTCCTACAACAGCATCAGTGCTAAAGCAGAACTACCAGAGCCGTTCGGCAGATTTTCAGTCTTGTGTGCTTATTTCATGTGTCCGTTAAATCCATGAGACCGTCTGTAGGGTGTCTCATTTTTCATTTTAGGTTTCAGAAGGTAGCTCATGCATACTTTGTGGTTGATATGTGCCCTCGATGCGCACTTTTGCAGAGCCCACACTGATGCAAGCTCTACAGCACACTTCTTTTCGACAGTCAAAGCAGGGTTACGTTTTTGCACGACGTGCACAATAACCCTAAAGGCACCGGGGTGGCGGTGCCACCGGCTTCTTATATATATATATATATATATAAATATAGCTGCGAGCAGCGATGAGGGGCCAAAGCCGGCGGCACCGCCACCCCGGTGCCTTTAGGTAAGTAAAGGCACCGGGGTTGCGGTGCCACCGGCTTGGGCCCGTAATCGCTGCTCGCAGCTATATTTTATTTATTTTTTTTACTTGAAGATAGACAACAAAAGTTTCACAATTCTAATGAGATAAGATTTTTTAGTGTCAATCTTAAAAATAAAAAGTTAGAGTAATTTACATTTCTGGAATGTGGAAGAACAGTATAAGTCCAGTTAATGTGGAATAACAGTAGAAGTCCAATTCATCATATCACTTAAACCACTGGAGATTTGATTCCTTTATCTTAGTTTTAATACAGTAACAGAACCTTAAAGAAAATATTAAACATTTCTTTCAATTTCTTTAATTTTTTTACCAACATAAATCACAGAACAAAAACACAGACAATACAGTACGAACAATGAACAATACATAGGCCTACTTATAGTACAGAAAATAAACGTCAGTACAAACAATAAACCGTACATACAATCAACAATACATACAAACAATAAACAACAGTAATAACTGTAAACAATACATATTTACAATACAGACATACATCATCATTCCTTGCTATGGTTCCATATGCTAGTTTACCATTTTATAATACATTTCATAAATCACCCCATTCATTCATTTACTAAATAAATAACTATATATTCCTATTATACAACATAATATAAGGCATACAAGATAAACTACAACTACTATTATGATTATTTTTACACAATATACACAATATACACAATATAGCCCACCTTACCCTGCACATGACCTACACATACCAGGCTACTCTTCGCATTCTAATGCCCCATAAAATGCTTGGGCCTCCGCTGGCATGTAGGCTAGCATTTTCATAAGATCCCGGTGCTTCTCCTTCATGACGGGCAGAGGGTCCTCATAAGCACGAGCATACGTGGTGGAGAACAAGGGAGCTGGAGGTGGCACTTTTTACCTGTCACTTTCAACCACATCATGGATGTGATTAGCAAGCCAGGTGGACGCTTTAATGTTGTATCAGGGAGCTGCCTGAAGTCCGGACATTTCATCTCAATGACTTTGAATGGATGCTGCTGCCTGGCTCCACGGATCATCTCGGCGACATCGCTGGGGGTGTGGAGTGTGGACACCTTACGCCTCTTGTCCAGCGTGGCAAAGGAACGGTCACAGGGAAGGAAGGAGTGGCCAGACACCATGAACTTCTGCTCTATCTGACTGAAGTACCCTCTAGATACGAGCAGGGCCATGAGGTTTAGGACTCGCCAGTTGTTGTTCTGCCCACAGCATCGGTCACTATAGATGACGAGCTTCCGTTCCTTTGCCTGGACTAGGGGAGCAAAAGATGTTTCTGCCCACTTCAAAAGACAGCTTGCCACCTCGATGGAACCTCTGTGAGCTATGCCCTCATGCCAGAGGCACATTGTAGGAGGATCATCAGTGCCCATCTCCTGGATACAGAGGTTGTAGTTGGCCAGCTGCCGTTGATAGTACACATTGGAGTGTGTCAGGTTTGGCGTGAACACTACCCCCTGCATGTCGATACAAATGACATGGCAGTCATCATTGGCTTTGGCCCACTCTGTGTCAGCCTGCAACTGGGTGTACGCTTTTTCAGCTTTCCGGTGGTGAAGCTCACTCTCGGCTGCGATCTTCAACCTTTCTCCTTCTGTTGTAGCAGCTGTTCATTTTAAAAACAGGGCGTCACATTTCGCACAAGTGTCACTTCTTGGCTGCCCAAAACTGAGGTTCTGCTGCTCGAAGATGTCCCTATAGAGCCAGAACTTTGCAGTGGATGTTGGACTGTGTTCTTTGTACAGGGGGAACATGCGGAGCAGGTTTAAATCAGGGCTCAGGTACTCCCTCTCCACATCTCCCTTCATCCGTGAGTAGTGGTTCGGTTGGCGTGGGAAGCTCAAGATATGCTCTCTTATCCCCTCTCTCACTGCAGGATGAATGCTATGAGGCCTAAAAAATAAACACCACAACTCATGAACAAGGGAAATATAATAAACTATGCTGGTCTGTTTTGCACAATTGCATTGTTTCTGTGACCATAAATGTATAATTATAAACATTCCTCTAAACTATAGGATTTTGTTTTTCACATACAGTCATTAAAGGGATACTTCAGGATTTAGCATTAAGCTTTGTATCATTAGAAAACCGAATTCTTTTTAGTATTTTCGAATTACCATGCTTTTCTCCCTCATATCCCCCTGAGATGAGAGATTTATGTATTTTTTGTCTGGAAAAAATCCTCCGATGACGCAAAAATTGTCATTGTTTACATGCACACCTTTTGTTTCAATCTAACTGAATTTATTCCGATTTGTGAATCTGAATGTAGTGTTTACATGGATGCTAAACATGTGATTGATTGATGTGTGCGTTTTAGCATTGCAATCTGGGAGTTGTTGTCTTTCATCCCCATAAATCAAAAATACATTTTCTGGCTTTTAGAAGGCTCCATTCAAAAATAATTTCACATTTCTACTACATAAATGACCCATTTTAAATACACATTAATCTTTCCAGAGCTGAAGTATCCCTTTAAGATCCACATGTTGTAATGATACAAAGAATAATCATACATTACATTTGCATAGCACTTTATCTCTGATATCGATTTCAAAGTGCAAAAATATGTTTCCTGACTGGGCAACAACAGTGAGCTGAATCCTAACCATTACGATATGTGCACACTGGCGTTATAGGGTGGCAAGGCACCAAACGCTCTATAATGCCAGCGTCCAGTGCACCATTAGACCAGGGAATGTTGTAGGTGTGACAATGGTGCAGCTTTAAAAACTAACAGGACGAGAGCATGAGGTCCTTCAAGATTTGTTTTTTTTTTACTTACCTGTTCTTATGTTTTCCTCTGAAGTCCTCTAATGGAGACCTGACTTTAGCTACCTGCTCTGTTCCCTCAGACTGACTGCCTAACTTTTCTTGAATAACCTTTTCAAAGATAAGTAACTTTAAATAAATATGTTATGGACAATGTATCTAATTAAAATCATGCATGTAATAAAAAGTTAACAAACGGAAAAGGCTAGGCTATATAAAACTTGCCTGTAGGCGACTGTTGGTCAGTTGAAAGACTGACATAAATGTGAGTTTACAAACAGCAAGTCTTTGGCCTCCTTGTTGCACATGGTACTTGAAGGTGTACTTCCTCTTAGTAATCTCAGTGTCAGGCCCACGTGGTCGTCTGCGACTCACCTTGTGCTAGAAGTAAAAAGACATGAAGTAAAAAGACATTTACCATAGCGTAGCAGGCTAGCCGTATTGTAGAGCTGTCAGGTTAAGGTCATTAAGTACGTGAGTAGGCTTTGGTTAGGAGAATGAATAAGCCTTTTAGGGCACCAAAGCGCTGTGGTCTGACTGTAATGCACTTGGTGGCCTACTTGATGCTGATCATCCTTCATCCATCCTCACAAAATTTAACATTTACAGTGATCAGGCACATGTGCAGTCTTAGTGAATTGAAGGCATACAGTAGTATTCAATTCACTGGTTATTTCATGGGCCTACATTGTGATGCATTGCATACTGTTGACATGATATGGTCATGAATTGCTTAAGTTAGCCTACCTGCTCCAAACCAGAGAGAATGATAGCCTGCTGCCTCTCATAAGAGACAGCATAAAACTCTGTGAAGAGCTGGAGTTTTCTTTGTTCTGTTAGGCTTGAACACTGCCTGGGACACGTCTCCTTGCACACCTTGCCCTTAACAAAAACAAAGTCAAGTTAGCGTTATTTTTATATATATAGCTATAGAACACTAGAGCTATTAAGGTTACTACCTATAATATATAACAGCTTACACAATCAATGCATTTTTTTATTATTACCTTTTATTTATTTTATTTATAAAAAAATGAGTAACAAACAAATATAGCATACAATATTACAAAACAAAGTGTTGCATAAATGGTAACATGGGATCCAAAAAGTATATCAAAATATTTTAAACACGTCAATGACTTTTTATTTATTTATTTTTTACCAATTTCAGTGAAGACATAAAGCAATCAAAGTCTAATTTTCTCAGCTATCATTTCGACCCATTCATGACTTGATTCGCTAAACAGTCCGAGCTGTATGAACATTAGTAACGTTAGACGCCCAGTAATATGCCCCCTGACTGTAACCAGCTAGCACTACGTTACAAAGTAACTGGCTAGCCAGACATCAAACGCAGCTATAATGTTTCGATTCATTTATCCTCGGTTATAAGGAGTAGCCTACAGCATTAATTTCGACCCATTAATGAATTGATCCGTAAAACAGAGTGAGCTATATGAATGAACTGTAGTAGACGACGCGCAGGAGCCTACACGCCCCTCTGACTGTAACAGTAAGTTAGATACTTTGTATACGGTTCTTTCACTCACCTCTTTCGGTGGACTTTTTCCTCGTTTTTGCTCTCCTCTCCGGTTCACATATGGTTTCCCAGCATCCCTCAAAGACTTCCTTGCTCTGTCCTTCCATTCATTCATGTTCGCTCTCCTTTTTTTGCCGAGGTTTTGCCTTTTAATGTCCGCAGCGGACATGAAAGCAACCGGCGTCTCCATTTTTCGTTAGTGGACATAAACGTTTTTTCCGCGTGAGACTATTTTAAAATTTAAAATACAGTGTTTTGGTCACGCGAACACACCCCCAAAGTGATTCTGTATACAAAGTGGCACACATACATTCAAGTCACATGGTTCTCAATTTTTGTTTTTTTTGGACTTATACGGTTGTTCGTCGCATGAACACAAATGCAAGTTTGTCTCGTCGTTTTTCACTACGGGACTTCCGTGACTTTGAAGGTTCCACTTCAATATCCACATCAAAGAAAGGCAAAGTACTGAGTGTTTGTGCCGGTTCCTCTTTCTGCTTCTTTTTGGCCCTGGTTACCACAACATTACAAAGCTGTTCTGACTGCAGTAAATCCAAAAGTACTGGTAGATCATGCCCCAGAATCACCGGATACGGTAAATTTTCTGCAACTCCCACGTCCATGAGATAAGTCTGTCCCTGTACTTTGATGTAAAGACCCGCGGTAGGTAACAGTTTCTCATCGCCATGGACACAGCATATCAGTCTCTGGTCATTAGAATTAATCAAGGCAGGTGAAACAAACTGTTGGTGTACCAACGTCTGGTCGCTGCCAGTATCAACCAGAGCAGGAAGTTCTTTACCGTTCACTTCCACAGTGGTCATCTTTACGGACAATTCGGGCTTCACCGGAGCTGCATTACTTCTGGGCACATAACAGACTTGAGAAAGCTTTACAACGTTCTTCGGGCAAACAGGTTTGGTATGACCCTCTTGGCCACACAGGTAACAAAAGTGGTAGTGAGGGGGCGGATGAAAGACATGGGGCTTTCGAGAATCTCTCCCACCCCCCCCCCCCAAGTCCATGGCTGGTTCCTTCCTCGAGCAGCAACGAACACATTCGCCAGTGATGCAGCCTTAGCAGCAGTATCAGGGCCCCGCTCCCGGATCCATACCTGACGCTCAGGAGACAGCATTCGCAGATACTGCTCAAGAATAATTATTTCTCCAATTTCCTCAATAGTTTTACCTTTAGGTCGAATCCATTTCCCATACAGCTCCTTCAGCCTGGCATACAGTTCATTGGGACTCTCAGATGATTCAACCTCCAGAGAACGAAATCTTTGTCGATAAGTTTCTGAATTAATGTTGTACTTTCTCAGAATAGCCGACTTAACACTCTCATAATCCAGCGAATCATCAATGTCCATAAGCACATATGCCGCTCGGGCCTTACCGGTCAGTAGGGGAATCAGTCGGAACGCCCAGTCAGCCTTAGGCCAACCACATGCTGCAGCAATCCTCTCAAAGGTTATCAGAAAATGTTCTATGTCATCAGAGTCACTTAACTTTTCTAATCTGGGTTCTTTGATCCAGGACTGACCTCTGTCTTGGTCCACGTGGTGAAGTACTCTTTCCCTCCTTGCCGGAAATGGTCGATCAAGATCAGGGTCACCATCCTGCCCTTCCTCTGGACTTGGATTCATAGAACGTGGATCAGGGGTGGGTGGAGTAGGAATACGAGCTTGTACCTCCATCTGAAGTAAGCCAAACTGGTGCTGCAATGCCTTAAATCGTTGTTCTTGTTCCCTTTGTTCTTGGGCCCTCCCGGCCTCCCGAACATCCATCTGCGCCATGTGGGCCCGGAACAAACTCGTCAAATCTGCCAGCGTTGGCTCCTGCCCTTCAGACACCTCTGGCACAATCTCCTCACCATTCTCTATGGTCTCCACCTCTCCTTCCTGTACTTCCCTTGGCATCACCCTTTGTGCCCCTCTTTTTCCAGGTCGACTCAAGGCTCAAAAAAAAAAGACAGGGAGGACAAAAAAAGGGAAAAAACAAAAAATAGGAAACCTGCGTCCTCTGCGGATCCCACTTCTGACACCATATGTGAGGGACCGAGCAGTCAAGGGCAAAGGACACAGGATTTCCAATCAAAAATTATTTAATTAAATACAAAAAATAAAGTTACAAAATCAAAATAACTGAAAAACTGAATAAAAATAAAGTCAGGTCTGGGCCCATAAAGAAAATGGGTCAACTGAACAGAACCAAACTTAACAGAAATCAAATCAAACTAACCAAACCAACATGACCTCCCTAATGACACACATGGGGAACTTATATATACAAAGGACTAGTCCATTAAACACACACAAGGGACACCACAATCATCACTTAACACAATTAAACTAAATAAAATAATAAACTTCAAATTTATCCATAAAGAGATCATACAACAACTTACTCCAGTAATTATAATAAACAAAATGTAAATAGAATAAACAAAACTAACATATAATCAATCATACCCACCCCCCCCCCCCCCCCCCCTGCTAATTGGCAACATGGATTAACCCAACAGCATAAAATGGCAGCCACTGACGCCAGCCTGTCCTTTATTGGAATGGACCTTCACCGGAGCTCTACGTCACAGGCAGCGCCAAACCTCCACTTTCCACATGCAGGTAACTTAAACTCAAAGAAAATAATATTAACACAATATACCACCAATAACTAGAAAGTGTGGACCCAACCTAGTCATGTATGATAACAGTGAAAATGATAAATAAAGTAAATGTAATGAACCAAATCTGTGTCTGCCGTTATTATGAAATGTATATAAGGTGATCTGTAACAAAATATTGAATGACGTAATGTATTAAAGGATAACCAAAATAACAAACAATCAAAAGAAAAAGATGCATGTTTTTGCATGGGTTAGTTACCGCCTTGCTGTGTGGCCACGTTGTCGGCCATCACAGAGAGGAAGCACTTCAAGTGCTCTTACCTTCCCGGTTACACCACGACGTGTTGACATTGCTTCACCATGAACATGGGCACCAAGGGGTTGAACGCACCACTGAGCTGGTGCGGCAGCGTTGCTATTGGCCAGGGTTGACATCAGACGTGACCCAATGGTGTCGAGAGTGTGAGCGATGCCAGGCCTCCAAGGATATCCAGCTTCTTTCTACTGGCTTTATGGGCCACTTGTTGGCCTCAAGGCCAAATGAGATATTGGCCATAGATTTCACGGTGTTGGAGCCAACTCGTTCAGGGCTGGAGAACGTGCTTGTGATGACTGACGTTTTTACCAAGTACACCTGGGCAGTGCCTACACGAGATCAGCGGGCTGAAACAGTGGCCCAAGTTCTGATGCAGGAGTGGTTCTACAGGTTCGGTGTCCCTGGTCGGATTCATTCCGATCAGGGACGGAACTTTGAGTCCTCCTAGTACGGCAGCTTTGCGCACTGTATAAGGTGGAAAAGTCTTGCACAACCCCTTACCACCCAGCAGGTAATGGGCAGTGCGAACACTTTAATAGGACGCTGCATAACCTTTTGCGGGCGCTGCCGGCCTCCAAGAAAGTAGACTGGGCCTCATGCCTCCCACAGGTGCTGTTCTGTTACAACACTACCCCCCATCAGACGACTGGCGAGTCCCCATACGTTTTAATGTTTGGGCAGGAGCCAAGACTTCCGGTGGACTTCCTTTTAGGTAGAGCCCAGGAGGTTGGGGTTGGTGGTGTGCATGAATGGATGAGGGAACACCAGGCAAGGCTTCAAGTGGCTTTTGAGGGGGCACGGGGTCGGCTTGAAGCTGCGGCTGGTCGCCGTAAGGCACAACATGATACTCATGCCCGTGATGCACCACTGGGGGAGGACCAGCTGGTTTATCTGCGTGACTATGGCGTTAGAGGACGCCATAAAATTCAGGACTTGTGGAGCCCAGTGGTTTACCAGGTCATAAGGGCACCCAAGGAGGGTGGGGTGGTATATACCATCGCACCAGTGGGCGACTTGGGGAACGGTAGGTGTGTTCATCGTTCTGCTTTAAAGGGTCGAATCCAGAGAGATGGTCCGGTCCCCGTCCCAACACCCTCTCTTGGGCTGGAGGAAGAGTTACCTTCAGTGGAAATGCCCTTGGAAGACATCGATCTGTTTAGGGTGGTACCGGTGACTCCCCCTGTATGTCAGGGGCCAGTCCCTGGGGTGTCGGTGTCCACGGGTATTTCTATTTCTCAAGCTGGGTCGGTGGGGTTTGCGGAGGCTACCCCAGTTGCTGGGGACCACGAGGTTTCTGATTTTGTATTAAGTGTCCCATTGGGGCCAGTTAGTTTGTCGGAGGCCCAGTCAGGGGTGGATGGCGCCCCCTTGAGGAGAACCGGGCGGGTTACTGCGGGACACCACTCAAATCTGTACCATCTTCCACAAGCTGTGGAAGGAGGGGTAAGATCTGTCACCATACCAGAACCTAGCTCTAACCAGATTTCAGCGTGGTTTAGGCCCTGGGATGTATGGCGGGAATAGTTTATGGGGAATTGTCTGTGTCATCAGCGGGTCGCTGATTTAAAAAAAAAACGGGGGTAGAATGTGACAGGATTAAAGGAGTTAGGTTATTGGCTTATTAGTGGATGAGTGGAAGACCAATGAGGTGGTAGCACCTTTAGTATTTAAGGACCTTTATTTTGATATCAGTCGATGTGTCTTGCTGATTCCAGGCTCCCCCCCAGCCCCCCCCCCCTCCTCCCCCCCCCCATTGTGAGGAAGGGTGGCTGTATGTGACCACAGTAAAATGGTGGGTGTGTGAGTGCTGGCTGACGGATTGGGCTGCGGTGCTTTTTGAGTAACCATACAACGGATCGGTGGATGGTGTTCATCTAAAATAAACCAGGCTGCGGCGCTTTGAGTAGCCACACAACAGGTGGTTGGTGTTCACCTGAGGACACTGGAAGGGGGACTTCAACATCGGTAAACTCTATCCAGTGCAAGGACGCTACCGGAGATGCCGCTGCTGTTTTGTTTATCGGATTAATTCCTTTATTTTCGTCTGTTGTTTGTACAGCTGTGCTGAGATTACTGCTTAGCAGAATTTCAGTTGTGTTTTCCTTTGTTTTGTCTTGTTGGATTTTCTTTGTAACTACTGCGTGTGGATTATTTGTTATTGGTTTCTTTATGGTTTGTGTTATTTATTTATTTTTACACTGGTACCTACTAATTTATGGTTTTCTTTTGTATAACTCATTGTAATCATTTTGGAGTGGGATTCTGTGATAACCACTCAGCCACTGCTCGTTGGTTGGCCTTATCTGGACAGGAGGCTGGGGCGCCTTTGACGTGCCAATTATTGTGTTTGTACATTTCATTTGGGTTGGGGGTTTTGTAGTATAATTTTCTCATTTCATTATCATTCGAGTGTTTTTTCTTGTGTCTCCAGGAGCCGGTAGGGGTTTGAGGTGGAACGGGGGAGGCCGGCTGCCTTCTTATAGAGGTGTGTGTGCTTCACAGTGTGTGATGGGTATTAACACAATTGCCTTGCAGTGCCCTGCTGTCTGATTTTGGGGTGAATTTAAGTGGGTTTGGACGACCTATGAGTGCGCCCGGCCTGCCTTGTTCCTGTGAGGCCCGCCCTGGAGAAGTATTTTTCTATGATGTGTTTTTAGTGATGCGTCTGTTTTAGCAAAATAAAGTATATTTTGTATTGTTACCCCTGTCTCACTGGCTTATATCTTTGCCCTCAGTGGGTAATACTTACCTGTGTGTCCTTTGGAGTATTTCCCTGGTCCTCCACCAGGGTGGCGTAGTCGGATATAAATTAATTGTAATTTCAAATTTGTCGTGCCTAGTAATGCCACATAGGCAGTGCCGGCACTATGGTGGGGCATTCGAGGGCCGTGCCCCCCCCCCCCCCTAGCGGTCATTGATGCCCCTCCTACCACAGTTGCTAATACAATGCTAAATCATAAATCAGATGTAGGCTATACAATACCGATGTCCAGCAATCTATTTAAATAGTACATTGTGTTTAATTTGTCGTTTAATGAGACCTAATTATATGTTGGTGCCAAAAAATTTCACGTGAAGAAATAGATATCCAATCCGACTTTTTTGCATGTGCTTTAATGGTCCAGTGGCAGAACTTTAGACAAGCGTGTCAGAGATTCTGGGTTCTAATCCGCACTCAAATCATTTTTTTTCTCCTCATTAAAACCGATTATGTTTATCGGTGGTTGTATATCAAGCAGGGACACGTGACGTTTGTGTGCATTTTACTTTGTGATTTCACCGGAACGAATAGAGATTTCTCCGCAACGGATTAAAACGCGCATCCGTGTGAAGCCACAAGAGAACACTTTATCAGCACCACTGATCGCAGTCAACGAGCACTTTGATCACTTGATTTCAAAAACAATACATTTCAGTGCTAGATCGCCTCTTATTTAATAAATGAATGCTGTGCTAGTTAACTGGTGATGTTTTATTTAGTTGTATTGGTACATCCGTGCCGCGAGATGCTTAAAAGTGGGGACAATATTGATCCTGGCAAAAAGTGGTGGGGAAATTCGCAAATAATAATTATTATTAATAATAATAATAATAATAATAAAAGTTGTTTCGTTTTTTTGCGTCAAAATATTTCTCAGACGGCAGTGCCCCCCCGCTGATGACCCAATGCCCCTCCAGTAGATCTGCTCTGGCGCCGACTCTGCATGTAGGCTATCCATAGGCCTATCTCTGTAGCCATCGGGACTACCGGGAGATTCCCGGTGGGCCGACGTGGTTTTTCGGCCGATACATCTCATACTTTTTTTTTTGTTTTGTCTTAACGGCCCTTTTAACTCGTACATCGGTGGCCGTACAGCATGCCCCCGAACCCCCCTAGACAATGGAGCTTATAGTTTTTTTTAGGGGGGTTCATCACGGTGGAGTAGCTATTGTTTAATTGTATTAATAAATGACATTTTGCACTTATTTGATCTGTTAGCTCTAACTCGTTCCTACTCACTTATTACATGGCACACTTATTTATTTTTCTTTTTTTTTTTTGATTGGGGGCACAAAAAATGTTGCTGCATACCCCTCTGACACTGGGTAGTTGCGCCCCTGACCATGATTAATATAGTTTTGTAGTAAAACCATAGTAAATGCAAAAATGAACCATGGTTTTACCACAGCATTTGCAGCAGAACCAACTACAAAATAAAGACTACAGTGTCACAATATATACTTACTTATATATATATATATATATATATATATATATATATATATATATATATATATATATATATATATATATATAAATGAGTTTTTGTGATTGTGATACTGGACCTCAGTTTGTCTACTAATGAGTTTATCTGGTCATCTATTAATTATTTTTCATTCACCCAAAATGTCATAACTATTTATCATTACATATAATTTTTTAGCCTACTGAATTCTCAGCACTTGACATGTTTGTCACGTTATAAGGCAAGGCAAGGCAAGGCAAGTTTATTTATATAGCACATTTCATACACAATGGTAATTCAAAGTGCTTTACATAGGAGGAAATAATTAAAACAGTTTAGAATAAAAAATAAAATAAAGTACAGAAAAAACAGTCGGACGAACATTGGCACAGTGCTCATTCAGTAAATGCATAGCTAAACAGATGTGTTTTGAGTCTGGATTTGAATGTGACTACTGTAGGAGCACATCTGATCTCCTCTGGAAGCTGGTTCCAGTTGCGGCTGGCATAATAGCTAAAAGCAGACTCTCCTTGCTTAGAGTGAACGCTTGGTATTTCTAACTGATGTGATCCTAATGATCTGAGTGATCTGTTGGGTTTATATTCAGTGAGCATATCTGCAATATATTGAGGTCCTAGCCCATTGAATGATTTATATGCCAGTAATAATACTTTAAAATCAATCTTAAATGTAACTGGGAGCCAGTGTAAAGACCTGAGGACTGGTGTGATATGTTCAAATTTTCTGGTTCTGCTTAGAATCCTGGCAGCAGCGTTCTGTATGAGCTGCAACTGTCTTATGGTCTTTTTAGGAAGGCCAGTGAGGAGTCCATTACAATAATCCACCCTGCTGGTGATAAAAGCATGCACAAGTTTCTCTAAGTCTTGACTGGAAACAAAGCATCTAATTCTTGCAATATTTTTCAAATGATAGTATGCTGATTTAGTTATTGCTTTGACATGACTACTGAAACTAAGGTCTGACTCTAGAGACACACCAAGATTCCTGACTTGATTTTTAGTTGTTAGACCCCTAGCGTCAAGGTATGCATTTACCTTGAGAACTTCATCTTTGTTTCCAAATGCAATGACTTCAGTTTTGTCTTTGTTTAACTGAAGAAAGTTTTGGCACATCCAACCGTTTACTTCATCAATGCATTGGCACAGGGAGTCAATGGGGCTGTAGTCGTTAGGCGATAGGGCTAAGTAGAGCTGTGTGTCGTCTGCATAGCTGTGGTAAGAGATTCGGTTCTTTCTCATTATTTGGCTCATTGGGAGCATGTACAGTTTGAATAGGAGTGGTGCAAGAATTGAGCCTTGAGGGACTCCGCATGTCATGGATGTCCACTCAGACTTATGGTCTCCTATACTCACATAATAACCTCTCCCTTCTAAGTATGACCTGAACCATTTTAGGACTATCCCAGAAAGCCCCACCCAGTTTTCCAGCCTGTCAAGAAGTATGTTGTGATCGACAGTGTCAAATGCAGCACTGAGGTCGAGTAGTACCAGCACTGATAATTTGCCTGTATCAGTATTTAAGCGAATATCGTTTATTATCTTTATGAGAGCTGTCTCTGTGCTGTGATGCGATCGGAAACCAGATTGAAAATTGTCAAAGTATCCATTCAAGCTTAGGAATTTGTTCAGCTGATTGAAGACAACTTTTTCAATGATCTTGCCTATGAAAGGAAGATTTGAGATCAGTCTATAATTGCTTAAGATGGTCTTATCCAGATTGCTCTTTTTCAGGAGGGGCTTGACAACTGCAGTTTTCAGGGAGTTTGGAAAACTCCCAGAAAGAAGTGAGGCATTTACCACTTCTAGGAGATCTGCTTCTAAGCTGTTTAACACACTTTTGAAAAAAGATGTGGGAAGTGTGTCAAGGGCGCAGGTTGATGTTTTAAGGTGCTGTACGGTTTCTTCCAAAATTTTGCCATCAATTTCTTCGAAAACAGACATAGTAACTACTTTCTCAGGTAGTGGTCTGATCTGTTTGACCCCAGCGCAACTCAAGGATGAGCTGATCACCTTTCTGATATTATTGATTTTCTCAGAGAAGAAAGAAGCAAACTCACTGCACTTGATGTCTGAGAGCATTTCACTGGGAATCTGGCTTGGGGGGTTTGTCAGTCTCTCTACAGTAGCAAAAAGAGTGCGTGTGTTGTTTAAGTTGCTGTTTATAATATTCGAGAAGAAAGTCTGTCTAGCTTTGCCTAGTTCCATATTAAAAGCATGGATGCTGTCTTTGTAGATGTTATAATGGACTACAAGTTTTGTCTTCCGCCACATGCGCTCTGCTCTTCTGCATTGTCTTTTCATGTTTTGCACAGCTGTTGAGTTTCTCCAAGGTGCTTTTATGTCTACCACTCTTCCTGACTTTCACAGGAGCAATATCATCAATTACACTTTTAATTTTTGAGTTAAAAGATTCAAGGAGAAAATCAACAGAGTCAGCAGATATGCTTGGTTTTAAAGATATAGCCTTCATAAATAGGACACTAATGTTCTCATTTAAGCATCTCTTCTTGACAGACACAGATCTAGCTTCAATGGCAGGAGAGATCAGTATATCAAAGAAAATACAGAAATGATCAGACAGTGCTACATCCTTGATAACAATCGATGAGATGTTTAGACCCTTACTGATAAGTAAATCTAGAGTGTGTCCACGATTATGTGTGGGTCCATGTACATGCTGAGTCAGATCAAAAGTTTTGAAAACAGTTTTGATTTCTTTTGCCATATTGGTTTCTGCATTATCTATGTGAATGTTAAAATCTCCAGCAATGGCAAAACAGTCAAACTCAGAGGAAATTGTTGATAACAGTTCTGTAAATTCCTCAGCAAAAGCTGGAGAGTATTTTGGAGGCCTGTAAATAATGATAAGTAAAATACGTGGAGCACCTTTTAACACAATACCCAGATATTCGAAAGACGGGTAATTCCCAAATGATATTTGCTTACATTGATAGACATCTTTAAAAAGAGCAGCTACGCCCCCGCCTCTCTTTACCGCTCTGCAAACACTCATAAAAGTAAAGTTAGGAGGGGATGTTTCATTGAGGACTGTTGCACTGCAGCTGTCTTCTAGCCAAGTTTCATTTAGAAACATAAAGTCCAGGTTGTATGTGGTTATTAAGTCGTTGACTAGAAGTGATTTATTTTTAAGTGAGCGGATGTTTAAAAGTGCTAACTTAACAGTCTTACTTTTTGTCCCCACAGCGATCTTAGTTTGCCGTGTGATTGGCACCAGATTAGATGGGTTTGCTGTATGGCTTTTGAAGGCCTTAGATTTTCTATCATGTAATTGAACAGCAATAGAGAAAGATACAGGCACACTGGGTTCCCGCTTGTTACTGTTATCATAGCGGGGACCCGACATATATCACTGAGAGTTGGTATCAGTTGTTTTTGGTTCACCGCGAGCCGCTGGAGGATGGTGTGGGCCCTGGCGCTGTGGCAGAGGCCGAAGAGCTCTCACAGGAGGAGGAGGAGGGCGAGCTGGGCCCGCAGGCTTTGGTGGTTGTGGGGCCTGCCGTTTTTTGGTTGACATCTGGGGGCTTGCAGCAAAAGAGTGGGATAGTTTGGTTCCAGCATACACCAGTTGTTCCATTTTCTCTGAGAAGCACAGAAGTGGAGTTGCTGGAGAGAGGGATAACGTGTCTGGTGAGAGGGGCTGTTGTTCTGGTGTTATCGGAGGCTGTAATATGCTGTCCTGTATTCCCTGGCTGTTTTCCAGAAAGTCGTCCTTGGGTGCTGAATCTTCTAGCAGTTCTAATATGTCACAGTCTGTTTGTGGTGAGCTCTGTGGGCAGGGCTCAGCTGAGATTGTGTCCGTGAGCAGAGGTTGTTGTGGCTGAGTGGTGTTATCATTGTCCTTGTGTGATGTGTCGGCCGCATGTCCATTCAGGTGCATAAGTGAAGTCCTGTGGTCATTCATACTGTGTCCAGGTGTGTGTGTGCCATTCAGGTTGAGTGGATTGGCACACAATGCGAGACACATTTCTGTGTTATAAGTGAGACAACACTTATAACACAGAAAAAAAAAGAAAAGAAAAAAAAACTGCAACAGAAAAATGGATCTATCCGGAGCTATGGTTGCGTATGGGAGAAAAAATGGGTATTTATAATAAAAATAAAAGCAAAAGCAAAGTGATGGTATAAAAAAAAATATAGAGGTGAATGGGTCATAGAACTACACAATGAGTTTTAAAATCATGATTTAAAATGGTATAATTCTAGATGTTTATTTAAATGCTGCGTGTCTTTGAAGGGTTTTAATGCGCGTGCGCGTAAACATTCGAGTCGCATTCAAAGACAGGAGCGTGCGCGCGATCAGATGGAAACGAGGAAACGTCATCAACTGACACACAGCAAAACTAACGTCTCTCGCTGTTAGGGTTTTCGCTGCTTTCAGGTAAGTTTAGTTGACAAAATCACACTAATAATAGACACAAACGTTCCTGACACCCTTCTTACGTGTAATTAATCCGCTCTGTTGAATATTTACTTTATAGAAATGGTTTTGTGTCTTCGAAAAAGTCCGTTAGCATCTCAACTGTTTTCAGAAGAGGTAAGTTAATGTTACACTGGAGCTCTTGTTTTACATAAGTTTGGGGTTTTAACCACATCTTTGTGTTGATAACAGTTTTTGATAGTTTTGTTTTGCTGGTAATTTGTCAATGGGTGATTGAAAGTAAGCTATTTAACCTAAAATAATTCACTGTAACGGTTACTGTTAATCAGTGACGTCACTTACAAATACTGATAATTAAAAAAAAAAAAGGGATTTCAGGAGGGACAGAAAAAAACCTCGACAACAAAGAGTAAATTGTTTAATCATGATAATAATTCCAGATGATTTATTTCACAATATATTATTATTACGGATTATTATTACGATAGTATTATTCCTCACAGTGTCGTAAAGAACATGAGTCCGATTAAACTTGATGTATTTTATCGAGTTGATGTGGACGTTAACACGTTTGCATCTTGCCTCAGATTATTTGCGTTTGAATAGCGCGCACTCTCTGTGGGAGTGGTCACATTAGCACTTAATGAGATGAAATGAGAACAACTGACATCTCTCTCTCTTTTCATACAGATTACATAAACTGAGAATATTTGTTTTTTATATAAATTACTTCATTTAAAAGAAGAGAATTTAAGCTTTATGCTTGTGAGCCTGTATGCCTGTATGACTGAGTATTCGCTGAGTTACAGTTAATTTTCAGACGGGTTTCAGAATAGACTTTACTGACAGAGAGAAGGCAGAACGCGCATCATGTTAATTTTTTCTTTATTTGGCAAAAAGCACAACACTTTGTTTTTATTGTGAGTATCCACAAAAAAATAGACGCTTAACAGGATCGAATGATGTATAACACTTATATGTAAGATCAAAATTAACAGAGTATTTTGAGTCTCTGCACTGATAAGAAAAAAAGCGAGCTGGGATCGCCGACCCCAGGGGGTTAAGCCAATACACAACGGAAATAAGCCACAACACAACAAAATCAAGCCACAACACAATGGAATTTAAAAAAGCAGACGTAAGTTCACAACACAATGGAAACATGCCTTAACACAACGTTATCAAGCCACAACAGAATGGAAACAAGCCTATAATTTTAAAAGAAAATAATTGCAATAAAGTCTAACGGCTGAACCTATGGGTAAAAAGTAAATAAAGTTGCTAAGGTGTATAATAGAGTGTATGCACGTGATGTCACCGTCAGCCGCAACGATTACGCCTACTGAGTGGCAAAAATACTGAGAGATAGCATTGGTTTTCACCGTGAATGCCGCGAAAAACGCACAAAACACATCTAAAACGGGAAAGAGTTTTGAGATTGACTGTAGAAACAGATTTGACAAGAAATCAAAGGTATATTTTTACAGATTTCCAAAAGCTACAGAGAAGCAAATGAATCACTGCAATTCAAGGCAAGGCAAGGCAAGTTTATTTATATAGCACATTTCAGACACAATGGTAATTCAAAGTGCTTTACATAGAAGAAATTAAAAAAAAAAATCAACAGAAATAACAATAATAAATATAGCTGCGAGCAGCGATTACGGGCCCAAGCCGGTGGCACCGCAACCCCGGTGCCTTTAGTTACCTAAAGGCACCGGAGTGGCGGTGCCGCCGGCTTTGGCCCTTCATCGCTGCTCGCAGCTATATTCATATATATATATATATATATATATATATATATATAAACAAGCCGGTGGCACCGCCACCCCGGTGCCTTTATATATATATATATATATATATGTCTACATTGTTCAATCACGCCTCACACACACACACACACTTTTGCAGAGCCCACACCAATGCAAGCTCTATAGCACACATCTTCTCAAAGGTCAAAGCGGAGTTACGATATTGCCCGTCATGCACAGTAACCGTAAAGGCACCGGGGTGGCGGTGCCACCGGCTTGTTTATATATATATATATATCGTATTATTCTAACTTGTAAAAAACTATTAACTTTTGTTAATATTCAACCATTTCACAACTAACTTTTTTCCATAGATCAAACACAACATAATTATATGGTGGACTGAAACAAAAATTATTAATTAAATAAAATTATTGTTTTCCTCTGAAATAGCAAAAGCATCACACACTAGCTGTACCTGCTCTAAATAAAAAAGAGTAATTCAATAAAAATACAAAATCGAACTAAATAAAATAAATTATTACAAAAACAAAATCAAACCAAAGAAAATATATCTTCGAAAAAAAAAGCGAGTGTCATGAGGAAAGGCGCCTCAGGAATCGTCAGGATTAACTCCATGTGTAAGGAATTTTGATTGATTTTATTTGTCACTTGAAAATTATTGTTAAATGTGTGCCTGCATAACTTTAATAAGATTTATTTTCTTTGATTTGATTTTGTTTTATATAATTTATTTATTTCGATTTTGTATTTTTATTTAAATACTATTATTTATTTAGAGCAGGTACAGCTAAGTGTGCGATGCTTTTGCTATTTCAGAGGGAAAAAAACACATTTTATTTCAAAAAGGCTTTTCAATTAAATAAAATGTTCAAGCTTTGTTTTCGTTTTATTATTTTGTTTGTTTTAAGCTTTGTTTAATTTATATTGTTAATCATCTGACACAAAACAAATGCATAAAGTATCATTTTAACTTTTAAAAAACTATTAACATTTGTTAATAGTACATTGCCTGTCTTTTGTTAATAGGACAAAACATAGTTATTATATTTTATAATATTTTATAAATATATAAAATAAACATTTGTAATGAAATCGTTCAAAAAAATGATATTAGCATTGTTTTAAACTTTGAAACAGAAGTAGCGCAATGCCTGGCCACTCCCGCGCCGCCTCCTTTTCACAATCCGAGGGAACCATCTCCGGAATATTAACCTCACTCCTAGAAGTCCAATTCTCATTATTCATGCCTCTTACCTGGGATTGATTGCACACACACACACACACACACACACACACGCACGCACGCACTCACACGCACACACACACACACACACACACACACGTGTCAAGTCACTTACATTTTAGATGCAATATTGACTGTTCTTCTGTTTCAGCAGCGAAAATAGTTAAACAAAGATCACAGCAGAACCATTGCATCTCACAGCAACGTGTTTTCTCATTACTGAATGATTCAGCATTTTGAACAAATTGGTTGACTCAAAGATTCAATGACCAATCCATAAACATCTGTCTCATTCATGAATGACTCAGTCGTTCAAACGAATCGTTTGAACGAATGAATCAATGACCCGCTCATTAAGACGGTCGCCTGGCGACACCTAGTGACGGTTTAGTGTTATTTGATTATACACTCAAAATATTCCACAACAAATCCTTTAAATTTAATGATATTCAGAACAGAACACAAATAAAAAAATAACTATAATAAAGCCAAAACGAAATAATTTAAAACAAAAGTAAAAGTAAGTGGTGTTAGGCTCACGTAAATCTCTCTTTAGAATCTAAATGTTGCAACATTTGCGATGTATTTGGATGCTAAACTATTCTTTATTACAGGCTTTGTACTTCACTCACGTTCCAATATCGACGGAAAAAATCATCCTCTTCACTTGTGCAAAAATGTGCTTGGAAAAATCACAGTGGAGCGGTGCTTACTGTGAATGATACAAATTGTACTACTGACTATTTCAACATAGCAGTGTAATTTGTATATGTTAGGTTGAATGTTTTATTATTGTGTGTGTGTGTGTGTGTGTGTGTGTGTGTGTGTGTGTGTGTGTGTGTGTGTGTGTGTGTGTGTGTGTCAGTGTGTGTGTGGGGGTCTGGGTGGCTCAGCGCGATTGAACAGTGAAACATACTCCGTCATTTTCTTCATACAGGACATCATTCAAACGTCAAAGTGTTTACTTATATTTGTGTACACTCGCAATTAAACACAACATTGTGTTTTTGTTAAATAAATTAAAGTAATACGTCCCCCGAAATGGCGCTAATTTTAAAATGAAACTAAAATGCTCACGGCTGCACGGGCATTCATAACTCTGCGCGCCCACGGTGAGGGACGAGCAGAACAGAGCGAACGTTGTTTAGTTCATTCCTACTTCCATAGGAATTAATTGAAAAAGCTCACTCTACTCTGCACCATTATTAATGAATTGTGCAGACGTCCTTATTTTACTTTCGCTTTTTACCTGATTTTGAACACAAGAGGGCAGTATAACACTATGTATGATTTGGAAAAAAATTTTTTTTGACTAAACAACCATTCTGGCTGTTTTTAAACTTAAACATTATTCTCTAATTGCTCTCACCATGCCCGTTTCTGAAACTCTGCACATGTCTACTGTCTAATAAATGTGATGTGTCTGTCGGGTTTCATGCAATTTCAAGTATGTTAAGAGTCTCAAAAGCATCAACAAAGAATAATAAAGTTTGATGCGTTGCCACGGCAACAGTATCTAAGATATCAATAATCCTTTCTCAGGTCTACATCTGCCGTGTGTCTACATTATACACATAAAGTTTGAAGCAAATTGGGTAAAAATAAGAGGGTGATTTCAAAGCCTTTAGGAAGTGACACACTTCCTGCTGCCAGTTGGTGGCGCTATAACTTTGACTCACAATAGTCACATCCATGTGATCGGACTCTTACAGCGAACACACTGCTGAAGTTTCATCAAGATCAGTTAATGTATGCAGAAGTTATAACACACTTCCTGTTTCCTTTATTCGCCATAAATTCGTTTCCTCGCCACAGCCAAACCGTTCGAGATATCAAAAATCCCCTGGCAACTTTTCATCCTCAATGTCTTGACTTCATGCTGACCGAGTTTCGTGGCGATTGGTTGAATTCTCTAGGAGGAGTATATCGAATTCCAGGGGCATACGCTTCCAAACAAACCATAATAGCCGACTTCCTGTTGGGCTGGGGTAAAAAGTAAAAGTACAAAGGATATATGAATCGATGAGATCTATATGTGTACCGAGTTTCATATTATTACATTCAAGCGTGTTTGATTTATGGACCAAGTTTTCGGACCCCGTTCCAGGGGGCACTGTCGAGCCCCCCTGCCACGCCCGGGTACCAGCTTCAGCCCGGCCCTGATGGCCACGGGTTCTGACCCGTGTGCAAAGTTTCAAGAGTTTTTGAGCACGTTAAGGGCCCCCAAAGTGCGCTGAGAGTCTCAAAAGTATCCAAAAAGAATATTAAAGTTTGATGCGTTGTCACGGCAACAGCATCTAAGATATCAACAATCCTTTCACAGGTCTAAATCTGGCGTGTGTCTACATTATACACATCAAGTTTGAAGCAAATCGGGTAAAGCCTGTTTGATTTATGGACCAAGTTTTCGGACCCCATTCCAGGGGGCGCTGTCGAGCCCCCCTGCCACGCCCGGGTACCAGCTTCAGCCCGGCCCTGATGGCCGCGGTTTCTGACCCGTGTGCAAAGTTTCAAGAGTTTTTGAGCACGTTAAGGGCCCCAAAAGTGCGCTAAGAATCTCAAAAGTATCCAAAAAGAATATTAAAGTTTGATGCGTTGTCACGGCAACAGCATCTAAGATATCAACAATCCTTTCACAGGTCTACATCTGGCTTGTGTCTACATTATACACATCAAGTTTGAAGCAAATAGGGTAAAGCGTGTTGGATATATGGACCAAATTGTCTGACCCGTTCAAGGGGGCGCTGTCGAGCCCCCCTGCCACGCCCGGGTACCAGCTTCAGCCTGGCCCTGATGGCCGCGGGTTTTGTCCCGTGTGCAAAGTTTCAAGAGTTTTCGAGCACGTTAAGAACCCCAAAAGTGCCCGAAAGCATAAAAAAGCATGAAAAAGCTTAAAAAAAGGAATATTAATGTTTGATGCATTGCCATGGCAACAGTATCTAAGATATCAATAATCCTTTCACAGGTCTACATCTGGCGTGTGTCTACATTATGCACATGAAGTTTGAAGCAAATCGGGTAAAAATAAGAGGGTGATTTAAAAGCATTTTGAAAGTGACACACTTCCTGCTTCCAGTTGGTGGCGCTATAACTTTGACTCACAATAGTCACATCCATGTGATCGGGCTCTTACAACGAACACACTGCTGAAGTTTCATCAAGATTAGTTAATGTATGCAGTAGTTATAACACACTTCCTGTTTCACGTTTCTCGCCATAATTTCGTTTACTCGCCACGGCCAAACCGTTCGAGATATCAAAAATCCCCTGGCAATTTTTCATCCTCAGTGTCTTGACTTCATGCTGACCGAGTTTCGTGCCGTGTGTTTGAATTCTCTAGGAGGAGTATTTCACATTCCATTGCATGTGTTTTCCAAACAACCCTTAATAGCCGACTTCCTGTTGGGCTGGGGTAAAAAGTAAGAGCATGAAGTATATATGAACCGATGAGATCTATATGTGTACTGAGTTTCATATTATTACATGCAAGCGTGTTTGATTTATGGACCAAGTGTTCAAACCCCGTTCCAGGGGGCGCTGTCGAGCCCCCCTGCCACGCCCGGGTACCAGCTTCAGCCCGGCCCTGATGGCCGCGGGTTCTGAGATGTGTGCAAAGTTTCAAGAGTTTTCGAGCACGTTAAGGCCCCCAAAAGTGCCCAAAAGGTAGTAAAATAATAATAAATATATATATATATATATATATATATATATATATATATATATATATAAATATAGCTGCGAGCAGCGATTACGGGCCCAAGCCGGTGGCACCGCAACCCCGGTGCCTTTAATTACCTAAAGGCACCGGAGTGGCGGTGCCGCCGGCTTTGGCCCTTCATCGCTGCTCGCAGCTATATTCATATATATATATATATATATATATATATATATATATATATATATATATATAAACAAGCCGGTGGCACCGCCACCCCGGTGCCTTTAGGGTTACTGTGCGTGACGGGCAATAACGTAACCCCGCTTTGACCTTTGAGAAGATGTGTGCTGTAGAGCTTGCATCAGTGTGGGCTCTGCAAAAGTGTGCATTGAGGGCACATATCAACCACAAAGTATGCGTGAGCAACCTTCTGAAACCTAAAATGAAAAATGAGACACCCTACGGTCTCATGGACTTAATGGACACATGAAATAAGTACACAAGTTTGAAAGTTATATGAAGTGTGCCAAGACAGAATATTTGCCTGATCTGATTAGAAAAATAGTTTTTGTGTGTGTGTGTGTGTGTGAGGCGTGATTGAACAATGTAGACATAAAAACATACTCCGTCCTTTTGTTCATACAGGACATTATTCAAACTACAAAGTGTTTACTTATATTTGTGTACAATCGCAATAAAACACAACATTGTGCTTTTGTCAAACTGTAAACTACAACTGTCACCCAACCAAAATCTCTTACACACACACACACACACACACACATAGTTTAAAAGCAAAAAAATCTTTTGGACATTCATCATATTGCATTGGTTTTCATTTCTTGTTCTCGAACAGAGCCCTAATCTGTTTATTTTTTCAGTTACACATTCTACATTGATTAAAAAAGAAAAATCAAATGTGCTTTTATTTTAGACATAAATAAATAATCTATCATTCAGATGAGAGTAAAGTTAGTGTTAGTTAAAATTTTAAGGAAAACAAAAATATGATCTGAAATATCGCACATTCATTTAAAATTCATTCAGGTTCAATTACCAAACATACAAATCTCAATGTAATTTAAAGCAAACAATACATTTAAAATATATGGGTTGTATGCAATTTTTTTATATATAAAAAGATATATATCCAAAAATACAAAGCCTAAACTTTAACAAGGGTTAAACAATCACTGTAACAGACACAATCACACACACACACACACACACACACACACACACGTCAAATCACTTACATTTTAGATGCAATATTGACTTTTTTTCTGTTTCAGCAGCGAAAATAGTTCAACAAAGATCACAGCAGAACCATCGAGCATCTCACAGCAACGCGTTCTCATTACTGAATGATTCAGCATTTTGAACAAATCGGTTGACTCAAAGATTCAACGACCAATCCATAATCTGTCTCATTCATGAATGACTCAGCCGTTCGAACGAATCGTTTGAACGAATGAATCAATGACTCGCTCATTAAGACGGTCGCCTGGCGACACCTAATGACGGTTTAGTGATATGTTTAAAAGTATCATTCTTTCCAACGATTGTTAATTAACTCATATTTGAAACATAAGCTATATATATATATATATATATATATATATATATATATATATATATATATATACACATATATACACAAAAATAAAATAAACACATTTGAAGCGTGTTTGCTTACTAAATTGTGAGCTGAACGAAAGTTGCAGCAAATATCAGCAACAGGAGTCAAATTTCATTAATCACGAGAGTGAAGAGCTGACTGAAAAGATGATGACGGAATAGGCATTTTATGTAAAAGCGCCTATTTAAGCGAATCTATCATTATACTCTTTTGTTGTTGTGTTTTCCGTGAAAAATAATAGACTATTGAACTCACAATTCAAGCACGCGCTCTGCACGCGCCACCATTATCAATGTCCGTGTGGACGTCCGCGATCGAACAGTGGAAACATTGGCTACTCCGTCATTTTATTCAAGAAGATCATTCAAACTGCAAAGTGTTTACTTATTTTTGGATACTCGCAATCAAACACAACATTGTGATTTTGTAAAATACATTCAAGAAATCCGCCCCCGAAATGGGGCTTCTTTTAAAATGAAACAAAAATGCTCACAGCTGCACGTCTTGTGGAGACGTCCGTTACTTTCGCTTTCAAGTTAGCGATTTTAAAGCCCCCAGCGGAGTCACGGTGGGAAAATATTCCCATAGTAGCATCAATTGGCCTACCTGATTTTGAACACAAGAGGGCAGTAAAGCACTATGAATGATTTTTATTTTTTTTTATTTTTTTGGCTAAACAACCATTCTGGCTGTTTTTAAACTTAAACATAAATCTTAAATTGAAAAAAAGGAATACAATGGGTTTACTTCTAATATTAGTATAATTTTATAGAAAAATAAATGGTGTATAATTACATTTTAGAAAGATATGAGACATTTCCTGATTCTTTTTTTGACATAATCCCTCGCCATAGCAAAACCGTTTGAGATATTCAATATCCGTTCACAATTTAGCATCTTTAATGTATTTTCATCAAGTTGAAAAAGTTTTGTAACTGTAGATGAAACTAACCCCCCCCCCCCACACACACTTTTGCCACAAAAGGTGGCGCTACTGAGCCCCTGCACCACGCCCGTTTCTGAAACTTTGCACATGTCTACTGGCTAATAAATGTGATCTGTCTGTCAAGTTTCATGCAATTTTAAGCAATTTCAGGCATGCTAAGAGTCTCAAAAGCATCCAAAAAGAATATTAAAGTTTGATGCGTTGCCATGGCAACAGTATCTAAGATATCAATAATCCTTTCACAGGTCTACATCTGCCGTGTATTTACATTATACACATCAAGTTTGAAGCAAATCGGGTAAAAATAAGAGGGTGATTTCAAAGTATTTTGAAAGTGACACACTTCATGCTGCCAGTTGGTGGCGCTATAACTTTGACTCACAATAGTCACATCCATGTGATCGGCCTCTCACAGCGAACACACTGTTGAAGTTTCATCAAGATCAGTTAATGTATGCAGAAGTTATAACACACTTCCTGTTTCCATTATTCGCCATAAATTCGTTTCCTCGTCACGGCCAAACCGTTCGAGATATCAGAAATCCCCTGGCAATTTTTCATCCTCAATGTCTTGACATCATGCTGACCGAGTTTCGTTGCGATTGGTTGAATTCTCTAGGAGGAGTATATCGAATTCCAGGGGCATACGCTTCCAAACAAACCATAATAGCCGACTTCCTGTTGGGCTGGGGTAAAAAGTAAAAGTACAAAGGATATATGAATCGATGAGATCTATATGTGTACCGAGTTTCATATTATTACATTCAAGCGTGTTTGATTTATGGACCAAGTTTTCGGACCCCGTTCCAGGGGGCACTGTCGAGCCCCCCTGCCACGCCCGGGTACCAGCTTCAGCCCGGCCCTGATGGCCACGGGTTCTGACCCGTGTGCAAAGTTTCAAGAGTTTTTGAGCACGTTAAGGGCCCCCAAAGTGCGCTGAGAGTCTCAAAAGTATCCAAAAAGAATATTAAAGTTTGATGCGTTGTCACGGCAACAGCATCTAAGATATCAACAATCCTTTCACAGGTCTAAATCTGGCGTGTGTCTACATTATACACATCAAGTTTGAAGCAAATCGGGTAAAGCCTGTTTGATTTATGGACCAAGTTTTCGGACCCCATTCCAGGGGGCGCTGTCGAGCCCCCCTGCCACGCCCGGGTACCAGCTTCAGCCCGGCCCTGATGGCCGCGGTTTCTGACCCGTGTGCAAAGTTTCAAGAGTTTTTGAGCATGTTAAAGGCCCCAAAAGTGCGCTAAGAATCTCAAAAGTATCCAAAAAGAATATTAAAGTTTGATGCGTTGTCACGGCAACAGCATCTAAGATATCAACAATCCTTTCACAGGTCTACATCTGGCTTGTGTCTACATTATACACATCAAGTTTGAAGCAAATAGGGTAAAGCGTGTTGGATATATGGACCAAATTGTCTGACCCGTTCAAGGGGGCGCTGTCGAGCCCCCCTGCCACGCCCGGGTACCAGCTTCAGCCTGGCCCTGATGGCCGCGGGTTTTGTCCCGTGTGCAAAGTTTCAAGAGTTTTTGAGCACGTTAAGAACCCCAAAAGTGCCCGAAAGCATAAAAAAGCATGAAAAAGCTTAAAAAAAGGAATATTAATGTTTGATGCATTGCCATGGCAACAGTATCTAAGATATCAATAATCCTTTCACAGGTCTACATCTGGCGTGTGTCTACATTATGCACATGAAGTTTGAAGCAAATCGGGTAAAAATAAGAGGGTGATTTAAAAGCATTTTGAAAGTGACACACTTCCTGCTTCCAGTTGGTGGCGCTATAACTTTGACTCACAATAGTCACATCCATGTGATCGGGCTCTTACAACGAACACACTGCTGAAGTTTCATCAAGATTAGTTAATGTATGCAGTAGTTATAACACACTTCCTGTTTCACGTTTCTCGCCATAATTTCGTTTACTCGCCACGGCCAAACCGTTCGAGATATCAAAAATCCCCTGGCAATTTTTCATCCTCAGTGTCTTGACTTCATGCTGACCGAGTTTCGTGCCGTGTGTTTGAATTCTCTAGGAGGAGTATTTCACATTCCATTGCATGTGTTTTCCAAACAACCCTTAATAGCCGACTTCCTGTTGGGCTGGGGTAAAAAGTAAGAGCATGAAGTATATATGAACCGATGAGATCTATATGTGTACTGAGTTTCATATTATTACATGCAAGCGTGTTTGATTTATGGACCAAGTGTTCAAACCCCGTTCCAGGGGGCGCTGTCGAGCCCCCCTGCCACGCCCGGGTACCAGCTTCAGCCCGGCCCTGATGGCCGCGGGTTCTGAGATGTGTGCAAAGTTTCAAGAGTTTTCGAGCACGTTAAGGCCCCCAAAAGTGCCCAAAAGGTAGTAAAATAATAATAATAATAATAATAATAATAATAAAATATAGCTGCGAGCAGCGATTACGGGCCCAAGCCGGTGGCACCGCAACCCCGGTGCCTTTAATTACCTAAAGGCACCGGAGTGGCGGTGCCGCCGGCTTTGGCCCTTCATCGCTGCTCGCAGCTATATTTATATATATATATATATATATATATATATATATATATATATATATATATATAAACAAGCCGGTGGCACCGCCACCCCCGGTGCCTTTAGGGTTACTGTGCGTGACGGGCAATAACGTAACCCCGCTTTGACCTTTGAGAAGATGTGTGCTGTAGAGCTTGCATCAGTGTGGGCTCTGCAAAAGTGTGCATTGAGGGCACATATCAACCACAAAGTATGCGTGAGCAAGCTTCTGAAACCTAAAATGAAAAATGAGACACCCTACGGTCTCATGGACTTAATGGACACATGAAATAAGTACACAAGTTTGAAAGTTATATGAAGTGTGCCAAGACAGAATATTTGCCTGATCTGATTAGAAAAATAGTTTTTGTGTGTGTGTGTGTGTGTGAGGCGTGATTGAACAATGTAGACATAAAAACATACTCCGTCCTTTTGTTCATACAGGACATTATTCAAACTACAAAGTGTTTACTTATATTTGTGTACAATCGCAATAAAACACAACATTGTGCTTTTGTCAAACTGTAAACTACAACTGTCACCCAACCAAAATCTCTTACACACACACACACACACACACACACACATAGTTTAAAAGCAAAAAAATCTTTTGGACATTCATCATATTGCATTGGTTTTCATTTCTTGTTCTCGAACAGAGCCCTAATCTGTTTATTTTTTCAGTTACACATTCTACATTGATTAAAAAAGAAAAATCAAATGTGCTTTTATTTTAGACATAAATAAATAATCTAGCATTCAGATGAGAGTAAAGTTAGTGTTAGTTCAAATTTTAAGGAAAACAAAAATATGATCTGAAATATCGCACATTCATTTAAAATTCATTCAGGTTCAATTACCAAACATACAAATCTCAATGTAATTTAAAGCAAACAATACATTTAAAATATATGGGTTGTATGCAATTTTTTTATATATAAAAAGATATATATCCAAAAATACAAAGCCTAAACTTTAACAAGGGTTAAACAATCACTGTAACAGACACAATCACACACACACACACACACACACACGTCAAATCACTTACATTTTAGATGCAATATTGACTTTTTTTCTTTTTCAGCAGCGAAAATAGTTCAACAAAGATCACAGCAGAACCATCGAGCATCTCACAGCAACGTGTTTTCTCATTACTGAATGATTCAGCATTTTGAACAAATCGGTTGACTCAAAGATTCAACGACCAATCCATAATCTGTCTCATTCATGAATGACTCAGCCGTTCGAACGAATCGTTTGAACGAATGAATCAATGACTCGCTCATTAAGACGGTCGCCTGGCGACACCTAATGACGGTTTAGTGATATGTTTAAAAGTATCATTCTTTCCAACGATTGTTAATTAACTCATATTTGAAACATAAGCTATATATATATATATATATATATATATATATATATACACACACATATATATACACAAAAATAAAATAAACACATTTGAAGCGTGTTTGCTTACTAAATTGTGAGCTGAACGAAAGTTGCAGCAAATATCAGCAACAGGAGTCAAATTTCATTAATCACGAGAGTGAAGAGCTGACTGAAAAGATGATGACGGAATAGGCTATTTTATGTAAAAGCGCCTATTTAAGCGAATCTATCATTATACTCTTTTGTTGTTGTGTTTTCCGTGAAAAATAATAGACTATTGAACTCACAATTCAAGCACGCGCTCTGCACGCGCCACCATTATCAATGTCCGTGTGGACGTCCGCGATCGAACAGTGGAAACATTGGCTACTCCGTCATTTTATTCAAGAAGATCATTCAAACTGCAAAGTGTTTACTTATTTTTGGATACTCGCAATCAAACACAACATTGTGATTTTGTAAAATACATTCAAGAAATCCGCCCCCGAAATGGGGCTTCTTTTAAAATGAAACAAAAATGCTCACAGCTGCACGTCTTGTGGAGACGTCCGTTACTTTCGCTTTCAAGTTAGCGATTTTAAAGCCCCCAGCGGAGTCACGGTGGGAAAATATTCCCATAGTAGCATCAATTGGCCTACCTGATTTTGAACACAAGAGGGCAGTAAAGCACTATGAATGATTTTTATTTATTTTTTTTGGCTAAACAACCATTCTGGCTGTTTTTAAACTTAAACATAAATCTTAAATTGAAAAAAAGGAATACAATGGGTTTACTTCTAATATTAGTATAATTTTATAGAAAAATAAATGGTGTATAATTACATTTTAGAAAGATATGAGACATTTCCTGATTCTTTTTTTGACATAATCCCTCGCCATAGCAAAACCGTTTGAGATATTCAATATCCGTTCACAATTTAGCATCTTTAATGTATTTTCATCAAGTTGAAAAAGTTTTGTAACTGTAGATGAAACTAACCCCCCCCCCCCCCCCCCACACACACTTTTGTCACAAAAGGTGGCGCTACTGAGCCCCTGCACCACGCCCGTTTCTGAAACTTTGCACATGTCTACTGGCTAATAAATGTGATCTGTCTGTCAAGTTTCATGCAATTTTAAGCAATTTCAGGCATGCTAAGAGTCTCAAAAGCATCCAAAAAGAATATTAAAGTTTGATGCGTTGCCATGGCAACAGTATCTAAGATTTCAATAATCCTTTCACAGGTCTACATCTGCCGTGTATTTACATTATACACATAAAGTTTGAAGCAAATTGGGTAAAAATAAGAGGGTGATTTCAAAGCCTTTAGGAAGTGACACACTTCCTGCTGCCAGTTGGTGGCGCTATAACTTTGACTCACAATAGTCACATCCATGTGATCGGACTCTTACAGCGAACACACTGCTGAAGTTTCATCAAGATCAGTTAATGTATGCAGAAGTTATAACACACTTCCTGTTTCCTTTATTCGCCATAAATTCGTTTCCTCGCCACAGCCAAACCGTTCGAGATATCAAAAATCCCCTGGCAACTTTTCATCCTCAATGTCTTGACTTCATGCTGACCGAGTTTCGTGGCGATTGGTTGAATTCTCTAGGAGGAGTATATCGAATTCCAGGGGCATACGCTTCCAAACAAACCATAATAGCCGACTTCCTGTTGGGCTGGGGTAAAAAGTAAAAGTACAAAGGATATATGAATCGATGAGATCTATATGTGTACCGAGTTTCATATTATTACATTCAAGCGTGTTTGATTTATGGACCAAGTTTTCGGACCCCGTTCCAGGGGGCGCTGTCGAGCCCCCCTGCCACGCCCGGGTACCAGCTTCAGCCCGGCCCTGATGGCCACGGGTTCTGACCCGTGTGCAAAGTTTCAAGAGTTTTTGAGCACGTTAAGGGCCCCCAAAGTGCGCTGAGAGTCTCAAAAGTATCCAAAAAGAATATTAAAGTTTGATGCGTTGTCACGGCAACAGCATCTAAGATATCAACAATCCTTTCACAGGTCTAAATCTGGCATGTGTCTACATTATACACATCAAGTTTGAAGCAAATCGGGTAAAGCCTGTTTGATTTATGGACCAAGTTTTCGGACCCCATTCCAGGGGGCGCTGTCGAGCCCCCCTGCCACGCCCGGGTACCAGCTTCAGCCCGGCCCTGATGGCCGCGGTTTCTGACCCGTGTGCAAAGTTTCAAGAGTTTTTGAGCACGTTAAGGGCCCCAAAAGTGCGCTAAGAATCTCAAAAGTATCCAAAAAGAATATTAAAGTTTGATGCGTTGTCACGGCAACAGCATCTAAGATATCAACAATCCTTTCACAGGTCTACATCTGGCTTGTGTCTACATTATACACATCAAGTTTGAAGCAAATAGGGTAAAGCGTGTTGGATATATGGACCAAATTGTCTGACCCGTTCAAGGGGGCGCTGTCGAGCCCCCCTGCCACGCCCGGGTACCAGCTTCAGCCTGGCCCTGATGGCCGCGGGTTTTGTCCCGTGTGCAAAGTTTCAAGAGTTTTCGAGCACGTTAAGAACCCCAAAAGTGCCCGAAAGCATAAAAAAGCATGAAAAAGCTTAAAAAAAGGAATATTAATGTTTGATGCATTGCCATGGCAACAGTATCTAAGATATCAATAATCCTTTCACAGGTCTACATCTGGCGTGTGTCTACATTATGCACATGAAGTTTGAAGCAAATCGGGTAAAAATAAGAGGGTGATTTAAAAGCATTTTGAAAGTGACACACTTCCTGCTTCCAGTTGGTGGCGCTATAACTTTGACTCACAATAGTCACATCCATGTGATCGGGCTCTTACAACGAACACACTGCTGAAGTTTCATCAAGATTAGTTAATGTATCCAGTAGTTATAACACACTTCCTGTTTCACATTTCTCGCCATAATTTCGTTTACTCGCCACGGCCAAACCGTTCGAGATATCAAAAATCCCCTGGCAATTTTTCATCCTCAGTGTCTTGACTTCATGCTGACCGAGTTTCGTGCCGTGTGTTTGAATTCTCTAGGAGGAGTATTTCACATTCCATTGCATGTGTTTTCCAAACAACCCTTAATAGCCGACTTCCTGTTGGGCTGGGGTAAAAAGTAAGAGCATGAAGTATATATGAACCGATGAGATCTATATGTGTACTGAGTTTCATATTATTACATGCAAGCGTGTTTGATTTATGGACCAAGTGTTCAAACCCCGTTCCAGGGGGCGCTGTCGAGCCCCCCTGCCACGCCCGGGTACCAGCTTCAGCCCGGCCCTGATGGCCGCGGGTTCTGAGATGTGTGCAAAGTTTCAAGAGTTTTCGAGCACGTTAAGGCCCCCAAAAGTGCCCAAAAGGTAGTAAAATAATAATAATAATAATAATAATAATAATAAAATATAGCTGCGAGCAGCGATTACGGGCCCAAGCCGGTGGCACCGCAACCCCGGTGCCTTTAGTTACCTAAAGGCACCGGAGTGGCGGTGCCGCCGGCTTTGGCCCTTCATCGCTGCTCGCAGCTATATTCATATATATATATATATATATATATATATATATATAAACAAGCCGGTGGCACCGCCACCCCCGGTGCCTTTATATATATATATATATATGTCTACATTGTTCAATCACGCCTCACACACACACACACACTTTTGCAGAGCCCACACCAATGCAAGCTCTATAGCACACATCTTCTCAAAGGTCAAAGCGGAGTTACGATATTGCCCGTCATGCACAGTAACCGTAAAGGCACCGGGGTGGCGGTGCCACCGGCTTGTTTATATATATATATATATCGTATTATTCTAACTTGTAAAAAACTATTAACTTTTGTTAATATTCAACCATTTCACAACTAACTTTTTTCCATAGATCAAACACAACATAATTATATGGTGGACTGAAACAAAAATTATTAATTAAATAAAATTATTGTTTTCCTCTGATATAGCAAAAGCATCACACACTAGCTGTACCTGCTCTAAATAAAAAAGAGTAATTCAATAAAAATACAAAATCGAACTAAATAAAATAAATTATTACAAAAACAAAATCAAACCAAAGAAAATATATCTTCGAAAAAAAAAGCGAGTGTCATGAGGAAAGGCGCCTCAGGAATCGTCAGGATTAACTCCATGTGTAAGGAATTTTGATTGATTTTATTTGTCACTTGAAAATTATTGTTAAATGTGTGCCTGCATAACTTTAATAAGATTTATTTTCTTTGATTTGATTTTGTTTTATATAATTTATTTATTTCGATTTTGTATTTTTATTTAAATACTATTATTTATTTAGAGCAGGTACAGCTAAGTGTGCGATGCTTTTGCTATTTCAGAGGGAAAAAAACACATTTTATTTCAAAAAGGCTTTTCAATTAAATAAAATGTTCAAGCTTTGTTTTCGTTTTATTATTTTGTTTGTTTTAAGCTTTGTTTAATTTATATTGTTAATCATCTGACACAAAACAAATGCATAAAGTATCATTTTAACTTTTAAAAAACTATTAACATTTGTTAATAGTACATTGCCTGTCTTTTGTTAATAGGACAAAACATAGTTATTATATTTTATAATATTTTATAAATATATAAAATAAACATTTGTAATGAAATCGTTCAAAAAAATGATATTAGCATTGTTTTAAACTTTGAAACTAAAGTAGCGCAATGCCTGGCCACTCCCGCGCCGCCTCCTTTTCACAATCCGAGGGAACCATCTCCGGAATATTAACCTCACTCCTAGAAGTCCAATTCTCATTATTCATGCCTCTTACCTGAGATTGATTGCACACACACACACACACACACACACACACGCACGCACGCACTCACACGCACACACACACACACACACACGTGTCAAGTCACTTACATTTTAGATGCAATATTGACTTTTTTTCTGTTTCAGCAGCGAAAATAGTTCAACAAAGATCACAGCAGAACCATCGAGCATCTCACAGCAACGCGTTCTCATTACTGAATGATTCAGCATTTTGAACAAATCGGTTGACTCAAAGATTCAACGACCAATCCATAATCTGTCTCATTCATGAACGACTCAGCCGTTCGAACGAATCGTTTGAACGAATGAATCAATGACTCGCTCATTAAGACGGTCGCCTGGCGACACCTAATGACGGTTTAGTGATATGTTTAAAAGTATCATTCTTTCCAACGATTGTTAATTAACTCATATTTGAAACATAAGCTATATATATATATATATATATATATATATATATATATATATATATATATATATATATATACACACATATATATACACAAAAATAAAATAAACACATTTGAAGCGTGTTTGCTTACTAAATTGTGAGCTGAACGAAAGTTGCAGCAAATATCAGCAACAGGAGTCAAATTTCATTAATCACGAGAGTGAAGAGCTGACTGAAAAGATGATGACGGAATAGGCTATTTTATGTAAAAGCGCCTATTTAAGCGAATCTATCATTATACTCTTTTGTTGTTGTGTTTTCCGTGAAAAATAATAGACTATTGAACTCACAATTCAAGCACGCGCTCTGCACGCGCCACCATTATCAATGTCCGTGTGGACGTCCGCGATCGAACAGTGGAAACATTGGCTACTCCGTCATTTTATTCAAGAAGATCATTCAAACTGCAAAGTGTTTACTTATTTTTGGATACTCGCAATCAAACACAACATTGTGATTTTGTAAAATACATTCAAGAAATCCGCCCCCGAAATGGGGCTTCTTTTAAAATGAAACAAAAATGCTCACAGCTGCACGTCTTGTGGAGACGTCCGTTACTTTCGCTTTCAAGTTAGCGATTTTAAAGCCCCCAGCGGAGTCACGGTGGGAAAATATTCCCATAGTAGCATCAATTGGCCTACCTGATTTTGAACACAAGAGGGCAGTAAAGCACTATGAATGATTTTTTTTTTTTTTTTTTTTTTGGCTAAACAACCATTCTGGCTGTTTTTAAACTTAAACATAAATCTTAAATTGAAAAAAAGGAATACAATGGGTTTACTTCTAATATTAGTATAATTTTATAGAAAAATAAATGGTGTATAATTACATTTTAGAAAGATATGAGACATTTCCTGATTCTTTTTTTGACATAATCCCTCGCCATAGCAAAACCGTTTGAGATATTCAATATCCGTTCACAATTTAGCATCTTTAATGTATTTTCATCAAGTTGAAAAAGTTTTGTAACTGTAGATGAAACTAACCCCCCCCCCCCCCCCCCCACACACACTTTTGTCACAAAAGGTGGCGCTACTGAGCCCCTGCACCACGCCCGTTTCTGAAACTTTGCACATGTCTACTGGCTAATAAATGTGATCTGTCTGTCGAGTTTCATGCAATTTTAAGCAATTTCAGGCATGCTAAGAGTCTCAAAAGCATCCAAAAACAATATTAAAGTTTGATGCGTTGCCATGGCAACAGTATCTAAGACATCAATAATCCTTTCACAGGTCTACATCTGGCGAGTGTCTACATTATACACATCAAGTTTGAAGCAAATCGGGTAAAAATAAGAGGGTGATTTCAAAGCATTTTGAAAGTGACACACTTCCTGCTGCCAGTTGGTGGCGCTATAACTTTGACTCATAATAGTCACATCCATGTGATCGGCCTCTTACAGCGAACACACTGTTGAAGTTTCATCAAGATCAGTTAATGTATGCAGAAGTTATAACACACTTCCTGTTTCCATTATTCGCCATAAATTCGTTTCCTCGCCACGGCCAAATCGTTCGAGATATCAAAAATCCCCTGGCAATTTTTCATCCTCAATGTCTTGACTTCATGCTGACCGAGTTTCGTTGCGATTGGTTGAATTCTCTAGGAGGAGTATATCGAATTCCAGGGGCATACGCTTCCAAACAAACCATTATAGCCGACTTCCTGTTGGGCTGGGGTAAAAAGTAAAAGTACAAAGGATATATGAACCGATGAGATCTATATGTCTACCGAGTTTCATATTATTACATGCAAGCGTGTTTGATTTATGGACCAAGTTTTCGCACCCCGTTCCAGGGGGCGCTGTCGAGCCCCCCTGCCACGCCCGGGTACCATCTTCAGCCCGGCCCTGATGGCCGCGGGTTCTGACCTGTGTGCAAAGTTTCAAGAGTTTTCGTGCACGTTAAGGGCCCCCAAAGTGCGCTGAGAGTCTCAAAAGTATCCAAAAAGAATATTAAAGTTTGATGCGTTGTCACGGCAACAGCATCTAAGATATCAACAATCCTTTCACAGGTCTAAATCTGGCGTGTGTCTGCATTATACACATCAAGTTTGAAGCAAATCGGGTAAAGCCTGTTTGATTTATGGACCAAGTTTTCGGACCCCATTCCAGGGGGCGCTGTCGAGCCCCCCTGCCACGCCCGGGTACCAGCTTCAGCCCGGCCCTGATGGCCGCGGTTTCTGACCCGTGTGCAAAGTTTCAAGAGTTTTTGAGCACGTTAAGGGCCCCAAAAGTGCGCTAAGAATCTCAAAAGTATCCAAAAAGAATATTAAAGTTTGATGCGTTGTCACGGCAACAGCATCTAAGATATCAACAATCCTTTCACAGGTCTACATCTGGCTTGTGTCTACATTATACACATCAAGTTTGAAGCAAATAGGGTAAAGCGTGTTGGATATATGGACCAAATTGTCTGACCCGTTCAAGGGGGCGCTGTCGAGCCCCCCTGCCACGCCCGGGTACCAGCTTCAGCCTGGCCCTGATGGCCGCGGGTTTTGTCCCGTGTGCAAAGTTTCAAGAGTTTTCGAGCACGTTAAGAACCCCAAAAGTGCCCGAAAGCATAAAAAAGCATGAAAAAGCTTAAAAAAAGGAATATTAATGTTTGATGCATTGCCATGGCAACAGTATCTAAGATATCAATAATCCTTTCACAGGTCTACATCTGGCGTGTGTCTACATTATGCACATGAAGTTTGAAGCAAATCGGGTAAAAATAAGAGGGTGATTTAAAAGCATTTTGAAAGTGACACACTTCCTGCTTCCAGTTGGTGGCGCTATAACTTTGACTCACAATAGTCACATCCATGTGATCGGGCTCTTACAACGAACACACTGCTGAAGTTTCATCAAGATTAGTTAATGTATGCAGTAGTTATAACACACTTCCTGTTTCACGTTTCTCGCCATAATTTCGTTTACTCGCCACGGCCAAACCGTTCGAGATATCAAAAATCCCCTGGCAATTTTTCATCCTCAGTGTCTTGACTTCATGCTGACCGAGTTTCGTGCCGTGTGTTTGAATTCTCTAGGAGGAGTATTTCACATTCCATTGCATGTGTTTTCCAAACAACCCTTAATAGCCGACTTCCTGTTGGGCTGGGGTAAAAAGTAAGAGCATGAAGTATATATGAACCGATGAGATCTATATGTGTACTGAGTTTCATATTATTACATGCAAGCGTGTTTGATTTATGGACCAAGTGTTCAAACCCCGTTCCAGGGGGCGCTGTCGAGCCCCCCTGCCACGCCCGGGTACCAGCTTCAGCCCGGCCCTGATGGCCGCGGGTTCTGAGATGTGTGCAAAGTTTCAAGAGTTTTCGAGCACGTTAAGGCCCCCAAAAGTGCCCAAAAGGTAGTAAAATAATAATAATAATAATAATAATAATAATAATAATAATAATAATAATAATAAATAATAATCCTTAGGAAAACAATAGGGCCTTCGCCTTTTCAAGGCTTGGGCCCTAATAATAATCCTTAGGAAAACAATAGGGCCTTCGCCTTTTCAAGGCTTGGGCCCTAATAATAATCCTTAGGAAAACAATAGGGCCTTCGCCTTTTCAAGGCTTGGGCCCTAATAATAATAATAAATAATAATCCTAAGGAAAACAATAGGGCCTTCGCCTTTTCAAGGCTTGGGCCCTAAAAACAGTTTAGAATAAAAAATAAAATAAAGTACAGTAAAAACAGTCAGGCGAACAGTGGCACAGTGCTCATTCAGTAAATGCATAGCTAAACAGAAGTGTTTTGAGTCTGGATTTGAATGTGACTACTGTAGGAGCACATCTGATCTCCTCTGGAAGCTGGTTCCAGCTGCGGCTGGCATAATAGCTAAAAGCAGACTCTCCATGCTTAAAGTGAACCCTTGGTATTTCTAGCTGATGTGATCCTAATGATCTGAGTGATCTGTTTCAGTGAGCATATCTGCAATGTATTTGGGTCCTAGGCCATTAAAGGAGCATTTCACCCCTGGGAACCTTGATCTTCATTGAAAGTGGGTCATATATGTATTCGAAATCTGTCAAAATTTTCAAATTTGGTGCCTTTTTGACCGAGTTATGACAGAAAGTAACTTTATAGCGCATTAGTTTGGTAAACCACATTTCCCACAATGCAACGCGTTTGAACAGCTCCAGAAGCCACTCACACTAATCCAGAACACCGCCTATGCGAGAATGCATTACGCTAGCTAAAGTTACCACTTGAGTTTGAAATCTTGTTATTTAAATCTCTTGTCTACTCAGGAAGCATTTTTTTAAATTTGTAAATAAAAAAAATCATTTATTTCTGTCTACACTAAAGTTCATCAGTATAACTTGGAGGTTAAATTGATTTAGAAAAAAAAACTTTGCAATTTTAACTGGCACAATAAGATGTAAAAACAATGTAGGCATACACATTAATTTGCTATCTACTGTCATAATGTTAAAAGTTGGTTACTAGTTCCAATTGCTAAACTACTATCATACATAAATAAGAAGCAACACTATTAGGACAAAATTTAATTGAATGTTATACATTTATTGAAATATTTATATAACAACAAAAAAATATATATTATCAAAAGTTAAAGTTCCTCCTGGGCGTCTTCGACTTCTTGGTGCCCGCGGTACTGGCCATCTGGAGCTGGATATTTTTGCCGAATTGCCTGCACAACACAAGCGGGTAGAACGATGCGACGTCCTCTGCCTAATCTCTCTCCTTGCAGGACCCATTCAAGGAAGTGCCGGTATGCAACTAGACGATATTGTCTAAAACATATTGGGAATAAAGTTAGCGATATTTTGTATTTAGGTGCCACAGTAGTAAACAATGCCACATTAGACTGTTTGTGCATTTAAACATGGTATCTTATGCCGCGTTCCAGGCAACCTGTAATCCGTGTTTTTTCAACTCGTAACTGGGAGTACATCTATCTAGTACGAATTCACGGGGGGAATGTCACGGATTTGACTGCCGTTCTAGTGCCCTTTCACAGGTATAAGGTTGGAAAAACACGGGTTACAGGTTGCCTGGAACGATGTACTCCCAGTTACGAGTTGGAAAAACACGGGTTACAGGTTGCCTGGAACGCGGCATTACTGCACAAACAGTTCACTGTTGACGTTACGTTTTAAACGGGAATCATAACGTGACAATGCTTTAAGATCTTGTTTATATTTGACGAGATTAATCATATATACATGTAAAACACTTACTTTACAGTCAGGCGTCCATTTCTCCCTGCTGGCTTCGGCTGTCGTTTCCAGTTAATTTTTGGGATGCGGAAATATGTATCTAGGACGCCTCTGTCCATATGCGGTGCGAAACTCGGATGGTTCACAACACAACACTCCATGTCCGTGTCTGCCTCTGACATTTCTTCTAAAGGAATTGGCATTTTAGAGATTCTTTGCAGCAGACAGACTCTAGCTCGGTGTCCATAGGCGCACAGTTACAGCACGAGCACCACCAATTCGCTACAGCGCGAGCAAGCCCGGGCTTCTCGTCTGCGCCGGGCTGGTCTCCTGCGGCGGCCGCTGCCGCAGCCGACGCCACCGCCTCTTGTTCCTCCATCAGCCTCAGCTGCTCTTCGCTATATTGTGGCTCGTATAAATAGCCACGAACATCAGTTTCGAGCAAAAGATTTTCAAAATCCTCGTCTTCCATATCGTGTGTCGCAAATTCAGGCATTATGGTAAATCTAACTCCTTGAGCGCTTGTTAGCTTAGCTTGCTGTCTTCCAAGCAAGATGGCGGATTAATAGTTTAGTTTCTTCAGGTTTAGTCCCACCCACATATCTGTAATAGGCCGGTGGGGTGAGTGGGTCCCACGCCCTTGAATAATAATGAGCTAAAGGCTGTAGTTTTCTTAATATGCAATGAAATTTATCTTCCGTCCTATCGTGACGCAAAATGACGATATTTACGTCACGATAGGACGGAAGTAAAACACTTAAATCCTTTTTTCTCCCATCTCAGAAAAAAAACAAGCAAAATTCCACCATCATTATAATATATGACTGGGTTTCTAACAATACAAACCTTAATGCAAATGGGTGAAGTGACCCTTTAAATGATTTATATACCAGTAATAAATACTTTAAAATCAATCCTAAATGTAACTGGGAGCCAGTGTAAAGACCTGAGGACTGGTGTGATATGTTCACATTTTCTGGTTCTGCTCAGAATCCTGGCAGCAGCGTTCTGTATGAGCTGCAACTGTCTTATGGTCTTTTTAGGAAGGCCAGTGAGGAGTCCATTACAATAATCCACCCTGCTGGTGATAAAAGCATGCACAAGTTTCTCTAAGTCTTGACTTGAAACAAAGCATCTAATTCTTGCAATATTTTTCAGGTGATAGTATTGTAGCAACAATTACTTTTGCCTTAATTAGCTGAAATTATTCATAGGGAATTTTCATAATTAATCATGGATATGATTATTATCTTGCATGTTGCAGTCAAATTATCGAAACTGAAAATAGAGCGATCGAATATATGAATGATACATCATAACGAATTATAATTCCTCATTCATACATCAATGGTCTCATTACAGATCGATTATATGAGATAACTTTAAGGGAATTAAATTAGTTATCAAACACTCGGTTTGTCCAGCAAATAGCCGTAAGATTAACTTACCAACTTCTCAACAAAGTTATCCCTTTTTATAAACTCCAAGAAGTCTCAATGTTCCGGCCGTGAACATTAATTTTCTTGTGCTTATAAAATTTACGTTACTGAAATCGTAACACCTTGTAAAGCTTTGTAGCTATAAGATTAGAATTTCATTGACTTGTAATATAAGCTCATAGACAGAAAGCAATCAAGAATATGGTTTTAATAATTGAAACTACGGATACAGAATTCTACATTAAAAACCCCGGGATACATATATGTACATTAACAGTAAAACTAACGAAACAAACAAATAACAACGAGAGAGAGAGAGAGAGAGAGATTGAGAGAGAGAGAGTGGTCTGATCGAAAGATCATGTGAGCTAGACAGAGAGGGAGAAATAAAGCAGACCTGGAAAGATCATGAGTTTTGCAAAATTCATCACAGACACAGAACCTTTGAGACAACAAAAATCAACAGATCTTAACCCTTGAAAGTATAGTAAAACAGGTACTTGCACCGGTAAAGCTCTTTTGGATGGGTGATGAGAAACCGGCGTGTGTCTCTCTCGGTCATGTGGATTCCGAGCGTTCGGTTTCGTCCAGCATGTTTGAATGTCCTTGGAGGTGAAGCTTGCCAGCTGAGGTCGGGCTGGGTTCATTTTCCTCGCGAGAAGAAATGAACCGGGGACCGATGCAGGGATAGGAGAGTGAGAGTTGCACAATTGTTCTCTTTGTGTTGCCGAGGAGAACCGCGTCTTGCGTGTGTGTCCTTAAGAGCGGGTGCGTGCTTTGTCAGCTCTTCCGGGCGAACGTGGTCGCTGAAGGTTCAAAGAGTCTCTTTAAAGTTGAAAGGGTCACTTTTAGCTTAATGGTGATGAGTCACATGTGCCATAGTAGTTCTTTTTGTTTACTAACCAGAGACAAGGACCTCATGAGCGCATCATTGTCAGTAATTCAATCAAGTCCAGGCACCATCCGTTTCGTGTGGCAAACTACAAACAGAGGGGCTTTGTGAGTGACTCAGTAACTTAATTAACAGTCCCAGGACATCTACTTTTGACATAGTCTCTGAATTAAAATAATGCAAAACCAGTAGTTTAGGAAAATGGCAGATCTGACCATCTGATCATGGCTACATTCCCCCCTTGATGGTTCGGCAGGACCCGTATGGGTGGGCCTGTTGAGCCATCACGATCACATGGGTCAGATGGTAGGTCAGTCATGAAGGTAGGATGGGAGGTGGAACCTGATGGTAGGATAGCAGGTGGATCATGATGGTAGGATGGCAGGTGGTTGTTAGGACTGAGGGCTCAGCTCGATGGGGTTCGGCGTGGTCTCTGACTTGGCAGTCGAGACGAAGCTCGGAGGGCTGTTGTGGTTGTGTCCACCTAAATCCACTTGTGTGGCAGTCCTTTTATCAAGTTGGTTGAGCATGTGCTCGGCATTGGCCTTGGCGTGAGCAAGGGAGTCCTCTGTCCATCGGCAGGGGTCCAGCTGTATTGGGCTACTGTGCTGGGGTGAGGTGCTCTGTAGACGTTGCGGGGGTTGCGTCGAACACACCCTTTCTGGGTGTGGGTCCTGCAGTTGGTGATCAGGAGTTGTTGTCCTCTCCGGACGATGCCTGCTGTTGGACCTGGTGAGATGTCCGATTGCGGCTGTCCTCTGATTGGCTGGAGGCACAGGCATCGCGAACCACAGCAGCATCCTGGTAAAAGTGAAAGGGAGAGAGAAAGAGAAAGGGAGGAAAATTTTCAGCGAGTGTCGTCCTCGGTTGGCTAGGACAGTCTTTTCGCTTTGAGGACGCCGGTATGCCACTCGCTTCGGTGTCTTGCAAGTGTCTCTGGTGCTGCGGTGTGCAGCACATGGTGCGTCCAGGGCGTATATTGGCATGACCCCCCTTTTGCACTGTGGCACTACAAGCTGTGGCGCAGTGATGGCATCAGGTGCAGAACGCTGAATGTTGTCCTGTGCACGCGGCATGTGCTTGTTGACGTAGGTTGTCTGGGGCACCGGTTGTCGCTGTGTGCCGACGGCGTTCGTGGGTGGTTGGAGGGGTATGAGAGGTGGTTTCTCATAGTGTCCATTGTTTGTGTCATCGTCTTTGGTAAGCTGGAAGGTCAAGGTCAGGTGAAGCAGGGGCTCTGTGACATGTTGGCACACTTGTGGTGAGAGACTAATGCCTGACCCTAAAAGTTCAGAACCACTGTGTAATGGGTTCGCTAGATATGTAGCATAAAGTTAGGTGTTACATGTATATCTAGCTAGTGATGTGTCTCTTGTATCTTTATCAACTTAGCTGTGAATGTTAGGAGGCTAAGACTTGTGTGGTTCCGAGAGTATTTCCTGGAAAGGGCATAGCCGAGATGAAATAAATTACTTAAGATGGTTCTTATGACTAAATTATTTCTCTGGACTTAACTAGTGGTTCACTACGGCTTGACGAAGTGAGTGATTGGGAGAAAAGGACAGCTTTCCTATTCAAATTATGCTTATTATCAATCCTTTGGACTATAGTTGTGCCCTAGTAAATTGTTGAAATTACTTGTGTTGCAGGGTCACAAAAATGAGTGCCCTTGTTGAAAGTAAACACAATCACAAATAAAGGTGTCTCTGTTTCCTTTCTGGGCCCAATGGGAAATGGAACCTTATTCGAACAAGAGAGGAAATTGAATTAAATCATATAGATGGCCGAATAGACAAGGGAATAGCTGACTGCTATTATTATCAAAGTGACAAAATTTAAATAAAATAAAATAAAAATAAATAAATAAATAAGTAAATAAACATAAAGTAAGTAATCAAAACAGCGGTAATGATCTGAATGTGAGAATAATCAGTAGCACTAGTGACTAAACTTTGGATTTGCCTGGACCAACACTCCACAGTGGGTTAGAGCGGTTGCGTGTTCAAGACCACACTGTGTGTGCCTCCAAATGTTTAGTCAACATGCTGATGGAAATTCTCATTACTATACGAATTCTTCTCTAGCTACACAGTTTACATGTAGTTAAACTTAAGTTTAATTGACAGGGTCTCTGCAAATTTAACCTACAGCGCTCAGCCAGGACTATGGCTAACTATTGAAGGTGAAAGTTAGCTGAGAAGAATTGAAAGTACGGAAAGTGAAGAATCAGAAACCCTAACTGGGGTAAAAGAAAGTATTCTAAAATACTTTGAACTGTGTAAACAAAAGCTGCAATTAAGGCTTCAAGTGAATGATGCTAACTGCTAAATGTAGAAGTTATTATTTAGCTTAGCCTAAGCTGGATTAATGCTAGGTTAGGTTAGCTTAGCCTAAGCTGGATGGATGCTAGGTTAGGATTAGCTTAGCCACCTAGGCTGGTTTGTTTACAAAGTAACATCACAAGTTAGCACTTCCTGTGACCAGTTGTTGTCATGGGAACCAGAGCATGTCGGAACAATTCAACAGTACCTGAAGAATGTCTGCAAATGCAGACTTTTCAGAGAGTGAACAGTTTTAATCGCTAGGTAGCTCTCTGCTTTTAGATGCAGCTAAAATTTGGGTGGTGGTGAACACACACACAACAAAAGGTTTTAAGTATCTTAGTTGATGCATTAAGCAGTGTTGACTGATGACTGGGCTCTTACATGTCATAACCTATTACTCAAAAAATGCTGTTGGTTCTTTTCAGAGGTTATACTTCGATAGTAACAGAGTAGAACCAAAAATAAGAGATAGGATGAAACCAGAAATGAAGAGTAAGAAAGGAGTGTTTTACCTCTTTAAGTTTAGCTAGGAGACATAAGTACACTGGTGTTCCTTATGGGTAAGCTGCTGTTTAGACTAAACTGGCAGGGACACATCAAACATCAAGGTCAACAGAAGAAGAAACAATGGGAAGTGTTTGCAGTTCTGTCTGGGGCCTACTGTGCATTTGTGTTAGCCATACTTCATGTACTTAGCTTGGTGCTAAGGAGTGAGGAGGGGTGAAACACAGACAGGAAGTAGAATATAACTGACCTGCGTAACTCGCTAAGGAAACAACAGTCGCTAGATATTGTAATCCTATAGAGAGAGAGAAGATGAGGATAGAGACTAGTGATCTAAGATAAAGTAAAGGTAAAGTTAGAACGTCCTTATAGCTCTAGGAGACTAAAGGGAGAGCGTATCAGGCAATGTAATTAAATTTCAAATCTAGTTAAGCTTTATTTAGCTGAATAAGGATTCAGGCGGAAACCTTATAGTAAATAAATTGAAATAAAATCAAAATAAAAGGGTAAACATCGAGTGTTCTCATAGCTCTAGTGACTAGAATGGAATATCGACTAAGCAAAATGATTTAATTAAATCCCGAATTTAATTTAATTCAACTGAACTGAATGGGAATATTCAGGCTCAACAGGTGTAAACACACACAAATAAAATAGGGGTTGCCTTAAGTCAAGATAAAAAAAAAAAAAAAAAAAAAAAAAAAAAATGAAAACAAAAGTATCTGGGTTTCAATTTGAAAGTGAAAGTGAAACCAAGAGGGAGGGGGTCAAGATATGAAGGTAAATCAGTAGCTAAACTCGAGAGCACGTAGATGTGAATTTGAGAACTTGTACAATAAATATTCGCACTTGTATGTGGACATTTACACTCACAGCTCCAATGTGAAAACCTGTAAAATAAAAATCTGAAGTTGAATGTTGAGATTTGCACTCGCAGACAATAGTCACAAACCTGTATTCTGAATTTGAAGCTGCAGACAAGCAGTCACAAATGCCATTCACAGAAATACAATGACGGTCACAAACATGTAAAATATATTTGCACTTCTAACATTCAAATTCGCAGTACAACCTCAAATTGGCACTTGCAACTTCTCAAATCTGTCACTGCAAGTTCAAATTTCGCGCCTTGACTTTTGCTACTCTTTTCGCGATATATGAGGTGCAAAACTGATTTGTGCTAGTGATGTGTCGTTCATGAACGATTCGTTCATTTTGAACGAATCTTTAATATGACTCGGGACTACCGAGTTGTCTCAGAGAGTGATTCGTTCATTTTGTGTTGACCGCGCATGCGCATTGCGCAACATATGGTTTCTGAATCTGAATCTGTACTGGAAATGATTAGTTCATCTCTCTCGAGTCTTCGGGTTCGGGACGGGTCCGAGTCTTTCGTTCTTCCTGTCAGTCCCATGCTGTCAGTACCGGAAAGAGAAATGATTAGTTCATATTTCGAGTCTCTAGTTCGGCCGGGTCCGAGTCTTTCGTTCTTCCTGTCAGTCCCATAGAGGCTAAGGCTATGCTGTCAGTACCGGAAAGAGAAATGATTAGTTCATATTTCGAGTCTCGAGTTCGGGTTCGGCCGGGTCCGAGTCTTTCGTTCTTCCTGTCAGTCCCATAGAGACTATGCTGTCTGTACCGGAAAGAGTAATGATTAGTTCATTTTCTGAGTCTTCGGGTTTGAGTCCTTCGTTCTTTTGTCTCGTGACTTGTCACTAATTCACAACCTTTTTACAAACAAGCACATAGTTAATGTATAATATAATAGTAGTTAATTAATGTATAATATATAATAAAACACACCACAGATGCACAAGAAACATTTAGAAAAGAGACGAACTGGGACAATAATAAGATGGAACTTTTATTTTTCAGATAATGTTTATTTCACATATTTTGTATTTTAATTCCTAAATATAAAACAATATACAATTCAGGCGCAGTCAATAATACGAATCTAATGTTGTATTTGATGCGAAATACTAGCCGTCACATGACAAAAGAACGAAAGACTCAAACCCGAAGACTCGAAGAAAATGAACTAATCATTTCTCTTTCCGGTACTGACAGCATAGTCTCTTTGGGACTGACAGGAAGAACGAGAGACTCGGACCCGGCCGAACCCGAACTCGAAAGATGAACTAATCATTACTCTTTCCGGCCCTGCTGTATCACACACGGCACGGCCCAGCAGACAGCACAGATCAGAGTCAGACACTGACGAGTCGACAACGTCTCGAGACACGAAAGGAGGAGAACAAACCTGATAAATATAAAGTTGCAAAGGAAAGAACGTCTCGGATCAGGAGGTGAGGTGAACTAACAGAATCAGACTGCAATAGCCTGAACTTAAGACCCAACAACTAATCAATTAATACAAATTTCGGTTTATTATAATTTGGCTTTGGCTGCATTACCCTATAGTTTATTTTTATTATTTTTTACAAATTTAATCAACATTTTCATAAGTACTAGATGTGTTGGGATATAACATGCCATTTTAATTATATTATGCTGAAATGCACGAAATGACTCGAAAAAAGATTCGTTCACCCGCGTGCAAACTCAAAATACATCATTAGTTTACATAGATTTAAATTGTTTCAGGCATGGTTAGATTAGGCTACTATAAAAGAGTTCACATATTCACTTTTCTTGAAAATATTTAGCTATTAGATCTAGCTATTTACAGTAAATGCTTCAGTTTTGTTTTCATATTATAATAATATAATATGAAAACAAATGGAAGCATTTAAACTGATATATTATATCACTTCAAATACTTCAATTCATTTTTTTATATTAGGCCTATATTTTATTATATTATAAGCCTAAATAAAGAATCTCACAAGGGTATTGTTTAGGGCTCATTGCCATTAAAAAGTTTGAAACCCCCTGCTAAAGAAAATATAGGCTAGGAAATTCATAAGCTATAAACAATCATTTAACTTTGATGGTTTAATGCTGCCTGTACAATTAATTGACTGTACAAAAACACTTTATGGTTTTCCTAAACCATCTCAGTGTAACAGCTTAATTTTCTTTCATAATATATTATATTATTGTAAAGAATTGAACTGTCCTGCAGAAGATTTTGTAAATAATTTTTCATAGGATTTCTTAGTAAAGACTGGAAACAGAGGACACCGAGGAATTGGAGGATGAGGAGGATACTATTTTGTAAATATGTTTTCTGTCATGGGTGTGGCTATGGCAATTAATGTTCGAGCATATTGTTTGCAAACTGCAATTGATTAATTAATTAAAAACAAAGTAGTTGATATGATGTGTTGTTTTTGTTGTTAAGTAGCAGCAATATGCAGTTATTAGCCGTGTCCACTGTATTTTTTGTTGGTTTTCATGAGATCCCCCTTGAAATAACCAGGACCCCCCATTGCCCCCCCAATCAAAATTGTCTGGAGCCGCCACTGGTTGGTCCATTAAGCGTTTCCTTGGTTTTCTATGAGAGGAAAATGCTTAACGTACAATTAAACGAGTTGCGTTAATTTTCTGCTCAATTGCTTTTCTGTATGCTTTATTTTATGGTGTTTCCTGAGTTTGGTCTTTTAATACCACTGTCTAAAGTTAACGTGTTGCGTTCATATTCTGTGCTCATCTGCTTTTCTGTAGTATGCATTATTGTGTTTACTAAATTTGATAATATCATTTATGTCTTTTATATCAGTCTAATGCATTAAGCCCATAGACTGTAAAAAAATATTAAGCCATGTTAGCGTTTCAGAACATCCACGAGGAGGCGGGTTTCGTGACATCATCGCGTACAATAGAAGTCCCATTTCATTGGCTAGGCGCCAACCAATAAAACAGCTCCTTCCAACACCCCCGCTCCCGCCCCCCTCTCTCTCGCCGCTACTGAGTTACAAGTGCACAAATCAGTTTTGCACCTCATATATCGCGAAAAGAGTAGCAAAAGTCAAGGCGCGAAATTTGAACTTGCAGTGACAGATTTGAGAAGTTGCAAGTGCCAATTTGAGGTTGTACTGTGAATTTGAATGTTAGAAGAAGTGCAAATATATTTTACATGTTTGTGACTGTCATTGTATTTCTGTGAATGGCATTTTACACATTTGTGACTGCTTGTCTGCAGCTTCAGATTCAGAATACAGGTTTGTGACTATTGTCTGCGAGTGCAAATCTCAACATTCAACTTCAGATTTTTATTTTACAGGTTTTCACATTGGAGCTGTGAGTGTAAATGTCCACATACAAGTACGAATATTTATTGTACAAGTTCTCAAATTCACATCTACGTGCTCTCGAGTTTAGCTACTGATTTACCTTCATATCAAGAGGTGGTTTAGCAAAGTCTTTATTATGTCAGAAGCCCGCATGTCCGCTATGTTGGTTGTTGTAAACAGCGGAGCCAGCGGAAGTGGCTCTGAGGCAGGCAGTTTAGTTTGTAAAGTTGCCAAGCAGTGTGTATTCACCTCGACCTTGAGGGTGGATGGATGGGTTGAAGGTGGCCCCAGCTTGTTGTTTGATGTGCCAGGTTTGGCAAGGGCATGTGTTTGATCATATAGCTGCAGGTCAGTCATGACCTTTGGGCAGCAGGTGTCAAAGTCTTTAGTGAGCTGTAAGGTGCAGGGTAGCCCAGTTGAACCTGGACCTGGTGTTGAGTCTGTGTCTTTTCATGGCTGGCTGTGGGAGTTCCCGTGACCTGTGTGGCCTGTCAGTCTGGCTCTGGTGACCTGTGTGACTGGAGGGGGAGGGGTTCTCGCACTTGAGCCCAAACTTGCAGTTGTTTGAAGTCTATTGACCGTTCGCAAAAGCCACGCCCCCTAGTTATTGTTACTACGCCCGTCAAACAAATGGTCAAACACGACCAGCGCGACAGATTGCCATGACGGGAAGAGGTATACCCCAGGGTGTCAGTGTCCTTTTTTGGAGCAATACCTCAGCGATATCCTCCAGATCGAGGCACAAGGGGTTACAGTATGCAGTGGAGGGATATATTCAAAATATAAAAATACGCAATGAAGGAGACACGACTACTACCGAGGCGAATGCTTAATGCTCTCAAGCTAAATCTGAGAAACCCCATGACCGGTAGCTACCTCAAATGCAACCAGCACAGCCTTGAAGAAGATTTTATAAGCTGGGTCAGTGGCTAATATTTGGAGTTAGAAATATATAACTCGCGCTGCATATTTAGTAATTTTGCCTCAGATACAGGATTAACACGTTCGCTTTAACAAGGTTGTTCAGCAACCGCTTGCTTGTCATGCTGAATGCGATTTTCGTGTTTAAAAATAACTATACATAAGAGACGGAAAGATGCAGATAACCATTCATTATTTAAGGTTATTTCTATTCGTTACGATATTGATATATGAACTGATGTTGTCAAGTAAGCTTGATGCTTTCCCCGTTGCGAACGTGCACTCCTCTAAACTGTAGCTACGGGTGCTGCACTGCTAGTTGACTGCTGCTCATTTTCCCCCGAGGATATCATGTTAACAACAACCCTTTATAAAACGTAATTCCTTTGTGGATCCTCTTGATCTGCTTTCTCCATGTTTCTTTGACTAATCTCAGTGTATCAGTCTCACGCACGCTGCACGTGAGTTAACCATGTTCGACACATTTAACTGGGAGTGGGGCCGTCCACACTGTTTTATCCACTGTAGGCACCGCTCACGTTGTGTTTTCGGCTTTGGAAACGGAAAGAACACAACTCCTCCAGACAATCTCTCGGGGTACCTAGTGTCCGATTTACAAACGCCGCGGGCGCACCGTTTCACCATCTTGCTTGGAGTCAATGTTTGACGGACCTGCTCACATAGTAACGGTTGCTGTGATGTGTGATTGGACAATGGCTGTTTTGTGGGAGGGGCCTGCGAACGGTCAATTAAAGGCTCAAATCGATCTAGCAGATCTTTGCCAATTAGAAGTGGAAAAGTGTTCATTTGTGAGATGAGCGCGGGATGGACTAGACTCAAAGGACCAAGTGTCAGGTGGATGTGAGGTACCTGTTCTAGCCGGATGTTGTTCTGGCTGTACGACTGCACGTTCAGCTCACACGTTTGGGGTGTAAGAGTTCGATCTTGGCTCTTAGCTGTAGTACTGAGTCTTTCAGAAAGTTCAGCTGATATCAAAATGAGGCCTGAGCCGGTGTCTAGCAGGGCTTTAATGCTCAAATCATTGTCTATGGTGATTTCTAGGTAGAGTTTTCGGGCCACTCCCCCTTTGGATCAGGTTTCCCAGAAGTCTTGGCGTCGGGGCTGGTGTGTTGATCGATGGGCGGTTAGGGCCGGTCTTGTGTGGGTCGCTGCGGAGGCATGTAGCCAAAACAGCATTTCTTGGTCTTTCGGGACTTTGGTCCCAGTTGTGTGACACTTTTCTGTCATGCTGCGGTCAGCTGTGGTGGCTGGGTGATGCTGTCACTTTGTGGTGTGACAGCTGGCTCTGTGGCAGACAAGCAGTGTTCAGGGTGCTTGGTCTTACGCTTAGACACAGGATGTCGGGCTCGTACCTCTTGTTTCTCTTGTGAGATCTCCCGTGAAGAAGCTGTTTCAGCACCTTCAGGATCTCTGCCGTCTCTGACGTGGCTGGGTGTTGTGGGGCGCCCTCTAGAGGCAGCTCTGAGTAGTGTTCAGAGACAGAGTAGATTGTGGGGTTTTTCAAAGTCTTTTCGTACACAGTCTTTTGCTTGGTGTAAGCTTCTCTTAGCTGTTGAGTAGTCGTTGGTCTGATTCTGGGTCAGAGAATTCTTTACTGAAGGCCTGCCGCAGCGGCTGGTGGTCCGACTTGACTGTCTCTGGTTGGCGGTCGAGGAATCTGCGCACATCACGACGGGACGTGGTTCTGAGCAGGTACAATCTGTCCCACGCGATGACGTTGGTAACAGTTTGTAAGTGAAAGTCAATGTCCTGCAGGTAGGAGTGAACGTCGGGATGTTTCTGGCCAGCTTGTTAAGTCTTTTGGGAGCCATGCCGTGGTTAGTGGCAGGGGTTCTTTGGAAAGGCTCTCCCCCCCTTGCTGCTGGCGGGGGTTCTTGTGGGCTGGCTGGTGGTGTTTTGAACAGCGGGCTTTCGCCCTTCTTTTCAGCTCTGGGTTGTTGGCTGAAAGGTGCAGACCGGCTGGTCAAGGGAAACTTTGTGGTGTGTGTTTCCCCTTCCCGGTCACTCTGCAGTCTATACGAGTGTTTCAGCTCTGTGCGAACAATGTCAAGTCCGCATTCGAGATAGTGTCTCTGCTGAACAAGTTCGTGAATTTTAGCTTGGGCCGCTTGCAAGTGTTTTTCGCAGGCCTTTGCTTTCGAGTCTCTTTAAGTTCAGTCTCTGCTCTTTGCAAGGGGCTTCACTTTTGTCAGAGTTTCTCGTTGAGTTCCTCTCTGGTTTCTTTCTCTGACTGCTCTTTTCGGTCTGTGTGTAGATGAAGATCAGACAGGGCAGTTTGAAGTCTTTCCAATTTCTCCTGTAGCTCGGGGTCGGTGTCATCCTCTTCCTCGGTTTCAAGGAGCAGTTGATCTAGACGACTGTGGATCTGGGCTTCCTCCGCTTGCATCTTTAGCGTTGCTACTTTGTGCTCCAGGGCGATGCGGCTCCTTTCGTGGAGCCGTGCTGGTGCGATGAGCTTGTGAGCGAGGTTTCCGACGTGTCGGACCCAGTCTTTGTCGTTGTGGCTTTGGCTCGGTTCGTGAGCCATCAGCTTGTCCAAGTCGGCGTCCAGCTGCTCTTGGCTCGGGGGCTCTGAGTCACTGGCGACCTTGGGCAGGAATGAAGGTGTTGTGGATCTCAGCCATATCTCCAGGTTGTCCCAGCGGGCTGCGGGACTGGAAGACCGGAACAGGTTGGCTCTCTGCGGGCGAGAAGAGCACAGCACACATACAAAGGAACAAAACCAGTGCAAGTTCGTTTACGAGCTAATGAATTATGCTAATACGGCCTAGGCCGTCTATGAGAATTTTGGCTAACTGATGCAGACAGTTAGATTGGGCCAATTTGCGTAGGTCAGCGCAGAGCCTAAGTAAAGATTTTGACAGGGCGGCAGCCTAGTGGGTCACATGGTGACGCTAGCTGCTCAGTCGTCGATCTGTTATTTAGCTGTCCTTTGTGTCATAGGTTCTGTCTCTAGGTGAACTGAAAGAAACAAACCACAACAGAACGAAAAAAATAGCGAGATAGAAAAGATTGCAGTAAAATGAAACAAAACAAATTAATAGGTCTGTAATAAAATGGGAGATATACTAACACAGAGAGTGTTACAGGGGATAAGGAGGCCTGAGCCTGCTATCCAGCTGGATTTATAGCCGGGCCCACGGGCTAGTGGGTTTACCGGTGGAAAACCTAGGAAAAAGGGGTGTGGCTTAGAGAAGAGAAGATGGGCTCAACACTTAAATGACTGGGGGAATATCTAATATTCTGTGGCCTATACTAAGTGGATGGATTTTACCTTATTTAGTTTGCCTGGGTGAATTGAGGTTATCTCCGATTGGAGCCCGTGGCTCGGTCAACCCCTCCGACGGTTCCCAACACCTGACCGCAGTGTTCTCGGGCAACTTCGTTGTCTCCCTGTACCTTGCTGCGCCCTCTCAAACAACTGCCTTTAAACACAACCGGCAATACCAGGGTGTCAACCGCCAGACGGCACAGCAAAGTGGATTTTCCCCAGAACCCTCCCGAAGGAGTGGCCCCTTCTCAGGCCCCGGTGCAGGTACTTGTTCCAACATTGCCTTGTGTGTCAGCTAGCGTGGTTGACTTCCCTTTCGCGTGCCAAATTGCTGAGTCGTGTTGCGTGCCGCAACGATGGTACGGGATTCGGAAGTGCCCGAAACTCACACACGGCCAGCGTCGGTACCGCCGGTCGTGTAACCTCGCTTGCGGGATACCAATCAGAGAATGCCGCACCTCACCACAGTGTTCTGGTGAATGCCACCTCTAAATACACAAAGGTTAACCCTCTGAGGTCGGCTATCGCGCCGGCGCGATTGTCTCGCTTTTTTTCTTATCAGTGCAAAAGAGACTCAAAATACTCTGTTGATTTTGATCTTAAATATAAGTGGTATACATCAATCGATCATGTTAAGTGTCTATTATTTTTCTGTATACTCACAATAAAAACAAAGTGTTGTGCTTTTCGACAAATAAAGAAAAATAAACATGATGCAAGTTCTGCCTTCTCTCTGTCGGTGAAGTCCATTCTGAAACGCGTCCTAAGATTAACTATAACTCCGCAAATACTTGTCATACAGGCACGAGAGATTTTTCTTTATGAAGCTTGAATTCTCTTCTTTTCAATGAAGTAATTTATATAAAAAACAAATATTCTCTGTTTATGTAATCTGTATGAAAAGAGAGTGATTTCAGTATTTTTTTCCCCAGCTCATTACACTTCATTACGCGTTAATCTGACACGCCCACGGAGGACGCGCGCTATTCAAACGCAAATGTTGAGGCAAGCCATGACAACGCCCACATCAGCCGTTCCACCGCGGCGGTAAAATGTGTGGTGTATTTGCTGGCTTTTACCGCTAAGAGGCGCTACAATCATAGACTCTGAAAAGTGTTCGTTTATTCTCTCTATTGCGTAATCTGCTGCCGCGCATTCAGAGTGATTGAAAGCTGGTAGCATATGAATTCAAGTGAAACGTAGTTAAAATAATTAATAATCACAATGCTGAAATTAGGCTACTAAAATTAAATTGAATAAATAATGAAAACAATTCAACATAAAACATTGCAATAAAAAACATTTAGGCTACATCAATGAGGCTTTCTAACAGCATACAGACGGTAGCTCAGTGGTTAACGCAACAACTCGAGATTCAAGGAGCTTCAATCGACCCGAGATCGAATCTCAGTGTAGCATACAAGTTTTTAACCGATGTTGGCCGACAGCGTTTATATTTTACCACCTTGATGCTTAAATAGGTAACTGTTTATAACTGTTTACTTATTTAAAGTCAAGAGTTTTGTTTAATTATCATTACAACATACATTTGCTACATTCCCGTAGAACCGCAGCTGCTGCACAAACGACAAAAACTGATGAAGGAAGATTGTCAGCCGATTGCATCAGAAAATGAAACTGAAGAAGCTCGTCTTTAGTCTGCTAAATTATTGTGTAATGTAAAAGAACACTTAAATTACTTAAGTTTGAAACCAAGTTCGAACATTTCAAGGTTTAAATAAAGTGTCGGGACAGTTTTTTTTTTTTTTTTAAACAGGATTGCATCGAGTTTAGAGTTTATTTCTTTTGCGATGCAAAATAAGAAACACTAGGCTAATCTTATTCTTGCGACATTTTAAATTTGTATTGCCAAAGAAATTACAGCTAAATTAAACAATTAAAACAGTACAAAACTAAAATTGTCCAAAGCAACATAGCCTAATTAAATTAAAAACATGCGTTTTTCTTTGCCTCTCTCGCGCTGGATCTCTTTTTAGCAAGTTTATTTAGTCTCCCTCGCTGCACCCGCCGGGTCTCTCCATATGAAAGAGGAACATTAACACCTTTGTCCAGCAACTGTCCCTCCAACCCCCCACAGGCTATCGGAGTCTGAGGCTGACTTAACACAAAGAGAAGTCGCAATTCACACTTAAATCGCTATTCTAGACAGTGTTGATAATGAAGGAATTAAATGATTTAAGTTACATGTAGACTAGTGATATTTCTGTCATAAAAGTTTATTACTAAATATTTCATTATTTCAATAATTGATGAAATAAAACTGGTTTGGGCCTGCCTTTTCCAAGCAAAACTAAATATAATCTGAAAAAACGCATGTTAATGTGTTGTCATGAACAAAAAACTCAATATTATTCTACAGGGATCTTTGGATCCTTAACCAGGCATGCAATTAATTAAGTTTTTTTTTTTGTAGCTATTATTCAAATAAATATTGAACCACGGTGCTTCGTGGTAATGCTGCTAAATTAAATAACATTTATAGAATAATTATGAACTTAAATGAAACAGTATCGCAACATTTCGACAAATAAATTATTTGATCTGTTTTTACATTTTAATTCAGGGCGATTTAGCCTACAAAATGGAGCGAGATTTTCACCCTTGTCTTGTCATTTTCTCATTGGGAAGCGCTTACATTGAGTATAGATCCTCTGTACCTCTCGTTTTCATATGGATTACATAATCAGATAACATTTATTAGCCTAAATATTTAGACATTTAAAGACTTTAGACATAGCCGATTTCTTATCGTGACTGAGCTGAATCGGCTTTTGGTTCATTTTTGTGACGCGCAGTTCCCGGAGACAGAGACGACAGATATAAACTGTTGTCGTTAGCCTAATAATATGAATACAAGTTTACAGTTTTGAACGATGTAAGCTACTCTACTCTTATCTGTATGACCAAAAAATTACGGAGTCGCCTATTAAGTTATTTTAGCTGTAATGAGAAAAATAAATTGCCAGAATAAAACCCGACTTTAGAAAAATGCATAGGGCCACTCGGCGTGGTGTGCCAAAACACTTATAAACTTCAATATTTCATTCAAAATAATCTCAAAACGCTTTGTGAAATTTGAAAAACCGTGCATGCATTAGGCCACTGGAACTAATGAACAACTGAAACGCTGGTTTTGATTTTGTTTGTCGTTTAAACTTGCCTGTTGCATATCTCTATTTTATATATTTGATATGGTCTATTGGTGAAGTAGCCTTGCATTGATTAGCTACTGTGGAGGGAGGGGTGTGGGGATTAAAATAATTCAGCAGAAGCAGGGATGTTTAGACCAGAAGGAAATCCCCGTCCCCCCTGGCAAATCACACTTTACTTAAAACCATTTTTTTTAAAACTCTAGGTTGTAGGGAATAAAAAAAAAAATAAAAAAAAAAAAAAATATATATATATATATATATATATATATATATATATATATATATATATATATATATATATATATATATATATATATATATATATATATATATATATATATATATAGCCTATATATAATTTTTTTTTTTTTAACAGAACTGCTTTTGAAATTACGATTGGTAGCCTATTATTATACAGATGCAAAGTCGTTCTGTTGGATTTGTTCCTTAGTGTAAAATGGAAATGCATGGTAATTTTATTTGATAAATATAAGCAAAAAACGATACTCGGTTACTGACGTAACCTCGGTTCTCTCTAGAGAGGGAACGAGTATTGCGTAAGTTTAGCTTACGCTACGGGAAAGATTCATCTTCTCGAGATATTGAAGCCAAAAAATTATCCTTAATTTTGTATTCATTGTCAACGCAGTGCAGCAGCTAGCAGACCTAGAGCAGGCCATCTCGCGTGCTTATTGGCTGCCCTGCATGCATCTGCTGCAGCCTACCAGTGAGCCCCGCGTGACGTCACGCCCAATTGAAGGCGCTCGCGCCTTCATAGCGTCACAGCCCGCTAGAATGGGCGTGGCTTAGCGTATATAAGAAGGGGCTCGTAGGCTGAATTCCCTGGTTTTTCGACCACTGAAGCGAAGTCGCTCGTGGCGCGAGCACGGCCGGTTACGCAATACTCGTTCCCTCTCTAGAGAGAACCGAGGTTACGTCAGTAACCGAGTATCGTTCTCTTACGAGAGGTTCTCTCGTATTGCGTAAGTTTAGCTTATCTCTTGTACATCCGCCATCACTTGTACATAAGCACACATAGGGAATACAGAGCAGCGCGCCGGTCTGTATAGGCCCATGGCTCATACCCACTTAGTGCAGCTCAACCAGGAGAGCTGGGTCGTGTAGGAGTGATCTGAGCAGGAGGCCTGGGCAGAATACACCTCTCCATTAAACCGACAACAGTTTAGCCTGCAAGGCAGGAACTTCCAGGTTATAAAACCTGATAAAGGTAGACGGGGAGCTCCAGCCCGCCGCCACACATATGTCATGGATAGAAATTCCACTGGACCATGCCCACGAAGAGGCCACGCCTCTCGTGGAATGAGCCCTGATGCCCAGCGGGCATTGCAGACCTTTTGACGCATAAGCGGCTGCTATAGCGTCCACTATCCATTTGGACAGGCTCTGTTTCGAGGAGGCGAGACCTTTGGCGCGCCCACCGAACGAAACAAACAGCTGATCCGAACGCCTGAATGAGGCGGAGCGCGTAATGTAAAACCTCAGCGCTCTGACAGGGCAGAGGCGGTTCACATCACTTTCGCTGTCAGATGCTGGGAGCGCTGACAACGAGATAACTTGCGCTCTGAACGGAGTGCCCATCACTTTAGGAACATAGCCATGTCTAGGTCTGAGGATGACTTTAGAGTCATTCGGCCCGAACTCAAGACACGACGCGCTGACAGACAGCGCATGTAGGTCCCCCACCCGCTTTACTGACGACAGTGCGGTCAGAAAGACGGTTTTCAGTGATAGATATTTCAACTCCACGGAATCCAGTGGTTCAAAAGGAAAAGCTTTCAGGGCCTCTAGGACCAGTGATAGATCCCACATGGGAACCGACAGGGGGCGCGGCGGGTTCAACCTCCTAGCTCCCCTAAGGAAGCGGATGACCAACTCATGCCTTCCCAATGACTGGCCGTGCGTCGATTCTGCGAACGCTGCCACGGCCGCCACATATACTTTGAGCGTGGATGGGGACCTCCCCTTTTCCAACAGCTCTTGTAGGAAGGAGAGCAGTTGCGCCACCCCGCATGTCCGCGGGTCAAGACCTCTGTCAGTGCACCCTTCCGAGAACACCGACCATTTAGACGCGTAGAGCCTTCTCGTGGAAGGGGCTCTAGACTGCGTGATCGTGTTCATTACTCCTTCTGGCAGGGCAACGAGTACCCGTTGATCAACCATGCGTGCAGAGACCAGCGCTCTGGATGGGGATGCCAGATCGTGCCGCGAGCCTGAGAGAGGAGATCTGCCCGCACCGGAATCGGCCACGGAGCTGTATGTGACAGCCGTGCCAGCTCCGGGAACCAAATCTGATTCTCCCAACGCGGGGCTATGAGGAGCACCGAGTGGCGCGTTTCCCTGATTCTCTTGATTACCTGTGGTAACAGAGAGACCGGAGGAAAAGCATATAGCCGGAGGCTGGGCCAAACCTGGGCCAGCGCGTCCTCGTCCTTCGAGAAGAACGTCGGGCATTGAGCGTTGTCTTTTGACGCAAATAGGTCGACTTCCGCCCTGCCGAACAGGCGCCACAGTTTCTGGGGGAACGTTGCCCCTGGACAGTTTGTCTGGGCCGTCGTTCAAATGGCCCGGCACATGCGCTGCCCTCAGCGAGCGCAGGTGCAACTGGGACCAAATAAGGAGGCGCTCCGTCAGATTGCAGAGATTTCTGGATCTGACACCGCCCTGACGGTTTACATAGGATACCACAGACATGTTGCCACTGAAGCTGAAGCCATACAGCCCAACATCCTCTGAAAAGTTTTCAAAGGGAGAAAGCTGTCCTTTTGGAAAAACGCGGCTAGGTGGCGAACACGGAGCGCGCGCTGCGCCGATAGACGGGCCGACATGGTCACCGAGTCCAGTTCTATTCCTAAAAAGGAGATTGACTGGCTGGGTAGTAATGAGCTCTTGGTCCAGTTGACCGTGAGACCCAAGCTTTCCAGGTGACTGAGAAGCACTGTTCTGTGAGACAGCAGCTCCGCCTCTGACTGTGCCAAAATCAGCCAATCGTCCAGATAGTTCATTATCCGCAGCCCCTGACTTCTCAGGGGGCCGAGCGCTGCGTCCATGCACTTCGTAAATGTACGGGGTGCCAGAGACAGGCCGAACGGCAGGACGGTGTATTGATATGCCTGACCGTCGAAGGCGAATCTCAAAAATCGCCCGTGACGGGGTATTATCTGAATCTGGAAATAGGCATCCTTCAGATCTAGAGAAATAAACCAGTCCCTCGGGCGAACGTGCGCGAGGATTTTCCTGGTCGTAAGCATTTTGAACGGTCTTTTCACAAGCACCTTGTTCAAATGTCTCAGATCTAGGATCGGTCTGAAGGCTCCGTCCTTCTTGGGCACGAGAAAATAACGGCTGTAAAAGCCTGACTCGCTCAGAGAAGGCGGCACCTTTTCTATAGCCCCCTTGCACAGCAGCTTCGCTATTTCTGCGTGAAGTAGGTGTGCTACTTCCGCATTCACTATCGTCGCGGTCCGGGCTTGAAAGCGCGGGGGACGGCGAATGAATTGAAGTGTATAGCCCTGCTTTATTGTGCTCAGCACCCATTCCGAAATCCCCGGGATAGATTCCCACGCAACTATGTGAGCCGCTAGGGGGCGAATGGCCTCCGGGTTCAGATCGCCGCCATTTGCGGGCATGTGAAACTGAACCGGAGCTGAGAGCGCGGCGCGCGCGCTCTCTGTTCTGGGCAACGGCTGCTCGCTGAAAACCGAAACCGGCTGCATTGTGTGAGATGTCCCAATCATAAGGGATGGGGAACCTTTTTTCCTCACTTTTTGAAGCGCGAGCGGCGCTTTGGGCGGAAAAGCGTTCTGTAAGCGTGAGCGCGTTTGCGCGGGCACGAGACTTACACATGCATTTGACGCCCCGATCAAAATGGATGGGGAGCGTTTTATAATCGCCCTGCGTTTCATGATAACACTTAAACTTGCGGGCGGCGCCCGGGGGAAGGTTTGTGATAGCAAGCGTGAACGCTCTCTGGCGGGCACGGGACTTACATTCATAACCTGCTGTTTTGACCGTGCAACAGAGCGGGCAGATAGTGGGCACAACACTGTGGACACATTTCTTACATTCAACACTCGAGCGGCTTTTCTGCGCTTTATGAGAGTGTGCTCTGTGGGTGACACGATATTTGATGTGCTTGTGTGTAGGGGTGAACACTGGGGCGTGGGCACTTTCACTACACTTAAAACACTGACGGCGGGAGCCGGACCAGACATAATGCTCTTTTTGAGATTTCTCTGGGTCGCCGTGAAAACGGCGTTTGTGTGCAGGCGAGAGGGTGGACAAACCGGCTCGTTGGCTGCTAAATGAACCACTGCAGTAGCCTGGCTGAAGGGGACTGACAGGGAAATGAGCTTTGACGGCGGTCCGGCCGCGGCGGGACACGCGCGTCTTTTTTCTCTCTTTGTTAGGAGGATTTCGCATGCTCAGACTTCAGCGTGATCTTCTGCCGAGGCCCCCTGGGGGGCGGCGGCCTGTGACGGCTGTCTGAGCGCGACCTAGGGCGGCCGCCCTGACGTCGCTGCGAAGGCTGGGGTTGTGCTGGACGCTGGGTGTTAGCTCGTACAGGAGGCTGGCTTTGTTTCTCGCGAGAGCGGCCTGTAGCGGAGCTCGAGCGTCGCGGCAGGAAGAGATTCATGGCCTGCGTGGTCTTCTGTACTTCAGAGAAACGGTCAACGATCCCGTTAACCGCTGGGCCGAAGAGACCAGTGGGGGAGAGCGGCGCGTTCAGAAAGGTGGCTCGCTCAGTTTCCCTCATATCCGCGAGCGTCAACCAGATATGCCTCTCTGTCACAGTTAACGCTGCCATGGCTCGTCCGATAGCCTGAGCTGCGGTCTTGGTGGCGCGGAGAGAGAGATCCGTCGCACTTCTCAGATCTGTAACCGCAGCTGGATCCCGGCCCTTCTCGTCCCATTCACGGAGGAGGTCGGCTTGCAGGAACTGTAACACAGCCATGGAGTGGAGAGCAGACGCGGCCTGGCCGGAGGCGGCATATGCGCGGCCGACCAAGGCGGACGTGGCTCTACAGGCTTTAGATGGGATGGCTGACCGAGACCGCCATCTCGCGGAGGGCGGGCAAAGGTGCGCTGCGACCGTCTCTTCCACGGGGGGAATAGCCGAGTATCCCTTCTCGGCGGCGCCGTCCACTTGGGAGAGCGACGCAGAGGCCTGGGACTGAAGTCTCGAGGAGAATGGTGCATTCCAGGACTTCGTCAGCTCCGTATGAAGTTCCGGCAGGAATGGAGCGGGCCTGCTCGTTGAAGCTGCACGGCGGCGACTTTGAAGGAAACAGCCGTCGAGCCTGTTCGGCGCGGGTTCCTTTGGCAGCGACCACTCGAGCCCGAGGCGGTCGACGGCCTGCGTCAGCAGGCGCATAAGTTCTGCGTCAGCTCCAACGCGGGAACGGCTGGATTCCTGGATCGACGAGGAGCCGGAATGAAGCGACCATTCCTCGCTGTCCGATGCCAGGATAGAGCAGCAGTCTCTCGTGGCGTGTTCCTCGGCCTCCTCCTCAGATGCGACGGCAGTGAGGCTCGTGAGCGGCAGCTGCGCGTCGGGGAGGGGAGGCGGGGAGGGCGAAAGCGAGGCTCGAGGGAGATCCTCCGGCGAGCGCGTCGCTGTGGCCACGGGCTCCGGCTGCCTCAGGGAACGGCGCTGCTTCCTGCGCGGTCCCCCGGGGGGCGGAGCGGCTGCATCCGGGTTGAAGGCTTTGAGTCGAGCCCGTAGGGTCGACAGTGGAAGCGCTTCGCAGAGCTCGCAGCCCCCGGACGCGAGGGCGAGCTCTGCATGTTCCAGGCCCAGGCAGAGAGCGCAGATCACGTGGCGGTCTCCAACGCTGAGCGGGGCTCTGCACGAGCCGCAGGAAGTGCGAGACATCTTTAAAAAGACGCTCACGCTCTTTAAGAAATTCCTAGAAAAGCAATGTAAAAAGGATACGTCGCCGGATAGCGTAGCTTGCACGGGCGGCTGAAGGTGGCGAAGACGCCGCCTTCCTCAGCGCTGTCCTAAGCTGGCTGTTCGCTGTTCGACGGCGGCGGTGGCTTCTCTCTGATTCAGCGATGCGGAGAGCTCGCTGAAGAGTCGAAAAATCAGGGAATTCAGCCTACGAGCCCCTTCTTATATACGCTAAGCCACGCCCATTCTAGCGGGCTGTGATGCTATGAAGGCGCGAGCGCCTTCAATTGGGCGTGACGTCACGCGGGGCTCACTGGTAGGCTGCAGCAGATGCATGCAGGGCAGCCAATAAGCACGCGAGATGGCCTGCTCTAGGTCTGCTAGCTGCTGCACTGCGTTGACAATGAATACAAAATTAAGGATAATTTTTTGGCTTCAATATCTCGAGAAGATGAATCTTTCCCGTAGCGTAAGCTAAACTTACGCAATACGAGAGAACCTCTCGTAAGAGAACTGTATGGTGTAACAGTTTTAGAGCTAGACAAATCTCTCTGCATTAATGAATATAAAATTTACAGTAGACCATGTTTGATCGGGATTCGAACCCGTGTCATCTTGATGGTCGAACCGTAAGTTCTACCGCTCGGCTATAAATTTACTCACTGAGAATTTCCCAAACTTTCTCACGAGCGAGAAAACGTTTTGTCGTTAGCCTGTGAGTGTAGGCCTATAGCCTACTGCATGAATAAAAGTAGACCTTTTACAGTTTTAAAAAGATGATATCTTATCTGTATGACCAACAATTACGGAGTAGGCTTTAGCCTATTAAGTTCTTAGCTGTTATGAGAAAAATACATTCAAATGAACGCGCCGCCGCGTTTGTCAAACTCTAGTTCAACATGCCAGAATAAAACCAGATTTTAGAATAATGCATAGCGCCACTCGGCGTGGTGTGCCAAAATATCCTAATTATAAACTTCAATATTTCATTCAAAACCATCTCAAAACGCTTTGTGACATTTTAAAAAGCCGTGAATGTATTAAGGCCACTGGAACCAGGATTGTAACTGAAACGCGCTGCATGTCTCAATACAGGAGCAGAAGCGCTGGTTCAGATTGTATTGTTTGTTGTTTAAACGTGCATGTTGCATATTTAAAAATATTTGTTAAAAATAAATGTTTGTTGTAGGCTTATTTGGAAATGACCATAACTTGTAGTATTTCATCCTTACTGTTAATTGCCCCACTTACGTTTTGCTAAATGCCCCTTTGCGCCACCTGGCGGTCATTTCGCGAACTACTTTGAAATGCGACTGGTTTATTTTTACGGCGGTGGATTTGCCGCGGCGGTAATAGGCATTCTGGTTGACTACCTACTGTACTTTAGTAAACGTTATTTTTACATGTACACATACAAACTATATTGCTATAGCCCACTGAGATTTCTTCTAATCGCGATATACTAGTGTCTGTAATGACAACATTTCGTTGACTAATTTTGGATAGATTATAAAGTTTTTACTATAAAATAGACATCAAATAAGCTTTAATTAGACAGTTTCTGCTCATATGTAAAATATATAGGATGTTTTGTCACAAATAAACTAATCAACTGTTATAGTGTTTGTTCCAATGCAAGCTATATCAAAATAATGAATCCTTAACTTTGAAATATGTATGATAAAATCGATTGCCTACTTTAAAAAATAATACTTTATAAGACATTTATGGAAAAAGACAATTTTATTTTCAAGATGTTTCCAACTCAAACTTTGAACCAATTCTGCAGAATTGCCCATACAACCTATTTGACCAGGATTTGTTTCCAGGTATGACTAAAAATGTGCTTTTGGCTTTCATTTATATTTTGATTGATTGTATGTATGTATGTATGTATGTATGTATGTATGTATGTATGTATGTATGTATGTATGTATGTATGTATGTATGTATGTATTTATTGTCCTCGCATTCTTACTTGTGTGACACCCCTGAATGAAAGGCTCATTATTATGCAGGGTCATTGTCTGCTCAGGTGAGAACCACTTAATTATTCATGATAGGGGTTGGGCCATTCACGCCCATCCGCATATTGCCTTTGCAAACAAAAAAATGTTTTTCACAATTTAAAACAATCTATTGTTTTATGTGAATGATTAGACAGGATGATTTTCAGATCATTTTGAAGCCTAAACTCTAGGCGACAAGATCCATTAGTCAAAACTCTTGTGGACACATATTTAGTGTGTGTTTTGTGGCCTTATTTCAGAAACTTTATTTTTTTGTTTTTTCAATAACCATGCATAAACAATATTCTCTCAAAAATACAAACATGTACAAACATGTTGCTAACATATTATGGTAGCCCTGTTTGTGCTAAATAGAGTGTAATTACACCAGTGCCATTAATATGTTTCTAAGCAACTGAAAAAAGCACAAATGTCAGGGCATGTCAAAACATCTCAAGGACCCCTAAAACACCTCAGAACTCAGAGGGTTAAACAAGTGAAACCTAAAGTGGATTTAAGGCTTGCTTGTTTAAACCAAATGGATTGATTATTTATGTAGCAAATAAAAGTCGAAGGTTTTACTAAATAATAATAAAAAGGAGGGAATTATGATAATGTTTGGTAATTATCAAAATAACCTAACCCAAAAGAGAGGGAAAATAATAAACATCTAAATATGAAGAGACAGGATTGAAACACGGTAGGAGAAGCAGGCCGCAGTAGTGGGTTTTCACCACAAGGGGGCGTACTCCTTCGTGCTCTTCCTGGGTAAACAGAACACTTGATTCAAATTCAAAACTCAAATCTTGTTTGAATTTAAAATTTAAAACAAGCAGGAAAGAATTAAAAGGGAAGTTAGAATGATATCCTATAATAGCTAATAACACCGTAAAGTATCATTAATGCCTATAAAATAATCAAAAGGGGAGGATGAGATAGATGCCCAATTCAAAACAGAGTGAAAGGAGGAAAAGTGCGATACCGATTTAGTGAGGAAGGCCACAGGGTGGCGCTGTTTCCTCCACATGGATATCAGTGGCTGACAGGCAAACACAACATAAATTTACACTGGTTCAAAACCAAATTAAAATAAGCGTGAAGGGAGATTGAGAAATCAGGATAAAATTTTATAATAATTAACGATAACAGTGAAGTATCATCAATAACTATAAAAAGTCAAAAGAGAAAAGTAGAAATAGGCAATTCAAAACAGAATTGAAAAGAGACAAGGAGAGTTGAGTGAGCGGACTTAGGAGGTGGCGGCCACTAGGTGGGGGACTTCTAAGTGGGCTCTCTCTGGCTGTGCTGGGATTTAGTTTAAGTTTTAATTCAAATCTTGTTTTGAACCAAACTCAAAGTAAACGTACCAGTCAAGAGCAGAAAAATTTTGTCTACCACAAAATAATATTCGCACAAGCAAAGCTATAAATGCAAATAATTATTGAGAATTTAGACAGGCTAATTCACAGGGAAATGAATTCAGCAGTAAAGAGAGCATTATCTGAAACGGCCACGAGATGGCGTAATTGTGCTCATGCATGCTGAAGTCAGAAGGCGGGGCGTAATTTGAGACTTCTAAATACCTAAAGGACGCCCTCTGGTGTTTAGCAGGCGGAATTACAACCGACTTTAATGTGATTCAAGAGCGTTCAGCTCGCGTCGTGCGCTGATTTCCTGCAATGAATCACAAATAAACAAACAGATCTCGGTGGATCTTTGGTGCTATATTTCACAAAAGTGTGTGGCAGGATTTCTTCGCTGCACTACACGTAAATTGTGGACAACAGGAATGTACGTCTGCTGTTCGACTCCCGTACACACAATCAATATAGCACTTATGATTCAAATGTGTTAGGTTTACAATTGGTTAGCTAAGCCAATTTTTACCAGGAGTTATCATTAATCTAACGATTATATATCAGGCCTTTTTACTACTGAATCAAAGGAATCTCGCTCTGATCAGATTTACGTCTCGCACTAAAAAGAGATTTCTTCGTCTTAATAGGCGGTTTTTTAAAAATATTAAAATGTATCACCTGCAGAGAGTTTTCTTCATCTCTTAACAGGACATTTGTAATATTAATACTGCAGTGTACTCAGCATTTAACAGTGACACAAGAAACATGTCTATGCATATTTTAGCAGCTGTTAAAATGTAATGTTACTGACTGACGTCGGGTCTTTGCCTCAGTCAGTTAGGAGTGAGTTCGCGTTACGACTTATCTCACAATTTCAAAATTCCATAGCGTGCGTGCACAAAATTATTAATAACCATATAAACAGATTGAAACTGAATTTGCTCATAAAACAACGTTTGAAATATGCCAAGCGTTCTCCACCATATAACTGTAGCAACAATGACTTTTGCCTTAATTAGCTCAAATTATTCATAGGGAATTTTCATAATTAATCATGGATATGATTTAGGGTTGCCGCGGTGAGGAAAATTTCCCACCGGTTAATCGACGTGTCACAACACCGGTAATCCCGGTGTCACCGTGGGGGGCGGGGCGGGGGGGTTAAATAGCTTTTACAGAGCTGCCAACTCTCACGCATCTCACGCCACACCCCCGATTTCTCACGCATGAAGTGTCAACCTGGTCGGTCAAATGCCTGGAAGATGAGTTTATCTATATATCTACCTGTTGAGCCACTCGTGATCGACTAGTTATGCCGCAAAATAGTTAAAATCTCCTGGAATCTAGAGCGAGCGCGCACGCGAGACAGAGATTGTGCTTCAAACCGCGTAGCGCGCGAGGGAAAGCGAGCGAGAGACCTTGCGTGTGCAAGCACACCCGTCGGAAAAGTCTCACTCCAAGCTAAACTCAAAAGTTGGCAGCTCTGGCTTTTAAATGCGTGCGCGTTATACTTTCACTTTCGAAATAAGCTTTTCTGTAATTTGACTCGTTCTCATCTCCACACGTGCTAAATGGAATCCTGATGCTTGCTGATCTGTGACGTGACTGGCTCTTGGCACGCACTGCGCAGTTCAGTTTTTAATTATATTATATGCTCTCTTCTGAACTAAATAATTGATCATTATTATTTTTAATTAATTCAAATAAATATTTTAGCAAAAACGAATACTTTAAAAAAGTCAAGACATCGCGGTGTCACGGTGGGAAAGTGATGTCACCGGTGATGGGGCTTAAAACCGGTAACACCGTCAACACCGTCTATCGCGGCAAGCCTAATATGATTATTATCTTGCATGTTGCAGTCAAATTATCGAAATTGAAAATAGAGCGATCGAATATATGAATGATACATCATAACGAATTATAATTCCTCATTCATACATCAATGGTCTCATTACAGATCGATTATATGAGATAACTTTAAGGGAATTAATTTAGTTATCAAACACTCGGTTTGTCCAGCAAACAGCCGTAAGATTAACTTACCAACTTCTCAACAAAGTTATCCCTTTTTATAAACTCCAAGAAGTCTCAATGTTCCGGCCGTGAACATTAATTTTCTTGTGCTTATAAAATTTACGTTACTGAAATCGTAACACCTTGTAAAGCTTTGTAGCTATAAGATCAGAATTTCATTGACTTGTAATATAAGCTCTTAGACAGAAAGCAATCAAGAATATGGTTTTAATAATTGAAACTACGGATACAGAATTCTACATTAAAAACCCCGGGATACATATATGTACATTAACAGTAAAACTAACGAAACAAACAAATAACAACGAGAGAGAGAGAGAGAGAGAGAGAGATTGAGAGAGAGAGGTCTGATCGAAAGATCATGTGAGCTAGACAGAGAGGGAGAAATAAAGCAGACCTGGAAAGATCATGAGTTTTGCAAAATTCATCACAGACACAGAACCTTTGAGACAACAAAAATCAACAGATCTTAACCCTTGAAAGTATAGTAAAACAGGTACTTGCACCGGTAAAGCTCTTTTGGATGGGTAATGAGAAACCGGCGTGTGTCTCTCTCGGTCATGTGGATTCCGAGCGTTCGGGTTCGTCCAGCGGGCGTGAGCGCGGCATGTTTGAATGTCCTTGGAGGTGAAGCTTGCCAGCTGAGGTCGGGCTGGGTTCATTTTCCTCGCGAGAAGAAATGAACCGGGGACCGATGCAGGGATAGGAGAGTGAGAGTTGCACAATTGTTCTCTTTGTGTTGCCGAGGAGAACCGCGTCTTGCGTGTGTGTCCTTAAGAGCGGGTGCGTGCTTTGTCAGCTCTTCCGGGCGAACGTGGTCGCTGAAGGTTCAAAGAGTCTCTTTAAAGTTGAAGTTGCCGATTACGTTCATTTCACTGAAACTAAACGTAAGAAAAGGTCCGAAGACAAAAATAAAGAACGATTAAAGAAAAACGGAGAAAGCTCCCTAAGGAGCCATGGAACCGGAAACCTCTCACAGGGAAAAAACTCTCTAGCACGTAAGCGCTCTTCTGTGTCTCTTATGGAGAGGAGGGTTCACGCCCCTGTTTGACACATGACCGTCCGCGGATCTGAAGCGGACACAGCTCTCTTTGTCTTGTGGGGGAATGCCCGCTTGAGTCACGAGGAGATGGTTTTTGAGCCGTTCGGCTCCTGAAATATGAAATGTGTAAAATAATGCACCTTAATTCGGCTCCGTTAGATTGAGGGAATTACAGACATATCAAACACGTCACACGAAGATTATCGGAATACAGAGATATGCATATTATAAGCATTTAGTTCCTTCCAAGCAAGTTCATTCCTTCAAACACACGTCACTTCGTCACACGTCAAAACGTCACTTTTAGCTTAATGGTGATGAGTCACATGTGCCATAGTAGTTCTTTTTGTTTACTAACCAGAGACAAGGACCTCATGAGCGCATCATTGTCAGTAATTCAATCAAGTCCAGGCACCATCCGTTTCGTGTGGCAAACTACAAACAGAGGGGCTTTGTGAGTGACTCAGTAACTTAATTAACAGTCCCAGGACATCTACTTATGACATAGTCTCTGAATTAAAATAATGCAAAACCAGTAGTTTAGGAAAATGGCAGATCTGACCATCTGATCATGGCTACATTATGCTGATTTAGTTATTGCTTTGACATGAGTCAAAGTTTTCCAGCTTGTCAAGAAGTATGTCGTGATCGACAGTGTCAAATGCAGCACTGAGGTCGAGTAGTACCAGTACTGATAATTTGCCTGAATCAGTATTTAAGCGAAAATCGTTTATTATCTTTATGAGCGCTGTCTCTGTGCTGTGATGCGATCGGAATCCAGATTGAAAATTGTCAAAGTATCCATTCAAGCTTAAGAATTTGTTCAGCTGATTGAAGACAACTTTTTCAATGATCTTGCCTATGAAAGGAAGATTTTAAATCGGTCTGCAGTTGCTTAATATAGTCTTATCCAGATTGCTCTTTTTTCAGGAGGGGCTTGACAACTGCAGTTTTCAGGGACTACCAGAAAGAAGAGAGGCATTAACCACTTTTAGGAGATCTGCTTCTAAACTGTTTAACACACTTTTGAAGAAAGATGTTGGAAGTGCGTCAAGGGCGCAGGTTGATGTTTTAAGGTGCTGTATGGTTTCTTCCAAAATTTTGCCATCAATTTCTTTGAAATCAGACATAGTAACTACATTCTCAGGTTGTGGTCTGATCTGTCTGACCCCAGTGCGGCTCAATTCACTGAAACAATTGGACTCCAGGCAGCGAAAGTTGGATTTCCAATTATTATTTTGTCTCAATATGTTGAAGTTTGGGGTAGAATCATACCATATATATTGTATTGTTATAAATTGTATTGACAACTCAATTCAATATTTACCATTGTATATATTTTGCTCAATTTGATGTTTTTAAATAAACACTGACAAGTCTTAGGGCTGGAAGATATGACGATATATATAACATTGATATAAGTGATCACCTGATCACCGTTTCTTCAACTAGGGGTACTTTTAGCCTTGTGAAGTTGAATAAAAAAAAACTTGTTTAAAAGTCACATAACACAGTCTCATAAGTTTAAATAATTTGTCTAGCTTTAAGGTCTGTAAGAGGACAAACTTAGATACAAGAGAACTTGTTAATATTTAAAAAAGAATTCCGACCTGCAATGAACAAATGTAATTTCCACCACATCTCAATATACAGCTGTTACTTAAAAATAGAATAACTTATGCCACTCAAGAATTGTCGAAGATAATTTTTGTAACTAGTTTTATCAGTTTTTTCCACAATGTACAATAATTATAAATTTGTCAATGAGATAAATTAACTGCCATAAGGACCAAATGCGGAACTGTACACCTGTCACTCTCTGTAATTTAATATTGGTTTGGGCAAGAGCTTATTAGAAAATAAATAACTTGAATTTTTATATTAAATAGAGCATGATCTCATAAATTGTGGATACTGTTATGATGATGCAAGGAGATGAACCGAAATGCAGACAGAGTGCAATGAACACAAGGTTTATTGGTAAAAAACAAGAAAACAAAACCCACGAGGGGGCAAAACACGGACGGGACAGGGAAACTTAGGCTGACATAGAATATGACTAGAATAGACTAGAATATGACTGTACAAAAAACAAACAATGCTACTAATAAAATGTTCACAACGACAAGACTTTCCACAAGAATGATACACAATGAACCGACACAGGACAGCAAACACAAGGGGATTAAAGGTGCTCAAAGCGATGCTGGGTGACGTCACTTCTTGTTGACGTTCAAAGTATTGTCAAACAAAACTGAGGCTAGCTAGACCTTCCCTCCTCCTCATCCCGTCCCCTCCCCCTGTAGTTTTACTGATACTTCTTTCAAGGTGTAATGTCGCCAAGTGAGATAAATGCTTTCATATAATGCAAAAAAAAAAAAAAGGAAACATTACCAGAAAAACACGATAAAATGTTTCGCCACCTGAGGTTATAACTTTAGCTCCCATACCAGGACGCAATAATAGCAAGATAACGTTAGCTTCAAATTTAGTCAAAGTTGTCAATAGGCTATGAATGAACATTCAATTTCATAATAAATAGTTGGTGAAAACAATCATTCACACAAACTGTCGCCCTACTGTGAGTTTGCTTGATTATTTACAATAGAGATCGATAGCTAGCTGATAGAAACCTATATGTTGTATTCACCAAAGTTAGCGCTGACTGCATTGTTCAAGCTAATTATATCCTTGTGTTTGTTAGGCGAACATGAAAGTCCATTTAGAAAAACCAAACTGGATTTACCCACCTGTCCAGCAAAAACAGAGCTAACGTTACCTGATGGTCGGATTGGAAGCCCTTCTGCCGGCGGAGTTCTCACCACCTTTCAAAGGCTTTTCCAGTGTAAATTCGGGCATGCGTTCCTTCTCCTTTTCCCTCTTCTTTGTATTTTTGCAATCTGTTCATCAGAACGTCGTCTCTTTGGTCGTGTGTCGGCCATATCAAACTTAAAGAGTTCAAATTATAACTTTTCTCTTCATGCTTCTCTCCTCCACACCCCCCATGTACGCTCACTAACCCCACCCCCAGGCTGGAACACTGTTTGTTTTGTTTCGTGGAGCAGGTCGCCGCAGTTTGTTTTTGTTGCGGTTTGTGGAGCCTGGGCTGTCTACAGAGACCGCATTTTTTTACAGTGTGTTCAGGGGACAGGCAGCTAGCGGATAGTGAGGAGATGTTTGCTGTATGTGACAAAAAATGTTTTGGCCTAAAAAACGCATGACATCGCTTAGAGGACCTTTAAATAGGGAACACTAATGACGAGGACAGGTGAAGCTGACTAGACAATAATGACAAGAGAGGATAACAAGGGGGCGGGATAACAAGGGGGCGGGGTAAGGTAAAGAGACAACACAAGCACATGGCCGAAACAACAGGCTATCCACTTGTACACAAAACAAAACATGGGTCTGCCATGATCCTGCCACAAGACTAGGAAAAATAGCAGTATCATGACAGATACATGTTTAATGTGTGATGAACTTTTTCAATATTTTTAAAAAATATGTGTGGTTATGAAAATGACAGGGTGTTGTGGAAATGATAATGAATTAACGTGAACGTATAAAAACAGTAGAGATATTTATTAGAAAAAAAACTCATCACACTCATTAACTCAATTCACAAAGTCATTAAACATAACCACCTGTTTTTAGTGTACTGCTGAGTTTGACACCACGACTGACTGGTACATCGACAGTGTTACTGCATGTGATGGCCCAAGCCACACAGGATGAATAACCAGCAAGGGTAATACATCACACAAGCCATGTTTTAAGTACACAGGTTAAGTTATTTTTTGCAGTTAGCCACACCCCGGCATAGCACAGAAACAGCCCTTTTAAAAGTTTTAAATGATTTGTTTTTAGCTGCTGATTCAGGCAAATCTACTGTTCTGGTGCTTTTAGATTTAACAGCCGCATTCGACACTGTAGACCATCCCTGCTGAAAAATCCAGCTAAAACCAGCCTAAGCTGGTTGGCTGGTCTTAGCTGGTTTAAGCTGGAAGTAGCTGGTTTTAGTTGGTCTCCCAGCCTGGCTTAGCTGGTTTTAGCTGGTCTCCCAGCCTGGCTTAGCTGGTCAAGCTGGTCTCCCAGCCTGGACAAGTTGGTTGTCAACTGGTTTTAGCTGGTCTCCCAGCCTGGCTTAGCTGGTTTGAGCTGGTGTCCCCGCCTGGCTTAGCTGGTTTTAGCTGGTCTCCCAGCCTGGCTTAGCTGGTCAAGCTGGTCTCCCAGCCTGGACAAGTTGGTTGTCAGCTGGTTTTAGCTGGTCTCCCAGCCTGGACAAGTTGGTGGTCAGCTGGTTTTAGCTGGTCTCCCAGCCTGGCTTAGCTGGGGTTTAGCTGGTCTCCCACCCTGGCTTAGTTGATCAAGCTGGTTTTGCAGCCTGGACAATTTGGTGGTCAGTTGGTTTTAGCTGGTTACAAATTAATTAGATTCCACGTTCCATACACAGATAAGGTTAAATAGCAGGGTAGTTTAGCATCATAGTTAGGCTGGCTAGATGGTACAGCCTAAATTATTATAGTTGTTAATAAAATAATATATCTGAACAGTATTAAACAAAATTATTCAAGTAGTTACACAAATAAATTATAGCATAAATCTGTAGCATGCAAGGACTCGATTTAGATTCAAATATCGTTTGAACATAACATTCACCATAGTTGTCTGACCAAATATAGTCAGCTTTTTTATTTTTAATAAGTGTTTTAGTTGTGAATAGACTTGTTCACAAATAACAAGTGAAACAATGTCTCTATACAATGACCAATTTAATGTCATATGTAATCACACAAATAGATAAACTGTAAAATATCTTAAGACACAAAACACATGATACACATAATCTGATACAGGTTTATTTTACTTTAAGTCCCATTCAGAAATTACACAAACATAAAACTGTGTCATTGAAGACTGTTTGAGGACATTTAGTATGTACAGTATACAATTTTGTTTGTCTTCTTTTTCTTTTTAGAAAACTTTGTTCAATTAGGTTACATATACTTTAGTTTTTTTCCAAGGACACATTCCCTCAGAACTCAAAAAAGAAGAAGAAAAAAAAAAAGAACCACTGACAGTTCTACACAGTAGCACTACACCAAACACAGCAACAGTACACCAAAACATCTGCACTGTGGCACACCTACATTTACATCCCCCCCACACCCTAGACACCCCCTCTTTCTCATCGACACACCCTCTTCCTCATCGACACCCCCTCTTCCTCATCAACACCCCCTCTTCCCCATCGACACCCCCTCACCCAAACCTTCCACAACCATACATCCACCCGCCCACAAACCCATTCATGTCACCACACTTTCCTCACACCCCCACAACCATCCACAACCCTCTCATCAACTACCCCTCAACCCAACCTATTCTTTCCACACTTGTATTCCACATCTTGTATACCCATACAGCCTCATTACCCCCATGGGTTTGTTTAATACTGGGGTACAGATGGGTATACAAGTGTGGAAAGAATGGGTTGGGTTGAGGGGTAGTTGATGAGAGGGGTGTGGATGGTTGTGGGGGTGTGAGGAAAGTGTGGTGACATGAATGGGTTTGTGGGCGAGTGTGTGTATGGTTGTCACCTCACACCCTCACTTTCTACACCGTTTTAATCTCGCTCAATTGAGTTTGGAAAGTTACAAATAAAGATCTTGTCTGAAGATGCTATATTGAAACATTTATGCTTGATGCTGCTTACTGAAACCAATTGGAGAGGGAACTGACTGTCTGTAATTAGTTTAATATGTGGCACAAAACCAGAGGTTTGAGTAAGTGAAAAGTGGGGCTGTGAATCAAATCTCTTGAAAAATAGAGCCATCTCTGTTCCCTCTTCCACTGAAAATGAGATGATGCTCTGTATTTCGCCCTGACATCCATTTGTCAATCTAATGTAACACTCCCTTCTTCTCTTAGCACGGCTATAGCCCCTGCTGCTGTAAATCAGACCTTTATGTACCATCCTATTGTGCATCAGTACAGTTTCCGGCACTTGTCTCTCTGCTGAGATGAAGGCATTTATCTCCTCGCCTGTGAGTTGTTTAGTTGTGCCACTATCTAAGACTGTGGTTTCCTGCCACCTCAGACATTTCTGTACTCTTGGATACTCACTACATTCTCGACAGAAGTTTAAAACACGATCACTGATTGAATGTTTTGTTGCGAAACATGCCATGGCTTTATGCAACAGAAACTTGTTAACGATCTGAATCGCAACACTTTTGGTTCCATGGACCAACTTCAACAGGCTGCCGTTTGAGCTTTCAAACACAAAAGCAGAGTGTGCCCACAGTGGACCCCACAGTTTCACTGACTTTGCAAGGTGACTGAGGAGATGTACATTGAAAGTCATGGCTGTCTCTCCATAAAGTAACTGAAATTTAACAACAAATTCAAGCAGCAGGATGTCTGCTTTGTTGACTTCTTCATAGGTGATGGACTCCTGTAAAAGGAAAAAGACAGCTGAGACCAGCAGACTGAGATGCTTCACGTACCGAGAATCGAGCACGTCCTCAAGACACGGTAAACAATAAAAAAGCAACCAAGCTCTCCATTCTGATGCCTTCCAGTATCTGAACTCCTCAATTGGCCTAGGCAAGCGGGTAATGAGATGTGGAGGCAGGATGTTTTTGATGCGATTTTCTATTACCCGTAAAGTGTCTGGTCTACCAATGTAATAGGGCTGGTCACTACTCTGAAGCAAAAGCTCTGTGATCTGTCTGGTTACACCAAGAAGGACAGCATGCATATAATCAGGTACGAAGCCCCATACAATGTCAAAGTATGGCATGTTCATAAGTTGTGAAGGACCTTTAACACCTCTGACAGGCCTACCTTCAACTAAAGCTACTTCCATATCTTTTAGCATAGACTTTGAATCTCTATCATGTCCTGAGGCTATCACCGTGTACTTAACCTGTCTTTCAATTAAAACACCGGGATGAAGACAGAAGCCACACCCATAATAACCATTAAACTGAGTAGTGTTCTGCATTGTAGGTCTTGCTTTGGAGTCTACACAGCAGCAGATGCTACCAACTTTGCTATTCACTTGAACACCGTTTTTTCTCCACAACACACCTTTAGAACTGAGCGACTTTGCTTGTTCTGTAAATGGTTTAAGGAAGACTTTCATAGATGGCTCATGAGTTCCAAACCACAGACCAGCCAGGATTACATGCTTAAATCTCATTTTGGGGGGCAGTTCATTCAAGTGTAGCTGTATAGGCCATATAGAGAATTTTGAAGATTTGTATACAGGGGACCCATCAGAATTAAAATTGTATGAAAAATTGTTAGGATCTGAAAGAATTCCACCAGGTTGTGACAATTTTTCATACATGACTCCATCATAGATATCTGAGATGGCATTCTCAATCCTGTTTGGCCTGTCAAATCGATAGCTGAGATGCTCCTGAATTTCTAGATTTTCCAGAAGGTTCTGAATCTGTGGTGCAACTGGTACATCGATAAAGAAGCTACCATTATTTAAAGAAGAGATCTCAACTGCTTCATTACAGGATGGACACTGTGTAATGTTCTGGTCAGTAACTAGTTTTTGTGTTCCAATGTGAGATTTGCAGCCTCTACAGTAAAGATGAAACTCAACTATCTCTGAGTTGTTCTTGAATACCTTATTAAACATATGCTTGGACCTTGGGACTACATCATTACCAAATAGGAAATTAATGAGTTTCAGCAAGTCGTCCAGTTGACAGCCAGTAATATTATGTACAGCAGCATGACTCATTATCAGCAGAAGAGCCTCTGCCTTTGTGATGGAGCCTGTTGATTTGAGAACTGTGTCCATTCCTGTGTCTGTGCCAATTTTGTGAAGTGGATCATCTGTTGGAGTTTCAACCTCACTTTCACTATCCGTCCTATCTGTATCTTCAGAAGATGTGCTAAAAGTGTTCTCATCCAATTCATCCCAAGCAAACAAATCTGATACAGCATCATCCTAGAGAATTTCGAAAATATATTTTAGTAAGATACAGGACAAAGAACAGTGTTTTAATATTTAATGATTGTTAAAACTGCACTATGGAAGATTTTTTGGTTGAAAAAAATAATAATTGAGCAAGCTCATGAAAAATAAACTGTTTTCTTGCCTTACTACTGAGGTGAGAAACTTCACTTGCATCACTTTTTGATTAGATTACAATTCTGAGGGTAACAATTCAATTATAAAGCGATTATCGATGCATCATTATACATCTTTTCCTCCAATTCTTTTATTACTAATTATTAATATATTAATCACAATATGGTTATTTTTGTTATTTTATCTGGAAACCTGCCTCCTTCCTACAACGTCTAACCTTGTTACAGTTATGTAATATTTCTGATCAGTGTTCTATCGGACTGATGTTTTAAATAAATGTTTGAATATACAAGTAAGAAAAAAAATGCCATAATACTTTTAACCATGAAACTAAACTGCCAATAGGTGGCAGCAAGTGATCGTCTTAATGAGCGAGTCATTGAGTCATTCATTCAAACGATTCGTTCAAACCGATGAATCATTTAGTAACAAAACACCAAGCTGAGTGTTGCTTTCCTTTGGAACTTTTTTTCCGTTGGTGAAATAGAACAAAAACAGTCAATGTTGTGTCTAAAATGTAAGTAACTTAATATTAACTACTTGTTTATTGAACTATAAATTCAATGAAACATTTGCAGTCATGATGATATTCAGCTCCTTTAGTTGTGTTATGTGTTACTTAAAAAAAGTATTTTTTATTTATAAAATATATAGTTATTTTATTTATTTATATATTTTTTTACTCATGCTTATTTTTCACTCTGTGACCATGCTGTTTGCAATTCTTATTGATTCTGATGGTTTTTGCAATATATATTTACGAGTGTCGCGATTTCAGTTTCATTTCGCATATCAGCCCTCATTTCTACTAAATAAAATGAAAAAAAAAAAAAATAGTAACGCACAGTGACTTGGATAAGTAACTTTAATCTGATTACTGGTTTGGAAATAATAACGCGTTAGATTACTCGTTACTGAAAAAAGTGTTCAGATTAGAGTAACGCGTTACCGGCATCACTGATCTCAAACTAAACCTTCCATACTGCAGCTTTAATTTAATTTTTTTTAAATACTGTTATTAAGTAGTAGTAGTAAACAATCTTAACTCGAAGCCCAAACAAGGGTTACAATGGCTACGTTTACATGCAACCAAATAATCCGTTAGTGATGGGATTTTCATGGCTCAATCGGACTGAAAAGCCTTCATGTAAACACCTTAATCGATCCGAATAAAATTTCGCCAGCCCACCAGTCCTTGTTTCAGATTCTCATCTACAGACATTTTGGGCATTTTTACTACGTGAATAATATAAGTTCATATGCTCATTGTCTCCAAATTATGACCAGAGACGGGTATTAAGTCTGCTGTTTAAAGAAAAAAGAACCAATGTAGGAGAATGGATATTATGCGCAAACAGCGGGAAACTATATTTGTCTGCACAAATGTGTGTGCATGTCAAAAAATTTATTCCGATTTGAAGCTTGTGACATATAAACACGCACATCAACCCAATCACATGTCTAGCGTTCATGTAAACACTAAATTCAGATTCATCAAGTGGAATGAATTCAGTCCAAGTGAAACAAGTTGTACATGTAAACGTAGCCAATGTCATGTACAAAATGCACATTAGTAAGAGCAAAATCCTAAATATTTTTGGATATTTATATCACTCATATCACAGGATGACGACTATTTGGCTAAAATAGTTGCATTATGCTTAACCTCAGGTTATAGTTATTCTAAACCCACACTTATAGGTGAAAACCCTCCACAGAAGTGTTTATGTGGACTCCCACTGGTGGGGAAAAATACCTCTGAGTCTGAAGTAGGCATGTGAGAGGGGGCCTCTCCTGTGTCCACTGAACTCTGGTCAACAGTGTAGCTGTTTACCCTTAAAGGTTCTCTCACCTGTGAAACCACACATAATACATTCATATTCTGGATTAAATTCTAGACTAGTTCCAACTGAATCAACATGTGCATTACTTAAAGGTATAATCCATGACCAGGTAAGGATTAATCTATTAGACTTAAGTTTTTGTGACATATTATGGTGACATATTATGCCCCTTTCCAAAATATATATTATGCAGATTAAGGGGCGGTAATAAAAAAAGTCATCTCAAACAACATGCCGACATGACATTTCTCTGGTAGACTTCTGTTTGCAATAGCCCTACTGTGCTGAAAATAGCCATATAGGTGCTGGGCAACACTGGTAAAATGACGCTAATTATCTGCTCACATGCTTTGATAATAATAGCTTTCTAGGACTATACTCTATACTATACTAGGTCTGTTGAAAGTACCTTGTTGATGCTTAATTACACTTTTAAATATCCTCTTAATGTTCAATGGTTGAAGGGTGAGTAGAATAATGTAATGTCATTGTACACATTTTAAAAAATATATATTATTGCATCCATAGAGCTAGTCTTTCACTGATTGTTTACAGCTTAGCGGAAGTTACACCCATAATTCGGGCAAAGCGCCATGGGGCGTAGGATTGATGTGGATTGGCTTGTAATTTTTTTAAAAATCAGATCCAGTGAAATTATTGCATTCAAGTCTAATAACAATACAATTATACAAACAATTATTTAAATTATTTTAAATTAAGTTATTTTAAATTATTTTAATTATTATTTAAAGAAATTAATACTTATTTTAAAAAGGTTTTTTTTTGGTTTTCAGCCAAGTGCATCCAGAATTTTCGGTTTCGGCCCAGAATTTTCATTTCGGTGCATCCCTACTAGGAACTAAACCTGTCTAGGGCATTTTAGTTCACAGTATTTGTCATCAGTTATTGATGCCCTCTTTGTGAGTGAGAATTTCAATATGGTCACTCAATCACTTTTGTGGTTTCACCACTGGCTGGCAATTTATAAATCTATGAGGAATCCAATCATAAAGGATCAGTGGGATATATTTTAACTACCTCTGAATCTGAAGAAAACTCATTAATGTCCAAAAAGGACTCATCAGTATCTGAACAGGTCTGGTCTGGAAGCAAAAGGGCCTTGTTTGTCTCCTTAATACTCTCCACCTTTAAAAAAACAAACAAATAACATTTTTAAATTGTTACAATGTGATTTTCTTTATGTATGTCTGAAAAGTAGTTTGACACATAAGGTACAATATGAATGCAATATGCAAAAAATAAAAAATAAAAAAAATATGCTGTTTATTACATTTTTATTAATTATTGGGGTTGTTACTCTATATAGCATAGCTACCACTGAACCTGAAGAGAATTTACTTACCTCCAATGAGGACTCGTCTGAACAGGTCTGATCTGCAAGCAAAACGGCATTGTTTCTGCCTGTAATGCCTTCTACCTAAAAAAAAGTCAGTGTTCTCATGGTTTGTTCACAATGTTTCTTTCAATGGTTTGATGGCTGATAATCTGGCTAAATGTATATGGCTAACTGTATAACAGCTTGCTGTCAGCATACTAATAAAAGGACCACTTATTTCCCTACTGAAGCTATCTCTGAATGTAAAGTCAACTCAGGAGCAAAGAAGCTTCAGAAGGGTACCATACCATGTCAGAATGGTAGGTGATATAAGGTGATAATTAATAGCAACATATAACTACCTCTAAAGCAGCCTTCTTCTCAAGCCTTTGACTGGTTGTGACTGGTATCCTGGACACACTGCCAGTCTCCAGGTATGTTTTATATTTTCGTTTTGGCATCTACAGAGAAATTCAAATAAGTAACCTTGTACACAAAAAAATATACGTTTCAAAAAATGTATATATATATATATATATATATATATATATATATATATATATATATATATATATATATACACACGTACACACTGAACAAAATTATAACTGCAACACTTTTGTTTTTGCCCCCATTTTTCATGAGCTGAACATGTATGTGTTTGTGTGTGTGTGTGTGTGTGTGTACTGTACATGTTTTTCTATCCCGGTGGGGACTTAGACCTGAATGCACACAGACTCATGGTGACTCGTGTCACTGTGGGGACCTACATTGTGGTACACAAGCTTATGAATCATACAGAATTTTCGGTTACACTTTATTTTAAGGTGTCCTTGTTACAGTGTAATTATATATTTAATTACAGAGTAGGATTAGGATTTGGTTGAGGGTTAGTTGCATGTAATTATGCATAATTTACTGTTATTACTACGATAAGTACATGTAACATATGTAACAAGGACACCGTAAAATAAAGTGTTACCGAATTTTCTAATTATACAAAATGTAAAAATGCAGAAAGTTGTGTGTTATTGGTAAGTTTAGGGGTCGGATTAGTGTGTGTGTGTGTGTGTGTGTTGGGTAGGTTTAGGGGTCGGGTTAGTGCAGTGATTCTCAATCCACTGCCTTACACTAACCCGACCCTTTATCTGACACACCCAGTTCAGTTGATAGAGCTCTTTCTTAACGAGATGATGATCTGAATCAGGTGTGTTAAATGAGGGAGGCATACAAACTGTGCAGAGCTGTGGGTCCCTTACGTCTATGGAGAGTCCCCACGAATAGCAAACCAGACCTGACCAGACAGAATGCGTGTGATATATATATATATATATATTACGATTCTGAAACGGGATTGGCTGATTTTTAACCGTGCGCGAGCTAACTTATTACCCGAGGGCATAAAAGATGTGCTCTCCCAGCTAACACAGTACGTTGTGACGACGTCGTCAGTTAGTCGTCATTTGGTCAGCGCGACATTACTTTATGACAACGTTGTGAGGACGTCGTGGTAAAGTTCCATTTTTTATAATCTTGGCTAACGTTCCAGAAACGTTGTGGGCACGTCCTCAAAAGACGTCGCTAGTTCATCCCATGGAAAACGTTGTAAAGACGTGGTCAACTGGTCACCAGATAACTTAAAATCTTTGATGAATTAAGTAGGGTTCTCTTTTAATGTAATATTTATATATATGTCTGTTTTTTCATCTCTGTTTTTTTATATATTTCAAGACATCTGTATTATATATATATAATACAGATGTCTTGAAATTGCTTTAAAATAAAAATAAAAGCAAAATGGTATAAAAAAATAAAGCATAATAGTCAAGTGAATGGTTCATAGAACTACACAATGAGTTTTAAATTCATTATTTAAAATTAATGATATTTTAAATTGTTAAATGTTATAATTCTAGATGTTTATTTAAATGCTGCGTGCCTTTTGACGTGTTCTATGGTTTCAATGGGCGTACGTGCGCGTAAACATTGAGTCGCATTCAAAGCTATCTGATTCAAAGACAGGAGCGCGTGCGAGCAGATGGAAACCATGGAAACGAGGAAACCTCATCAACTGACAAACAGCAAAACTAGCGTCTCTCACTGTTGTTTTCACTGCTTTCAGGTTAGTTTAGTTACCAAAATCACACAAATAATACGTTCCTGACATCTTTCTTACGTGTAATTGATACACTTCTGTTGAATATTTAACGTTACTTCACAGAAATGGTTTTGTGTCTTCGAAAAAGTCCGTTAGCATCTCAACCGTTTTCAGAAGAGCTAAGTTAAGTTTACGTTACAATTGAGCTCTTGTTTTACATAAGTTTGGGTTTTAACCACATTTTTGTGTTGATAACAGTTTTTGATAGTTTTGTTTTGCTGGTAATTTGTCAATGGGTGATTGGAAGTAAGCTAATTTATTTAACCTGAAAGAATTCACTGTAACGTACTGTTAATGACGTCACTTACAAAGATTGATAATAAGTTATTTCAGAAGAGACAGAAAAAAACCCTCCACAACAAAGGGGGAATTATTGTTTAATCATGATAATAATTTCATATGCATTTATTGCACAATATTATAGAAACGAGACGAGACGAAGTGTTATTTAACGTTATTTCGTCTCGTTTACTTGCATTATATTACCTTAAAGGGTTAGTTCACCCAAAAATGAAAATTAAGTCATTAATTACTCACCCCCATGCTGTACCAACCCCGTAAGGCCTTCGTTCGTCTTCGGAACACAAATGAAGATATTTATGATTAAATCTGAGAGGTTGATCACTCCTCCATAGGCTGCCTAAGGGAATGAAATTTGACGGCCCAGAAAGTCATTAAAGAAAATGTTTAAATATTCCATGTCGCAACAGTGGCTCAATTATAAGTTTATCAAGCGACGAGACTACTTTTTGTGCGAAAAAACAAACAAAAATAACGACTTTATTCGACTATTCCTTTTCTTCCTTGTAGGCCTGAAACGAGACTTCAAGAGATTTCCACGACGCGCACGCGAGAACTGAGATGAGGACGTTCTTCTTCGACTCCTTCTTGTTACCGGCTGCTCACCGCTTAGAAGTATTACCGCCACCTACCGTATAAGATGACGTGTTGGAAGCGCAAAACTTTCTGTTTACAAGCAGAGGAAGACGCGCGCTGTACATACGCGTTTCAATTCGTAAATATGTCTACTGATTTCGACTTTTTAACCATTGTATATAATATAGCGAGACCTACAGCACATTAAGTGTCGAATTGAAAAGCGTATGTACAGCGCGCGTCTTCCTCTGCTTGTAAACAGAAAGTTTTGCGCTTCCAACACGTCATCTTATACGGTAGGTGGCGGTAATACTTCTAAGCGGTGAGCAGCCGGTAACAAGAAGGAGTCGAAGAAGAACGTCCTCATCTCAGTTCTCGCGCATGCGTCGTGGAAATCTCTTGAAGTCTCGTTTCAGGCCTACAAGGAAGAAAAGGAATAGTCGAATAAAGTCGTTATTTTTGTTTGTTTTTCCGCACAAAAAGTAGTCTCGTCGCTTGATAAACTTATAATTGAGCCACTGTAGGCACATGGAATATTTAAACATTTTCTTTAATGACTTTCTGGACCGTCAAGTGTCGGTCCCTTAGGCAGCCTATGTAGCAGTGATCCAGCTCTCAGATTTAATCAAAAATATCTTCATTTGTGTTCCGAAGACGAACGAAGGTCTTACGGGGTTGGTACAGCATGGGGGTGAGTAATTAATGACTTAATTTTCATTTTTGGGTGAACTAACCCTTTAAGATTTTTATATATTATATGATCTTTTCTGCATTTCATCTCTGCTCTAGCTTGCTTCCTTGTAATAAACCCTTTGTTCTATTGTAAATTCTATGTAACATTGTTGGCTCTGTGAAACATTGCATGTTATTTTCTAGAAGATCATCATGCTGATGGCCTGCTGCACCCCCTGTCCAAGACAATCTCCACAGCTATGAACTCGACTAGTAAGCAAAACCTCAAACATACTGTTCAATAGTCGTGGGTCTGTAGGATTTATGCTTTTGAATGAAGTCTCACTTTAAATTCATTAACCCCAGTTTTTTTCAGTGACATTGTCCTTGAGAAGTCTGTAGGCTAAATAATCAGCTAAATAATAGGCGGCAAATATAATGTTATAATGGTCATAGTTATAATAATTAATTTAACTATTATGATAACAGGATATCATGGTCATTGGTATATATATGTTTTTTTTTTTTTTTTTTCTCTAGGTGTGTTTTTAATTATGTTGGCCAATTAGACAGACACCATACTGTCCAACTCAAGGTATTTTTTATGTATTTTTTACTGATAAATACTGAAATTCTTTTTACTTTCAAATGCTGAATTCAGGGGGTCGACAACTTTAGGCACGCAAGTTATTTTTCACAGATATGTCCAGTTTACTCATGGCTCATACTCTTAGCCTTTAAAATGTTTGAATGTATATCTGCAATACAATATCAGGGGGTAAAGATATCATTAGAGTTTTTAAAGTTATGGCTATGCTCTTGTTACCAGATGAGATATCATTTGACCCTGTGATTCTTCAGGACAAGATCTTGATGCCATCCACACTCAGTACATGACGAAGGTGAGTTTCACAATAGCTGCCACTATCACAAATCAAGAGACAGAACACAACAGGCCTTCATCTATATGATCTCATCCATACGTAGGGATAGGTTCTGAAACCCGGTATTAAACGGGCCCTGGGGCCAAATTAAGGAAGACCGCAGTATTGATAATCTCAGATGTTATCGGTTCTGCTGACGGTACTGAAGACATTACACACACTATTTATTATAGACATTGTCTTGCTAATTCTGTGAGGATTAGGAGGGGTGTTTTAAACAATCTTCATACAACATGTGTTTTTCAGGCTGGTTGTTTATAATTTTGTAAGAGTTGGGAGAGGCTGTATTTGTAAGAGTTGGGAGAGGCTGTACTCAGTGAAGACTCATTTTACATTTGATAATTCAATTTCCGTACCTGATAAGTTAGATTTAACTAAAAAAACATCATGCACTGCTTATTTCAATTGTATTTTTCTTCTATTGAATTTATCCATGCTTGTAATTTGTTTATAATTTTCAATGCAGATTCACTCCTCTAAATAAATAATCTCTTGACATTTGTTTTTATATCGCAATATATATAGCAGCAGATAAACAAAATATTTGATTTAAGGTTTTCAATATTGTGCAGCCCTAATATTTAGCATTTAACCTAACCCTAATTTTAAATTGAACCTGGAATGATAATTTGTGATACCAGATGAGATGTATGTATGATAGATTTTGATCTGTACTATGTTTGTATTGCAGGTTTTCTGGGATCCACAGCGGAAGGCATCAAGTCGTGAGATGTTGGCCTGGACTGATGTACCTGTACACCACACAGACCTCTGCTTTTGCATGGATGGCTGATTACTACCATGTTCTGTATAGGTTTTATTATAGCAAAACTGAGCACCTGTGACAGTGGAATCTGTAGGTGTAAAGTAGTCAGACATCAGTACATTTAAAGTCACAGAGAGAAAGTTTTTGTTTTTATTTAGAAGTTTCAAACTTTTTTCTCTTTCACAAAAAAACACTGCAGTTACAGCTTTTCAAATTCTTCATTGGAGGTGCACAAATACTTTTCTTTTTTTTTCAAATCACAAAGTAAAAATGTATGCTGACGTTTAAGGCGCGGCCACACAGGGGGTTTGAGCATATGTGACTGAATAAAAAGTGAAGTGTGACCACATGAGAATAGCCAAACAGTATAGATGATTCACAAAATTATACACCAAGAAATGTCCATAATTGGCCAAAATGTTACTATTTATCAACAAAAATATGACCCTATGAGTTTGGTAATTTGTAGAATAGGATTTGTGCACCTGCAATGAAGAATTTAAAAAGGTGTAACTGATGTGTTGTGTTTGTGAAAGAGAAAGGAAAGAAAAAGAGGTTTGCAACTTTTCTCGAAGAGAAATTATCTTACTGTGTAAAATGTCATTAACTAACTGCTGATTATTAAATGATATAAATGTTTTCTAGTTGATTGATTCTTGAGGCACACGTGTGTGACACATTGATGCACACGGTGCATACACACAATAGTACAGGTAACACTGAATAAATGCTGATTAAATGTATGCAGTGTTTTTTGTTGTTGTTGTTGTTTTTACGTGGTATTTTGGTCTTTGTTACGACTAAAACGGTCCTTTGATGTTACGTCCTCACAACATACCAGTTAGGTCATTGAGACGTACTCATCACGTTCTTGCGACGTACCACAATAACGTCGCCACGACGAATACAGGAATCACAAAGTTACGTTGCTGGAACGTTATTTGGCACGTCACTACGACTACTATGGTCCTTTGATGTTACGTCCTCACAACATACCAGTTAGGTCATTGAGACGTACTCATCACGTTCTTGCGACGTACACTATAACGTCGCCACGACGATTATGGGAATCACAAAGTTACGTTGCTGGAACGTTATGAGGTACGTCGCTACGACGAATATGGGCCGGTCCTGTTACGTCTTCACAACGTAACTGTGTTAGCTGGGCTTACGCCAACGGTTTTTTCAAAACAATGACATTTTACCTCAGACATGTTTGCCTATGTGCGGTATTCGGACGGACACAAACATATCGTTCCCATAGAAGACATAAAAAAAATTGACCCTAAAAATTATAAACAGGATATTTTATATCTTGTTCGCTGGGAAAATACATTTTATCAAGCCCAGGTACTTCTCATAAAAGGTAAGGTTAACATTTAGATAAAGTAAATGTAGCTTAATTAACTGTTATGTCAATTGAAATCACGCTGACTAAGACAAAAATGTAAATTTTACTTACATTAATTGTGGTTCAATTAACCACCTCCAGAGACCCGTAAAGAGATGGAGGAGGAATTGGCCAAACCATCCAAACGGATCAGAACCGCAAAAATCCTGTTAAACCAGGATGACGAGGAGGACGAGACGGCAACTACAAAAGAAAAAGGAGAACTGAAGAAGAAAAACGTACTGTTTTAAAAGCTAACTTTGATTTCTAAACCTGAGAACATGACTTAGGCCTAACGTTACCTGATCGATGGACGAACTTTTCCTCCCGTTCATTGTTTAGGCTAGCCTTCCGGTTCGCAAAAAAAAAAAAAAAACATCTCTTTCAAATGATTGAACTCGAAATGATTCATGAAGAGTCATGTCGCAAATCGGTTCTTTCGAACTCTTCAATTAATCGGGATCATAGTACGCACATCAGTTTGTTTTTAATTAATATATATTTTAATGCTAATTGTATTTATAAATTATTTGTAATATTTTGAATAATTTTTAATACATTCATCATAATTTTTAATATTATAATTGTAAATACTCACTCATTCTAAATCTTACTTGTATTTGCTATTTAAAGTTATAAGTTATTAAAGTATTAACCCATTATCATCCAATATCTTCACCCAATTTGATGTCTTATGTTTTTAACCCTATAATGCTCTAGTAGTTACTATACCATGCATAGCATGGGGCATAACGCATTATGGTAAAAGTATTTAATGATTATATATAATCCACTGTGTATTATAAGACATTATAAATACCCTTCTAATTGATATTATCGTTTTTGAAGTTGAAAAAAAAAAGGTCTTAAAGGGATAGGCCTAGCTCAAATTTCTGTTATCATTTACTCACTCATTGTTCCAAACCCGTATAACTATTTCTTTTAGGCTCAGTTGCCATCTTTTTTAAATGAACTGAAAGCAAATGGTGGCCAAGTCCATCAGTCCGTTACATCCAAGTATTATATAGCAGTATTTTGGCTGAACCTTTACATATTTGACAGTGTAACCTTTTTCAGAAAGCTGGTGATTTATTACCAATTTTTACATTCAACATCGTTACATTTTTATTGATAATAATAATAATGATGATGCTTTACAGAAAACGCTAAAGACAGTTGAGGCTTCTGAAAAAAGAAAAAACCTTTTGAAAATTCTTGAAGAAAGAAAGGCAAAGAAGAGAGAGGCCCCACTTTTTGAGACAGACCCAAAGAAAAAGAGAGAGGAGAGTTCTGACAGTGAAGATGGAGGAGTTGTACCTCAAAAAATATATGAGGATTTGCAAAGAAGATACCACTACATAAAGAAACAAAAACATGGCTTGGAAGAAAATCTTGAAGAATGCAAACAAAAGTAAGCGTTTATGAACAATGTTTTATATTTATTTACAAACATAGCCTATAATAAGAGATTCTTTATAATGCAAGTTTAGTGATCAATTTCAGAATCTTATAATATGAGAATCTGATGAGAAAAACTTAAATTTCTTTTCTGTTTATTGTTCTAACATTAAAGATGTGCTGAATTAGGAAAGGAGAAGGATGATCTTGTTGCAGAGCTGGCTACATACAGAAGCCTCAACATTACACTGCAGCACAACATAAACCAAGTGCTACAAAGAGCCTTCTCGGAAACAAGTATTTTTCTAAATCATCTAAAGCACATTCAGAATATTTAACATGTATTCAGAGAATTCATTTGTTCACATTTTCTGTTGCAATTTATGCTAAAATGCTTTAAAATCATCTATCTATCTATCTATCTATCTATCTATCTATCTATCTATCTATCTATCTATGTAAAGTTACAAAAACTTCAAATAAATAAGATGATTTAACAAAAATAAGGTCATACCACTTACTCAATAGTACCTCATGTTGAAAACATGACTGCTGCCTCAATTTTTAGGTTGAAAGGATGAATTATTTTTTAAAGTGTATTATATTTATCTAGAATAGGACTTCACCTTTTATTTGAAGGCCTTAATACATTTGCCCCTATCATTGTTTGTTTGGTTGCAGGTCCATCTTTTCTTAATGGAACGTCCACACCTGTTGAGAGCACACCTGACAGAAGACCAGATGAGCTGCCAGAGTTCAGAGAGCAACAACCCACCTCTGAATCACCTCTGAGTCTTTATGAAATAAAGGATGGAAAGGTACATTAGTGTCAAGCCTTTTTACACAGCTTTGGTTTTCAATACATGCACACATCAAAAAGTTGAGTCGTGGGAGCAGAAAGAAAATTAAAGCAATTTCTAATCAGAGACACCTGCAACACACTATTGCACATTACAGTATGCTAAATCATTATTAGAATATCATAATAAAAAAAAGCTGGATGACTAAATGCTAAATAGTATGCAATTAAATTTAAAGCACATTTATGTGGTGGAAAAAAATGCTGTATTACTGTTACTACAAATAAAGCTTTTTCTGATTATGTGATGTTAGCTACTTGGTGTCAAAATAGTGTTGTCTCAGAGGCATGGTAAAAACATGATACTCGTAATTCAAGAAAACAAGAGTTTTTCAAACAATAGCCTAAGACTAATCATGATATGACGTCACTGACATGCGAGGAAAAAAGTCAACAAAATATATAGCAATCATTTGTTAAGACATGTATGCATTACTTCAATGAGCTCATTATTTTAGATTAAAATGATTACATTATTAGCTAACTGTGAATTGTACAAGTACATAACTTGGACACAGGTATGATAACAGATCACTCTAAATTGAAATGTGGACTCATGTATTTTCTGTAAAGCAGATTTGAAACTGTATTGTGAAAAGCGCTATACAAATAAATGTCAATTGAATTTAATTACACTGGTTTAGTGTTTTTTGGATATTTTAATGTAAAATCTTATTGTGCCTTTAATTTGAAATCAAAGCTACAGCTAACACTGTCTGTAAAAAACAGACTTACAATCTGTCAAATGTACTGTTATGTTGATGAAATATATATATTTTAAAAAATAGATTTAAGAATACATCGGTGGTGATGATGAAAAAAGATCCAGCACATTTAGATGGTACAATCTTTTGAACTATCCCACGTAGCCTCATTTTTGATTAACTTGCAATTAAATATGGCATCTATTCAAGACTAAGGTTGCTTTCAGATCCTACAGATGCTGAAAGGTTCCACACAACTTATGAAGATGACTAGAGATCTTTGTAGGAAAAAATTACAGCTTCTTATTTTTAATATTGAGATCTTTAAAAAAAAATGCAGCTCTTATGTGGTAGCCAAAGTACTTAAAGGAACGGCCCAACATTTATAGCTACCTACTGGAATATATTCTGTATAAGTTTTTTTCTTCTGTGGTATAGATGTAAGATATTTTAAAGAATGTTTGAGTTTTTTTTTCATACAATTCAAGTTCATTTATGTTTTGTCTTAAAGATCCACATAGGAAACCATGTTTGGATCAGAGAAGAGGTGTGGAAGAAGATACATTTATCAACAAAAGATTCTCTCTATGTCAAAGAGATGGCTGTGGCACTGTGGGAGACAAACACTTTAAAATGCAGAAGTGTGTCAGGAAAGGAGTGTCCCACTAATAAACACTCTGCAAAGCCTCCCCTGACACCCTCCAAGCTGCAAGTTTTGAGAGGTAATCTATTATTTCCATTCATGCATTCATTCATTGATTCATTCATGTACTTTATGTAACCATGGGCAATTTTGTTAAAATGGTTTTACATTAGTTGATATTTTTAATGTTTGTAAAACTGTCAATGTTCAGATATCCTTATTTATAGTCATCCATTTATACTCTCTTATTTGTCAATAAAATATCTAGAACATAATTAAACACCTTCAGATGTATATTTAATTTCATTGGTGTATAAATAATTGATTACTTTACATAAACTTTCTCTTTATATTAGCAATAAATACAAGGAACAACTATCAGATGCATGTTTTTATAGGCTACTTCTAAAAAAGGAGAAAACATTGTAACAAATATGTGACACTATAGTTTGCCTTTCTAAGTTTTACTAGTTGAAAAGTAACAAAATTAATAATCTAAATTATTTCTCTTTTAAGTCTGCTTCAGTGACTGGCTCAAACAAAAAGAACCTGAGAAAGGGGAGAGAGAGAAGCGGGAGAAGCAAGTGGGATATTACATATCCCCAAAAATTTAAGATATCATAAAAAAAGAAAGGAAAAATGAAAATGTGTAATATGTCTTATGTGTAATACAGTTACATCTGTATATAGTTTTTAGCAATTTAATCATTAATATTTTTTTATACATAACTGTTAGAATAGCAATAGGTTGTTTTAATAGGCTTGCAATATCAAATAAAATCAATTTGTTTGAATGGTTGCTTGTGTTCCTGAAGATTATTTAAAGTGTACTTGGAATTGTTTACATTATTTGTCACAAAACCCAGTGGCAGGAAAAAAAAATTGAGAAGACAGAGTCAGCCAGCACTGACCAGCTAAGACCAGCCCTGGCCAGCTAAGACCAGCCCTGGCCAGCTAAGACCAGCACTGACCAGCTAAGACCAGCACTGACCAGCTAAGACAGCTCTGACCAGCTAAGACCAGCACTGACCAGCTAAGACCAGCACTGACCAGCTAAGACCAGCACTGACCAGCACTGACCAGCTAAGACCAGCTAAGACCAGCACTGACCAGCACTGACCAGCTAAGACCAGCCTGGCCAGCTGCGACGAGCACTGACCAGCTAAGACCAGCGAAGACCAGCTAAGACCAGCTAATACCAGCCTGGCCAGCTACGACGAGCACTGACCAGCTAAGACCAGCCTGACCAACTAAGACCAGCTTAAACCAACTCTACTTTTTTATGTGCCCACATACAATCGAAATAAAATATTGTGCTTTTGTAAAATAAAGAATATAAACAGGGTGTGCGTTCTGCCTCTCAGTCACCGTGAACTTTTTTCCTGGAGCACGTCTCTAATCTTCAACAAAACTCAGCAAATACTATTCACCCAGACATGAGCAATATATCTTTTAAATCATTTGAGTTTGTACTTTTAAATGATCCGATTCAAAACTAAAATAAATATTCTCCGTTTATGTCATCTATATAAAAAGAGAGACGTGTCAGCCATTCTAATTATCTTTCTCTCAGCTCATTATCTCTGGTAATGTGACACGCCCACGGAGAGCACGCGCTATTCAAACGCAAATATGTGAAGCACCACATTGAGACGCGTTAATGCCCATAAACTCTGAAAACACACTATATTTTTTAGTCAGATTAATCTACTGTCATCTTGAGCGGCTATGAGGAATAATCCTGGGACATTTACCTACCTCAGAACAAGTGCTGGTTTATTTTCACCACGAGGAGGAGCAACAGATTCAGCTGAGAAGTGTGTAAGTGTTTTATGCTTGTGCTTTGTTCTAATCCAGGGTATCTGCACACTTTTTAAAGTCAAATTTAAGGCTTTTTAAGACCTTTTTAAGACCTGAAGAAATCAAAATTAATACCTTACATTAGGGGTGCGCAATATTGACAAAAATATGTCTCAATATTTTCAAAGTTTTGTTGATGATAATTAGATGATATTTTACTGATTGTGTTTGTGTACTGGTACCATGGCTGGTTTAGGCCTGTTGTTGACAGCTGACTCACGAAGATATTCATATTTTTCATATTCTATGCAGTGGTCAGTTCACAGCCGTAAAAGAAATTAACATTTTTTATTAAAGGGCAATATTTGCAACCTTAAATTGAGTTCCAGGGGCATTTTCACCCATATATGGACTTTTTTTTTTTTTTTTTACTTAGAGGTATGCATCACCTTTTATGTCAAATTCTAACATTCAAATTAAATTATATTAGAATAATAACACAATACCACTGTTACCAGTTAAATTAAATCATTAAATCAAAATCCATCTTTGCAGTGCAGAGGAGACACAGAAGCAGCATCAGAACTGGCATTAATATATTTATACTCCATTTACAATTGCATGAATAAAGCTATGATATATTAAATTCTTTCAATTCTTAATTCAATATTTAAATATGAACTGATTTCTAATTGTAACATTTTAATTACAGGGTTTAAATGTGAAACTAAAACTGCCAGTAGGTGGCGGCAAGTCACTGTCTCAGGGAGTCATTCATTCAACCGATTTGTTCAAACAGCTGATTCATTCAGGAACTGCAAGTGATTGTTCATTGAATCGCTAAAATGATTCGTTCAAAACGCGGATTTCAGTCAAGAAATCATCGCTGTCTTTTGCATTGAGACTCTGCTACGGTTTCATTTTGAAATTCTCGTCAGCGAAATAAAGGGAAAGCAAACAATATTGTTTATAAAATGTAACAATGTTAATTTAACTGTTATATAAAATAAATATCATATTTGCTATTGTGCACGGGAAAACAGCCCTCTTGCTGATGTAATATTGTATGATAACAACATATGATATATAAAATACAAAAACTTTATACGTCTATTAGTGAACATACCTATAACTGCACTGACACATCACGCAGTGAAAGCAAGCATGAGAGACAAATGCGATGTCAGCTCGCAGTGCGCCCTCGTAGCCTACATAGTTACCGTTAAAGTAAAACAATGATTACAATATCATAATAGACAATACACATCGCACACCACTACGCACATAAAGAATGAACTTACAATTGAACTGAAATTAACCAGCTTTCTTCTCCTCTCCTTCTGTTCCGCGTGCAGGAGACAGACGTATAATGCTGGCGCGAATGTGACGCGAAATGTCACGTGAAGGAGCAAATCCACAAAGAACGAATAATAAATAAAAAAGTACGCTAATTAGATAGTTTTTATTTGGAAAACATTTAGATATGTCTAACTCAAATTGCCATCGAAAATGTAAGACCTTGCATAAGTAAAAATAAGACTTTTTAAGGCCATAAATTTTCAAAATCTAATTTAAGACTTTTTAAGGACCCCGCGGACACCCTGTAATCGCGATATAGAATAACGTTCGTGTCTGTAAACGGAAAAATAGCATACTGTTTAAATGTGAATCATGTTTCTGTGTGTGTGTGTGTGTGTGTGTGTGTGTGTGTGTGTGTGTGTGTGTGTGTGTGTGTGTGTGTGTGTGTGTGTGTGTGTGTGTGTGTGCATACATGCAAACTAGTCGCTTTTCGGCGAAATTCGCCGTTTTGAATAAAATATGTCATTTATGGGAATCGTGTAGATCCGATGAGGTTTTTTTTCGGGTGGTGGGGGGGTTAAACTTCACAATAATAATTGAGAATGTGCTCATTAGACTGGAGTGAGAGCATAGACGTCGATCTTTCGAGCTGTTGTGATCTTTTTGGCGCTCTGATGATGCAGTCACTCAGATCGCTGTGAATCGATCCCCTGGTCCGCTTTACAGCAGGACAAAAATCATGAATGAACTCAGGGCTCGACATTAACGCTTGTCCGGGACAAGTGAACGATAATTTTACTTGCCCGACCGGACAAGTTAGCCTACTTAATTTTAGTGACAAAAAATAACCAGGGAAGCATCGAAACGCAAGAATGAATGTGATTTTATTACATTCAATGTAAACGGCGATTGAATGGGTTGTGTATTTCTGGTAACAACCCAGCTAACACAGTTACGTTGTGAAGACGTAACAGGACCGGCCCATATTCGTCGTAGCGACGTACCACATAACGTTCCAGCAACGTAACTTTGTGATTCCCATAATCGTCGTGGCGACGTTATAGTGTACGTCGCAAGAACGTGATGAGTACGTCTCAATGACCTAACTGGTATGTTGTGAGGACGTAACATCAAAGGACCATAGTAGTCGTAGTGACGTGCCAAATAACGTTCCAGCAACGTAACTTTGTGATTCCTGTATTCGTCGTGGCGACGTTATAGTGTACGTCGCAAGAACGTGATGAGTACGTCTCAATGACCTAACTGGTATGTTGTGAGGACGTAACATCAAAGGACCATAGTAGTCGTAGTGACGTGCCAAATAACGTTCCAGCAACGTAACTTTGTGATTCCTGTATTCCTGTACGTCGCAAGAACGTGATGAGTACGTCTCAATGACCTAACTGGTATGTTGTGAGGACGTAACATCAAAGGACCGTTTTAGTCGTAACAACGACCAAAATACCACGTAAAAACAACAACAACAACAAAAAACACTGCATACATTTAATCAGCATTTATTCAGTGTTACCTGTACTATTGTGTGTATGCACCGTGTGCATCAATGTGTCACACACGTGTGCCTCAAGAATCAATCAACTAGAAAACATTTATATCATTTAATAATCAGCAGTTAGTTAATGACATTTTCCACAGTAAGATAATTTCTCTTCGAGAAAAGTTGCAAACCTCTTTTTCTTTCCTTTCTCTTTCACAAACACAACACATCAGTTACACCTTTCATTGCAGGTGCACAAATCCTATTCTACAAATTACCAAACTCATAGGGTCATATTTTTGTAGATAAATAGTAACATTTTGGCCAATTATGCACATTTCTTGGTGTATAATTTTGTGAATCATCTATACTGTTTGGCTATTCTCATGTGGTCACACTTCACTTTTTATTCAGTCACATATGCTCAAACCCCCTGTGTGGCCGCGCCTTAAACGTCAGCATACATTTTTACTTTGTGATTTGAAAAAAAAAGAAAAGTATTTGTGCACCTCCAATGAAGAATTTGAAAAGCTGTAACTGCAGTGTTTTTTTGTGAAAGAGAAAAAAGTTTGAAACTTCTAAATAAAAACAAAAACTTTCTCTCTGTGACTTTAAATGTACTGATGTCTGACTACTTTACACCTACAGATTCCACTGTCACAGGTGCTCAGTTTTGCTATAATAAAACCTATACAGAACATGGTAGTAATCAGCCATCCATGGAAAAGCAGAGGTCTGTGTGGTGTACAGGTACATCAGTCCAGGCCAACATCTCACGACTTGATGCCTTCCGCTGTGGATCCCAGAAAACCTGCAATACAAACATAGTACAGATCAAAATCTATCATACATACATCTCATCTGGTATCACAAATTATCATTCCAGGTTCAATTTAAAATTAGGGTTAGGTTAAATGCTAAATATTAGGGCTGCACAATATTGAAAACCTTAAATCAAATATTTTGTTTATCTGCTGCTATATATATTGCGATATAAAAACAAATGTCAAGAGATTATTTATTTAGAGGAGTGAATCTGCATTGAAAATTATAAACAAATTACAAGCATGGATAAATTCAATAGAAGAAAAATACAATTGAAATAAGCAGTGCATGATGTTTTTTTAGTTAAATCTAACTTATCAGGTACGGAAATTGAATTATCAAATGTAAAATGAGTCTTCACTGAGTACAGCCTCTCCCAACTCTTACAAATACAGCCTCTCCCAACTCTTACAAAATTATAAACAACCAGCCTGAAAAACACATGTTGTATGAAGATTGTTTAAAACACCCCTCCTAATCCTCACAGAATTAGCAAGACAATGTCTATAATAAATAGTGTGTGTAATGTCTTCAGTACCGTCAGCAGAACCGATAACATCTGAGATTATCAATACTGCGGTCTTCCTTAATTTGGCCCCAGGGCCCGTTTAATACCGGGTTTCAGAACCTATCCCTACGTATGGATGAGATCATATAGATGAAGGCCTGTTGTGTTCTGTCTCTTGATTTGTGATAGTGGCAGCTATTGTGAAACTCACCTTCGTCATGTACTGAGTGTGGATGGCATCAAGATCTTGTCCTGAAGAATCACAGGGTCAAATGATATCTCATCTGGTAACAAGAGCATAGCCATAACTTTAAAAACTCTAATGATATCTTTACCCCCTGATATTGTATTGCAGATATACATTCAAACATTTTAAAGGCTAAGAGTATGAGCCATGAGTAAACTGGACATATCTGTGAAAAATAACTTGCGTGCCTAAAGTTGTCGACCCCCTGAATTCAGCATTTGAAAGTAAAAAGAATTTCAGTATTTATCAGTAAAAAATACATAAAAAATACCTTGAGTTGGACAGTATGGTGTCTGTCTAATTGGCCAACATAATTAAAAACACACCTAGAGAAAAAAAAAAAAAAAAAATATATATACCAATGACCATGATATCCTGTTATCATAATAGTTAAATTAATTATTATAACTATGACCATTATAACATTATATTTGCCGCCTATTATTTAGCTGATTATTTAGCCTACAGACTTCTCAAGGACAATGTCACTGAAAAAAACTGGGGTTAATGAATTTAAAGTGAGACTTCATTCAAAAGCATAAATCCTACAGACCCACGACTATTGAACAGTATGTTTGAGGTTTTGCTTACTAGTCGAGTTCATAGCTGTGGAGATTGTCTTGGACAGGGGGTGCAGCAGGCCATCAGCATGATGATCTTCTAGAAAATAACATGCAATGTTTCACAGAGCCAACAATGTTACATAGAATTTACAATAGAACAAAGGGTTTATTACAAGGAAGCAAGCTAGAGCAGAGATGAAATGCAGAAAAGATCATATAATATATAAAAATCTTAAAGTTCACCCAAAAATGAAAATTAAGTCATTAATTACTCACCCCCATGCTGTACCAACCCCGTAAGACCTTCGTTCGTCTTCGGAACACAAATGAAGATATTTTTGATTAAATCTGAGAGCTGGATCACTGCTACATAGGCTGCCTAAGGGACCGACACTTGACGGTCCAGAAAGTCATTAAAGAAAATGTTTAAATATTCCATGTGCCTACAGTGGCTCAATTATAAGTTTATCAAGCGACGAGACTACTTTTTGTGCGGAAAAACAAACAAAAATAACGACTTTATTCGACTATTCCTTTTCTTCCTTGTAGGCCTGAAACGAGACTTCAAGAGATTTCCACGACGCATGCGCGAGAACTGAGATGAGGACGTTCTTCTTCGACTCCTTCTTGTTACCGGCTGCTCACCGCTTAGAAGTATTACCGCCACCTACCGTATAAGATGACGTGTTGGAAGCGCAAAACTTTCTGTTTACAAGCAGAGGAAGACGCGCGCTGTACATACGCTTTTCAATAAAAAATACATAAAAAATACCTTGAGTTGGACAGTATGGTGTCTGTCTAATTGGCCAACATAATTAAAAACACACCTAGAGAAAAAAAAAATATATATATACCAATGACCATGATATCCTGTTATCATAATAGTTAAATTAATTATTATAACTATGACCATTATAACATTATATTTGCCGCCTATTATTTAGCTGATTATTTAGCCTACAGACTTCTCAAGGACAATGTCACTGAAAAAAACTGGGGTTAATGAATTTAAAGTGTGAGACTTCATTCAAAAGTATAAATCCTACAGACCCACGACTATTGAACAGTATGTTTGAGGTTTTGCTTACTAGTCGAGTTCATAGCTGTGGAGATTGTCTTGGACAGGGGGTGCAGCAGGCCATCAGCATGATGATCTTCTAGAAAATAATATGCAATGTTTCACAGAGCCAACAATGTTACATAGAATTTACAATAGAACAAAGGGTTTATTACAAGGAAGCAAGCTAGAGCAGAGATGAAATGCAGAAAAGATAATATATATAAAAAATCTTAAGGTAATATATTGTGCAATAAATGCATATGAAATTATTATCATGATTAAACAATAATTCCTCCTTTGTTGTGGAGGGTTTTTTCTGTCTCTCCTGAAATAACTTATTATCAATCTTTGTAAGTGACGTCATTAACAGTACGTTACAGTGAATTCTTTCAGGTTAAATAAATTAGCTTACTTCCAATCACCCATTGACAAATTACCAGCAAAACAAAACTATCAAAAACTGTTATCAACACAAAAATGTGGTTAAAACCCAAACTTATGTAAAACAAGAGCTCAATTGTAACGTAAACTTAACTTAGCTCTTCTGAAAACGGTTGAGATGCTAACGGACTTTTTCGAAGACACAAAACCATTTCTATAAAGTAAATATTAAACAGTGTATCAATTACACGTAAGAAAGATGTCAGGAACGTATTATTTGTGTGATTTTGGTAACTAAACTAACCTGAAAGCAGTGAAAACAACAGTGAGAGACGCTAGTTTTGCTGTTTGTCAGTTGATGAGGTTTCCTCGTTTCCATGGTTTCCATCTGCTCGCACGCGCTCCTGTCTTTGAATCAGATAGCTTTGAATGCGACTCAATGTTTACGCGCACGTACGCCCATTGAAACCATAGAACACGTCAAAAGGCACGCAGCATTTAAATAAACATCTAGAATTATAACATTTAACAATTTAAAATATCATTAATTTTAAATAATGAATTTAAAACTCATTGTGTAGTTCTATGAACCATTCACTTGACAATTATGCTTTATTTTTTTATACCATTTTGCTTTTATTTTTATTTTAAAGCAATTTCAAGACATCTGTATTATATATATATATATATATATATATATATATATATATATATATATATATATATATATATATATATAATACAGCTGTCTTGAAATTGCTTTAAAATAAAAATAAAAGCAAAATGGTATAAAAACACAGAGATAAAAAAACAGACATATATATAAATATTACATTAAAAGAGAACCCTACTTAATTCATCAAAGATTTTAAGTTATCTGGTGACCAGTTGACCACGTCTTTACAACGTTTTCCATGGGATGAACTAGCGACGTCTTTTGAGGACGTGCCCACAACGTTTCTGGAACGTTAGCCAAGATTATAAAAAATGGAACTTTACCACGACGTCCTCACAACGTTGTCATAAAGTAATGTCGCGCTGACCAAATGACGACTAACTGACGACGTCGTCACAACGTACTGTGTTAGCTGGGCTGCTGCGTGACTGGAGTTAATAGGGGAAACTGCGAAAACGCGAGTAAAACAAACTATTAACAGTGTAAACTAAAAGTTGGACTCGATATAGTGTTCCTTACAACTTATCAAAGATCCAGTCAGTGATCTATGGATATTGACATGCAGCCAGGAATCGTGTTTCCTGACATTTATATGTGCCTGATTTCGACGCCGGGGAAATAAATTAAGAAAATTTGCCTGTAAACGTTTTATATAAATACAATATAGATAGGTCTAAATCCGAGTGATCACTTACATTAATGTTATACTGTATATCATCATATCGTCCAGCCCTAAAACTTGTATAGTTTTTTGTCAGTGTTTATTTAAAAACATCCAATTATGCAGAATATAGTCTGTTCTGTAGCTTTTTGCAGTCTGTAAAAATATACAGTAACTCAGATTTCTTGTCAAATCTAGTTGTACAGTCAATCGCAAAGCTCTTTCCCGTTTTAGATGTGTTTTGTGTGTTTTTCACGGCATTCACGCTGAAAACAAATGCTGCCGCTCAGTCTTTTTGCCACTTGTGGGCGTGACCGCATTCACTCCGGCCGACGGTGACGTCATGCGCATACCCTCTATTGGCGGTTTCGTTTCATGTTTAAGTATTGCATTTTTTTTTATTTGTATATTCAAACATTTATTTAAAACATCAATCTAATAATATTATTTATTGCAGTTGTAATTTTGCGAATTATTTAATTTGATGGGTAACAAAATTACCCATCCCCACATGTCACCTTTTTCGGCACTGTTGAGTTTGCAGGTATGGTGTGTGTGTGTGTGTGTGTGTGTGAATGAATGAATGAATGAATGAATGAATGAATGAATGAATGAATGAATGAATGAATGAATGAACTCACAGATACGCACTGTTATAGACGAAATAAAAGACATTTTGTTGACTAGTTTTGGATAGAGTATAAAGTTTTTACTCTAAAATAGACATCAAATAAGCTTTTGTTAGGAGTTTCTGCTCATATGTTAAATATATAGTATGTTTTGTCAATAAACTAATCAACTAAGATGTTATAGTTTTTGTTCCAATGCAAGCTATATCAAAATAATGAATCCTCAACTTTGAAATATGTATGATCAAACTAAGACATTTATGGAAAAAGACAATTTTCTTTTCAAGATGTTTCCAACTCTAACTTTGAACTGAAATAAAACCATGTCTATATGGTGAAGGGTGTGTGATAGAAGTGTCCAGACGTATGCACCCTGTATTTTAAAGAAGAACATTTAATTATTTGGGATACATTATTCATTCACAAATAATTCAAGGACATTATTCATGTCCCTAAAGGTTGGAGTTTTCCTCTTTTTTTTTTTAAGGCATTACGATTTTTTATTCCTCTTTTTAGTCAACTTTAGCATGGGTGTGTTCACTTATTCTAAGCAGTGTGTGTGTGTGTGTGTTGTAAATAAATCCAAACAATCTAAAAGCCATTCTTTTTTAAATCTCCTCATTCTTTCTGCAAGGCTCTTCATAATGATATGGCCTGATAGCACCTAATAGGGCCATTATGGGAGGGTCTTTGTCTTTCTCAGGTGTGAAATGGATACATACTAATGAGAGATCAAGCCTCCTCGCATAAAGCTTTCTCAAACAAAACACGTCATACACATTCTAAAACACTTTATTGACTTATCTGAATGAGTAGTCAGGATGTTTCTCACATAGTTTTGGAGCAAATATTCTAGACTATGTGATACAATTTTCAAAAGTCTTGTGAAGAAATAATCAATATGTGTTTTGTGGCCTTATTTCAGAAACTTTTATTTTTAGTTTTTTCAATAACCACGCATAAATAATATTCTCTCGAAAATACAAACATGTACATGCATGTTGCTAACATATTATGGTAGCCCCGTGTGTGCTATATAGAGTGAATTTACACCTTTGCCATTAACATGTTTATAAATAACTGAAAAAAGCACAAATGTCAGTGCATGTCAAAACATCCCAAGGGCCCCAAAAAACCTTTGGATAAATATCTTTTTGCTTTTAAACTGTGTCTGTGTGTGTGTGTGTGTGTGTGTGTGTGTGTGTGTGTGTGTGTGATTGTGCCTTGGTGTCTGTTAGTGACAAGAGTTCAAGCTTAAGTTTAAGGCCTTGTCTTTTTGGATATATGTATATATATATATATATATATTATATTATTATTTTTTCTCCAAAATATATATATAACCCATATATAACCCATATATGTATTTAAATTTATTTACATGTATTGTTTGCTTTAAATTAAATTAAGATTGTATATTTGGTAATTGAACCTAAATGAATTTAAAATTTATGTGCTATATTTCAGATCAATACAATCAATGTTTTCCTTCATTTTAATCAACACTAACTTTATTCTCATCAGAGTTATACTACCATTAAAAAAACACATTTGATTTTCTATTTTAATCAATGTAGAATGTGTAACTTAAAAATAAACAAATCAGTGCTCTGTTTGAGGACAAGAAATGAAAACCTATGCAATATGATGAATGTCCAAAAGATCGCACTCAGACTGTTTTTAAATGGGATTGGATAAATATTGTTTTGCTTTTAAACTGTGTGTGTGTGTGTGTGTGTGTGTGTCTGTGTCTGTGTGTGCGTGTGTGTGATTGTGCCTTGGTGTCTGTTCGTGACAAGAGTTTAACCCTTGTTCAATTTAAGTTTAAGGCCTTGTATTTTTGGATATATATATATATATATATATATATATATATATATATATATATATATATATATATATATATATATATATATATATATTATTTAATTTTTTTCTACAAAATATTCATATAACCCATACATTTTAAGTGTATTGTTTGCTTTAAATTAAATTAAGATTGTATGTTTGGTAATTGAACCTAAATGAATTTAAAATTAATGTGCTATATTTCAGATCAATAAAATCAATGTTTTCCTTAATTTTAATCAACACTAACTTTATTCTCATCTGAATTATAAATAACTTATTTCTGTATAAAATAAAAAATCCCGAATAATCCAGACCAACCAGAGTGCACTATTCCTACAACATCATCAGTGCTGAAGCGGAACTACCAGAGCCGTTCGGCAGATTTTCAGTCTTGTGTGCTTATTTCATGTGTCCGTTAAATCCATGAGACCGTCTGTAGGGTGTCTCATTTTTCATTTTAGGTTTCAGAAGGTAGCTCATGCATACTTTGTGGTTGATATGTGCCCTCGATGTGCACTTTTGCAGAGCCCACACTGATGCAAGCTCTACAGCGCACTTCTTTTCGACAGTCAAAGCAGGGTTACGTTTTTGCACGACAATAAGTTTGTGCACAATAACCCTAAAGGCACCGGGGTGACGGTGCCACCGGCTTCTTTTATATATATATATATATATATATATATATATATATATATATATATATATATATATATATATATATATATATATATATATATAAATATAGCTGCGAGCAGCGATGAAGGGCCAAAGCCGGCGGCACCGCCACCCCGGTGCCTTTAGGTAACTAAAGGCACCGGGGTTGCGGTGCCACCGGCTTGGGCCCGTAATCGCTGCTAGCAGCTATATTTAGGGCCCAAGCCTTGAAAAGGCGAAGGCCCTATTGTTTTCCTAAGGATTATTATTATTATTCCGCACTATTATTAGGGCCGAAGCCTTGAAAAGGCGAAGGCCCTATTGTTTTCCTTAGGATTATTATTAGGGCCCAAGCCTTGAAAAGGCGAAGGCCCTATTGTTTTCCTTAGGATTATTATTAGGGCCCAAGCCTTGAAAAGGCGAAGGCCCTATTGTTTTCCTAAGGATTATTATTCTTCCGAATTATTATTATTAGGGCCCAAGCCTTGAAAAGGCGAAGGCCCTATTGTTTTCCTTAGGATTATTATTATTATTATTAGGGCCCAAGCCTTGAAAAGGCGAAGGCCCTATTGTTTTCCTTAGGATTATTAGGGCCCAAGCCTTGAAAAGGCGAAGGCCCTATTGTTTTCCTAAGGATTATTATTATTCTTCCGACTTATTATTATTATTATTATTATTAGGGCCCAAGCCTTGAAAAGGCGAAGGCCCTATTGTTTTCCTTAGGATTATTATTAGGGGCCAAGCCTTGAAAAGGCGAAGGCCCTATTGTTTTCCTAAGGATTATTATTAGGGCCCAAGCCTTGAAAAGGCGAAGGCCCTATTGTTTTCCTAAGGATTATTATTATTATTATTAGGGCCCAAGCCTTGAAAAGGCGAAGGCCCTATTGTTTTCCTTAGGATTATTAGGGCCCAAGCCTTGAAAAGGCGAAGGCCCTATTGTTTTCCTAAGGATTATTATTATTCTTCCGACTTATTATTAGGGCCCAAGCCTTGAAAAGGCGAAGGCCCTATTGTTTTCCTAAGGATTATTATTATTCTTCCGACTTATTAGGGCCCAAGCCCTGAAAGGGCGAAGGCCCTATTGTTTTCCTTAGGATTATTTTTAGGGCCCAAGCCCTGAAAGGGCGAAGGCCCTATTGTTTTCCTTAGGATTATTTTTTTTTTTTTTCTCTTTTATTTTTCTTACGACTATTCGGGCACTTTTGGGGCTCTTAACGTGCACGAAAACTCTTGAAACTTTGCACACGGGTCAGAACCCGCGGCCATCAGGGCCGGGCTGAAGATGGTACCCGGGCGTGGCAGGGGGGCTCGACAGCGCCCCCTGGAACGGGGTCCGAAAACTTGGTCCATAAATCAAACACGCTTGCATGTAAGAATATGAAACTCAGTACACATATAGATCTCATCGGTTCATATATACTTCATGCTCTTACTTTTTACCCCAGCCCAACAGGAAGTCGGCTATTTAGGGTTGTTTGTAAAACGCATGCAATGGAATTTAAAGTACTTCTCCTAGAGAATTCAAAGAAATGCCACGAAACTCGGTCAGCATGAAGTCAAGACATTGAGGATGAAAAATTGCCAGGGGATTTTTGATATCTCGAACGGTTTGGCCGTGGCGAGGAAACGAATTTATGGCGAGAAACGTGAAACAGGAAGTGTGTTATAACTTCAGCATACATTAGCTGATCTTAACGAAACTTCACCAGTGTGTTCGCTTTAAGAGGCCGATCACATGGATGTGACTATTGTGAGTCAAAGTTATAGCGCCACCAACTGGCAGCAGGAAGTGTGTCACTTTCAAAATGCTTTGAAATCACCCTCTTATTTTAACCCGATTTGCTTCAAACTTCATCTGTATAATGTAAATACACGGCAGATGTAGACCTGTGAAAGGATTATTGATATATTAGATACTGTTGCCGTGGCAACGCATCAAACTTTAATATTCTTTGTTGATGCTTTTGAGACTCTTAACATACTTGAAATAACATGAAACTCGACAGACACATCACATTTATTAGCCAGTAGACATGTGCAAAGTTTCAGAAACGGGCGTGGTGCAGGGGCTCAGTAGCGCCACCTTTTGACAAAAGTGGGGGTGTTAGTTCTATAGTTTTACCTACAATCATAAAACTCGGTACGCATATTGTTCAGATCAAGCCGGACAACTTTCTAATTTACTGTCATTAGCTCAGACCAAGAGGGAGTCAGATATTTTAGTTTGAATGTGGATGTTTCTGAGAATTTTCTCTCCCTCTCTTTCCGTCTCTGTGTGTGAGGGATTTGTCTATTGATTTTAATGCATTTCAAGGTTTCAGGGGATTTTGGGACTCTTAACGTGCTCAAAAACTTTTGAAATTTTGCACACAGGTCAGAACCCACGGCCATCAGGGCCGGGCTGAAGCTGGTACCCGGGCGTGGCAGGGGGGCTCAACAGCGCCCCCTTGAACGGGGTCCGACAATTTGGTCCATATATTCAACACGCTTGCATGAATTAATATGAAACTCAGTACACATATAGATCTCATCGGGCCAAACATTTTACCCCTGGTCAAGTTTTACGCCAGCCCAACAGGAAGTCGGCTATTATGGGTTGTTTGGAAAACGCTTGCTGTGGAATTTGAAGTACTACTCCTAGGCAATTCATTCAATCATCGCCAAACTAGGCGTGCATGAAGTCAAGACATTGAGGATGCTAAATTGCTGACGGATTTTTGATATCTCGAACGGTTTGGCCGTGGCGAGGAAATGAATTTTCATGACTAAAAAAGGACATATAAAGTGTGTTATAACTTAGTTAGATTTACCTACAGTTACAAAACTCAGCTTGTATATTCTTCTCCTCAAGCCAAACAACTTTCTAATTTACAGTCAATAGCTCCAACCCTCAGAAAGTCAGATATTGTGGTTTGAATGTGGATTTCATGAAATGGTATCTCTCTCTGTCACTCTTTGACAGAGAGAGGGCCCCCTCCCATTCTATGTGTGTGTGTGTGTGTGGCTGTCTGTGTGGGGAGGGAGGGGGAGGGAGGGCTGGTGTCTGTGTTTATATGTGTGTGTGTGGCTGGCTGGCTGTTACAGTGACATGATATTAAGCCTTTCATTGCTGTGTGATTTTTCCTGCATTAAAGGATAAAGAAATCTCTAAGGCCTTGTCTTTTTGCATAACAATTTTGTATTTTTTTTAAATTACAAAATATGCACAGAACCAAGATCTTTTAAATGTATAGTTTGCTTTAAATAAAATTAAGATTGTATTGGTAATTGAAGCTGAATGAATTTAAAATGAATGTGCTATATTTCAGAACAATATATTTGTTTTCCTTTAAATTGTAAAACACTAACTTTATTCTCATCTGAATTATAAATAATTTATTCCTGTATAAAATAAAAACACATTTGAATTTTTCTTTTTTAATCAATGTAGAATGTGTAATTGAAAAATAAACAGATTAGGGCTCTGAGGACAATAAATGAAAATCAATGCGATGTGGTGAATGTCCAAAAGATGGCACCCACAGACTGTTTTAAATGGGGTTGGATAAATATTTTTTGCTTTTAGACAGTGTGTGCGTGTGATTTTAGTTTGGTGACAGTTGTAGGTTACAGTTTGACAAGAGTTTATAGTTTGAAAAAAGCACTTTGTTGTGTTTTATTGGACGGAGTATGTTTTTATGTGTAACAGTTCAATCGCACCCGCACCTCACACACACACACACACACACACACACACACACACATATTGAAACCTGAGTGAAGTACAAAGCCCATAATAAAGAATAGTTTAGCATCCAAATACATCGCAAATGTTGAAACAGTTTGATTCTAATGAGAGAGTTACGTGGCCAAACACCACTTACTTTCACTTTTGCTTTCAATTATTTCGGTTAATTCTTAATTATAGTTTTTTTGAATTCTTGTTCTGTTCTGAATATCATTAAATTTAAAGAATTGCTTGTGTAATATTTTGAGTGTATCATCAAAACAGAATAATTCTCTCGGTTTAGTGATTCCCTAGTTTTTTTTATTGTTTTCATTGTTCTCAGGTAAGGCAAGTGAGATATATATATATATATATATATATATATATATATATATATATATATATATATATATATATATGTATATAAAAATATATATATATATATATATATATTTGTATTTTTTATATATATATATATAATTAATATATATATATATATATATATATATATATATATATATATATATATATATAAATATAGCTGCGAGCAGCGATGAAGGGCCAAAGCCGGCGGCACCGCCACCCCGGTGCCTTTAGGTAACTAAAGGAACCAGGGTTGCGGTGCCACCGGCTTGGGCCCGTAATCGCTGCTCGCAGCTATATTTTTTTTTTTTCTCTTTTATTTTTCTTACGACTATTCGGGCACTTTTGGGGCTCTTAACGTGCACGAAAACTCTTGAAACTTTGCACACGGGTCAGAACCCGCGGCCATCAGGGCCGGGCTGAAGATGGTACCCGGGCGTGGCAGGGGGGCTCGACAGCGCCCCCTGGAACGGGGTCCGAAAACTTGGTCCATAAATCAAACACGCTTGCATGTAAGAATATGAAACTCAGTACACATATAGATCTCATCGGTTCATATATACTTCATGCTCTTACTTTTTACCCCAGCCCAACAGGAAGTCGGCTATTTAGGGTTGTTTGTAAAACGCATGCAATGGAATTTAAAGTACTTCTCCTAGAGAATTCAAAGAAATGCCACGAAACTCGGTCAGCATGAAGTCAAGACATTGAGGATGAAAAATTGCCAGGGGATTTTTGATATCTCGAACGGTTTGGCCGTGGCGAGGAAACGAATTTATGGCGAGAAACGTGAAACAGGAAGTGTGTTATAACTTCAGCATACATTAACTGATCTTAATGAAACTTCAGCAGTGTGTTCGTTGTAAGAGGACGATCACATGGATGTGACTATTGTGAGTCAAAGTTATAGCGCCACCAACTGGCAGCAGGAAGTGTGTCACTTTCAAAATGCTTTGAAATCACCCTCTTATTTTAACCCGATTTGCTTCAAACTTCATCTGTATAATGTAAATACACGGCAGATGTAGACCTGTGAAAGGATTATTGATATATTAGATACTGTTGCCGTGGCAACGCATCAAACTTTAATATTCTTTGTTGATGCTTTTGAGACTCTTAACATACTTGAAATAACATGAAACTCGACAGACACATCACATTTATTAGCCAGTAGACATGTGCAAAGTTTCAGAAACGGGCGTGGTGCAGGGGCTCAGTAGCGCCACCTTTTGACAAAAGTGGGGGTGTTAGTTCTATAGTTTTACCTACAATCATAAAACTCGGTACGCATATTGTTCAGACCAAGCCGGACAACTTTCTAATTTACTGTCATTAGCTCAGACCAAGAGGGAGTCAGATATTTTAGTTTGAATGTGGATGTTTCTGAGAATTTTCTCTCCCTCTCTTTCCGTCTCTGTGTGTGAGGGATTTGTCTATTGATTTTAATGCATTTCAAGGTTTCAGGGGATTTTGGGACTCTTAACGTGCTCAAAAACTTTTGAAATTTTGCACACAGGTCAGAACCCACGGCCATCAGGGCCGGGCTGAAGCTGGTACCCGGGCGTGGCAGGGGGGCTCAACAGCGCCCCCTTGAACGGGGTCCGACAATTTGGTCCATATATTCAACACGCTTGCATGAATTAATATGAAACTCAGTACACATATAGATCTCATCGGGCCAAACATTTTACCCCTGGTCAAGTTTTACGCCAGCCCAACAGGAAGTCGGCTATTATGGGTTGTTTGGAAAACGCTTGCTGTGGAATTTGAAGTACTACTCCTAGGCAATTCATTCAATCATCGCCAAACTAGGCGTGCATGAAGTCAAGACATTGAGGATGCTAAATTGCTGACGGATTTTTGATATCTCGAACGGTTTGGCCGTGGCGAGGAAATGAATTTTCATGACTAAAAAAGGACATATAAAGTGTGTTATAACTTAGTTAGATTTACCTACAGTTACAAAACTCAGCTTGTATATTCTTCTCCTCAAGCCAAACAACTTTCTAATTTACAGTCAATAGCTCCAACCCTCAGAAAGTCAGATATTGTGGTTTGAATGTGGATTTCATGAAATGGTATCTCTCTCTGTCACTCTTTGACAGAGAGAGGGCCCCCTCCCATTCTATGTGTGTGTGTGTGTGTGTGGCTGTCTGTGTGGGGAGGGAGGGGGAGGGAGGGCTGGTGTCTGTGTTTATATGTGTGTGTGTGGCTGGCTGGCTGTTACAGTGACATGATATTAAGCCTTTCATTGCTGTGTGATTTTTCCTGCATTAAAGGATAAAGAAATCTCTAAGGCCTTGTCTTTTTGCATAACAATTTTGTATTTTTTTTAAATTACAAAATATGCACAGAACCAAGATCTTTTAAATGTATAGTTTGCTTTAAATAAAATTAAGATTGTATTGGTAATTGAAGCTGAATGAATTTAAAATGAATGTGCTATATTTCAGAACAATATATTTGTTTTCCTTTAAATTGTAAAACACTAACTTTATTCTCATCTGAATTATAAATAATTTATTCCTGTATAAAATAAAAACACATTTGAATTTTTCTTTTTTAATCAATGTAGAATGTGTAATTGAAAAATAAACAGATTAGGGCTCTGAGGACAATAAATGAAAATCAATGCGATGTGGTGAATGTCCAAAAGATGGCACCCACAGACTGTTTTAAATGGGGTTGGATAAATATTTTTTGCTTTTAGACAGTGTGTGCGTGTGATTTTAGTTTGGTGACAGTTGTAGGTTACAGTTTGACAAGAGTTTATAGTTTGAAAAAAGCACTTTGTTGTGTTTTATTGGACGGAGTATGTTTTTATGTGTAACAGTTCAATCGCACCCGCACCTCACACACACACACACACACACACACACACACACACACACACATATTGAAACCTGAGTGAAGTACAAAGCCCATAATAAAGAATAGTTTAGCATCCAAATACATCGCAAATGTTGAAACAGTTTGATTCTAATGAGAGAGTTACGTGAGCCAAACACCACTTACTTTCACTTTCGCTTTCAATTATTTCGGTTAATTCTTAATTATAGTTTTTTTGAATTCTTGTTCTGTTCTGAATATCATTAAATTTAAAGAATTGCTTGTGTAATATTTTGAGTGTATCATCAAAACAGAATAATTCTCTCGGTTTAGTGATTCCCTAGTTTTTTTTATTGTTTTCATTGTTCTCAGGTAAGGCAAGTGAGATATATATATATATATATATATATATATATATATATATATATATATGTGTATATAAAAATATATATATATATATATATATATATATATGTATTTTTTATATATATATATATAATTTATATATATATATATATATATAAATATAGCTGCGAGCAGCGATGAAGGGCCAAAGCCGGCGGCACCGCCACCCCGGTGCCTTTAGGTAACTAAAGGAACCAGGGTTGCGGTGCCACCGGCTTGGGCCCGTAATCGCTGCTCGCAGCTATATTTATTATTATTATTATTATTTTACTACCTTTTGGGCACTTTTGGGGCCCTTAACATGCTCGAAAACTCTTGAAACTTTGCACACGGGTCAGAACCCGCGGCCATCAGGGCCGGGCTGAAGCTGGTACCCGGGCGTGGCAGGGGGGCTCGACAGCGCCCCCTGGAACGAGATTCGAAAACATGTCCATATATCAAACACGCTTGCATGTAATAATCTGAAACTCGCTACACCTATAGACATCATCGGGCCGAACAACTTTCGTGCTCTAAGTTTTACGGCAGCCCAACAGGAAGTCAGTTATTATGGGTTGTTTGGAAACACATGCTCAGGAATTTGAAACACTTCTCCTAGGGGATTTATCCGTTCGTCAGCAAACTCGGTGTGCATGAAGTCAAGACATTGAGGATGAAAAATTGCCAGGGGATTTTTGATATCTCGAACGGTTTGGCCGTGGCGAGGAAACGAATTTATGGCGAATAATGGAAACAGGAAGTGTGTTATAACTTCTACATACATTAACTGATCTTGATGAAACTTCAACAGTGTGTTCGCTGTAAGAGGCCGATCACATGGATGTAACTATTGTGAGTCAAAGTTATAGCGCCACCAACTGGCAGCAGGAAGTGTGTCACTTTCAAAATGCTTTGAAATCACCCTCTTATTTTTACCCGATTTGCTTCAAACTTCATCTGTATAATGTAAATACACGCCAGATGTAGACCTGTGAAAGGATTATTGATATCTTAAATACTGTTGCCATGGCAACGCATTAAACTTTAGTATTCTTTTTGAATGCTTTTGAGGCTCTTAACATTCTTCAAATTGCATAAAACTCGACAGACACATTACATTTCTTAGCTAGTAGACATGTGCAAAGTTTCAGAAACGGGCGTGGTGAGGGGCTCAGTAGCGCCACCTTTAGTCAAAAATGGGGTATTAGTTTTACCTACAGTAACAAAAAAAGGGAAGAAAAATTGTTCTCCTCGAGCCGGACAACTTTCTAATTTACACTCACTAGCTCGGATCGACAGGAAGTCAGATATTTTGGTTTGAATGTGATTTTCAGGAGGATTTTCTCCCTCCCTCTCTCTCTGTCTCTGCATCTATGTGTGTGTGTGTGGGGTGAGGGGATTGTCTGTTGAGTGAAAATGCTTTTAAAATAGTTTTTCAAGGTTTTGGGGCCCTTAACGTGCTCGAAAACTCTTGAAACTTTGCACACAGGTCAGAACCCGCGGCCATCAGGGCCGGGCTGAAGATGGTACCCGGGCGTGGCAGGGGGGCTCGACAGCGCCCCCTGGAACGGGGTCCAAAAACTTGGTCCATAAATCAAACACACTTGCATGTAATAATATGAAACTCGGTATACATATAGATCTCATCGGTTCATATATACTTCATGCTCTTACTTTTTACCCCATCCCAACAGGAAGTCGGCTATTTAGGGTTGTTTGTTAAACGCATGCAATGGAATTTAAAGTACTTCTCCTAGAGATTTCAAAGAAATGCCACGAAACTCGGCCAGCATGAAGTCAAGACATTGAGGATGAAAAATTGCCAGGGGATTTTTGATATCTCGAACGGTTTGGCCGTGGCGAGGAAACGAATTTATGGCGAATAATGGAAACAGGAAGTGTGTTATAACTTCTACATACATTAACTGATCTTGATGAAACTTCACCAGTGTGTTCGCTGTAAGAGGCCGATCACATGGATGTGACTATTATGAGTCAAAGTTATAGCGCCACCAACTGGCAGCAGGAAGTGTGTCACTTTCTAAATGCTTTTGACAAAAGTGGGGGGGTTAGTTTTATCTACAGTAACAAAACTCGATATGTATATTGTACTCTTCGAGCCGGACAACTTTCTAATTTACCGTAATTAGCAACGACCAACAGGAAGTCAGATATTTTGGTTTGAATATGGTGAGCCTTTCTCTGAGCTCTGTATGGCAAGCCCTTTTAACATTTAAAAGCTAAGTTTGACTATCCGGAATTAACATTGTTGATATCAACAACGTCTTTCTGACAAGTCGTAATTATATTTTGGATAGTTTGTATTATCATTTAAGATATTTGGCCGTGGCGAGGAAACGAATTTATGGCGAATAATGGAAACAGGAAGTGTGTTATAACTTCTACATACATTAACTGATCTTGATGAAACTTCAGCAGTGTGTTCGCTGTAAGAGGCCGATCACATGGATGTGACTATTGTGAGTCAGAGTTATAGCGCCACCAACTGGCAGCAGGAAGTGTGTCACTTTCTAAATGCTTTTGACAAAAGTGAGGGGGCTTAGTTTTATCTACAGTAACAAAACTTGATATGTATATTGTACTCTTCGAGCTGGACAACTTTCTAATTTACCGTAATTAGCAACGACCAACAGGAAGTCAGATATTTTGGTTTGAATATGGTGAGCCTCTCTCTGAGCTCTGTATGGCAAGCCCTTTTAACATTTAAAAGCTAAGTTTGACTATCCGGAATTAACATTGTTGATATCAACAACGTCTTTCTGACAAGTCGTAATTATATTTTTGGATAGTTTGTATTATCATTTAACCTGTTAAGCTTCACCAGAGCGCGGGCGCACTGAAGCGTTTTTTTTTTTAAATAGTTCAAAGTTACTATCAGATTTAATGTTATTACCTTGACAAACTATACATCATTAAAAAGATATAAGACTCAAGTTTCAGTATTTGACCACTATTGTATTCTGTGAAACTTATAGTGACAGTTATGTCTTAATTTGTGTCAGGAGTTATGAAATTAAAAAATGAGTCGTTACCTTTAATATGAATTATGAGCGTCAGCCGGTCTCATTCAGAAAAAAACTCCCGTGCGATCGTCATGACAGCTCTTGACAAAACAACGTCCCTCAGGGCTTTTAGCTCAAACATGTGCAGATTTGGAGAAATATTGATAGATTCTCATAGGTTTACATCAGACTTCTATAGACAGGAATAATATTTATTGAATTTATACCCAAATGCGTCGATGTAATCATTTTGAGCGCTGTATACTCTGATGTACTGTGTTATCAATTCATACTAACGGTCTGGGGCGCTGTTTGAACAGTAAAGTCCATATATGGATCACATGAAGAAGAACTATAATCATGTGACATTCAGGAAGTCCTGGCACAACAAAGCTATCCGAGATCGCTGTAAAGTGCAGATAAAGATGTTTTGAAGACAATAAACATGGTTGCAATGATATTTGATTTACCTGTGTTCTTCGAGTCATGTCAGGTATTTTCATAATAATAGATTATATGTATAATGTAATGTTAATCGAGATAGACTTTCAAATTGTGCAGAATACAATAAAATAATATATTTTCTATCTGATTTTTTTATCTGAAGCCAAATCAGATTACAGAAAGTTATTTAAAACACTCGACTTGCGCTATAAAGTAAGTTGAGCACAAACATAGTTTTATTCTCATAAATTGTCGTGTATTGATGGTGTGCTAAGCTAACATGCTAGCTAGTACTGAGCACCTGGTACCTAACTTCGGTGTAATTTTTATGATTTTTTTCTAAATAAGAATGCTTACTGAACTGTTTCGTTTTTCAAAAAGGGCATTTGATACAGTTTCACTGTGAAGTGAGAACTTTTATAAAATAAATGAGGGATTGAAACAGTGTGAATTGCTAGTCGTTAGTGATTATAATGCAGACAAAAGAAAAGCATATTTAGAGCAATAAACAGGCTGGAGAGGTGTGAATATGTGCAGGGGAGACTGAGACTGAATGGGGCTCGTTTTTGCATCACAAAACAATAGAGGCAATAGACTGAATAGATGCTTATAAGATGACAATAAACACCAGTCTAATCAAAATAAAGTCATATGACATGATCTTGAAAAACATTGAACTAAATACAGAGTTTTAGACTTATCATCTTCAGATTTTAAATATAACATGGCCAGACATGTGGCTTTAGCTGCAGTGCATTTCTAGATTGCTCCAGGGCCAACTTCAATTTTATTTTCATGAAGATGTTTCATAAAAATAAATGTATAATAACTTTACAAAACTTTGAAGCTATTTATAACTATTTTTTTTCATTATGACAATAATTAATTCTACATTTACAATAAACTTCCAGGTGTCAGCTTTCAAATGAGATCTTACTTGTGCTTTTAGTACAAAGGGTTCATGAACTGTATCTGTTTCAGTTTGGGAATGCCATATCTGGGGATTTTTCAAAAATGGGCTTGAAGCTTAACAGGTTAAGATATCTGTAACGTAATTGGCCTATGGCTAAGCCACGCCCCCAAACGCGATGAGCCAATCACAGTGCGCATAGCTAACCCAATAAAATGAAAGTTACAGATATCAAATTTCAGATATCTCTAATCAAAATGAATTTCAAGATATCTATAACTTGATAATAGATATCTACAATTAAATTATGACTATCCCTAACTCCAGTTTGAGATATCTACGACGCCATTCTGACTAGTCATAATTTAAATGTATTTAAATGTATTGTTTGCACACTTCATATGAATTTTCGGTCTTGTGTACTTATTTCATGTGTCCGTTAAATCAATGGGACCGTAGGGCGACAGTGAAAGCGGGGTTACGTTTTTGCACGTCGTGCACAGTAACCCTAAAGAAACCGGGGTGGCAGTACTACCGGCTTGTTTATATATATATATATATATATATATATATATATATATATATAAATATAGCTGCGAGCAGTGATGAAGGGCCAAAGCCGGCGGCACCGCCACTCCGGTACCTTTAGGTAACTAAAGGCACCGGGGTTGCGGTGCCACCGGCTTGGGCCCGCAATCGCTGCTCGCAGCTATATTTATTATTATTATTATTATTATTATTTTACTACCTTTTGGGCACTTTTGGGGGCCTTAACGTGCTCAAAAACTCTTGAAACTTTGCACACGGGTCAGAACCCGCGGCCATCAGGGCCGGGCTGAAGATGGTACCCGGGCGTGGCAGGGGGGCTCGACAGCGCCACCTGGAACGGGGTTTGAACACTTGTCCATATATCAAACACGCTTGCATGTAATAATCTGAAACTCGGTACACATATAGATGTCATCAGGCCGAACAACTTTCGTGCTCTAAGTTTTACGCCAGCCCAACAGGAAGTCGACTATTAAGGGTTGTTTGGAAACGCATGCTCAGGAATTTGAAACACTTCTCCTAGGGAATTCCGCCGTTCATCTACAAACTCGGTGTGCATGAAGTCAAGACATTGAGGATGAAAAATTGCCAGGGGATTTTTGATAACTCGAACGGTTTGGCCGTGGCGAGGAAACGAATTTATGGCGAATAATGGAAACAGGAAGTGTGTTATAACTTCTACATACATTAACTGATCTTGATGAAACTTCAGCAGTGTGTTCACTGTAAGAGGCCGATCACATGGATGTGACTATTGTGAGTCAAAGTTATAGCGCCACCAACTGGCAGCAGGAACTGTGTCACTTTCTAAATGCTTTTGACAAAAGTGGGGGGGTTAGTTTTATCTACAGTAACAAAACTCGATATGTATATTGTACTCTTCGAGCCGGACAACTTTCTAATTTACCGTATTTAGCTACGACCAACAGGAAGTCAGATATTTTGGTTTGAATATGGTGAGCCTCTCTCTGAGCTCTGTATGGCAAGGAAGAACCACCCGACGCGAAGCGGAGGGTGGTTGCCTCTACGTCGTGCATTAAAATCCTTCAATGCATGGCTAGCCGTTGATTATCCCGCTTATACCTCGGTTATTTGCCAAATTAAAAAGAAGTTAAAGCTATAACTGATGTTTACAGTGTAATTTTTTAACAGACGTGTAAAAATGACGGTTATTTTCTTAAGTTACGGCTCGTTAGTTCTAGCACTCCGTCCACTTTAAATAAAGTAGAGCCATCGGATTGCTTTTATTTGAATGAATTATCACATTTATTTAAACTCATTATTAAAAGAGAGAGAGAGAGAGAATGATTCTTTAATGGATTTATTAAAATTATTTATGAATGACAGGCAACACAGTGGCAATTTAAATTAATTGTAGAGTGAGAAATAAAACCGGCGTCTCTAGCCACGATTATTATAAAGACACATTACATTTATTGAAATGCATTAAATTAAATGAAAATAAAAAAATCAAACAGTTGGATATTTCGATAGGGGATTGTTTTACTCATCATCATAGCCTACTAATTGATGTTAAACTCCACATTTCCATTTGTCGTGAAGTTAGACATGGAAAAGGGTAGGGTTATTTCAGTGTTAGGCTTGGAGGTGAAATTATGTTTCGCTTTGCTTGTTGAGGTTCTAGATGTCAGTATGTCACTCCATGCACTCCTCTCTGACAAAGACGGGGCCCAATATGACCGCAAACTCGCCTCGCATCGGTGGCCTGTCACTGACATGATCTGGCGACTTTCTAGTCCTGCATCAGAGAGTCGTCCAACGGCAGTGCTCCGCAAACTATGGTTTGTGTACATTTGTGAGATACCTTCCACCTGAACAACAAGAATTTAAAGTATACAATTTAAATTTGGAAAATAATATAAACACAGTTTAAATGCATGGGCAAAAACGAAATATCTATTACCAACCTCTTCACAAATACTTTTTAGCATATTGCCAAGGTAGTTGAGCCCCATCGGCTCCCTGGTGAACCACAATTCGGTGCTCTCGAGTTTGCACAGAGGTACGCGTCTCGGATGCAAATAGAACGCTCCGGCATTTTCTGGACTCTTTGAGAGATATTTTTTAAAGCTGTCCACGGGACAAAGTGGGTCGCCGGGGTTCGCAAACATAAATCCTCGTAAATTTTCCCTATCCGATGCAGTGGGATCCTTGTGGTTTTTTGTCTCTGGGTTATGCGCCAGGGTCAGGTACTCTTTCCCATTCTCGTCTTGCCGGAGAACGAAAGACTCTTTTAATAGGTTACGGTTTCGATGTGAAAGGGGAGAGTGCAGGTGCATTTCTAATTTTCTCCAAGTCAGACTCAGTAATACGCGGATGATGAACGCTGGTGTCTTTTCCATTTTTCCTGTAGCGCTTTAAAACTGATTTAAAGACGGCATTGCTTGACTTGAAGTCTTTATCACTTATGATGTTGTATTTTGTAATGTGACGGTTTATTCCTGCTCTGAGACACATCAAACTTGCTACACTGTATCGCGTCCAGCGGTAGACTGAACAGAGGCATAAAACTCACGCAATGTCTCATTTAAAAGAGAAGCAGAGTAGGTCTCGAAATCAGAATTGTTCTGTCTTTGGCGCAAAAAGTCACTGAAAGTGTTAACTGCCCATTTAGTTGTCTTTTTCGTATTGACCTCATCTTTGTCGTCTTCGATCTTATCCACAAAGAATTAACACTCTGTCGGTGTTAATTCTTTGTGCCGCTTTTTCAAGTCTTCTATTACATATTGTGCCTGGGCCCATTTCTCAAAATTGCCATATTCACCATACAAATGAAACGATATGCAAAAATCATCCATTTAGCCTACCTAAATAAACGTTTTTTTTTCATACGTGTCTCTCACTCTGTTTGCAAGCGTAACTGTTACTATGGTTACCAATGTTTTTTACAGTCTATGGTTTATAGTAGCGGATTCATTTCGAACTGTAATCAAACTGTGACTGGAACTACCTGTGCATTAAACGGTTTTACTGCACACCTTCCAGCCAATCAGAATCGAGTATTTAACCCTCTGAGGTCTGAGGTGTTTTTGGGGTCCTTGAGATGTTCTGGTATGCCCTGACATTTGTGCTTTTTTCAGTTGCTTAGAAACATATTAATGGCACTGGTGTAATTACACTCTATTTAGCACAAACAGGGCTACCATAATATGTTAGCAACATGTTTGTACATGTTTGTATTTTTGAGAGAATATTGTTTATGCATGGTTATTGAAAAAACTAAAAACTAAAGTTTCTTAAATAAGGCCACAAAACACACACTAAATATGTGTCCACAAGACTTTTGACTAATGGATGTTGTCTTCTAGAGTTTAGGCTTCAAAATGATCTGAAAATCATCCTGTCTAATCATTCACATAAAACAATAGATTGTTTTAAATTGTGAAAAACATTTTTTTGTTTGCAAAGGCAATATGCGGATGGGCGTGAACGGCCCAACCCCTATCATGAATAATTAAGTGGTTCTCACCTGAGCAGACAATGACCCAGCATAATAATGAGCCTTTCATTCAGGGGTGTCACACAAGAAAGAATGCAAGGACAATATATAAATAAATAAATAAATATATATATATATATATATATATATATATATATATATAATATATATATATATATATATATATATATATATATATATACAAACAATCAAAATATAAATGAAAGCCAAAAGCACATTTTTAGTCATACCTGGAAACAAATCCTGGTCAAATAGGTTGTATGGGCAATTTTGCAGAATTGGTTCAAAGTTTGAGTTGGAAACATCTTGAAAATAAAAATAGTCTTTTTCCATAAATGTCTTATAAAGTATTATTTTTTAAAGTAGGCAATAGATTTTATCATACATATTTCAAAGTTAAGGATTCATTATTTTGATATAGCTTGCATTGGAACAAACACTATAACAGTTGATTAGTTTATTTGTGACAAAACATACTATATACTTTACATATGAGCAGAAACTGTCTAACTAAAGCTTATTTGATGTCTATTTTATAGTAAAAACTTTATAATCTATCCAAAATTAGTCAACGAAATGTTGTCATTACAGACACTAGTATATCACGATTAGAAGAAATCTCAGTAGGCTATAGCAATATAGTTTGGATGTGTTCATGTAAAAATAACGTTTACTAATGTACAGTAGGTAGTCAACCAGAATGCCTATTACCGCCGCGGCAAATCCACTGCCGTAAAAATAAACCAGTCGCATTTCAAAGTCGTTCGCGAAATGACCGCCAGGTGGCGCAAAGGGACATTTAGCAAAACGTAAGTGGGGCAATTAACAGTAAGGATGAAATACTACAAGTTATGGTAATTTCCAAATAAGCCTACAACAAACATTTATTTTTAACAAATGTTTTTAAATATGCAACATGCACGTTTAAACAACAAACAATACAATCTGAACCAGCGCTTCTGCCCCTGTATTGAGACATGCAGCACGTTTCAGTTACAATACTGGTTCCAGTGGCCTTAATACATTCACGGCTTTTTAAAATGTCACAAAGCGTTTTGAGATGGTTTTGAATGAAATATTGAAGTTTATAATTAGGATATTTTGGCACACCACGCCGAGTGGCGCTATGCATTATTCTAAAATCTGGCTTTATTCTGGCATGTTGAATTAGAGTTTGACAAACGCGGCGGCGCGTTCATTTGAATTTATTTTTCTCAGCTAAGAACTTAAGCTAAGAACTTAGCTAAGAACTTAATAGGCTATAGTAATTTAATAGCCTACTCCGTAATTGTTGGTCATACAGATAAGATATCATCTTTTAAAACTGTAAAAGGTCTACTTTTATTCATGCAGTAGGCTATAGGCCTACACTCACAGGCTAACGACAAAACGTTTTCTCGCTCATGTGAGAAACAAACGTTTGGGAATCCTCAGTGAGTAAATTCATAGCCGAGCGGTAGAACTTACGGTTCGATCATCAAGATGACACGGTTTCAAATCCCGATGAAACATGGTCTACTGTAAATTTTATATTCATTAATGCAGAGAGATTTGTTTAGCTCTAAAACTCTGTTACACCATATGTACAGTTTTTTGCCTATATTTAACTAATAAAATTACCATGCATTTCCATTTTACACTAAGGAACAAATCCAACAGAACGACTTTGCATCTGTATAATAATAGGCTACCAATCGTAATTTCAAAAGGAGTTCTGTTAAAATTTTTTTTTCATATATAGGCTATATATATATATATGTATATATATATATATATATATATATATATATATATATATATATATATATATATATAATTTTTTTTTATTTTGATTCCCTACAACCTAGAGTTTTTAAAACATGGTTTTAAGTAAAGTGTGATTTGCCAGGGGGGACGGGGATTTCCTTCTGGTCTAAACATCCCTGCTTCTGCTGAATTATTTTAATCCCCACACCCCTCCCTCCACAGTAGCTAATCAATGCTAGGCTACTTCACCAATAGACCATATCAAATATATAAAATAGAGATATGCAACAGGCACGTTTAAACGACAAACAATAAAACCAAAACCAGCGTTTCAGTTGTTCATTAGTTCCAGTGGCCTTAATGCATGCACGGCTTTTCAAATTTCACAAAGCGTTTTGAGATTATTTTGAATGAAATATTGAAGTTTATAAGTGTTTTGGCATACCACGCCGAGTGGCCCTATGCATTTTTCTAAAGTCGGGTTTTATTCTGGCATGGTGAGTTAGTGTTCGACAAACGCGGCGGCGCGTTCATTTAGATCAATTTATTTTTCTCATTACAGCTAAAATAACTTAATAGGCGACTCCGTAATTTTTTGGTCATACAGATAAGAGTAGAGTAGCCTAGCTTACATCGTTCAAAACTGTAAACTTGTATTCATATTATTAGGCTAACGACAACAGTTTATCTGTCTCCGGGAACTGCGCGTCACAAAAATTAACCAAAAGCCGATTCAGCTCAGTCACGATAAGAAATCGGCTATGTCTAAAGTCTTTAAATGTCTAAATATTTAGGCTAATAAATGTTATCTGATTATGTAATCCATATGAAAACGAGAGGTACAGAGGATCTACTCAAACATGTAATGTAAGCGCTTCCCAATGAGAAAATGACAAGACAAGGGTGAAAATCTCGCTCTAATTTTGTAGGCTAAATCGCCCTGAATTAAAATGTAAAAACAGATCAAATAATTTATTTGGCGAAATGTTGCGATACTGTTTCATTTAAGTTCATAATTATTCTATAAATGTTATTTAATTTAGCAGCATTACCACGAAGCACCGTGGTTCGATATTTATTTGAATAATACAAAAAAAAAAACTTAATTAATTGCATGCCTGGTTAAGGATCCAAAAGATCCCTGTAGAATAATATTGAGTTTTTTGTTCATGACAACACATTAACATGCGTTTTTTCAGATTATATTTAGTTTTGCTTGGAAAAGGCTGGTCCAAACTGTCACGGTTCATAAATCCTATGTCTCCTTTTTGTCTCGTGTTTCTGTTGTTGTGTGTGTGTGTGTGTACTGATTAGGTGGGCGTGCCCACTCATTAACATCATCAGTGATCACTCATCACTCCCGTCAACAGCTGCAGCTCATCTCATCATGTGTATATATACTCATCACTTTCTCATCTACTTTGTCAGATCTTTGTTTGTGGTTTCCCGGTGTTGTGTTCCAGTCTACGTCTCGAGTCTTGTACCTTCCTTGTTCCTGCTCATGTTCCTGTGGATTTCGTTTGGATTATTTCTCGTCACTGGATTCTCTCACCGCACCGCAGCACTGTCTTCACCAGTTTCATCTGACCATCGGGGTCCCTGCGTCACTAACCTGTCATCTCTGGACTTACCACCATCTACTTCATCTATAATAAACTGTTTCACTTGCATCTTGCTTCCTGTGCTTATTACCCTGACAGAAAGATCTGACCAACATGGAAGCAGCGAGCGATTCATGAAGTTCACTGGACGCATTTGTGAACAGCAGTATACAGAGAATGGACACGCAAGAGAAAGACCTCAACGACACTGTTCGCGTCGTTCAGGCTTTAGTGGCGCAGGTGTCCGGGCTCACCCAACAGATCCAACAACATCGGATTTCCACTGCGCCACCCGCACCGTCGATTCCCCCACCACCACCAGCGGAACCCTCCCAGTCAGAGCCTCGTCTGCCGGTTCCCGAAACCTATTCAGGTGAATCTAACTACTGTCGAGCTTTCTTAATACGATGTGAAATGCATTTCTCCCTTCAACCCAGGACATTCCAGGAAGAACGAACTAAAGTTGCGTTTGTCCTGACTTTGCTGTCTGGGAGGGCGGCACTATGGGGAACGGCGGTGTGGGAAGATCAGGACGAATGCTGCTCCTCGTTCCAGCGGCTCTCCGACGAGATGCAGCGAGTTTTCGATCGCTCTCCAGCGGGAAGAGAAGCTGCCAGGGTGCTGGCGGATCTAAGGCAAGGAGAGAGATCCGTGTCTGACTTTTCGATTGAGTTTCGAACCCTGGCAGCAGAGAGCCCATGGAACGAGGAGGCGCAGTGGGACATGTTCCTGCATGGGCTGGCTGACCGCGTCCAGAAGGAAATCCATGGACCTTCCCACCAAGGACCTTCCCACCAAGGGGAGCTTGGTCACCCCTGGCTCACCCGTCACAACCCCAAAGTGGACTGGCAGCTCAAGTCTGTGTCGGCATGGAGCAGTTATTGTCATAAGTCTTGTCTTGTCTCTGCTTGTCCGTCTGTTTCTGTCCCTGGACCTTCCCACCAAGCTCAATGATCTCATTGCTCTGGCCCTGAGAGTAGACGCACGTCTTTCACGTATGGATCGACGAAGTCAACCTAACCGTCCATCTGGAGGGATCGAGGGACAGCGTTCTGAAGGCGGGGGTGCGGTCAGCCCCATTTACGATCCTGAGCCCATGCAGGTGGGTCGAGCCCGGCTTTCCCGGGAGGAGAAGGAGAGGCGGAGATCCCCGGGCCTTTGCATGTACTGTGGAGGAGCGGGACATTTCGCTTACAGTTGTCCGTTAAAAGGGCCCAGCCCGACAGTAAGTATGAGGCTACTGTCGGGTGGGATCTCTGCCGAGAAGACCTCATCCACATCTACTCTCCTTCCTGTAAGGCTCCGATGGTCTACTCACCTCCACGACTGTCGGGCACTTCTGGACTCAGGGGCAGAGGGTAATTTCATGGACCACAACTTTGCACGCACATTTCAAGTTCCCCTCAGACACCTTTCGCACCCGATTGCAGTTCACGCCCTCAATGGTCAAAGACTCCCCACCATCTCACTGGCCTCCGAAGACATTACCCTATCATTATCACATCAGGCAACCATACCGAGACCATCTCCTTCTACATTCTGGACACTCCTCTTGCACCGATCGTTCTTGGTCACCCCTGGCTCACCCGTCACAACCCCAAAGTGGACTGGCAGCTCAAGTCTGTGTCGGCATGGAGCAGTTATTGTCATAAGTCTTGTCTTGTCTCTGCTTGTCCGTCTGTTTCTGTCCCTGTGTTTCAGGAGGAGGCAGTGGATTTATCTAACGTGCCCACGGAGTACCTGGACCTGAAGGAGGTGTTCAGTAAGTCTCGGGCTGCTTCTCTTCCCCCGCATCGTCCCTATGACTGTGCTATAGAGTTACTGCCAGGTACGTCTCCGCCTAAGGGCAAGTTATATTCACTCTCTGCACCAGAGAGAGAGGTCATGGAGAAATACATTTCTGATTCTCTAGCAACGGGATTCATCCGCCCTTCCTCTTCTCCAGCAGGGGTGGGGTTCTTTTTTGTGGGGAAGAAGGATGGATCGTTGCGACCTTGTATTGATTACCGGGGGTTGAACAACATCACGGTAAAGAATACTTATCCTTTGCCGTTGATGTCTTCAGCCTTCGAGAGGTTGCAAGGAGCATCTATCTTCACGAAATTGGATTTAAGGAATGCTTATCATTTGGTCCGCATCAGGGAGGGGGATGAGTGGAAGACCGCGTTTAACACTCCCAGGGGACACTTTGAATATTTGGTTATGCCGTTCGGCCTTTCCAACTCCCCAGCGGTCTTCCAGGCACTTGTCAATGACGTATTGCGAGACATGGTCGATCAGTTCATATATGTCTACCTGGATGACATATTGATTTTTTCATCGTCTCTCCAGGAACACGTGCAGCACGTGCCTGTTTGACAAGTAATCGCGGAGTTACAGTTAATCTTAGGACACGTTTCAGAATGGACTTCACTGACAGAGAGAACGCAGAACTCGCATCATGTTTGTTTTTCTTTATTTGGTGAAAAGCACAACACTTTGTTTTTATTGTGAGTATCCACAAAAAAAATTGAAACTTAACAGGATCTAATGATGTATAACACTTAAATGTAAGATCAAAATCAACCGAGTATTTTGAGTCTCTTTTGCACTGATAAGAAAAAAAGCGAGCAGATCACGCCGGCGTGATTGCCGACCCCAGAGGGTTAAACAGCCCGTGGTATAATGTAAAAAGGATACGTCGCCGGATAGCGTAGCTCGCACGGATGGCTGAAGGTGGCGAAGACGGCCGGCTTCCTCAGCGCTGTCCTAAGTTGGCTGTGCGCTGTTCAACGGCGGCGGCGGCTTCTCTCAAATCCAGCGACGCGAAGGGCTTCACTGAAAAGACGAAAATCAGGGAATTCAGCCTACAGCCCCTTCTTTTATACGCTAAGCCACGCCCATTCTGGCGGGCTATGACGCTATGAAGGCGCGGGCGCCCTTCATTGGGCGTGACGTCGCACGGGGCTCACTGGTAGGCTGCAGCAGATGCCCGCAGGGCAGCCAATGAGCACGCAAGACTGCCTGCTCTAGGTCTGCTAGCTGCTGCACTGCATTGACAATGAATACAAAATTAAGGATAATTTTTTGGCTTCAATATCTCGAGAAGATTAATCTTTCCCGTAGCGTAAGCTAAACTTACGCAATACGAGAGAACCTCTCGTAAGAGAACAATCTTTCATTAAACTAACTGCAGAAAACAGAAAGGAGGGAAAAATCTGTGTGGTGAGTATGTGTGTGCGGTGGGTGCGGTGAGTATGTGTTATACCCAGCGGGATATCTACTTCATCACAGTAAGCACACACACATCTGTGTGTGTTTGGTTAAATACAATAAGCAGAACTTTTTACTTGCTAGAACATAGGCCTATGTGTATTGTTCCCTTTCAGTCAATAACGGTCGACGTAGTCGACGTCGACTGAATGGGATCACACCAAGGAGCCAGTCATCTTCGAGTACCATTGAACGAGCCAATGGAATTGGCGTGCGTGACTTGCATCACACACTCCGCCCCCACGGCGCGGGTATGAATACGGAAGTAGATGCATGCACTAGTTGCCTTTCGCTTCGGAGCCGATCGTTCTGATGTCTTTGAAGAGTGCTGTTGTTTTCAACGAGCGAGTGTGTCGGTGTTCTTCTGGAAAGACTCTCCCGGTGCTGGTGGTTTCTACAGTGCAGTGCAGATGTGGTCGGTAGTGTTGTGCAAGTTACTTCCAAACTGTAATACATTATAGATTACTTGTTACTGTTATTTAAAAGTAATTCTTTACCTTACATTATTACTCTCTCAGAATTGTAATGCGTTACATTATTTCTGTATGACTTTTGAGTTACTTTCACCAATATAACTACATAAGTAGAACCTAACATTCTAAAATGACTAGGGCTGTAACGATATCTGATAACGATATAGGGCTGTAACGATATCCGATAACGAAATAGGGCTGACACTCAGATTTACGAACCTGTGTCGCGGTGTGAGAAGCCAGAATCGACACATCCCTTTCAACTCCCAGAGTTATCCTTCCCGTCCAGATCCAATGCTACCACATCTTTAATTTACTTTTAGTATTATTTGAAGTTACCATTATAAAACGTATACCTACACCACAAAGCTAGTTGAGGATAAATTCTATAAAATTGGGCAATTCCAGCGTTATGGACGTGACATTTGCAGTAAAAACTTGAAATATGAATTCTCAGAAAATGCATTTAATACCAATATATTGAAAAATCTGTTTATATCCATAGGCTACTCCCTTAATAAAGGAGTCCAGACATTAGAAAAATATCAATCTACACATGCGTTTTATATTTAATATGAGGGAAATAGACATGCATGCGTGACACAAAAAATCTTTAACTTTTAGGGGGTGTTGTGGCAAAAATTCTCAAACAAACATCACTGCGTAAGAGACACTCAGAGTCAAATTATATAAAATAGAAGTATTTATTCTTGCAAGAATAGGAGCAGTCTAATACACAGTTGTTACCCTGTGCAGAAGAGTGACACACCCCCAGACAGACTGAACTAGCTTTTATCTTAGTTTCAAGGCCTTCTTCCCCCCAGAGCCTTCCTCCCAGTAGTTTTCCATAGACGTCACTAGTTGGCCCACTAAGCTCCCCTGCACCAAATGGCCTTCTGACATCTAGGTCAGAGGTCCTTGTTCGTCTGTTCTCTGGAGTGTCTCCCTCTTCTGCCTCCCCAGGTACATAAACAGAATCCTTTCTCACTGCAAGTGAGAGACACACATGTGACATTCTTTGAATCATCTATATTTAACTAAAGATCAATGAATATCATTAAAATTGCCACTACAGGGGCAAAATATGTTTTAATATGAAATGCGAATTTCTTTGTGGCGCATTCACTACTGCGAAGATCGCGAGTCAGCATCGTCAACTTCATCTTTATTAATAAACAATTAAAATGTCTCCTTGCTATATTTGACATATTCATAATCATTACTTTTGCCGGTTCTTTGTGACAGCTTTTAGGTGCTGTATCGGCAGCGCCACCCTTACATGTTACATGGACGCGTCACCACCGCATCAAAAACATGATTGCGTGATAAAAACATGATGAAAAACATGAAAAATACACAAAACATAGCATAACTGCTTAGAAAACAGAACAAATAGAGTAATGCGCATACGTCCATCTCGCTAATGTACAGTCTTCTATCCACTTTTCCACTGGCCAGCGCGAGCACAGAGGCCGAAATCATGCCTTGCGGCACTCCTGTAAAACCTGCCCTAAACATGCCTTCACTGGACTGTCACACAATACAAAGGTACAACCAACAAGAGGGAGATGAATGAAATAAATCTACAAATAATTCAGAAGCTGCCATTTAGTCTTTATTTACAAACTTGGACACCACATGCGGCTATTGACTGACCAATGACAGGTAATAACTTACTTGCATTTTTCATTCGTCTCGCGGTCTTGCTGTTTTTTTGTTTTGTTTGTTTTTTCAATTAAACCTAAAAGTGTGTTGTAACGCAAGCGTTGCTGAACATGTACCGAGTAAAATGTAACTGAAAATTGATTAGTAATGCCTTACACTACTGCGTTACAGCAGAAAGTAATATGTTACTGTCACCGGTGCAGGCCGGGGTGGCACCAGATGACCGGTCTCACCCCTAACTTGCACCCCACCGCGAGGAGCCGACAGTGGAGTACAGTATAAAGTTCTTTATTGATTAAAAACTCTGATTGTAGAACAACTCTCCGTGGGCAAGGTCCTTCGTATCAACCGGAAGGACGGCCAAAATAGCCGTATTCCTCGGGACTCAGGCAGAGAGAGAATGCAGGTAGGTTGCTCACCAGCGTAACTGTTCTCTTCGGGGCTCAGGCAGAGAGAATGAAGGTAGGTTGCTCACCAGCGTAACTGTTCTCTTCGGGGTTCAGGCAGAGAGAATGGAAGTAGGTTGCTCACCAGCGTAACTGTTCTCTTCGGGGCTCAGGCAGAGAGAATGGAAGTAGGTTGCTCACCAGCGTAACTGTTCTCTTCGGGGCTCAGGCAGAGAGACAATGGAGGTAGGTTGCTCACCAGCGTAACTGTTCTCTTAGGGGTTCAGGCAGAGAGATTGGAGGTAGGTTGCTCACCACCGTAACTGTTCTCTTCGGGGCTCAGGCAGCCCCTGTTGTTTTTTAACCATTCATTAAAACGAATCGGTTCAAGTGAGTCATTAGTTCGCGAATTGGACGTGTCATTATCGGACGTGTGCGCGTTGTGTGATTATCCCGGCGGTTGGGACATCCCACAAGATGTGTCATCACAGAAAACATTTCATAACTGGATCGTTTTTTTTCGTTTATTTGAAGTGTGGTTTATGTCAGCTGAATGTGCGGAACGCTTCTCAGAGAAGATAAGGCAACGTATTTTAGCACAACTCACACCCAGCGGTAATTCTGGAAAAACAATGCTCCACATGAAACTTTAGTCTCCCGACCTTTCCATCGTGTCGTTTATTTTGATTAATATGTGCAAGGGAGAGAGAGCAAGACAGCGCTTAGTTTTGAGACGGTGAAGCCTACTTTCGCCTTGCTCCGAAGAGAGAGAGTGCACACTCGCAACCGGGGCTCTCTCTCTCTCTCTGCTCGTTCAGTTTAACATGCGCCCTGTCACAAGCGCAGCCTTTCATCTACATTACCAGAGAGAGACAATTTTACTCACCGATCAAATAAGACTTTGGCGGTACAAAAATTAGCTTTGGACGTCGTGCAATGGTGCTTGATAAAAGACAAAAGGGACAGTTGTGAGTTCACGGTCTGTGTTTGTGTGTGTTGACGGCTGGTTGAGGCCAGAAAAGTGAGTGCTTCACTGTTTCAGTTAGCCGACTTCAGTGTTGCCGCTGTCATTCCCTGTGTGCTCCGGCACTGGTGGCGGGTCCCATTTCTGAAAGAGCAACACGGGTGCGATTGCGTCTTTTTCAAGATGCCATTCCATCCGTGCGTTTCTGGGTGCGGTAGGGCTCTGTCCCCCTCTGACGGTCACAAGAGTTGTATCACGTGTTTGGGCTTAAAGCACGATGAGGCAGCTCTTGTGGATGAGTCATGTTCCCATTGCAGGAATATGACTGTCTCTGTGTTGAGGTCGAAACTCGCCTTCCTTCGCGAAGGTGGAGTCCCCATCCCCAGGCCCCACTCTAGTGTCTCTTCTGGGCTACCTTCCCAGAAGAGGCCTGGAGTGCCATCTGGGCTGGGTGACCTGAGGATTACAGTGAGGGGTAATCTGCCCGGCAAAGCCCTGTGGATCCCTCACTCCTCTCTTACACCGCAGCCAGTCGAGCTCCCCGATGAGCGTGCTGGTCCCTCTGTGGTGGACCGACCAGCCGTCTGGTTCGGGGCCCCTCCAGTGGACAGGATGTCCATCGCAGCATTGGAAGGGGAGCTTTGGGACGAATTGGGCTGAACTGCCTCCCTCTGGGAGATTAGCGTTGCCCGAGATGGCAGCTATTCTCAAGAAGGCCGCCGAGGTGGTAGGGCTCGAGTGGAACCCTCCACCGTGTCCCGAATCATCTCGGTTGGATGATTGGTTTGTCGGAGTGGGTCGGTCTGGTGTGCCATCTCTGGCTCAACCTGGCGGATATAAAAGAGAAGTGGACAAGGTTTGGTTCCTGGACTCTCCCATTTCTCAGGTTGGGCTGTTCGGCGACACGGTAGAGAACTTTGCCCAGCAGTTCTTTGCCGCCCAGAAGCAGAAGAAGGCCATCCGGCACATCCTGCCCCGACGGCCTGCTGTTGCATCCACCCATCCATCGGTGGCAGATCCTCCGCCTGCTCGTCGCCAAGGGCGCCCGCCTGCAGCCGCCCGCCTGCAGCCGCCTCCGCTCCCGCAGGACCGTCGCAGCAGCCTCCACCCAGGTCTCAGCGTGGAGCCGGCCGCAGAAGGGGCACCCCGCCCACTTCAGGCGCTGCCAAGCCAGGTGGCTAGCGACAGTGAAAGCGTTAAACCTGAGCGGGCCACCCAGGGATGGAGGGATGCTCTTGGAGATGGTCACCGACCACTCCCTTCACTCGTAGGAGGACCAGGTGAAGTTTTTGTTTTTTTGTGTGTGTCTGTTTGGCCGCTGGTTCCCCAAAAAAGCGGAGCCAGCGACACCCACATATTCAAAGAAAGAGCAATTTCTCCCTTCCTGGGCCCCAAGAAGGCTAGTTGGCAGTGTGTGACCCTGCAAAGCCTTGCACCCTTCAGCCCCCTCTTGTTCGCCAGCCGGCACATGGGTGCGGTTCGAGGACCCGCTCATTCGCCTTCTCACGCATCCTCTGCCGCTCAGTCAGGTAAGTGCTGCATTGCACACTCAGACCCCGCTTCGGGCCGCCTCAGGGCCTCTCGAGCTGGTTCCCTTTTCTTCACCTTGCTACCCCGCCTCGGGTACGTCTGTGGTATCCTTGGCCCCTGGCACAGATGTTTCTAAGCCTAAAAATGCTTCCAACCGGTCCACCTGGCCTCAATCTGACCAGCAGACTCGCTTCGCGATTCATTTGGCTTGACTTCCACCCTGGCTCAGCGATATTCATCATACCTTGGTGTTGAGCAGAGATGCTCCTAAAATTAGTGATATTTATCACACCTACGGGTTGAGCGCTGCTCCTGTCCTGTGTGCGTACATCGCAGTCCTACTGGCGAAGGACTCGATGTAGCCTCTTCCTCCAGCCGATATGAAGACCGGTTTCTATTAACCTGTACTTCATTGTACCCTAGATATGTGGTGGGTGTTGTGGAAATTCTTTACCTAGATCTCAAATAACAATTGAAGAACAAATGAAGATCTCGAAAGTCATAAGTATACGTATTTATTTCTTGCAACAAAGGCAATTCACACACAGACAGAGTCTGATATGAGAAGGGCAAAGGTCTTCTCATTTTACACAGTTTATATACAAAAGAACATCCTCCAAAACGTACCCCTTCGTACAAGAGTTTGTGTTTTTCCTAACCTAAGGCCCCTTGTACGTGCATAATTCCCCATATTCTAACACTTCTTATCTATGTATACCCACACATAAACACACATATGTCATTTCAAAAACAACTAAATATATGTTTTGCTCTTGGTGCAAGCAAGCTTATCTATTTTTGAGAAGAACAGAACATTCTGTCTTTCTGCACACGTCCCATTGACCCATCTGCATAAGAGATAATGCTGCAGTTTCTTTAAGACATCTATATTTTAAAGAACACACAAATCTGTTTCAAGAGATATATATTTAAAAGAAAATAAAATAAAACAGAAATTTATTTTAAGGAAATAAGAAAAAGAAAGAAAGGAAAAAAAAAAAAAATACCCCTTCATTTGAAAATCATCCATCATCATGGTTTGCCGGTTCGACCTTTCCCATAACAATTTCATTAGTCAAATTCATGAGCATTTACTTCCACACTATCCAAAACCTCAGCAACGTAATTCTCTGTCTCAATCAGGTTCCGTGTCCTAAATTTTCTCATTGTTACATATTCACCACCCAGGTCCACTGTCATGAGTCTATCAGTCGCAATTTTGGAAATTATCGATTTAGTACAAGATCAGAGGTCTGAGTCCTGTTCTGGTTGTTATGCTTAGAAACGTTACTCCTATTCCTTCACCGTTGAATGAATAAAGTTATTTTGCGTGTGTTCGTACCCCCCTAGTATGCTTGGATCGCTTAAACACAATTCTTCGTCCTTTGGCCAGTGGCTGTATTGCTGGATTGAAAAATCAGCTACTGGACAGGTCCAAACTAATTGCCTTGAATACCCGTATTCTCGAGCTGTGTGGGGAATGGCTATCCCGTTAATGGCTCCGGCACTTTTCGACAGTGCGTTCCATGGATCCACGGCACCTTCTCTGCGATCTTCACGGCTGTGTGAGTGACCAGTAGCACCTGGTATGGCCTTGCCACCTTTTTTGTTTCCAGTGCTTCCTTCTAAAGTTCTTGACGACCACGAAATCCCCTGGGCGGATGGAATGCAGCGGTCCGTCTGCCACCTCCGGTACAGCTGCTTTTACCTGTCGAGATATATCAGAGAAAACCTTATCCAGTTCAACACAATAATTCCGCATATCTTTTTCACACAAAGCAGTGTCAGGCAATGTTCTTTGATCGTGTGGTTCCCAGCCCATATGTGGCGGTCTTCCAAAAAGGATTTCAAACGGGGAAAGATTTACCCTCCCTCTGTCTCATTCTCATGTATGTGAGTGCTATGGGCAGTGCCTTTGTCCATGGCAAATTCGTTTCTTCACAAATTTTAGACAATTTTGTTTTGAGGGTTTGATTCTCCCTCTCAATAGCTCCGGCCGATTCGGGATGATAGGAAGTGTGGTATTTCCATGACACCCCTAGATATTTTTCTACTGCAGAAATGGCCTGATTCACAAAATGTGTTCCATTATCACTTGAAATTTTCCCTGGTATCCCCCACCTGGGTACAATTTTTTTTTTTGTAGTAGAAGCTTAGCCACCCCTTAGCCCCCCTACCTGCGACCACACAGTATTTTTTCCCTTCACTTGGTGCTATTCAATGTAGTCAATCATGACGTGACTAAAAGGTTTGTCTGGGCTGGGATGCCCCACTAGTTTTATTGCCTGACCCTTACCCACATTATTTGTTGCACAAATCATGCATCTGCTGCAATACTCATGGGCCACTGTGGAAAAACCTTTTGGAAAACAAGTTATTTTGCATACATTTCAGCATCCCTCCTTTTGACGTGTGGTCCAATCCATGCGTCAACTTAGCATAAGCTGAAAAGAAATGTTTAGGTAAACATGGTTTATCATCAGGTCCCCTCAAGATACCTGCAATGTAACAAAGTCCTTTTAGGCAAGTCATGCCACTCGGCCGCCATCTTGGCAACGCCTCCGGGCAGCTATTTCAGACTAACAAGACCAGGCTCCTATCTAAATGAATGGGCAGAGACTCAGAACTGCACTTTCACTGGTCACCGGGACATAAAAACTGCATGTATACAAACAGTAATAAAATAAGATAAAAATCGCTGAAAAAGTTTGATGACTTTGCCCCAAAATAAGGTTTAAAACGCCTTTTTCCCCACAGGTTATACTTTTACTGCGCATGCGCAAGGGTTCTCTCGCTCTCTGTCATGCGCGCGCTACTGCTCGCTCGCTCTAGATTCCGGGAGATTTGAACTAATTTGCGGTCATCAGGGAGCCGCTATCAATCTGCGGGAGACTCCCGGAACTTCCATGTGCAGACAACCGCCATCTTTGGCGTTACGGGTTTTCCCTATATAGTTGTATTAAGGATTGAGGAAGTGGCATGTCTCTATATAAATAGTCTCTGAATGTAATCATCCCCTGCCTGCTTCCATTGTCTCTTGTCAATGCCAACTCTTGTAAACTGTTGCATAGCTTGAACTGTTCTGCCGTGCAAAGGCAAAAGACCGTAACTTCGTTTTTGGTCGAAAATGAGTTATTGATATTTTTGGCACATTCAAGACCTCCTTTATCATGTGGATAAGCATCTTGAGTCAATTCCGTTGTTTTTTCGAGAAAATAATGGTTTGTCTTAACCGTAACTTCAAAAAGCCCATGAGAAACCAAGGCAGAACACCGTAACACCAGTTACGGCTCTTTGGCTTAGTTTTGGAACGCTCATATTGAGTTACGGCACTCTGCCTTTGTTTAGCCGTGCGTCAATAATGAAGTTACGGTGCTGGCGTTCTATCAAATAATGCTACCTATCAGATTATACGGTGTTCTGCCTTTGTTTTAGCTACTCTCCATTAAAATTTAAATTACGATGTAGCCTGTGTACTTTGTAGGCTATCAGTCCCTGTAACTTATGTCCTCAGAGCTTTTTCCTGCACTAATGCGGTCAGAACTCTTAACCCGCTCCATCGACAAACGTGCGAAATCGATCGCGAAGGATGTATGCAGAGTTGACAGAAAAATGTTACACGTGCCGAATCAGATCAATACAACAAAGAACTAAAGCCCCGCCTCACCCAGTTCGGGTACCGGACCTAGTTGAAACAATTATGCATCTAGCTGGCAGAGTGCCAAAACTTCGCCGGCGCCTTCAGCTCCGCCTTGAACACGGTTGAGCCGACGCGGGAGTAATATATCACAGTGATAATAATGAAGCAATAAGGGTAGGCTATATTGGCGCATACAACATAATGAAGCAAGAAGTGCTGGTGCATACAACATCAGAACAGCTGTTAAAAGCATATACAAACACAGCGTCCGGAATAAATCCGCGGGAGGAGTGAAGTGCACGCACAATAACAGGGCAGACAGCTGAAACCAACACATACTGAAAGGACGCAGAACACAGAAGGTTGTGCTATAAATGCATTAGTCGTCTAAGTAGTCCAGAACGCGCTCCCTTCTGAGTCCTAAGGGGTAAAGCACTGCATAGGCTACTTTTAGTGAACGGAGCGTGACACCTTCGAACACGAATCTCGGTAAACGGCTGTGAAAGTATGCGTCTTTCAGATCCACCGCTATAAACCAGTCTCCGGGTCGAATGTGCGCGAGGATCTGTTTTATCGTGATCATTACATTATAACGCGTGTTTAGCAAGTCTTATGCCACTCGGTACCACTTGAAGATACTCTTTAGTCTTTACCGCTATGGAGGTATTTTGTCATGTCTATGTAGCCTATTAATAGGGCCACCAGAATGCAACCAAAGCACAATAACTATAAAGCTAGGTAATTGTAAATCATACAAAATAAATGCCATGATCACTAGATTTTATACAGGTGTTACTATAATGATTTTGTTAATGGTGATCAGAAACCAAATATTGATAATGTGGAAGTTACTGCCTTTTGCCTTGGCATGACTTCTCACTTTTTGCTGACAATACAAAGGCAGAGTACAGTAACTTTAAAATAGTGGTCAAAAGTCAAGTTTGAGCTAAAAATTTTGTTATGTAGATAATTTCCATTACTTAAACATCTAATTGCCAGATTTTCAGTGTCCTACCTATAATTAATTTGGCGGGTGTCAGAGATCAATCAAGCTTGATTCCATCCACCATACAACGATCACTCTCTCCGGATTACTAATCACACACACCTGTTCACCATCAACAGCCTCATCAACAAGCACTATAAAACACTCATCATAGCCCCAGTTCAGTGTCAAACCTCCAACAGGAACAGACCATTATCCTTCGTCTCTCGAAATCCCTGATGCACCAAGTACCTGAGAAGAAACATATACTCACCGGTGAATTGCTAACCATTGTATCCTTGTTTCACTGTTTCCAGAAAGCCTGCCTGAATCCTTGTTTCCCGAGATCCGGTATTCACCTGAGTTCCCTGTGTTCACGCTGAGTTTACTTGCTGGTGACTGCATCTGTAAGAGAAAAGACAAGTATCAATGAACTGTGATTGTTTGACCTCGATTATCCTGAAGAGGACCTGCTCACCTGTTATCTGCCCTGCATGTTGTGCTTCTCACCGAATCTGCACCTGAACTTTGAAAACTCACCTTTGCACGTGTGTCACTTTAAATAAAACTGTGTTTGCATCCACTTACCTCTGTTTCCGTGCCTGTATCCTGACAGAAGGTTTGACCTACACCGCTATGGATCCAACACAGCCTGAAGACGGCGCTGCTGCAAACCCCGCTTCCGCAAACCCCGCTTCTGCAAACCCAGCTTCCTCACTGGTTTACATCGCCAGCTCCACCGCCCGACCAGCGCCCTTCTCAGGCCGGGCGGAAGATTGCAACGGGTTCTTGCTGCAATGCTCGCTTGTCCTTGAACAACAACCTCAGTTATACCCGACAGAAAGATCGCAAATTTCCTTCATCATCCAGCAGTTATCCGGGTCAGCGCTAAGGTGGGCTGAGTCATTGTGGCTTCAAGGTACTACGGTCACATCCTCATTGCAGAGCTTCATAACTCATTTCAAAGAAGTATTTGGGCGTCCGGTAGGGGATTCATCTGTCAGCGAGCAACTGTTACGGTTGCGTCAGGGTAAAAGATCGGTTTTTGAATACTCCCTGGAATTCCGAACTCTAGCATCAGCAAGTGGGTGGGAGGAAAGAGCTCTCCTGGCTGTTTTCCGAAGAGGGTTGAACCCCACGCTTCGTCTCCAGCTCGCCATTTACGATGATACTCTTGGACTTGAAAAATGTATGCAGCAGGCTCTCCGAGTGCATCAAAGATCCCAGAACTGTTATCTAGACATTCAGCAAACAAACCCCATAGCTCATCAGGTTCCATCTGAATTCTCCTCCGAACCGATGTCGGAAAGAATGCAAGTAGAAACCCACCGACTGTCTCAAGCTGAGCGTAATCGCCGCAGAGAATTAAGATTATGCTTATATTGTGGGACTGAAGGCCATTTCCTCCGTACATGCCCGTCACGCCCTCCTCGTCTACTTGTGAGTTCAGTTTTTAACCACCCTTTAGTATCAACCCCATTAACGATATCAGTTACCCTGAAGTCTCAAAATTTTCACATTTCAGTCGCGGCAATCGTTGACTCCGTGTCGGCAGGCGATTTCATATCAGGAAGTCTCTGCAAGAAACTCCAGCTCCAGAGATCCAACACATCCAAACCTTACTCCATCCATGCAGTAACTGGCGAAGCTATCAACAAGGGGTACGTAACATCTCAGATAACACCCATCATCTTATGTGTTGAGAACACTCACCAAGAATTGTTTGAATCATTAATTCTTGAGAATAGCCAAACTGACATAATCCTCGGCCGTCCATGGCTCATCCGCCATCAACCTACCATTAATTGGCAATCTGGTAAGATTCTGAACTGGGGATGCAACTGCTCTTCGACTGACGCTGCACTCCCAGTCCCGTCATCCACCGAGCCTTCTGAACCGGTTTCAGTGAATTCAACTTCCATCGAAAGCCCCACAGAAAACCTGTCAGTGAATATTCCTCCAGTTTATTCTTCATTTGCAGATGTGTTCAATCCTGTTGCAGCTTCCAAGTTACCACCACACCGACGATGGGACTGTGCCATTGATTTGGTTCCAGGGGAACCCATTCCCAAGGGTCGGGTTTACTCCTTGTCCATTCCTGAACAAACAGCCATGCAAAAGTACATTGAGGAGGCCCTACACCAGGGGTATATCAGGCCTTCCACCTCGCCTGCTGCCGCCAGCTTCTTTTTCGTCTCCAAGAAAGATGGAGGATTAAGACCATGCATAGATTACAGAGCGCTAAATCAGATCACAGTAAAATTCAGTTATCCACTCCCTCTTGTCCCATCCGCCCTCGAACAACTTCGAGAAGCCAGAATGTTCACCAAACTTGACTTGAGAAGCGCATACAACCTAATCAGAATACGAGAAGGGGATGAGTGGAAGACAGCATTCATTACCCCCGCAGGGCACTATGAATACCTGGTGATGCCGTATGGTCTGGTAAATGCGCCTTCCGTCTTTCAGAGTTTCATGGACGAGGTGCTCCGAGATTTCCTGAATCGCTTTGTGCTAGTCTACATTGACGATATTCTAATTTTCTCAAAAGACCTAGTAGAACACCAACGTCACGTCTCCCTAGTACTCCAACGACTCCGGGAATTCTCTCTGTTCTTGAAGGCAGAAAAATGCATGTTCCATCAGACCGCTGTCGAGTTCCTGGGTTACCACCTAAGCGAACGAGGAGTCGAGATGGATGATCGCAAGACCAAAGCCATCACCTCCTGGCCCACTCCACAGTCTGTAAAAGAGCTGCAAAGGTTCCTGGGGTTCTCAAACTTTTACCGAAGGTTCATAAAGAATTACAGCATGTTAACAGCCCCACTAACTTCACTCCTGAAGGGAAAACCAAAGAGCCTGTCTTGGAACTCTGATCCCGAACACGCCTTCCTGTCTCTCAAGAATGCATTCATCAATGCGCCCCTGCTTCGTCACCCAGATCCTGAAAAGGTATTCCTTGTCGAGGTTGATGCTTCTACTACTGGGGTAGGAGCAATCCTGTCACAGTCCTCAGAATACTCTTCCAAACCCATGCCCTGTGCGTTCTTTTCACGCAAGTTATCCACCGCTGAGAGCAACTATGACATCGGCAACCGAGAACTCCTAGCCGTTAAACTCGCCCTAGAGGAGTGGAGGCACTGGTTGGAGGGGGCCAAACACCCGTTCATCGTCCTCACTGGCCACAAAAACCTCCAATATTTGAAGGAAGCCAAAAGACTCAACCCACGTCAAGCTAGATGGGCCCTGTTCTTTACTCGTTTTCACTTTCAAATATCCTACCGTCTGGGCTCGAAGAACATTCGAGCAGATGCCTTGTCACGGCTCCATGCCCCAAAAACATCCCAGGAAGAGCCCGAAACCATCCTACCAACAAAGTTATTTGTCCACCCCATCCAATGGGATCTCGACGAACAACTCCTCGAAATATCACAACGCTTCCCTGGCCCTCCAGAGTGTCCCGCTGGAAAGATCTATGTACCCGAAGATTTCCGTGTTTCTCTCATCTCCTCCGCCCATTCGTCTGTTGGGACAGGTCACCCAGGCATCAGTAAGACTCACTCGATTCTCCAACACAAATACTGATGGCCAAACATGCAACACGACATTACGTCATTTATTCAAGGATGCACGCTCTGCGCCATGACTAAGGTTCCACGTCATCTGCCTACTGGGAAATTATTACCACTGCCCATCCCAAATCGGCCCTGGTCTCATATCGGGGTAGATTACGTCACGGACCTTCCAGCTTCTGGCGGATATACCTGCATCCTTGTGGCCATTGATCGATTCTCTAAAGCCTGCAAGTTAATTCCGCTGAAGAAGCTGCCCACAGCATTTGACACTGCAGAATTACTAATGGAGCATGTCTTTCGTAATTTTGGCATTCCAGAGGATATTGTATCTGACAGAGGGCCTCAGTTCATCTCCAGAGTATGGCGAGCGTTCTTTGCTCTAATGAACGTAACAGTGAGCTTAACTTCAGGTTACCACCCGCAGTCAAATAGCCAAACCGAACGAAAGATCCAGGATGTCAGTCGTTTTCTTCGCACATTCTGTCATTCCAACCAGAACATCTGGAAACAATACTTAATTTGGGCAGAGTATGCCCAAAACTCCCTCCGGCAAACATCCACAAACCTAACGCCATTTCAGTGTGTTCTGGGTTACCAGCCACCACTATTCGCCTGGTCTGGTGAACTATCAGAAGTACCCGCGGTCAATGCATGGTTCCAAGACAGTGAAAGAGTTTGGAATCAGGCACACCATCATCTTCAGCAAGCTGTAAATCGCCAGCAGCATTTTGCAGATAACCGTCGCCGCCAGGCTCCCAATTACCAACCTGGGCAACTTGTATGGTGCTCCACCCGAGACATCCGTCTAAAACAACCATGTCGGAAGCTGAGCCCAAAATACATTGGGCCATTCCCCGTCGAAAAACAAGTCAATCCAGTCACCTACCAACTTCGTCTTCCTGCTCAGTACCGCATCCACCCCACATTTCACGTTTCCCTCCTAAAGCCCCATCATGTACCTGTATCTGTTCCCTCTGCAGATCCTGTCCCTGAGGACAACCCCCCAATACCGACCATTGAAACCGAGCCCATCTACACGGTAAAGGAGATATTGGACTCCCGACGTCGGGGTGGTCGACTCGAATACCTGGTGGATTGGGAGGGTTATGGACCGGAAGAAAGATGCTGGGTGCCTCGAAATGATATTCTTGATCCCAATCTGCTCACCGAGTTTCATGATCAGCATCCTGGAAAACTGGCACCACGACCTCGAGGCAGACCTCCACGACGTCGGGGTCCAAGGTCCACTGGCGCGGACTCTGGAGGGGGGGGTAATGTCAGAGATCAATCAAGCTTGATTCCATCCACCATACAACGATCACTCTCTCCGGATTACTAATCACACACACCTGTTCACCATCAACAGCCTCATCAACAAGCACTATAAAACACTCATCATAGCCCCAGTTCAGTGTCAAACCTCCAACAGGAACAGACCATTATCCTTCGTCTCTCGAAATCCCTGATGCACCAAGTACCTGAGAAGAAACATATACTCACCGGTGAATTGCTAACCATTGTATCCTTGTTCCACTGTTTCCAGAAAGCCTGCCTGAATCCTTGTTTCCCGAGATCCGGTATTCACCTGAGTTCCCTGTGTTCACGCTGAGTTTACTTGCTGGTGACTGCATCTGTAAGAGAAAAGACAAGTATCAATGAACTGTGATTGTTTGACCTCGATTATCCTGAAGAGGACCTGCTCACCTGTTATCTGCCCTGCATGTTGTGCTTCTCACCGAATCTGCACCTGAACTTTGAAAACTCACCTTTGCACGTGTGTCACTTTAAATAAAACTGTGTTTGCATCCACTTACCTCTGTTTCCGTGCCTGTATCCTGACAGCGGGACAACTACAAATCTTTAAAGTAATTTTTCTCAGTTTCACACTCTAGCGAGTTAACCCCCTGGGGTCTGAGGTGTTTTTGGAGTCCTTGAGATGTTCTGACATGCTGTGACATTTGTGTTTTTTTCAGTTGCTTATAAACATATTAATGGCACAGGTGAAATTACACTATATTTAGCACAAACATGGCTATGATAATATGTGATATAATATGTATGTACATGTTTGTATATTTGAGAGAATATTGTTTATGCGTGGTTATTGAAAAAACTAAAAATGAAAGTTTCTGAAATAAGGCTACAAAACACATAATAAATATGTGTCCACAAGACTTTTGACTAATGGATGTTGTTGCCTAGTGTTTTTTCTTCAAAATGATCTGAAAAACATCCTGCCTAATCATTCACATAAAACTGCGAATTGGGTTTTATTGTGAAAAACTTTTTTTTTGTTTGCCAAGGCAATATGCGAATGGCCTTGAACAGTCCAAGCCCCATCATGAATAATTAGGTGATTCTCACCTGACCCGCATAATAATGAGCCTTTCATTCAGGTGTCACACAAGCAAAAATTGAAAGGACAACATACATACATACATACATACATACATACACATATGTGACCCGATCTGGCGAAATGAGTCGGAAGTCGCAACGTTCCATTTTAAGATATGGGCCGATTATGTGGAAAAACAATGAAATAATAGATTTTTTTTTTTTGCTAATTTCAAAGAACATACATTCAAAAATAATCTCCCAAAGTTTCGTAGTCCAGATAATTGAGTAAAGGTATTTCAATTACTATTAAAGTGTACAAAGTTTTACTAAATTCGCTGGAAATGAACATTGCTTTTCTCAACTCCTATCTCACCTCTGAGCATTTCCCGGGTATCCCCTGAAACGTCACTATCTCTGCTCTGCTAATGGTGTTATACGTTGTATAGAACCAATCAAAAAGCTTAGAAATGTACACAAATGCTGATCATTTGTCGATGGGAAGCCGTTTCGACTGACCGGCACGCGATTGGTCCAGCCACCCTCCTGTCAGACTCGCAGCGAGCGCTCTGTGTAATAAACAAGCTAGCAGATCTCCTCAGAAAGATTAAATATTATTAATTTGAGAAATGTCGCTGTCAAAAGAGAGCAAAGTTGCCAAAGCGTCATCAAGCCCCCTGGCCATTGCACACTGAGTCCGCGTTTTTTTCATATGCGTTTTTTCGTATTGATTCGGTGGCTCCGAATTGTCAAAACACCATTCAAACTGCTTGCTACGGATGCGAAAAGCTTACTTTTTATATATATATATATATATATATATATAACGGATGAAAGTTTCGTAGACAGTGTGCAAGCGTGATTGACATAACGTGAGGTCGATTTTTTTTTTTTTTTACGTGCGAAAATTTCGGATGCGAATTTCAGATCTGTACAAAAATATCCGTGAGATTTGCCCAAAACCGCCAGTTGAGAAAGTAAGTTGTCCCTCTCCCTGCCCACCGTAGAAGAAAAGAGCTGAAAGGTCAATTTAATGTCAAATTTGAATCTGAGTGAGTGTATTTACTGTGTATGGATGTGAGTGAGTGCAAATGTGAGTGAGTGTATTTATCTGCAAGGAAAATCCATTACAATGTGTTTGATTAACCCAAAATTTAACTGTTGGTATCTCCGTTATGAATTTGTTACACTGTTATTGTCAACTAGCCTACACAAAGATATGATTGCATAGACTAGCATTATTTGATCTCTGTTTCCTTGTCTCTCTGCCTCTCTCACTTTCTCTTACACACACACACACACACACACACACACCCTCTCTCTCAAGCAAATATGTAGCACCTCTGTTCAATCTTTCTGATTTTAGTAAATCTTTGTAAAAGGTACTTTTAAATTATTTATTCAAATAAAAACTTTAAAATAATTTGAGCTTCAGCCTGGTTTAATAGCATTTATATATATATTAATGTAAGCTGTAAAATAAATAGTTTATCCCTTTAAATGCAATGGATTTTGAAAGATATCAACAAAAAAAGGGCAAAAAACGTTAAAAGCGATTTTCTCAGGTTTTCAATTGGAAAAAGAGGGCAGACGGCCATAATTCAAATGTGTATATCTTCACAACCATTCAAGGCATGACTTTGACTAGGATATCATTTGAAAGCTTATGGTCTCCTCTTTCAATTAATACCAAAATCTAAATTTTGAAATTTGGGTCACTGTGACTCATTTTGCTGGATCAGGTCACATATATATATATATATATATATATATATATATATATATATATATATATATGAAGAGTTCAGATGCAAAAGCCTCTAAGTGCCATTTGAAATTTTCTTCTAGAATAATAATTTTTATCAAGCTTGTATATTTCAGGATCAGGAATCTCCTCCCTGAGTCACCTCTTGTCAATGATTGGTTTGAGGCTTAGGAAATCCTCTACCTCGACCTTTCCTTGGTGGTTTGCCCTGGAGTTCTCTTATGGTCGGTGATTCAGGATCAGCGAATCTTTAAGATGGAGAAGCGTAGGCAGGAGGGGCAGAGGGGAAAGTACCTGAAGCTGTCAGGTTTGGATATACAGGTGGTGACTTTTCCTCTTCTTTTTCATCTTCCTCAGGATCTTGCCCTCCAGCCGCTTCTGGTTGTCTTTGTGGTCTTATGTTGGGGATCACCAGCTGCGGTTGGTGGGGGGAGTGGGGAGCCGGACAGCGGTCATCCTCAGCCAGGCGGGTTTTCATGCATCTCATTTCCTCGGAAGAATAAGAAACAGAATTTAGTAAAGTTTTTCTGGCTTCTTCTGCCTTCGTATCGATACTATCTGTGCTTCCTAATGGTGCTAATTCTTCTGCCTTTGTATCTCTACTATCTGCACTTCCTAATGGTGCTAATGCTGCGCTTATCTGTTTTCTTTGTCTGATAATTGCCTCATCCAACCATAAATCTATGATCCGACCATCAAGGTCATAATTGTCTTTTTCTTTTCTTTTTGGACTTGTTTTTGTCCAATTTTCCTTAGTCTTTTGCAGATGGCTTACACTCAAACCTCCATTAAACCCATATTTTTCAATCATCCGTGGTATTCTATGATGCCACCACGTTCCATTTGTCTAACTGTAGTTTGCTTTCGAGAAATCCACTGTCTTCAATGACTCTTTACTATTAAAACTACCCATTTTTGCACTAATTAACCTTTTTCCAGAGATAACTTTTCTGAAAATTTCCTGTGTGGCCACCACACTCTGCCAGTAGTCCGTCACTACTGGTCTTTACTTTGAGACTTTCCCAGTGCGGCCACTGCACCCTGCCAGTAATCGTCACTACTGGACTTTATTATGAGATACCCACATCCCACTCTGAGACTCCCATGGCTCACTGGCCCTTTTGGGAGATGTGCACGTCTCACTGACCCTTTTGGAATATCTTTTTAGTGCAAAAATGTTTTCTCACCGTGCTTTTTGCAGTGTGATTTCTTTTAATCGGGATCGTGTCCACCTAGGCCTTCCGTGGTGTTCACAATTCTCCCATCCCTCAAAGTTGGGGGTTTGGAGCCATAGACTTCTTGTCTTTGGGATGATAAGTCAATTGCTTCTTCCACGGAGGTCATCAGTTTTGCGACCGCATCCTCGTCGCCAGTTTGTCGTGGAAATTCTTTACCTAGATCTCAAATAACAATTGAAGAACAAATGAAGATCTCGAAAGTCATAAGTAAAAGTATTTATTTCTTGCAAGAAAGGCAATTCGCACACAGACAGAGTCTGATATGAGAAGGGAAAAGGTCTTCTCATTTTACACAGTTTATATACAAAAGAACATCCTCCAAAACGTACCCCTCCCTTTCTTTTTCCTAACCTAAGGCCCCTTGTACGTGCATAGTTCTTAGTTCCCCATATTCTAACACTTCTTATCTATGTATACCCACACATAAACACACATATGTAATTTCAAAAACAACTAAATATATGTTTTGCTCTTGGTGCAAGCAAGCTTTTCTATTTTTGAGAAGAACAGAACATTCTGTCTTTCTGCACACGTCCCATTGACCCATCTGCATTGGAGATAATGCATCTTGCAGTTTCTTTAACACATCTATATTTGAAAGAACACACAAACATATATATATATATATATATATATATATATATATTTATATTTGTTTCAAGAGATATATATTTAAAAGAAAAATTTCTCTTACATGGGTTACGGCCATCTTGAACCTGTGTCGATCGAAACGGGCCCTTTTTCAAAAGCCTCTGTTCAAGGTGCTAACACAGAGATGTATTTCCAAATGCTCCGTCCCCAAGCTTGGTCTGCAGCGTTTGACCTGAAGGACAGTACTTCATATCTCTATCCTTCCACTCCACAGACCATCCTCTGTTCTTGCGTTCTAAGGTGTGAAGTCTCAGTACAAGGTCATACCCTCCGAGTGCTCCATAGCCAGTTGGGTCTTCAGGTCAACTGGGAAAGAGTAAACTCAGCCACGGGTTGAGGATCTCTTTTCTAGTTTGGAGGGTGACTCAGCCCAACGCACCTATTAACAAGAGTATGTGTCAGGTCAGTGCTGCTAAAGAAGTGAGAAAGGGTCTCACTGAAACTTATTCAGAGGCTCCTGGGGCATATGGCAGACGCAGCCACACGGCTTCCTTCATATGAAGACCGCTTCAGCACTGGCTTCTCGGTCGGGTCCCAAGGTGGCCGTGGCAGAGCTGCACGCCCCGTGTAACAATCACCCTGGCCTGCCGCCAAACCCTCAGCTTGAAACAGACCTTTTGTTTCTCCGGGGCAACGGCTCCTAGAACTAGTGTCCATCAATACCGGCTGAGGGGCCACGTACAAAGGGAATGCAGTAACAGAGGTCTTGGCGCCCTCTGACTGCTTTGGAATCAATTGCCTCGAGTTGCTTGCAGTTCACCTCGCTTTGAGACACCGCTGCTCAGGGGGCTTGTACTGGTCTGAAAAGACAGCATTGCGACTTTTGAGTTACTCTCCCCTCGCATCTTGCAACTCGCCCGCCACCTCCTCCACAAAGTCAGAAGCTGCTGAGATCGCTTCATTCCACGTATTACTGCTGGTCTGCTCAATCATGCCACTGACAAGCCTCACGACAGCTGTGGCCCAGGGAGAGTGGAGACTGCGTCCCCAGGCGGTCCAGCTGTTTGGAACCACTTCGGGGCCGCACAGTTACATCTGTTGCTCGCCCCCCTGGACTCGCCCCTCCGCCAATTCTTCTTTCTCCTGCCTGAGTGAACATTCCTCGACACAGAAAATATTCTGGCCACAGCTGACCCCAGGGCCCTCACAGAAATGTGTTTCCCAGTGACCCTTCTTGCACAAAACTGTGCTAAGGTCAGGGAGGAGATGAAGCAGGTCTTGCTAGTTGCCCCTTATTGGCCCAACCAGACCTCTCTACTCTCGACAGCCCTTCCTGACCCCTTCCTCTGAGCACTTTCTCAGAGACGAGGCACAAGGCACCCGCGTTCAGACCCTAAAGAGCTCCGGGTCTGGTTCTAAAAAGAACGTGACATGGAGGTTCTGGTTACTACCGCAAGAATATGCCATAGAGACCCTCACTTCTGTTAAGCACCCTCTGAAAAATGAGGCTTGCTCCCCCTTAGAAGTGGAACCTATTCGTTGAACAAAATCTTCTCTCCGTGAGGAGATCCCGAATGTTTTCGATCACTTCAGTGTTTTCTTCCTGCTAGATGGGTTGGAGTGAGGCTGTCTCTTCCACCCTCAAAATGTATGTTGCCTCTGTATTGACGCACATCATGATGCAGTAGGGTGCAAATCCTTGGGAAGCACAATTTGAGCAAGGAGAATAAATCCGCTCTCAATAAAAACTATATATATATTATCTCTGGTGCTACTGCACTGCAGAGACCTCCCCTGAGCCTCTCCAGGCAGTGATTTAAAAGTCCTGTTTTTAACCCTCTGGGGTCTGAGGTGTTTTTGGAGTCCTTGAGATGTTCTGACATGCTGTGACATTTGTGTTTTTTTCAGTTGCTTATAAACATATTAATGGCACAGGTGAAATTACACTATATTTAGCACAAACATGGCTATGATAATATGTGATATAATATGTATGTACGTGTTTGTATATTTGAGAGAATATTGTTTATGCGTGGTTATTGAAAAAACTAAAAATGAAAGTTTCTGAAATAAGGCTACAAAACACATAATAAATATGTGTCCACAAGACTTTTGACTAATGGATGTTGTTGCCTAGTGTTTTTTCTTCAAAATGATCTGAAAAACATCCTGCCTAATCATTCACATAAAACTGTGAATTGGGTTTTATTGTGAAAAACTTTTTTTTGTTTGCCAAGGCAATATGCGAATGGCCTTGAACAGTCCAAGCCCCATCATGAATAATTAGGTGATTCTCACCTGACCCGCATAATAATGAGCCTTTCATTCAGGTGTCACACAAGCAAAAATTGAAAGGACAACATACATACATACATACATACATACACATATATATATATATGTATATGAAGAGTTCAGATGCAAAAGCCTCTAAGTGCCATTTGAAATTTTCTTCTAGAATGATCATTTTTATCAAGCTTGTATATTTAAGTTCAGTAATTTCACTTAAATGGCAATGAAGATTACCTAATAAATGTCATTTAAGTGAAATTACTGAACTTAAAATGTACAAGCTTGATAAAAATGATCATTCTAGAAGAAAATTTCAAATGGCACTAGAGGCTTTTGCATCTGAACTCTTCATATAATCAAAATATAAATGAAAGTCAAAAACCCATTTTTAGTCATACCTGGAAACAAATCCTGGTCAAATAGGTTATATGGGTCATTGTATAGAATTGGTTCAAAGTTAGAGTTGGAAACATCTTGAAAAGAATTTTTTTTCCATATAAAGTCGGCTATTATAAGCTTGCATTGGATAACAGTTGATTAGTTTATTTTTTACAAAACATAGGCTACTATATATTTAACATATGAGCAGAAACTGTCTAACTAAAGCTTATTTGATGCCTATTTTATAGTAAAAACTTTCTAATCTATTTCGTCTGTAACAGTAGGCTATGCATCTGTGCGTTCGTTTGTTCACACACCCAGACACCCGATTCATATTTAAACAGTCTTTTTGGTTTTACAGATACTATTCTATATTGCGATTAGAACAAATCTCAGTAGTCTTACTAATGTAGGAGCGAGAGTGAATGAACGCACAGCGCGCGCGCGTCTGTGAATTCGTCCATTCATTCGCACACAGACACGCATTTAAAATTTAAACAGTCTTTGTGCAGTTTACAGACACTATTCAATAACACGATTAGAACAAAGCACTTAAGAATAAATGACTTACTACATCAGCTGAATCCGTGCTCCTCGAATGAAACAGGTAACTGAGTTAACTTTTCCAGGAATTATTCCTCACTGCGCAGCAAGACGAGATAAAGGTTAGCGCGTTCTGATGTGGGTGTTTTCATGGCTTGCCTCAACATTAACGTTTGAATAGTGTGCGCTCTCAGTGGGCGTGGTCACATTAACACATCATACGCTATAATTAGGTGAAAGGAAAAAGACCGACATCACTCTCTTTTCATACAGATTACATCAACTGAGAATAGTTGCTTTTTTATAGAAGTTACTTCGTTTAAAAGAAGAGAATTTCAGCTTCATAAAGAGAAATCTTTTGTGTCTCAGTGACAAGTATTTATTGAGTTACAGTTCATTTTTCGGACGCGTTTCAGAAAGATTTTTGCGGAGACAGTGTGAGCTGAAAGCGCACCCTGTTTATTTTATTTATTTTACAAAAACACAAGGTTTTGATGTTAATAAGAGTGTACACAAAAAAAGAAGACATTTAAAAGTATTGAATGATGTGTAACACTTATATGTAAGATCAAAATCAACAAAGTATTTTGAGTTTGTTTTGCACTGATAAGAAAAAAAGTGAGCAGATCACGCCGGCGTGATTGCCGACCCCAGAGGGTTAAAGAAACAGTTCTCCTGCTTGCTTGGTATCTACTAGAGGGTAGGGACTTGCTTACATTTCGTTCAGTGAAATTGTGGCTGGAGTTCGGGCCGGCTATCTCTCACGGCTATCTCTCTTTCTCGTCGGCTCCCTTCACATGAAGCCAGTTTCACTGTAAGCCCGGTTGGAAGTGTCGGCTTACGGTGCCATTCCCCTCCTATGGACTGGATACGTGCACAATTCTAGCTCCAGTAGAGTTCCCCATATTAACCGAACCCTGTCGAGTTCCTCCATACCATTTTCCTTCGGCAACGGACGTGGCCTATCACTCGTATGCACGGGTGTACCTGTTTTAGGTTGGGTCCACATGTTGTGATCCCTACTGTGATCCCATATGTGTATTCTTCCACGGTACGACTCCCTGTGGCGAGCCTGTGTCTTCCCTCGGCAGAGCCTGTTATAGGCTGGAGTCATCCCAGTGGAAGTTGTGTTGCGAAAGACACGCAAGCTCTTTCGCTCGCTTACCTCTCTGCCGTGCGCGTGCGCAGTTAGGACTGCGCCGTGAGCACATCTGTCTCGCATGCACGCTCGCTCTAGATTACAGGATATTTTAGCTAATTTACGGTAAAACTATTCGATCACGAATGGCTCAACTGGTAGATCTATAGATAAACTTGTCTTTCAGGCATTTGACCGACTGGGTTGACACTTCAGCGTGAGAAATCGGGGGTGTGGCGTAAGAGTGTAAGAATTGGCTCAATTGCGTGAGTCTCACGCTGAATGCGTGAGAGTTGGCAGCCCTACTAATATTTAATACATAAATTGTAAATGCTAAATCCTCTTGATATTGATAGCTGATGCTTGTTTTGACAATATCTCTGGATACAAGATATAATCTATTGGCACAACCCGGCACGGGGGTTTATCGCACATATTTCACATGTATAGTATGAGCAGTCAAGTCGCAGCTCGACGTTCGGACCGTATAGTGTGAGCACATAAATCATTTGCTTTACATCGCATGAGATCTACTCGTTCAGTGTGAGTAGGTAACCTTGCTGAAATCACACAGTGTATACCCACCTTAATGGAGTTTTAAGGTTTCATTGCCACTGTCGACTCTGGCTTGCTTAGTTGGGGACACTTAATATTCAACAATATTATTGATCTGACTGTACAGACGCTGTTGTATGAGAACTGAACTGAGCTGGATAATGACATCATTTTTTTGCAGAACTGCTGTATAGATGAAATTAACTAGTTTAATAATTGATGAATTGAACAGAACTGAATCAACACTGAACTGACTTCAGCTGAACAACAGCTGAACTGCATAGTTCCCTTTCAAGGGAACTTCGAGCTGTGTCAAACGCTGTGGGAACGCCCCTGCGTTGTGCGTCATGAAGCACGTATGGAATCAGCCCAATGGAGAGACGGAACGTCATAGGCGGGTGACATCATCGACTAGGAAACTATAAAGCACCCCAAAAACACAAGCGCATCAGCTTCTGTGCCTTCAGTCGCGCTATATGTGAATCTGTCTGAGTGTAAACACTGTGTCTGTCTTTAGTATTTGCTAGGAAGGAGTTATCACATTTACACCACACAAACAATTTTGTATGAGAGACTATGGCGAGCGAACAGCATTTAAGAAGTGTGTTCCTCCCTGCTCCCGCTATCTAACGGGCGGGGATACACACGTTCTTTGTGTTGTTTGTTTGGGAGTGCAGCATGCCCAGTCAGCTCTCGAGGGGGCTGGCTACGAGCATTGCGAGCGTCTGCCTTTATGGACGCTCCGCTCCCGCCGAGCGCTCTTTGAGGAGAGTGCTCGGTGCGTGCTCCCCGCGGTTCGAGTCCCGCTTCTGCCGAGGCTGAGCGGCGACGCTTATCGTGGGGATTGCAAATGGATCTTTCAGCGGGGTTAGAGACGGGCTCTGCCTTATCTCTGCCTTTACCTGTTAGATCCAGTGCCTCAGCCCGGTTTGGAAGCACGCTCTGCGGTTTTCTTCCGCCCGGGCTGAGGCACCAGTACTGCAACTATCTAACGTTAGTTTTAAAAACTGAGGAGATAAAAATAGCAGTATTGACGAGGGAGATGTGGAGGACTCGCCACCTCACACTCCCGAAAGTGAAGAGCTCATGGAGGTTCTCACTCGAGCTGTATCAAAACTAAGCATTGAGTGGCTGTGGCTAGGCAGGAGTCTGTTATTAAATCTAAGTTAGATAAAAGATTTCTCCCTTTCCGTGTGCAACCTCCACGCCGGTGCTTGCCGTTTTTTAATGATCTCCATATTGAGGTGTCGAGATTATGGAAGAAGCCGGCTTCTGATATAATTTTAGCCCCCAATCATTCACATATTCTGATTTAGCGGGGGCTAGGTTTTTTAAAAGAAAAGACGGCGCTTTGCCGCGGGTAGAAGAGACGCTTGCGAGCTATCTCTCTTCCGAGGCTGCATTGTCATTTAAAGCACCGGCATTACCTTCCAAGCCATTATGAAATATTTCGGCTTTGTAAAGTGTATTCGGCGGCAGGTCGGGCTGCGTCGTGTCTGCATACAATGTCTATATTGCAGGCATACCAGGCTGATTTGCTAAAGGACGTGAGCGTGAGTGAGGAGGCAGTACTGACGTGGTTCGAGAACTGCGTCAGGCCGCCAATTTATGGTAAAATGATTTTTTCCAACATGAAACAGAAAGAGAAAGCTTTCTTCTAGATGATCCTCTCTCCCCTGCGGGTTTATTCAGTGACTTAGTTAATACTGTCTCTAAAAAAGGCTATAGCTACTAACCTCTCTAAAAACTAAAATCTCTCCCTCTGTATTTTGAGGCACACGCGCACACACAGAACTTTACCTGAGCCAATCAGCGTCCAGAAACCTTGAACATGTGGTCTCCCCCACCCTCACAAAGACAGTATTACAATGCAGCGGGACACGGAGACTGACGCTGAAGCTAAAGCAGTATAAACTGTTTATATATCGTATTTCGGATGAAGGGTTGTGCGTGAATGCCAAAGTAAGTTTGTGATCTTTAATTATACAGTTGATGAGCATTGCATTCGCTCTGGGAAACAAGTTATTATGACGAGATACCATAGAGATGTGCATGTATTCCCGATTGTGTATTCATGCCTGTAACACTCTAGTTCATACGTTTGTATACATAACTTTATTATTGTCCGCACTAGAGTTACATTTGCCTTATTATTACATGTTATGTTATTGTTTTGAAGCGAAGTTCGCTGTATTTTTTTTGTTTTCTATATTTAATGGGAGAATTGTTGTAAACAATTTGCTACGCGCATGCGCTCTCATAACTTCGACAGAGCGGCGCCATGCAGGCTTAGAAGGTGTCAGATTACAGCTGTACGTGGCATATAACATAAAGATTACAGCCTACTTTACATTTGCTTTCGATTTATTCTAATAATGTTTAATTATTAATGTTATTTTATCTTTCTACATTATTGCTCATATGTCTAATTGTTGTAATTATTATTATTATGTATATTCATGTTTATGTTACTGTTTATTTTATAGAAAACCACAACTGTACAAGCCAGTCTGTTGAGTGGTAACAATAAATGGGTTATTCCCAGAAAGTAATTGCATCTTAGATTTAGTCTCTAATCGGACAGTCTTTGGTGGGTCAGCACCCTGAGTTGTCAACTTGTGTCTTATAAGTGCTACCAAACGGAAGCATTTTTTCATGGTCCTTCGAGCCGGATCTCTGGACTTACCAAAAACATAGAAGATGTCGCAATATGAGGAGGATGAGCCAACTGTGCGAGTCAGGAGGAAGACTGGCCTTCCCGCACATTACGAGGAGTATGATCTCACTGGCTTCACCCTCTCTAAGCCCGTTTCAGAGCCCATGTCACCACTCACTCATTCAACCAGACTGGCATAGGAAGGCGCAACTGGCTTTACTCCACTGCTACCAGGTTATAATTCTGACAGTCCGCTACAGTGGTCCGATGAGGAGAGTGAATCTGCATCAGACATCATAAGGAGAGAGAATAAGGATCTCCGCAAAGTCCTGCAAATGTTACAGCAAGAAAGGGACACAGTTCAGAGCTCAAATGACCAATATGCAAAGGAGCTTTCTCAGCTTAACCCTCTGAGGTCGGCTATCGCGCCGGCGCGATAGTCTCGCTTTTTTCTTATCAGTGCAAAAGAAACTCAAAATACTCTGTTGATTTTGATCTTACATATTAAGTGTTGTACATCATTAGATCCTGATAAGTGTCTATTTTTTTTGTGGATACTCACAATAAAAACAAAGTGTTGTGCTTTTCGCCAAATAAAGAAAAACAAACATGATGCGCGTTCTGCCTTCTCTCTGTCAGTGAAGTCCATTCTGAAACGCGTCCTAAGATTAACTTTAATTCCGCGAATACTTGTCATACAGGCACGAGTGTTTTTCCATAATGAAGCTTGAACTCTCTTCTTTTAAATGAATTCATTTATATAAAAAAACAAATATTCTCAGCTTATGTAATCTGTATGAAAAGAGAGAGATGTCAGTATTTTTCTTTCCAGCTCATTATACCTATTTACGCGTTAATGTGCCACGCCCACGGAGAGCGCGCGCTATTCAAACGCAAATGATCTAAGGCAAGCCGTTCAAACATGCCAACGCCCACCAGCTGGATTATAAAACAGTTTCATTTCGAGGAGCAACGGATCCAGCTGATGTAGTAAGTCATTTATTCTAGTGCTTTGTTCTAATCATGATATTGAATAGTGTCAGACTGTAAACCGCAAAAAGACTGTTTAAATATGAATTGCGTGTCTGTGTGTAGGCTAAATGATGAGTGAACGGCATAGGCGCGCGCGCTTTGTTTACTACAGTTATACAGCGCGTGTCTGTGCCTTGTTCATTCACTCTCGCACCTACATTAGTAAACGTTATGTTTACATGAACACATACAAACTATATTACTATAGCCTACTAAGATGAGTAAAAATAGACTGAAATATGTTTAAATAAAATGTCTGTATAAGCAACAAGCTGCAAATTCACATGTACATACTAATATATCATACACAATATATTACAGACTAAATATGAATGTTTAGACACGATTTTGTGATTAGTTTTGGATAGATTATAAAGTTTTGACTGTAAAAAAAGACTACTGTCACATTAAATAGGTACGCTTTTGTTCACCAATTTCTGCTCATAGTTAAATATACTATAGTATGATGTTTTGTCAAAAATAAAGTAGGTATATTGAATTATCAACTAAGATGTTATTATAGTGTTTGTTCCAATATTGATTGATTGATTGATTAGCCTTTATTGTCTCCTGACGGAGAAATTCATCTTGGGCATTCGAGATCGCAGATGCAGCACAATATACATAACACATAACATAATTACCTACACAAAATACATAACACATAACATAATTACCTACACATAATTCACCACATTAAAACTAACCCACACACCCTATTTGTTGTTGTTCAATAATTTTATAGAGAGTGGTACAAATGAAAATTTAAACTTATTCAGTCTGCAGTTTGGTAACCTGTACCTTCTACCTGAGGGCATCATCTCATACTCACTGTAGAGCACATGATTCGGATCGTTAGTGATTTTTAAACTCTGTTTCCTCACCGTCTCTTCAAAAAGCTCATTAAGAGTAGTCGGTGACACTTGTCCAATTATTTTACCCGCCCTTTTGATCAATGTTTGAAGCTGTGATTTTAGTTTAACTGACAGGTTACCAAACCAGGCTACAATACCATATCGGACAATAGACTCAATAGCTGCCTTATAAAACAGTAACATAATATCTTTGTCAACGCCATGAACTCTTAGTCTTCTTAAAAAATATAAACGCTGACATATTTTTGAGGAAACATACTCCACGTGATATGACCACTGTAACTGTTTGTCTACTTGAATTCCTAAATATTTATACGTTGTTACTTGTTCAATCGGTACTCCTTCAATTAGAATAGGACTTTGATCGCCTATAGACCTAGGGTCAAAAATCATTTCTTTGGTTTTATTAACATTAATGAGCAAGTTATGCTTATTGCACCACTTCACCATCTCCTCTATCTCCTGTGTATAAATACCAATGTCTGAGTGGTCGTAGAGTAAACTAAGTATGGCTGTATTATCTGAAAATTTAATAATAAAATTATTCCTACCGATAATTCTGCATTCGTTTGTATATAATATAAAAAGTAAGGGCGAACTTACACAGCCTTGAGGGGCACCTGTACTTATGTTAATCATCTCAGAAAGAGTGCAGTTAACTCTCACCTGCTGCTTCCTTTCTGTCAGGAAAGAACCATACCATTTAATAATGAAAGGGTTCACTTCCATCTGATGTAGTTTACTTAACATTATCTGCGGAAGAATACAGTTAAATGCGGAACTAAAATCCATAAATAATAAACGAACATAACCTGATGGATTTTCCAAGTGCTTTAAGATAGAGTGTACAGTTGTAATTAAAGCATCATCAGTACCCCTGCCATTATTATAGGCAAATTGGTACGGGTCCAAAAGATGCTGTACCTCACTCCTTAATTTACCAACCATTATACGTTCTAATGACTTCATCACTATAGAAGTCAGCGCTACTGGTCTATAGTCGTCATTTTGCTGTGGGCATGATTTTTTGGGCAACGGAATAACAACTGATGTCTTCCAGATAATGGGAATAATACAAGCATCCACAGAAGATTGAAATAAGGGGCACCAAGCCGGAGTTAACTCATCCGAAAATGTTTTCAAAATAATAGATGAAATACCATCAGGTCCACTAGCCTTATTACTATTCAGCTTTTTAAAAACTGCTTTGACATCTTTAGGATTAATTATTATTCTATCCCGTATTGGGTCACATGGTATTGACATAGACAGCTCTTTGCAACCGATCACATTTGTTCCACAATTCAAGTCAAAACGTTTATAAAAGATGTTAAGATCATTAGCCTTATCCAAATCATTCTTCACATTTAATTCCCTCTGACTTGAGTTCATATTAGTCATTTCTTTCACCGTGTCCCACATTTTTTTAGGGTTATTCGTTAAAAATGCTTCCCTAACTCGTTTACTGTGTCCCTCTCGCGCCTTCTTCAGTTTCCCCCTCAGATCTTTTTGGATTGATCTCAGTTCCATCAAATCATTATTCCGGAATGCTTGCTTTTTCCTCCTGATCAGGTGTTTAATTTCAGGTGTTATGTAGTCTTTGTTGTTAGGATATATAGTGATCGTCTTTTTCGGCACAACAGTATCGACACAAAAATGAATATACCCCGTTATTGTTTCTGCAATATTGTCAATATCGTTGTCCTGATAAAAGACTTCCCAGTCTGTGGCCAGAAAGCATCCACTCAGCGTCTCCTTGCTGTCATCCTGGAACACACTGACAGTTTTTGTAACGGGTTTGCTTTTTTTAATGGCACACTTAAAGATGGGGATCAAATGTATGATGTTATGATCCGAGTTTGACAGGGGGGGTTTGATTCTGGCAGCATATGCATCTTTAATGTTGCCATAGCATTTATCTAGCGTCCTGTTCTTACGTGTGCTCTTTTTAACATATTGCTGGAAGCCAGGAAGAGACAGCTCCAATTTACAAAGGTTGAAGTCTCCGAGAACAAAGATAGGGGAATCTGGTTTATCCTTTAGCTGCTGGTGGACGCAGTCCGCTACACATGAAGCTGCTTTAGATGCGTTCCCACTGGGCGGGATATATACCGAGCATAAAAAGATGTTCCCATAGTCTCTCGGTAAATAAAACGGTCTCAAACTAATGCAGATAAGCTCAAGATCAGGAGTGCACACCCTGTGTTTTATCGTATAATTATTGCACCAAGATTCATTAATATAAACACAAATCCCACCCCCCCTCATTTTCCCTAAGTCGTTGTTTCTGTCCATGCGCACACATGAGAAGCCTCGTACCTGTACCAATGAGTCTGGAAAATCCTCTTGTAGCCAGGTCTCTGTGTAAATCATTAGACTTGATTCGCGGTATTCGTTACAGGCCTTTGTATTAAGCCTCAACTCCTCCATCTTATTCTTTAGGGAGCGAACATTGCCAAAAAGTATAGACGGCAGCGGCGGCCTTGTTGCCCTCCGGCGAAGGCGTAGTTTAATGCCGCCCCTTCTCCCTCGTTTCCGCGGCCGATTACCTCCACGCTGTCGTAGCAGCTCCTCCGGAACATGGTCTAACAAGCCCGGTTCTGATGTTACTTTCCTCCTCAAGGACAACAGCCAGTCCCTGCCGTACACCCGCAGCGTCTGCTCATTACCTTCGGCGAGTGTGGTGACATCATATTGTAAGCGGGTGCAAAAGGTGGCTGTAATTAGCAGCAGCAGCAGCCACACTCCGGTTACTCTCTTTCCCATCGTAACTTCCCTTCCTTGTTCACTTCTTCCTCATTCAGCAGACCACAGCAGCACTTCAATGCTCTTGACATAGACTTAACAAATTGACAACTTAACTTTGACAAACTTCGACAGCCACATGCACCTGTTCTCCCGTGCCCGTGTCGCTAGCAGTGCTGCGCCACCAGAAGCACCAACTATTCAAACTAATGAATCCTTACCTTTTTTAGTACGTATGATAAAATGTATACTTTTTACAAAGAAATACACTTGAAATATTGTTAAAATTGTAATTGTTGTTGTAATTGTAACCTATTTGTAATTGGTTACAATTTCTAATTGTAAAATATGTATAGGCTATATAGATAATTTCTTTTGTCCTTGCATTCTTTGGGATCCTGTGACACACCTGTGTGAAAGGGCTAATTAATATGCAGCTCATTATGCGGCACATTATCCGGCCTTTGTCTTCTCAGGCGTGAACACGCCTCCACACATATTGCCTTTCCAAACAAAAGGTCTCTAATAAAATTCAAATCAGTGTATGTGTTTGTGTAAATGATTAGGCAGGATGATTTTCAGATCATTTTGAAGCAAAAATTCTAGGCAACAACACTCATTAGTCAAAAGTCTTGTGGACACATATTTAGTATGTGTTTTGTGGCCTTATTTCAGACACTTTAAGTTTTAGTTTTTTCAATAACCATGCATAAGCAATATTCTCTCAAAAACACAAACATGTTTCATAATTGTTGCTCAGAAATTACGGTAGCCCAGTTTGTGCTATATTGAGTGAACTTACACCTTTGCCATTAACATGTTTATAAATAACTGAAAAAAGCACAAATGTCAGAGCATGTCAGAACACCTCAAGGACCCCAAAAACCCTTAGACCTCAGAGGGTTAAGCAGCAAATGAAGCAGCTGCAAATTCAGATGGAGCATCAACGCCCTGGAAGTCAGCCCCTTTCGACTGCCACCCCTACGAGGCAGTATAGCTCCAGTCGTCCTGTACCTGCACCACGCGCCCATCCACAGGCATGTTATGATGAATCGAGTTTCAGACCTGTACCAGCTCCGCGCCTCAAACCGCAAAAGGAGCTTCAGACAGAGGATAAGCTTCAAAGTCCTCCACACCACTCAACGCCAGCATCGACCTCCAATATTAAACAGAGCTCTTCTTACCACTTTAGGCCACAAGGGGTTCAGAGATCAGAGGGACATCACTCCCACAGAAATGAATACTTAAATCCTCCAGACTGGGTCTCTCAAGATACTGCAAGGCATCCACAAATGCCACGCCGGTCACTTACGCCATCACCTCCCCCTGAACCAGAACTGATGTATCGAGGTCCTACCCCCACAATTCCTGACTTTATACATCCAAACCCAAGAGAGTTCTCAAGACTCAAAATTGCTCTGGAAAATATCCTCCAAGCTAATGCTACAGAAAGGTTCAAATTTCAGATACTGATGGACCATCTGAAATTAGAGGAAGCTCTGTTAATTGCTGACTCATACTGCCATTCGCAACACCCTTACACCAGGACGATGGCTGCCCTAGATCAGCAGTATGGTCAACCACATGAATTAGCTCTACAACGGATTGCAGAGTTAATGGATGGCACGAATATAGCTAGTGGAGATCAGAAGTCCTTTAGACTTTTTGCTCTTAAGGTCCGTTCCCTGGTTGGCATGTTGGAGCAATTAGGCGAGAAGGGTTTTGTCGAGTTACAGTGCGGGTCTCATGTGTCTCGGCTGCTTGGGAAGCTTCCGCATGACCTTAGATCAGGGTTTCGGAGGTTTGCACATCCACATCATGTGCCCATCCCTACACTTCTGGATTTTGCAGAATGGCTGGAGTTCGAAATCCAAGTTCAAGAGGACACTACAAGGTTTGCAAGCAATCAACATAGAGGGCCGTTAACACGAACAAGAGAGACTATCAGAGGCTCTAAGCCAGCAGCTAAAAGTACCACAATCTTTCTGAGCACAGAGAAGGCGATTTCTGAGTCTACACCATCTGCTTTACCATTTAAGTCTTCTCTAAAACCCTACTGCACCTACTGTGACAACAGTAAGCACTCCATCAACAACTGTACCAACTTCAAGTTGCTTACTAAAGATCAAAAACGAAGCTGGGTCAAAGACAACAACAGATGTTGGCGTTGTGGTAGAACTCATAAGTCAGCAGAATGTAACTTAAAAATGCGATGCAGACAGTGCAACAGCCGACACCTCATGGCTCTGCATGATATCAGTGCTGGGAAGCCAGAGAATCCAAAGCCTGTTCACGATGACACTGCTGATACTAACACCTGTCTGCTCAACACTATGGACCAGATTCTCCTGATTCATAAGCCGCCTACCAGCCGGAAAGTTCTACTTAAAGTCATCAAAGTGATTCTCAGAAATGGTAAGAGAAAGATGGATGCATATGCAATCCAGGATGATGGATCTGAGAGAACTATCCTCCTCCACAATGCAGCTCAGCAGTTGGGACTTAAAGGTCAGCCTGAAGACCTTCCCCTTCGGACAGTCAGGCAGGAGTTTCAAGCTCTCAGAGGTGCAGCAGTCTCATTTTCAATCTCCCCAATGGCTCAGCCCACTAAACAGTATCGCATCAAAGGTGCTTTCACTTCTCAACAGCTAAGTTTAGCAGAACACTCACACCCAGTGAAGAATCTGAGGAAGAGATATCAACACCTTAAAGGGCTTCCATTGTATGATTTTGAAGCAGTCTGCCCCGTGCTGCTCATTGGATCCGATTACCCCCATCTGATCACTTCTGTAGAACCAGTAAGGCTGGGTCCTCCGGGGGGACCAGCGGCTGTAAAGACACGTCTTGGCTGGACATTACAGGGCCCGGTCCAACACTTTCAGAAGGAGATGACTGAACAGCATTGTCTCTTCACTTCAGTCTCGTCCCCAGAATCAGATCTCTACAAGCGAGTGGACAAGTTATGGCAGATGGATGTACTGCCCTGGCGTAACGAAAAGATTTGCATCAGATCCAGACTGGACCAGGAGGCGGTGGAACTCTTAGAAAGGAAGGCATTCAGGGTTGAGATTGATGGTGTGAAGCGGTATGCGACCCCTCTCTTGCGTGTTAAGGACATGCCTGAACTCAGAGCACCCAAAGAGGCAGTCTTATCACAGCTGAGGGCCACCGAAAAGAGACTGATAAAAAATCCAGAGCAAGCAGCCGCTTATACTGCAGAGATTTTAAAACTGGAACAAGCAGGCTATGTTAGCAAATTGCCACAGAATGCTGAGACAGATCCTTCTTGCTCCTGGTACATCCCGCATCACATGGTGCACCACAATGGGAAAAACAGGATAGTCTTCAACTGCTCGTTCCAATATCACGGACAAAACTTGAATGAGCTTTTGCTCCCAGGGCCAGTGTTGGGACCATCCCTACTTGCTGTGCTACTCAGATTTAGGGAACATTCAGTGGCAGTCAGCAGTGACATCAAGGGGATGTTCCACCAAATTCGACTACTTCCAGAAGACAAACCACTCTTACGTTTCATCTGGAGAGACCTAAACATACAGGAACAACCCAGTGTGTACGAATGGCAAGTCCTCCCATTCGGCACTACCTGCAGCCCCTGCTGTGCCGTATTTGCACTTTAGAAACACGTCCTTGATCATAGCCTGCCTGGAGATGATGTCTGCAATTCGGTGCTGAAATCCTTTTATGTAGACAACTGCCTACAAATTTTTACTTCAGCAGAAGCAGCAAAGTGTTTCGTTGACAGAATAAGGAACCTGCTGGCAGACGGAGGATTTGAGCTGAGGCAGTGGTCCAGCAATGCCCCTTCAACTATAAGTCACCTCCCTCACGATGCCAGATCGGACAGTGCAGAACTCTGGATTTCACAAGGCCGAACAGCCACTCAGGAATCTACATTGGGGCTCCTCTGGAACCATCAATCTGACACAATATCCTATAAATACCGTGCCAAGGACAGTAGTGAGACTACCATGCGTAACATATACAGGATCCTAGCCAGCCAGTATGACCCGTTGGGCTACCTTATCCCTTATACCACTCGCGCTAAGATCCTCGTACAACGCCTGTGGGACAAGAAACGGGATTGGGATGATCCACACTTGCCCACAGATCTACTACAGACCTGGATTGAATGGGGGGAGGAGGAGCTACCAGCCCTACAGAATATCGTTCTTCCTCGGTGTTACTGTAGCCCCACCAAGGACACAGGAACAAGCTTTAGAGACATACACGTTTTCTGTGATGCCTCTGAACGTGCCTATGGTTCTGTGGCATATCTTCGAACAGAGGATGAACATGGGCAGACAGAGGTAGCCTTCTTAACAGCAAGATCACGTGTAGCACCAAAGAAACAACAATCTGTTCCCCGACTGGAACTGTGCGCTGCACTGACAGGAGCTCAACTTGCCAAAGTACTCGGCAATGAGTTGAACTTGCCCATTCGTCAAACGATCTTGTGGACTGATTCTACCACAGTCCTCACATGGTTACAATCAGACTCTTGCCGATTCAAAGTATTTGTTGGTACTCGTGTAGCAGAAATCCAGGACCTCACAGAACAACACAGCTGGCGATATGTACCCTCCGTAAATAATCCAGCCGATGACATCACTCGGGGATTGAGTCTGCGTGAGCTTGGTCCGGGAAGACGCTGGTACCAAGGGCCTCCTTTCTTAAAAGATCCAGCCAATCTGTGGCCTGAATGCCCCAGTCCAGCCGATATAGACAACAATGAACTTCGCAAGACTGGTTCCAGTACTCTGGTCTGTTTCACCTCCTCTGATTTCAGTCAGTTTAAAACTCTCGAAGAGCTAATTGAGTTCACGGCTCGTCAAGAGGCCGTCAATGGTGAGCCCACAGCCAATGACTACAGAAGTGCCGAGATTAGTGTTTTGCGGCAATCACAGCAAGAATGCTTTCCATCAGACTATGAACAACTAAGGACTGGTAAACCACTTTCACGGAACAGTCGACTAGGCGCACTGGCCCCAGAACTTGATGGAGAAACCGAATTAATCAGAGTTGGCGGACGTTTACGGCATAGTCCATACCTTGAACCTGACAACATGCACCCTATAGTACTGGATCCAAAGCACCCCATCACTAAACTTATCATCCAAAGTTATGACTCCAAACTTTGTCATCCAGGTCCTGAGAGGGTGTTCGCTGAACTCCGCCGTAAATATTGGGTTCTACGCGGTAGAGAAGCCATTAAGCATCTGCAACGAGAGTGTGTGCAGTGCCAGAAATGCAGAAAAAAGCCTAAAAGGATGACACTAAATGGCGGACCTCCCCCCAGCGAGACTACGTCTTTTCAAGCCCACCTTTTACTCCACTGGCGTGGACTGTTTTGGTCCCTATACCTTTAAAGTGGGTCGACGCAGTGAGAAAAAATGTAGGATAATATTCAAATGCCTTACCACCAGAGCAGTATATATCGACATCCTCCATAGTCTGGAAGCAGACTCCTTCCTTATGGCTCTCAGACGATTCACGGCTAGACGAGGGAAACCCCATGAGCTCTTGTCAGATCAAGGCACCAACTTCCGAGGCGGTGAAAGAGAGCTAAAGGAAGCCTTTACAGCTCTTGCTCCAGATCTGCAGAGACAATTGGCTAAACAGCAAATTGAATTCCATTTCAACCCTCCTAGCTCGACACACTTTGGAGGTTGTTGGGAGGGATAAATTCGCTCCTTAAAAAACGCATTGATGGTGACTCTAGGAACTCAATCAGTGACTCTTGAGGTCCTTCAAACTGTGCTGGTGGAGGTTGAAGGTATCTTGAACTCCAAACCACTGGGATATACATCATCTGATGTTTCTGATCCTGACCCCATTACGCCAAATTGTCTCCTAATGGGGCGGCCAGACGCTTCACTCCCCCTGACAGTATATCCCCAGTCTGAGCTGATCAGTCGACGGCGATGGCGTCACAGCCAGATCCTTGCAGACCAATTCTGGGGACATTACCTTAAATTCTACCTCCCAGGTCTTCAGAACTGTGGAAAATGGCGAAAAGACACTCCAGATATCCAGGTTGGCACTACGGTGTTGATCATTGATCCCCAACTACCCAGAGCTCTCTGGCCTGTGGGAAAAGTGTCAAAAGTATTCCCTGGAACTGACACCAGAGTGAGGACAGCCAAGGTTCAGGTGGGAGAAAAAACTTACACTCGGCCAGTTGCACGCCTTGTGCAATTACCTGCCATTCCTGATTAATTGTAACCGACAGTAGAATAAAAGCCCTTTTTGAATGTGTACATATTTCCTTACGTAAATCTGGGGGCGGCTGTAAAAAAGGCTATAGCTACTAACCTCTCTCTAAAATCTCTCCCTCTGTATTTTGAGGCACACGCGCACACACAGCACTTTACCTGAGCCAATCAGCGTCCAGAAACCTTGAACATGTGGTCTCCCCCGCCCTCACAAAGACAGTATTACAATGCAGCGGGACACGGAGACTGACGCTGAAGCTAAAGCAGTATAAACTGTTTATATATCGTATTTCGGATGAAGGGTTGTGCTTGAATGCCAAAGTAAGTTTGTGATCTTTAATTATACAGTTGATGAGCATTGCATTCACTCTGGGAAACAAGTTATTATGACGAGATACCATAGAGATGTGCGTGTATTCCCGATTGTGTATTCATGCCTGTAACACTCTAGTTCATACGTTTGTATACATAACTTTATTATTGTCCGCACTAGAGTCACATTTGCCTTATTATTACATGTTATGTTATTGTTTTGAAGCGAAGTTCGCTGTATTTTTTTTGTTTTCTATATTTAATGGGAGAATTGTTGTAAACAATTTGCTACGCGCATGCGCTCTCATAACTTCGACAGAGCGGCGCCATGCAGGCTTAGAAGGTGTCAGATTACAGCTGTACGTGGCATATAACATAGAGATTACAGCCTACTTTACATTTGCTTTCGATTTATTCTAATAATGTTTAATTATTAATGTTATTTTATCTTTCTACATTATTGCTCATATGTCTAATTGTTGTAATTATTATTATTATGTATATTCATGTTTATGTTACTGTTTATTTTATAGAAAACCACAACTGTACAAGCCAGTCTGTTGAGTGGTGACAATAAATGGGTTATTCCCAGAAAGTAATTGCATCTTAGATTTAGTCTCTAATCGGACAGTCTTTGGTGGGTCAGCACCCTGAGCTGGCAACTTGTGTCTTATAAGTGCTACCAAACGGAAGCATTTTTTCACTGTCATTGATAATTTCAGGAAGAAAAGAAGCAGGCAGCAGCTTTTAAAAGGTTTCTTCCATTAAAAGTTCACGTCCACGGGGCTGCTGGGCGGGAGCAGCCCCGGCCGTCCACGAGCTCATCGCACAGGCGCAGCAAAGCAGAGTATCGCGTCTCTCGTTCCCCCTGCTGGACAGTGGGACCAGCCGCGGCACTCTCAGCCAAAGCTTTTTGAAAAAAAAAGAGAAAAAATATAATAAAATATATATTTTTTAAAAAGCAATAGAACTTATTTGAGGACAGTTATATTGGCTATGCTGAGGGCGGTCCCCACCGAGGGAGAAAGGTGTTCACCTCTTTTTACGGTGCCCATTCTTCCTCAGTGCCCTCAGGGGCCCGTTCTGCCAACCCCGCCTTCATGCCGGGGCGCAGACGGTCCCAGCGAGCGCTTTCCCGAGGGACGCTCGCCCCCTCTGACACTGAGGGTGGTCCCCACCGAGAGAGGAAGGTGTTCACCTCTTTTTACGGTGCCCATTCTTCCTCGGTGCCCTCAGGGGGCCGTTCTGCCAACCCCGCCTTCATGCCGGGGCGCAGACGGTCCCGGCGAGCGCTTTCCCGAGGGACGCTCGCCTCCTCTGACACTGAGGGTGGTCCCATCGAGGGAGAAAGGAGTTCACCTCTTTTTACGGTGCCCATTCCTTTCCTGAGGGACGCTCGCTCCCTCTGAGGAGGGTCTCAGATAACCCACTATATTTGAAAAGTACTAACCCCGGCCTTCATGCAATAAGCTGCAATCGGACACAATCCCGCCTGCCATCGATTGAATGGGGATATTTAGACAGTTTCTTTGATAGACATTTGAATTCAAGTTCCTGTCATGATGGTAACTATTTTACTGCACTCAGGGGGCCCTCCAGAGTCCATAGAACCAAGTCCCATCCCATAATTCCACTGTCCACCAACCCACTATTTGTCCAACAACCCACTATATTTGAAAAGTACTAACCCCGGCCTTCATGCAATAAGCTGCAATCGGACACGATCCCGCCTGCCATCGATTGAATGGGGATATTTAGACAGTTTCTTTGATAGACATTTGAATTACAGTTCCTGTCATGATGGTAACTATTTTACTGCACTCAGGGGGCCCTCCAGAGTCCATAGAACCAAGTCCCATCCCATAATTCCACTGTCCACCAACCCACTATTTGTCCAATAACCACCTATATTTCAAAGTACTAACCCCGGCCTTCATGCAATAAGCTGCAATCGGACACAATCCCACCTGCCATCGATTGAATGGGGATATTCAGACAGTTTCTTTGATAGACATTTGAATTAAAGTTCCTGTCATGATGGTAACTATTTTACTGCACTCAGGGGGCCCTCCAGAGTCCATAGAACCAAGTCCCATCCCATAATTCCACTGTCCACCAACCCACTATTTGTCCAATAACCCACTATATTTGAAAAGTACTAACCCCGGCCTTCATGCAATAAGCTGCAAGTGGACACAATCCCGCCTGCAATCTATTGAATGGAGATTTGGCTAGTGTGTTGTTTGGACATTTTAATTAAAGTTCCTGTCATGATAAAAACTATTTTACTGCACTCAGGGGCCCCCCCTGAGTCCATAGCACCAAGCACCATCCCATAATTGCACTGTCCACGAACCCACTATTTTTATAATGGGATAAATGCTACGTGGGATCAGACAGATTCTGTGATAGGCAATTTTTTAAAAGTTCCATTCTTGATAAAAACTATTTTACTGCACTCAGGGGGCCCCCAGAGTCCACAGAACCAAGTCCCATCCCATAATTCCACTGTCCACGAACCCACTATTTTTTCCATTGAATAAATGCTACGTGGGATGTCCATAGCTCGGGTCAGGAAGGCCCTAGAGCCTCCATTTTTGCACTCAGGTCTAAGTCTCAAGGGCCCCTATCAGAATCCAGAGTTTCAAGATGATCAGAGAAACTCAAAATTCCGACCCGTAAAAACCGACAGGGGTACGACGTACCCCTGTCGGTTTTTTCGGTGCAAGAAAAAAAGTTTCTCTGATCTTCTCCAAACTGTGGATTCTGATAGAGGGTGAAGAGACTTAGACCTGAGTGCAAAAATGGAGGCTCTGGGCCCTTCCAGGGCCGAGATATGGAGATCCCACGTAGCATTTATTCAATGGAAAAAAATAGTGGGTTCGCGGACGGTGGAATTATGGGATGGGACTTGGTGCTACGGACTCTGTGGGGGCCCCTGAGTGCAGTAAAATAGTTTATATCATGACAGGAACTTTAGTTCAAATGTCTATCAATTATACTACCCGAAACCCCATTCAATAGATTGCAGGCGGGATCGTGTCCAATTGCAGCACATTTGAATGAACTGCGGAAAAATGTGAAAAATATAGTGGGTTATTGGACAAAAAGTGGGTTTGTGGACACATTGTTTTTAAGCTTAGTTTTCAGAATATTGGGATGAAAACTATTTTACAGCACTCAGGGGGCCCCCCAGAGTCCATAAGACCAAGTCCCATCCCAGAATTCCACCGTCCACGAACCCACTATTTTTTTTCATTGAATAAATGCTACGTGGAATGTCCAAAGCTCGGGTCAGGAAGGCCCTAGAGCCTCCATTTTTGCACTCAGGTATAAGTCTCAAGGGCCCCTATCAGAATCCAGAGTTTCAAGAAGATCAGAGAAACTCAAAATTCCGACCCGTAAAAACCGACAGGGAATCTGGGGTCTGAGAGGGCCACCCCAAAGGACGACCCGCTGGGACTTGTCGTTTCCGAGATATTGACCGTTTTGTCCAAAAGTCCCTTATGTATAACTGGGTGTATCTCAGGAACCAAACCGAGTTGGAGCTCCAAACTCCGGGTGTGAGGAGGGCCCATGGGGTCCCTTCAGACCCCACCGTCCCCAGCTTCTGGGCCCTTCCGTTTCCGAGATACGGCCACTTCCTGTCCAGCTTTGACCGGGTATATCTCGGGAACCCCTCGCTCAATATTCCCCAAACTCTAATAGATTGTAGTGCTGGAGGGGCCCTTTCGAACGAGCCCACCCCCGAGGTGCAACTCGCCCGGGTCCCCGAGTTACAGCCGTTCAAAGTCGGGGGCCCCAGCGAACGGCGATCCGCTAGGGGGCCTCCCCGAGGCCCGTCACCACCCTAGTTCGAGTCAGGGCCCCCCTGGGACCTCCCCACCCGAATTTGAGCTCTCTGGGTCCTCGCGTTACCGAGATACGGCCGATTTTGTCCCGAGAACATGGGCGCCGCCATTTTGGAATTTAGAACGCGGCCGATGGTTTTCGGCCAATATCTCCGCGAAAACACGTCCAAAATTCACGAAATTTTTACCATTCTTTTCTGCTCAACTATACGGTTCCAACGAGCCAGCCACGGCCGGATCCGTTGAGTTTTCGCTTAGATAAATGTGTATTTTCATCTACATCTCTGGCCCCCGGGGGCCCACGGGGCCGTGGGTGGTCTCAAAGTAAAGGTCTCGTCCCCTTCTAAACGAGATACAATTTTGGTGTCCGTAGGACCCAGTGGGACATCACAAAAAATTAATACGTTGCTCATAAGTCAGTCACCATCCACAATCAACGCTTGGAAAGCGTCTAGGGCCCTCAAACTCGGGGCCCCGACTCGGAGACGTGAGACGACGGAACTCGCCGAGTTTCGGGGTCCTGCGACTTTCCGTATCCTCACGGCAGCGCGTTTCGTCAGCTTGACCTTTTTGACCCCGGCGACGTGTTTTTCACCCTTTTTCGACCTTTCGGCCCCTGAACGGGGTCCGAGGGGCCCCAAACTTTTCCGCCCGCACAAGGGGCCCGTGGCGAGTCAGAAAACGGCGCCCCCTAGTCGATCGGCCATTGCGAAGCGGCGTCCGCGAAACCACTGTGGCAAAACGCATTCATTTAATGGGCGAGTGGGATTTTTTTCTAAATGTCCCCGGGGCCCCAAACTCAGCACGCTGACCCTTTGGCCCCACCCGAGCGACACACCGAAGCCGCCAGGCTCTTGAGCGAAGGAAAAAAATTTCAGGCCCTGACACTAATCTCTGTCCTACGGCGGACGCTCGGCCCCTTTTTTGACCGTTCGGCCCCTGAACGAGGTCCCAGGGGCCCCAAACTTTTCCGCCCGCTCCAGGGGCCCTTGGCGAGTCGGAAAACGGCGCCCCCTAGCCGATCGGCCCTTTGGAAGCGGCGTCCGCGAAACCACTATGGCGAATACATTCATTTAATGGGCAAGTGGGATTTTGACAGAAAGGTCCCAGGGGCCCCAAACTCAGAATGCTGGCCCTTGGGCCCCACCCGAGCGACATACCGACACCACTGATCTCTAGAGCAAAGGCAACACATTTGACCCCTTTAACCCTCTGCTCGGGCCTGCAGGCTCTTTTTACTCATGTACCCTAAGAGGCTTTTGAGTGAAAGTTGGTTAAAAGTGGCATAATTGCTACAGGAAGGTCCTAGGTTTTCACCCTTCGGGGCCGTGTGTCGGGGGCCCCTGGAGGGCCAAGATCTCAAATCTCAAGGCGCCACGACCCTGCGTCCCCGTACGGGGGCCGTCCCACGGACCACTTTTCGCGTAGTGGTTTTGCGGACGGGCGGTCCCTTTTTCGGCCTTTCGACCGCTGAACGGGGTCCGAGGGGCCCCAAACTTTTCCGCCCGCACCGGGGGGCCGTGGCGAGTCGGAAAACGGCGCCCCCTAGCCGATCGGCCCTTTGGAAGCGGCGTCCGCGAAACCACTATGGCAAAATAAATTCATTTAATGGGCGAGTGGGATTTTTTTCGAAATGTCCCCGGGGCCCCAAACTCAGCATGCCGACTCTTGGGGCCTCCCCGAGCGACACATCCAAAGCGCCGGGCTCTTGAGCCAAGGCAAGACGCTGTCAGCCTCTAACCCTAACCGTCGCACTAACCCTAAATCACGGCCCCTTTTTGGACCTTGCGGCCCCTGAACGGGGCCCGAGGGGCCCCAAACTTTTCCGCCCGCACCAAAGGATCCCTCCGAGGCTTTGTAAACTCGTTTCGTCGAAAAAATTTCGAAAGACAAAGCTTAAACGCCACCGTGTCCACGAACCCACTGTTTTTAGACGCCAAACTGTGTGTTTGGCCTAATTACAAAGCCTGTTGCATGACTAATTTCACAAAACAGCTTGGTTTCACAATCACAAGGGCCCCGAGAGTCAGAATATCACATTTAAAAAAAGTTTTCATCAAGATATTCCCACAGACGAGCTTAAAAAATTGGTTCCCGCCAAAACGTGTCTTCGAGGATACTCGTTTTCGTGGCAATTAAACACTGAAACAACTTGGGAAAACAGTGCCATGTGTTCAGCCGAGTGTGCTTAGTACAGTAGAGGTGGTTTGATCGACGGGGGCCGACGCCACAAACGACGGGAGGGCGGAAACACGACAGCGTCCCACTTCCAGCCTATTTTTCCCGCCGAAATGTGGTTCCGCGGACGCTGTTTTTTTATGCAAATTAGACACAGAAACGGCCCCCGACATACCGAAAGCACCGGGCCCTGGGGCCGAGGGAAGTGTTTTTTAGCCTCTGTGCAGCATTTCACGCTCAGGGATGTTTCACTCTCACACTGAAAGGGCCATTCATGCCTTTAAATAATTTGATGACGGGGGAGGGGCGTTTTTTTTGCAAAGGTCCCAGAGGTCCACAATTCGGGGCCCCGAGTCAGGGGCCCCTGGAGAGTCGGAATCTGAAGTCTCAAGGTGCCACGGCCCTCCGTCTGCGTACGGGGGCCGTCCCACGGGCCATCAAAAAGGCATAGTGGTTTTGCGGACGGCGGTGTCTCTTTCGGCGTTTCGACCCCTGAACGGGGTCCGAGGGGCCCCAAACTTTTCCGCCCATGCCGGGGGGCCCTGGCGAGTCGGAAAACGTCGCCCCCTAGTCAATCGGCCATTGCGAAGCGGCGTCCACGAAACCACGGTGGCAAAACGCATTCGTTTAATGGGCGAGTGGGACATTTTTTCAAATGTCCCGGGGCCCCAAATTCGGCATGCTGACCCCTTGGCCCTCCCTGACCGACATACCGAAAGCAGGGGGCGCTAGAGCAGAGTCAATTTTTTCTCGGCCCCTGTGCAGAAATCCTCTCTCAGGGCTGTTTCACTCTCAGACTGAAAAGGCCATTTCAGGCCTTTTTTACACATTTTATGGGGGAGGGGCGATTTTTTTAAAGGTCCTAGAGATCCGCGCCTCGGGGCCCCGGGTCAGGGGCCCCTGGAGAGTCAGAATCTGTAATCTCAAGAAACCACGACCCTGCGTCCCCGCACGGGGGCCGTCCCACGGACCGCTTATCGCGTAGTGGTTTTGCGGACGGCGGTGTCTTTTTCGGCCTTTCGGCCCCTGAACGAGGTCCGAGGGGCCCCAAACTTTTCCGCCCGCACCAGGGGGCCGTGGCGAGAAGGAAAACGGTGCCCCCTAGTCGATAGGCTACTGCGAAGCGGCGTCCACGAAACCACTGTGGCAAAAGACATTCATTTAATGGGCGAGTGGGATTTTTTTCGAAATGTCCCCGGGGCCCCAAATTCGGAACGCTGACCCCTTGGCCCTCCCTTACCGACATACCAAAAGCAGGGGGCGCTAGAGCAAAGTGAAATTTTTCTAAAGGCCCTAGAGATCCGCGCTTCGGGGCCCCGCGTCAGGGGCCCCTGGGGGGCCAGAATCTCAAATCTCAATGAATCACGACCCTGCGTCTCCGTACGGGGGCCGTCCCATGGGCCTTCAAAAAGGCATAGCGGTTTCGCGGACGGCGGTGTCTCTTTCGGCCGTTCGGCCCCTGAACAGGGTCCAGGGGCCACCAAACTTTTCCACCCGCACCAGGGGCCCGTGGCGAGTCGGAAAACGTCGGCCCCTAGTCAATCGGCCATTGCGAAGCGGCGTCCACGAAACCACTATGGCGAAATGCATGCATTTAATGGGCGAGTGGAATTTTTTTCCAAATGTCCCCGGGGCCCCAAATTCGGCACGCTGACCCCTTGGCCCTCCCTGAACGACATACCAAAAGCAGGGGGCGCTAGAGCAAAGTGAAATTTTTCTAAGGGCCCTCCGCGCTTCGGGGCCCCACGTCAGGGGCCCCTGGAGGGCCAGAATCTCAAATGTCAACGTACCACGACTCTGCGTCCCCGTACGGGGGCCGTCCCATGGGCCTACAGAAACGCATAGTGGTTTGGCGGACGGGCGGCAATTTTGGTAAATATAGTGGGTTATTGGACAAATAGTGTTTCCGTGGGACGGGGGCGTGGCCTGGGAGTGGGCGGGGGGTGGTCCCCGGACTTTTGGTAAACATAGTGGGTTATTGGACAAATAGTGGGTCCGTGGGACGGGGGCGTGGCCTGGGAGTGGGGGCGTGGGTCAACGGGACGTTTGGTAAATATAGTGGGTTATTGGACAAATAGTGGGTTCGTGGGACGGGGGCGTGGCCTGGGAGTGGGTGGGGGGGGTCAACGGGAAGTTTGCCCAATATAGTGGGTTATTGGACAAATCATGGGGCAATATGCTCTCTGTCGCCCACTAGAGGTGTCCAAAAAACACCTATTCCGTGGCAAGTAGGTAAGGATCCGTGAATAGGGGGGTTATTAATAAAGGCCCACTCCTCTCCAAGTCTGTGGGCAATTGTCATCCAAATTCACCCTACGATCCCTCCGACCCATAGTGCGCCCAATGGCAATTTGTTAACATGGGCTTTTTTCCACGAACCCACGGTTTGGACTAACTCCCAGTTTGGAGCCAGGTTATTACAGCCGATATTTCATCGTTCCAAAGAAGGATGGGGGGTTGCGTCCAATTTTAGATTTGCGCCTATAAAATCGGTCGGTAGGGAAGCTCAATTCAAGATGCTCACTATCAAGCAGGTCATGTCACAAATCAGGTCCGAGGGCTGGTTTGTCACGATAGATCTAAAGGACGCTTACTTCAACATTTCCATTCTCCCATTCGGTCTAGCTACCTCCCCGTACTTTATGGAGCAGATGGCGGTTCGACATCGAGATGTCGTCCTCGTGCATATCAGGAAGTTGGGGTTGAGGCTAAACGCGAAGAAAAGTGTTTATCTCCTTCTCAGGAGACCCCTTTTCTGGGCATTGTTTGGGATTCGGTAACCCGCATTGCTTCGATTCTTCAGCCTTGAAACAGAAAAGCTAGGCCAGCTACTCACTGTAAAGCAGTTTCAGAAACTGTTGGGTTTGATGGCAGCAGTGTCCAACGTTATACCTTGGCCTGTTGTACATGAGACCGCTGCGGTGGTGGCTCAGGACCAAGGAATTCTCCCCGAGGGGAAATCCACTCCGCACGATCAAAGTCACGCGGCGCTGCCCTCGTACTCTGGTCTTGTGGAAAGAAACTTGGTTCCTATCCAAAGATCCTGTGCTGGGGGCTCTTTGTCGTCGCGTAAAGCTAACGACGGATGCTTCCCTCACAGGGTGGGAGGCGGTCATGAGTGGTCGTCCAGGACCATCATCTATCATGGCATATAAATTGTCTAGAGATGTTGGCAATGTTTCAGACTCTGAAACACTTCCTAGCAGACCTGAGAGGTCATCATGTGCTAGTTCAGTCAGACAACACGTCGGTGGTCTCTTATATAAATCGTCAGGGGGGCCTGCGGTCACGCCGGCTTTACAAGTTGGCCCGTCAGGTCCTCCTGTGGTCCCTAGGGAAGTTACTATCACTGAGAGCAATGTATCTCCCTGGCTATTTGAATGTGGTAGCAGACTCCCTGTCGAGGCAGGGGCTGAGGCCGGGGGAATGGAGACTCCACCCCTGAGGTGGTGGAGCTCCTTTGGTTGAGTTTCGGTCGCGCCGAGGCGGACCTATTCGCTTCCGAGATATCACACTGTCGTCTGTGGTTCTCCATCAGTCATCCAGCCCCTCTGGGGTTGGACGCTATGGTGCAGCCGTGGCCGAGGTCACGTCTGTACGCTTTTCCCCCGATTGTTCTGCTACAAGGAGTTCTGGAGAGGGTTCGCCGGGACGGGGTCAGCCTACTATTAGTAGCCCCATTCTGGCCGGCCCGAGTATGGTTTGCGGACCTGGTTTCTCTCCTGGACGGCTCTCCTTTGGAGCTCCCGTTCAGGAGGGATCTACTCTCTCAGGTGGCCGGCATGATATTTTTCGTGTGTCCAAAAAAATAATCAATTATCAAACTAATTGTCCAAAAATTTAACGCAATCAAATAACCTAAGCAAGGACGAGCCCCCAATTTGTTACGACCTTTGGCTCAAGGGAAGCAACAAAAACAAGGGACACACGTAAACCAAATTATAAGCTCAAAAAGTAATGTTTATTTAACTACAAAAATAAGACAAGATTAAATAATAGAATGAAAACAATTAAAGAAAATAAGAGTGTTTCTGTATTCATCAGTAAGATCAGTGTGTAAAGCAAGATGCATGGTTGAAAGTGTAATGTAATGTTGAAGTTAAAATGTAAATGCAAAAAGTAACAAAATACAACGCGAGCACAAAACAAAAGCAAAAATCCAACACCAAAGTTCCCTCTCCCTTTGGCTCAGTTGGTGATCTCTTAAGGAGCGTCTAAGGCACGGTCACAGGTGTTTCCAGTTGACTGCCAATTGAGGCAATTAGTGGGCTCAGATACCAAACTGCAATACTCAAAACCAACAGCAGAGGTCGTCACAGCCTCTGAGGGGGCCCAGCTCTTAGATTCCGGTCTCTCAACCAAGGTTGTTGAGACAATCCTTCACTCCAGAGCTCCATCCACGAGGAAGCTATATGCCTTTGAAGTGAAAACTTTTCACTTCTTGGTGTGGAGAACACCTGTAGGACCCAGTTAACTGCCCAGTGGGTGCAGTGCTGGAATTCCTGCAGGAGCGTTTCTCCACAGGGTTATCCCCCTCCAGACTAAAGGTGTATGTGGCGGCACTGGCTGCTTACCACGTCCCTTTCAGTGGAGTTTCTCTTGGGAGACACCCGCTTACAACTCGTTTCCTTCGTGGCACTTTGAGGCTGAGGCCAGCAGTTCGTGCCTGGAATTTTCGCCTGGTATGGTTAGGCTTTTCTATACCCTAGGCCAGGTTATGTTCCTAAGGTCCCTACTAATGTTGTTAGACCTACAGTTCTGCAGGCTTTCTGTCCTCCTCCATTTCTGTCGTCAGGAGAAACTTAATTTGCTCTGCCCAGTGAGGGCGTTAGACGCTTATGTCCACAGAGCTGCCCTGTGGAGTAAATCAGAACATTTGTTTGGATGTTTCGGGCCACCCAGGAAAGGGTGTCCTGCGTCTAAACAGAGAATGAGCAAGTGGGTGGTCGAGGCTATTTCACTTGCTTATGAGTCGGCTGGTCAGCCTTCACCTTTGGCTGTACGAGCCCGCTCTACTAGGAGTATGGCTGCATCCAAAGCTTTATTGTCAGGAGTTTCTTTGAGTGATGTTTGTGATGCGACTGGATGGTCTTCACCGCATATGTTTATTAAGTTCTATGATTTTGACTTAAGCTCTACCCCTGGGGTGCAGGTGCTCTCGTCCGCTGTGCGCTAGATCTCACATGACGGTCACTTGCTCCTATGGCGACGTGGGTATTCGCGTTCCCACAGCGTTTGACGCAGCTCGAAGTTCCCTTGAAAGGGAACGTCTCGGTTACGTATGTAACCCTAGTTCCCTGAGAGGGAACGAGACGCTGCGTCGTTCCGCCATACTCCCGGCACTCCCGTTAGCGCTTCCTTCAGGCCTATCAGAAGCTGATGCGCTTGTGTTTTTGGGGTGCTTTATAGTTTCCTGGTCAATGACGTCACCCGCCTATGACGTTCCGTCTCTCCATTGGGCTGATTCCATACGTGCTTCATGACGCACAACGCAGGGGCGTTCCCACAGCGTTTGACGCAGCGTATCTGTATTGAATAAAGTGCCATACAAATAAAGGTGACATGAAAGTTTAAAAGTAAAATTAAAAAAGACAATACTGTAAAAAAAACAAATACTGTTGTAAGATTTGTTATCATATATGTGCTGTATACAGGGTTGCCAACTGGCTTGAGCGAGATTTTGATGGCATGGGCTGAATCAATTACATGCCCTTATTCGAAGGTTTAACCCTCCTGTTACCCTCAAATCTGATAACATTTTTTACCTACTGGGGTCAATTTGACCCCAGTAATTTAAACCTCCACAATATAATTTTTTTTTTTACAAAGGTTTGTCTCAGGTAATTTATGTCTTTGTTGACTACTTAAGTAACCTTTTAAGTTGACATCCACCCGCCACCCCCCTCCCCACCCCACCTAACCCCTTATACATCCAGAATACCCATTCCACGACTATGGACAAATTTAGAAATCAACATAAAATCTGACTGATTGACCTAAGATTGGAAAAGTATGAATATATTTGGTGTTTTATTTGTTTTATAATATTTCTAAGTATAGATTTTTGTAATCTATAACATTTGGAAAGAAAAACTATTTATTTTATCAAGGATAGTAACACGAGTTATGTTTGGGGTCAATCTCGAAAAAATTTATGTTTTCCCCTCCCCATGGCACGGGAAACATCAAAGTTCTCGCAAAAATGATGTTTTCCACTCCCCATGGCACAGGAAAGAACTATTAGTTCTGATGAGAATTATATCACATGTCATGTGAACTACTAGTGGTTCTCGCAATACTACAGATATGGTTATGTTTGGTTAGAGCCCTAAAACAGAGGGAAGTTTTTTGAATATGATATTGAATATGTAAAATTACAATGAACATTATAAATTCAAATTATAACATGTTATAGTGACCTCAATAAAACAACCAAAACAAATGTGTGTGAAATTTTAATATTTCTTCTGTTTTATTATACAACTAAAAGAGCCTGGGGTCAAATTGACCCCAAGGAACACCGATGCTACAAAATGTGTACAGCACTTAGAAAAAATATTAGCAGGTTAATTTTATGTTTACAGAGTTGTCCCCATTAAATTAGGAAAAGTCATTAAATCTGAAGCAAAAAAAATAAATAAAATTATGTATTTACAGACGTTAAACATTGAATGGGGTCAAATTGACCCCAAGGATAATAGGAGGGTTAAGTAACGCAACATTTTTAACCCTTGGTATATGAGAAAGCCTGACACTAAAATAATAATCAGAATTTTTTTTCTCACACTTAATGAGGAAAAACACTTAAACTACGCAAAAATATGCAATTTGGTGCAGTTGCTGATATTTATTTAGCTTGTGATGTAAATCAATGAGATCTTATAACAGTAGGGAGCCACGTGGGGTCATTGATCAAGATGCCCATCTATTAGCGATCTCCTCACTGCTCAGGAGTTAATTGTATTTAATTGCTCATAATCCTACATATGTAAATGAATGTATGCTCATCGGAGTTAGTTAAAGTCCCCCTGTAGCCAATAATTTTATCCTTTAAAACTCATCTTTGATGAACAACATGACATAAACGTTTTTTTTCTTGTGGAAAAAAAATCATCATGCTTTAAAATAGCTTGAAATGCAACTCTACACCCTTGGTTCATTTAGTATACACGGATCCATGAATAGTGTCACGAATACTGCAGTGTCAGCGCCAGACCTCTTCACTACGCCCACTCGTTCTGCATCCCCTGAGTACTGATCACCTGCACCTGTCATTATCACCTGTCGTTAATCTCCAGTCACTTCCATCACTGTTATAAAAGCTACCAGTTCCCCCACTCGGTTGTCAGGTCTCGTTGATACTATTTCAACTTACTGATTCACTCATTCCAAGACGTTGTCTTTGAAACCCGCCTCGTTTGCTTACCTGCTACTTCTGAACCTTCAACCTTCAACCTGGATCTCCAGTCTCCATTCGGCCAATCTTCTTCAGCCTGCCTGTTTGCATCAGCCCGAACTTCATCCACTTTTCTACAACAGATAAGAGACTTTGTCAGAACCCTTCATTCGTCGATTCAAGCTATCATCCTCACTCATTTCAACATTTCAACAGCCGTGTCTGTTAAGTGTGCATAATAAACATCACAGAAAGCTGTATCTGTTTGTATTGTTCTGTTTCATGACAAATAATAAAGTGCTTTTTTAACCGTGTCGAAGGAGGCGCTTCATTTTCACGTGTGTCTCTTAATGCAGGAGTGAGAGAGTAGGCCCCTGATGTCAGTTAACTAATTTTGCCTCACTATTCTGTTAAAGGTATGTTGTTTCAATTTATGATTTAGTAATTTGACTGTTTGTTATATAATCTGTGGATTTAATCCGATGGTTGTGTGTTTGTTATTTTCATACCATTTACCTTGTGATGTACATTCATACAATGAGACTGCTTTATTAGTCTATACACACAGTAATAGTGGTAACAGTTAGATTACGAGTTTACAGTACTTTGTTTTCCATGTGTGATATTCTGTTATGTGGGGTAATTAATCATTGACATTTACATGTTGGATGTTAAGGGAAGTACATCGCTTCTCCTTTAAGCGTTCGCGCGCAGACGCATAGTGTATGCGATTGGAGAAGCAGAGGAGTGAGAGAGTAGGCCCCTGATGTCAGTTGACTCATTTTGCCTCACTATTCTGTTAAAGGGAATAAATTCCATTGCATTCATCATCCCATTCGTTGTGTGGTGGTGTGTCTGCGATGTCCGGGAAGTGACCATCTGAAGTCTGCTACACGAGCTTGGCTGACATGGCCTGCCTGAACTAACACGATGCTTGATGTTGGAGTTGATGGGAATGAAAAGGCAGATAAAGCAGCAAAATGGGCTTTGAAAAGTGGAAATAAGCACACACATGTAAATATTATTAAGTCAGAAGCTAAAGTGGTAATTAAGGGGCTAATCAAAAAGATGTGTCAGAATCAATGAAACAAAGAAAGTAAATGAAGATATCTGTTTAAAAACAATCCATTAGTTGAGAGTACAGGGTCTGGAGGACGAAATAAAAAAGAGGAGAAGGTTATTACATCATACCTGTCTAAACTGTTTTTTTTTCTACATGATTGGAAAGCATAATAATGGAAAGTGTGAATATTGTGGAGAGGACGCAACAGTGGACCATGTTTTATTGCATGATTCAGAGAGAGACGTTTTAAAGAATGCACTAAAAGAAAATGGAGAGTAAAATATCAGTAATATTCTTTAAAAATCTGTAGGTGACGAGGGTTAAATACTCCTAGTATTTACGATCAACAAGGTTAATAAATAGAATTTGAGAATTTTAATTATTATTATAATATATATATATATATATATATATATATATATATATATCATTAATATACGTATATAATGTATTATATATAAAAATTGAATACATGTATATTATTTTATTTTTACTAGTTTAGTAAACTAGTGTTTGTATAGATCATAAGTCCACACTCTAGATCAGTGGGTGGGGGTAATGCACTCGAAAGCTGTTTGCCAACCGCCAATAAAAACAATAGAAGAAGAAGCTCTTTGCAAAATTATTATTGGAGATCTTATGCTGCATTCTGTGATCGTCTATTTTTATGTTTGCATGCTGTTCAGTCAAGCTCGGTCTTAGTCTTAGTCTGTCTAGTCATGCCTGTCTTACCTGTTCTCTGCCCAGTCGTCAGGCTGTGGTCGCTTTGCCATTCGCTGTCTGCGGTGCTGAGCCAGCTGGGGACTGCGGTTCACACTCTCTATGTGCCCACTACCAAGCCTGGGACTTGCTGCTTCTGTTTTAATGACTTTTAGCTACTTCCAGTTCTGCGTCCACCAGGAGTGCCGGTGCACGACAGACTGCTTTTGTTGCTTTCAGTAATAAAGTTTGATTCTGTACCCCCCTTCGCACTTGGGTCCTCTGTTTCCCCTGCTATTAATCTGCAAACCAAACTTTTTTTTTTTTCTGTTCTGTTTTTGTTTTTTCCCTCTTTCCACCTCCTTCATGGTGAGATTAATATGTAATGCCTATAAACGAAAGAGGGGGTGCTGTCTGATTTTTTCTAATATATTTTCATTTTAAATTTCTTTATTTTTTGTAATTATTCTTGTTCACATGTTTCTAGGTTCTGAGTGTTTGAAATTAGGGATGGGCATGATTAATCAATAATCAATAATTGATCATTAAGAATTTCCTCGATCACGTTCATTTGTTATCGATTAAACTAATGCAGGTTGCGTTGTGTAGTGCGAGCCTTGAAGCAATTAAATGAATTTCACTGTGTGGCTGCAATTTAACATTTTACCACCCGGGGATTTCAAAAGAAGAATCATGAAGAGGTCATGGCGAAGTGTGGCTTGGGACCATTTTGATTTAAAAAACGATTTAGTTCACTGCAACACTGCGATTCCGTGTGTAAGTACAACACGGCCACGATTCAAATGATGTTCCACCTAAACAAAGTGCATCCGACCCTGGTTAATGTCGGTGGCGGTGCATCCTGCTCTCAGTCTCAACCTAGCATCAAGTCGGCGTTAGCACGGAGGAGCTGCGATGCACAACGAGCAGAGAAAATTACCCAAGGGATCTGCAAGTTCATTGAGATGGATATGCTGCCCTTAAGTATTAATGAGGGCAAACGTTTTCAAGAACTGATCAATTTATTGGAACCAGCATATCACAATCCGTCATGACGTACCATCACCAGACTGATAGAAACTCACTACGAAGAACGGAAGCAGCACCTGTTAAAAGAATTGAGCAAAGCTGAGAGTTGCTCTAACTACAGACTGCTGGACCGCTTTAACAGCTGTGAGCTACATCACCATCACCTGCCACTACATTAGTGATGACTGGCAAATGAACTTCTTAGGTCCTGCTCACAGAAAGCCTGCCAGGCCGGCATACAGCTGACCACCTCGCTGAGAAAATGAATGGAGCTGTACAACAGTGGGGACTTGAAGACCGAGTTATTGCATGCGTTCATGACAACGCGGCCAATATTGTTGCTGCCAATAGTCCCACCAGAGTACTCTGGATTTCCGTTGCCTGCTTTGCACACACCCTCCAGTTGGCCATAAATGACGGATTTGCACTGTATCTATATCGGGTAATATCAGCGGCTAGTAAACTCATTAGCCACTTTAATCAGCAATGCAGGAACCAAAGCGCTGCAAAAGAAACAGGAGCAAATGGGCCTCACAACTCACCGGCTTATCCAGTCGTGTAAAACGTGGTGGAACTCCGTGTATGAGATGTTTGATCGGCTTTTGGAGCAGCGTTGGGCTGTTGTTGCTGTGCTGTCGGACCGAACTGTGACCAAACTTCAAGATGCCAGGATCCTGGAGTTGAAGGATGAGTACTGGCAGCTGATGGAGGACACACAGCCTGTGCTGTCAGCACTTAAATGTGCCACCATGGTTATGTCTGCAGAGAAAGATGTCTCCATCTCGAACACTTATCCCGTCACTTTCGGCCTCATCAATATCCACCTCATGTGCAGTGAAGGAGACGGGCCCCGACTCATCGAATTCAAGACAAAAGTGCGTTCCTCCCTCATCAAGCGAATGAATGTAAGCTAAACTTTTTATCTTAGTAAATAGATAACTTTTTTATTTTTATTTTTATTTTAAAGAGATAAAATTTTCCCCATCATATATTTACACAAGTTCAGTCTGGTGATGAGTTTGTGTTATTGTGTCATCAATGCTGGACCCTCGTCACAAGCACTTGGGCTTTCTTACACCACCACAAAAACTGGCTGCTAATGCGAAACTGCTTGAACTGGGAAAGGCAGTGGAGACCGTTAGGGCGGCTATTCCACAGGCTGGGGAGATGAGGCTGCGTTGTCTGACATTGACGAGGAGAGCACAAACACTGGAGTCTCAGCCTCCCAGTCCTCTGCTATGGCACAACTCCTTAGGGAGCACTATACCACTCAATGCGATGTTGGCATCGAAGCAGAACTTCAGAACTTTCTGAGGGAGACTCCCTCACCCCTGGATTGCACCCCAACAGACTGGTGGAATGTGAATGGAATAAGGTTCCCCGGGCCAAGTTAGCGCGGAGGTACCTGTGCATCCCGGCAATGTCAGTCCCCTCAGAGCGGGTTTTTTCGGCGGCTGGACTGACGGTCACCAGATTGCGGTCGCGTCTGACCCCAGATCATGTGAACATGCTAATATTTCTCAACAAAAATCAGTAGACTGGTGCAGAAGTTGTATGTACTACACTGTAAAATGTAACTGATGATCTTACTAATAACATTAAGTGAATAAAACTTATTTTGAATAAGTTTGTTGACCTTACTAAGTTTGATCAAGTAAGGACAATTTTTTAGCATGGTAAGTTATTAAACTCAATAGATTAAATTACACTCTACTTAAAATAATAAGTATCTTGAACATTTTCGAGTGGTCATGCGCAGTTCTACCAGTAGGCGGAGCCGATTTGGAAACGTAATACCATTATTTCGGACGAGGAAAGCACATGGAAAGGTGAGTCAGTGCTTTTTTGTCTTATTTTAATGTCTGAATTGCTTAATATACATAATTGATCGTGTAATAAATCAAACAGATTAAACAAACTAGCGTTACACATGAACATTGGATGTGTTATTTTAATAAAATTTTTGGATTGTGTTGGATTGTGCTAATCGAAATGAGCAGTCTAGCATTTGCAAATCGCTAGCCTAATCGTTGGATCCATGCTTTCAATCAAGGAACCTTTTATGTTTTATTTATTTTTATTGTGAGTATAATGTAGACTGAGAAAAAAAAACTTTACTGATTTATATTTTAATGTTGCAATAGTTATGTAGAAATATAGCAATGCTATAATTAATATATTTTAACTTTTGGATTACTTTAAATTAAGGGTGTGGGATTAATTTCTCCACGATCTGTTTTGAAGAAATATAGTAGTGTCGTGCTACAGCGAAAGTCATTTGCAGTTCTGGCGCCACAGTCTCAACATTGGCTATAGGCCTACTGTAACGTTACAACTCGACGTGCATTTACATCAGATGTTAACACACAGGAGTTACACTCACGGGACACTGCAATTCACAAACTTTAATTATTTGCTTGTGCTTTAAAGCCTTGCCTGTTAAACATTTAATTTGCGTGCTGTTCTGAAATGGGCGCATGTCATTTTCTGAGTGCATCAACCTAACAGCGCCTGATTACTAAACTTTATATTTCGCGTCTTATTGCGCTAATACTGTGAAATATACACAATGTTTTCATGAACACAGTTGGTTATGTCTAAAGTAAAAGTGAACTTAATTTAAATCGGATGCGTTTATGTATTTTAGAAGTGTGCAGGTCTTTAAGCGACAGCAGTCTAATAATGAATGGCATATGCGCCTTTTTCTTAAAGGGATAGTTCACCCAAAAATTAAAATGTGTCATCATTAACTAACTTTCATTTTGTTCCAAACCTGTATTAATTTCTTTCTTGTGCTGAACACAAAATAAGATATTTTGAAGAATGTGGTTAACCAAACAGTTGATGACCCCATTGACTTCCATAGTAGGATGATATGGTCTTTCTTCAGATAAAAATTCTTAGAAAAATAGGCCATCTCTGAGTATGAAAGAATGTGAAAGCTCTTAAAAGCACATACTATACAGTGATCATGACATTAATCCATATGAACTCTCTTTTTCTAAATATATACATTTACGTTTATCTGAAGAATAGAGGTACATTTGGGATACTACGAGAGTGAGTAAATAAGGCAATTTTCAAGTATCCCTATAACACAGTAACCAAAAGCCTAATAGATATAACATTGTTCTTTTTCCTTTTACAGATCAATGCAGAGTTTATTCGCATCACAAGCAAAAACTTCAAGCAAGAATTTTTCACAGCACTTGATCAACATACAGCTCGATTTCTGGAAATTTTTGAATCCAAGAAAGGGGCAGTTGGAAAAAAACTTTCTGAATTTCTTAAGCAAATTAAGTCTGTGGTAAGCTTGTCAATGCTTATTTCTTAAACTAAATTCTGTAACTGTTACTTTTCAGAGCAGTCATCACTTCATTTTAAAGTAGTTTATTCCGACTAATTTTTTATTTAATTTGGTTTTCCAGGGCACTGACATCACTGCTAATCGCACAGCAGTTCTTCGTGGACTTCCCCTCATTTTTGGAGAAGACACCTCAGACTTTTTCAAAACAATATTGGTAAGTACCATTCTCTGTATATTTCATTCTAAACTAATCCCCCACACTTACATCACATATAGCCATTCAATTATGCTTCATTCAACTATCCCAGAAACAGACCAGACACAAACTCTTCAAATGTAATTGTACATTTTCTTGTGTGTTTGTTCTGCCGTCATTGTACTGTGCATTGTTTTCTGATGTCTAATTTTCACACAATACTTTAACGTTTATCTGTTAGTTGAGTTGTATGTAGAACAGAAGGTGATGGTCCTGATTCTTTAAGTAACATGTACATTTGTGAGATTTCCTATTTGTAATCTAACCAGAATTGTAATATTTCTGTTCTTTTTTTACTAGGACTGTGATTGCGACACACCCCAGATTTCCATTGGGATTTTAACTGTGATGACTGAAGAAACCCAGGATTCTTCACAAGCACTGCATTTAGAGGCTTCACACACAGCAATTATCCTAGAACGAGCCATTGTTATGGATGAACTTCAAAACCTTCCGGATGCCATGTGCCTACTTTTTGGGCTGATATATGCGCTCAATTTGAAGTACCCTCTACAGCTCAAGAACACCTTTGATTTTATTCAGAGAGTGTTTCTTTCTCTGGGACACAAATTCCTGAAGCCTAAACTACAGTCACTTAAAAACATGCTGCTCATGTAAGTAAATGTTGTTTCAGATTGAAAATTCTGTCAATAATTTACACTCCCTCATCTTGTTTCAAACCCGTAAGAGAAAGGGTCTAGTCTTAAAACAAATCATAAAGACATCTTAATAATCTTTTTAGATCTTTTAAGTTAGGGTTATCTGGACTTTCAATAGAGGGACATAAAACGCTTAACTGGTTAATTTTAAATATTTGTATTTGTGTTTCAAAGACTATCCAAACGTACAGGTTTGTTACGAGATGTGGGAGAGTAAATTATGACAGATTTTTCAGTTTAGTGGCTATCCCTTTACTATCCCTTTAAGTTTGTGGTTGCACAAAATTTCTAAAATACACAAAACATTTCTAAATTGTTACTTGTCAACCTTGGTTGAAAATGTTTTTCTTGTTTTATAACAGTTGTATTGTTAAATGCTTTTGTTTAAAATATTTTTACAATGCAACTTTTTTGTTTTAAAGTGTCAATTTTCCTGCATTACCCTAATGTTGATGCTTTTAAAGGGTCAACTGTTCTGTTCATTTCAGGTCAAATATTGTCAAATTCATTCATCAGTCATATTTAGAGTTTTTTTTTTTTTGTTTTTTTAGTTGCACTTGCACTGCACATTTGAGTTGCTTTATGGTTAACAAGAATAACAATGTGCTTTTTGTGATTAAAATTGTTAGTTACATTAACAAAAAACTGTTTCATATTTAGGGGTGTCTGAATGACATTGTTTAGTACACTGTAGTGCATAAAGACAATTGATGAGTAATAAATAATGTTTTACCTGAGTTCAGTTTTGTCTTTTTGTCTTAACTTAATTTTAGTTCAGCTTACTTCAAAATTTTAAGGCAATCGGTTTCCTAATTTTTTCCTAGTAATGTGAACTCTAATAAGAAGTTAACACAACCAATGATTTTGAGTCAACTTTACTTGAGTATACTTTTATATAAGTTGTCTATACAAATGCTATTAAGTTGCGCCAACTAAAAATTTATACAATACTTTACTTGGAAAATTTAAGGCAATCGGTTTCCTCACTTTTTCTAAGTAAAGTCAACTTGTTACATTTTACAGTGTAGTTACTTTTTATGAGGCTTTGTTAAGTAGCCTCATAATATTGTTAGGTAGGCTAACGTTAATCTCTCTCACCCTCATTCTCAACCTCGTATATTTTTGAGTTACATTTTGACTTGGTTATTGTTTAACATTATTCTTTTTTTTATTATTTATTATTTTTGGAACAAACGAGGGTCTCTGTATACGCCGGCTCGCAGCTGCAGGTTCCGCTGCTTTAGAGCTACGTAGCGCATATATAAGTTTAGCCTAACCAAACGTCCTGTTTAACTGTCACGAGTTGATCTTCTTGTAATAAAGATCTCATTGAGGAAAACACACAGTATTTTTGCATTTTTAATTTTATAAAAAGTTAAATAATTAATTTTTATATAACAAAAATAATGATTAATCAATAGCCGATCGTTAATTCTCCCGACGATCGAAAAAAGAAAGAAAATTTTATCGAATGCCCATCCCTATTTGAAATGTTATTTTCAGTCTTTCAAAACTAAGAAGGTGTTTGATAAGGCAAATATTCATTTGCAGGGGTTTAAGAATTTGATGTTATTAATATATGACAAACTGTTAATGGTGGGCATGGACTTAGGAGAACAGACAAGTGATTTGTCACCTGTGACCCTGACCAGTGATGTGTTGGAAGCTATATCCATTCAGCTCACGTCACTGTTGGTCTCTTTGTCGCTCAAGCGTGCACAGCTTTTTTGGTGAGAAACTGCTCCCAGTTACAGATGTGTCTCGGGAGATCATATATTATATTGGTTTATCTCTGATTATTGTCACGTGCATTTATTCGATTTATTTTACACTACTTATTCATCGGATTAGATACCCACTGGCTATTGGTAAAGACATGGTTTAAAGAATTTTTTTCCACTCTCTCATTAACACATTTTTTTTATTTTATTATTTTTAGCCAAAAGTTGTGCAAAATTAACTATAGTCACTGTCACTATGGTTAGAGCCAGGTGTTATTTACAGCTATACTATGACAACAAAGAAGGGAATTGGTAATTCTATCATAGTTACTATTAGAATACTTTGTCATTTGTTTTCTAAATGGGACAGATCATGAGTAACACCTGTTATAAAAAAAAAAAAAAAAATGGTTCTCTGATGGATAAGTGATTGTGCAGAAACAATCTATTCTGGCTCAATCAGAATCGTATTCCACAGACGTGTTTAATAATATTTAAAATTATTGTTAAAACATGTTAGATGACTAAAGATATTGTTCTTTACTAGTTAATACATAGTAGACACCGTAAAATATGCATATGCAAATCAAACAGTTTGATAAATTCTTGATAAATTTTGCTCAGCAGAAGTCAAATGCAAGACTGACATCTAGAGGACATTCTAAGGAAAAACACAGTCAAGGAAACATGGACAAGTAGATGTAATATAATAGATATTATATTCCTAAGCTATAAAACACTTTTTTGTCACCTCAGCATCTCTAAATAATCATTCATAACCTTGCTGAGCAGCAAATCCCTGTGAATACATAAAGTGTTCATTATTCCATCAGTACTGATTTATTGCTCCCTGCCCCACCCCTGGTTGAACTGGTTCTATCATAAAAAAGTCCCAAAGTTGTAATTACTTAATATAGATTGGAAAAAAACGGTGATAGGAGGGTAATATCCTGATTTCCAGAGACACCCACTTCGCCTGCTCTTTTAAAGCAACACCCACACAAGCTTCATCATAAATTAGTGAGCAGAGTGGTTGAATGGCTCAGAAATAGAGATGAGTTTCACTCTGTACATCTGCCTGTATCTGTCCTTTAACTTTATTTTGTCAGCTTCAATGCTCAGATCAGGCACCTGTCAGCTTCAAGGACACTTCAGGTTGAATGGAATGTTCAAGGATGGAGATGTTATATTTGGAGGCCTGTTCGAGGTTGACTTCCTTACAGTGTTCCCGGAGCTGAGCTTCAGAACCGAGCCAGAACCACCCTACTGTGAGCAGTGAGTCTAGAGTGGATAAGGACAGCAATACAAGGCTGGAAAAAAAGAGAACAATTTATTAAAACTTGAAAAATATACCTCAACATTTATTTATTTATTTTTACAAAACATCTTGAATTCAATTTTAATTGCCATTGTGAATTTGATAATTGATTTCTTCTTACTTGTACTGCTAATACCCTTCCAGAATAGTTAAATATCAACATTCTTTTGCTTTTCATAGATTTGATATGGAAAGCTTCCAGCAGGCACAGACAATGGCTTTTGCAATAGATGAGATCAATAAGAATCCAAACCTGCTGCCTAACATCACACTTGGTTACCATGTTTATGACAACTGTGTGATGCTAGGAATGGCATTCCGGGCTGCCATATCCCTGGCTAGTGGGACAGAGGAGTCCTTCTCAAATCTAAACTGCATTGGCCCACCACCAGTGATTGGAATCGTGGGGGATTCAAGTTCAACTGCTTCCATTGCAATTTCCAGTATTATTGGGCTGTTTCGTGTACCTATAGTAAGATTGAATTAAAAAAGTGTTTCTTGTCTGTTTTTGTATGAAAAAAATATGTTTCGTAAGTACTGATATTTTTTTATTAAGTGTCACTATTTTTCTGTCTTCTCCTCTCCTGTCTTTCTCTCTAATTAGGTTAGTCACTATGCCACCTGCTCATGTTTGAGTGACAGGAAAAAGTACCCCTCTTTCTTCAGAACTATTCCCAGTGATGCCTTCCAGGTGCGGGCTATGGTTCAGATTTTAAAATTTTTTGGATGGACCTGGGTTGGTCTCGTCTACAGTGATGATGACTATGGCATCTATGCTGCTCAGTTCTTCCAGCAGGAAATGCAGCTGTTTGGTGGCTGTATTGCTTTTTCTGAAATCCTTCCCCATGATAACAACCTCAGAGATATTCAGCATATAACAACAGTGATTCAGGTCTCTACAGCTAGAGTGGTGGTAGTTTTTTCCACTCCATCCTTTTTGATACCTTTGATCGATGATTTGGTGTTGCAGAACATAACAGGCAGACAGTGGATTGCGAGTGAAGCTTGGGCCACCTCTCTTGTACACCACACTCCACATTTACTACCCTTTCTAAGAGGCACTCTGGGGATCGCCATCAGGCGTGGAGAGATCCAGGGACTTCATGAATTTCTGCTACGTCTCTATCCCAGCAATGATCCAAAAAATAATATGTTGAGGATCTTCTGGGAGAAAATGTTCGGGTGCAGTTTTGAAACTGGGAGTAAAGAGAGAGATGGAGAGCAAGTGAAAAAGATTTGTACAGGACAGGAGGATCTGAGAACAACATATACACCATACACAGATGTTTCAGAGCTGAGGGCCACTTATAATGTGTATAAGGCAGTTTATGCCCTGGCACATGCGCTTCATGACCTGATGCAGTGTGAGGAGGGTAGAGGACCATTCAGTGGGAACAGATGTGCTGACAAAACAAACCTGAAACCCTGGCAGGTAAGACGTACAGGTATAGTGCAGATTCTCTCCAGGAATATACAAGAGCTGATGTGGAAAAGCTAAATATATGTGCTATATTAATAAAAAATTAAAATAAACATATAACACCTGTTCTGTCTACAAACTCTGCAGCTGGTTCACTACCTCCAGGAAGTGAATTACACCACAGGCTTTGGGGATCATGTGTCATTTGATAAGAATGGAGATGCTCTGGCCATCTATGATGTCCTGAACTGGCAGCCAAGCTTTGATGGGTCAATAAGGGTCAAAGCTGTTGGTGTGGTAAATGAAGGAGCAGCAACAGGGATGGTGCTCAAACTGGATGAAGATGCATTATATTGGAACTTTGAGCCAAAAAAGGCAACTAACATTGCATGTTAATGTCACCCCTTTTGCAGATATGACCTAAAATAGTCAAAGCTTTGAAAAGACAAATAAGAATGAAGTAATGGAAAGGCCAAGCTTGTCATTATGTAAAAGAGATGACAGACAAACACATGACTAACAACATATTATGTCTCTTTCAGACCCCAAGGTCTGTGTGCAGTGAGAGCTGCCCCCCAGGAACCAGACGAGCCACAAGGAAGGGCTTTCCTGTCTGCTGTTTTGACTGCCTGCCATGCGGAGATGGAGAGATTTCTAATAAAACAGGTGAGATGATTATATTTGGCATTTTTTAATATAATATAATTTGAAAGTAAGTTACTCTAAAAACCCTCACCTTCTATCTTTTTCTTAATCACAGATGCAAATGAGTGCACAGTGTGTCCAGATGAGTTCTGGTCCAATCCAGATAAGGATCAGTGTGTCCCCAAAGAAGTAGAGTTTCTGTCTTATGAGGAACCTCTGGGCATCTCTCTGACCACTGCATCTCTGCTTGGCACCTGCTTCTGCGCTCTTGTGATGGTCATCTTCGCTAATCACCGTAACACTCCCATAGTACGTGCCAACAATTCAGAGCTCAGCTTCCTGCTGCTGTTGTCACTCAAACTGTGTTTCCTGTGTGCGCTACTGTTCATTGGTCAGCCACAGTCATGGACATGTCAGTTAAGACATGCTGTGTTTGGCATAAGCTTTGTCCTGTGTATCTCCAGCATCCTGGTCAAGACTATGGTGGTAATAGCTGTGTTCAAGTCATCTCGGCCAGAGGGCAAAGGAGCAATGAAATGGTTTGGAGTTGTTCAACAAAGATGCACAGTTCTGGTCCTAACAGCCCTCCAGGTTGTGATATGTGCAGTCTGGCTATCAACTGCCTCTCCAACACTCCATAAAAACAACCAGTATATCCGCTCTAAAATAGTATATGAATGTGCTATAGGCTCAGTGGCTGGTTTTTCTCTACTGCTGGGATACATTGGACTATTGGCAGCAGTAAGTTTCCTGTTAGCCTTCCTGGCAAGAAATCTTCCAGATAATTTTAATGAAGCAAAGTTCATCACTTTCAGCATGTTGATCTTCTGTGCTGTGTGGGTTGCATTTGTTCCAGCATATGTTAGCTCTCCAGGGAAATATGCAGTAGCTGTTGAGATATTTGCCATTTTAGCTTCTAGTTTTGGACTACTGGTGGCCATATTTGCCCCAAAGTGCTACATCATCATTTTACATCCAGAGAGAAACACTAAAAAAGCCATCATGGGAAGAGATTCACAAAAGTAATGATGTTTTATTAACAAAGTTCAAGAGGAGCACGTTCAGATAATCTACCCAATCAATGCGATAAGATGCATATAATCAGAGCAGATTTACCTCTGTTCTACAACAGTTTTCCCAGCATCACTCCTCCACCCCAACTCCTCACTCTCAATTTTTCCTATCTGGTCCAGTGATTGGGGGGGGGGGGGGGGGGGGGTAGCTCTGGTTCGGGCCAAATTACGAGCTCGGAAGCCCTCTCCTCGGACCGCTCACCAAATATGCTTATTTTGTACTATATCTGATTACATGTAAGTGCAAACTCGTGAAATGTGTATAAATCTTTCTGTTTGGCATGCATGTTTTCGGGACGAAAGCAGTCTTGTTTTAACTGCACTTTGACTTTTACATACAGCTAGGGTCAAAAGTATTGGCAGTGACATAAATTTTGTGTTTCTCAAAGTTTGCTGCTTCAGAATTTGTAGATTATTCTTGAAACATGTTTCTTATAGTCATAAGCATTTCATAAGTTTTAAAAGCTTTTATTGGCAAAAACATTTAATATATGCAAAGAATCAATATTTACAATGTTGACCCTTCTTCTTTATAACCTTGGCAATTCGCTGTGGGCCAAATCCTGACTGATGCCGATCCATTATTGCCTTGTTACTGTAATGCTTGGAGCTGATCACAATTTGTGGACTTTTGCTTGTCCTCTTGCCTTTTGAGGATTGACTACAGGTTCTCTACTACGGGATTAAGATCCGGGGAGTTGCCTGGCCACAAATCCAAAATTCAATGTAATGATCTCCAAGTCACTTCATTATCACTCTTGCCTTGTCACATGGGTGAATGTGATTTCACCAAGTACAACATGATCCTGGATCCACATCTTTCTTGATCCTGGAACAACATTCCAATCAACCAATCACATTTGAGGGGACAAAGTTTATTTTATGTCAAGTTTACATTTTGATGCTTCTAATTCATTTTTATTCACCTATGTACCTCTGATTTTAAGGGTTAGTAAGGGGTATGGTTAGGTTTAGGGGTAGGGATAGGGTTAGGACTACATTTTTGGACAAGAATGTTTTTCTAGGATCAACAAAATATGTTGAATCAGGAACATGTCTTACTTGGCAAAATCATGGTGACACCAGTGTTGCCATAGAAATGCAAAATGGAAGGAGAATGATGCAGTGTGACAAAGCTGCTTTAAGTCTAGCTTCCAATGTTACTAAAAGAAAAAAAGGTAACACTTTAGAATACGGTTCCTTCGTTAATGAATAACTACAAAAGAACCAATGAGTAACACAATATTAACAATCTAGTACCTATTATTAACTAACAAGAAACTCTGATTAACGAACTAGTAAGTAATAGCGCACAGATGAAAGTGGTACTTCACTATTAACTAATCAATAACTACTATTTTTTTAATGCTTCCCAGAGAACCACTGAAAAAGTTTATTAACAATCTAGTAACTACTATTAACTAAAAATAAACACTGATTGATGAATTAGTAAGTAATAGCGCACAGATGAAAGTGGTACTTCATACTTCTATGGGAATTACTAATTATTTGGATCCGTATTCTAAAGCGAAGATCATGGGAATTGGGAACTAACTAGTAATGACTCAAGTGTTACTACACGATCTAGTCATGATTTGTGCAACCAAACACAAAAGTCATTTCAAGCGTTTGAGATTTTTGGTAAATAGTATATGAAATGAAATGAAATAGTGCCATTCATTCATTCACACACAGACACGCAATTCATATTTAAACAGATTTTGTGCACACTATTCAATAACGCGATTAGAACAGCACTTAAGAATAAATAACTCACTACATCAGCTGAATCCGTTGCTCCTCGAAATGAAACTACCAGCACTTCTGAAGTAACTTTTTCAGGATTATTACGATAGTATTATTCCTCACAGCGCAGCAAGACGAGGTAAAGTACAAGATTTTTATTAAATTGGATGTTTTATCCAGCTAAAGTGGGCGTTGGCATGGCTTGCCTCAACATTTGCTTTTGAATAGTGCGCGCTCTCAGTGGGCGTGGCACATTAACACGTAATAAGCTATAATTACCCAGCTAACAGGGAACGTTCCCAGAACATTCACTAACGTTCTTTAAAAGTTGTGTAAATGTTAGTAGAAAACGTTATTAAAATAATGTTTTTGGAACGTTCATATAACGTTATTAACGTTCTCATAACGTTGATAGAAAACGCTCTTAGAACAATGTTCTTGGAACGTCTTTATGACGTTATTTGTGATTTAAGAACGTTCTCATAACGTTGATAGAAAACGTTCTTGGAACAATGTTCTCGGAACGTCTTTATGACGTTATTTGTGATTGATGAACGTTCTCATAACGTTGATAGAAAACATTCTTGGAACAATGTTCTTGGAACGTCTTCATGACGTTATTTGTGATTGATGAACGTTCTCATAACGTTGATAGAAAACGTTCTTGGAACAATGTTCTTGGAACAATGTTCTTGGAACGTCTTTATCACGTTATTTGTGATTGATGAACGTTCTCATAACGTTGATAGAAAACGTTCTTGAAACAATGTTCTTGGAACGTCTTTATCACGTTATTTGTGATTGATGAACGTTCTCATAAAGTTGATAGAAAACGTTCTTGGAACAATGATCTTGGAACGTCTTTATCACGTTATTTGTGCTTGATGAACGTTCTCATAACGTTGATAGAAAACGTTCTTGGAACAACGTTACTGGAACGTCTTTATCACGTTATTTGTGATTGATGAACGTTCTCCTAACGTTGATAGAAAACGTTCTTGGAACAAGGTTCTTGGAACAGCTTTATGACGTTATTTGTGACTGATGAACGTTCTCATAACGTTGATAGAAAACGTTCTTGGAACAATGTTCTCGGAACGTCTTTATGACCTTATTTGTGATTGATGAACGTTCTCATAACGTTGATAGAAAACGTTCTTGGAACAATGTTCTTGGAACGTCTTCATGACTTTATTTGTGATTGATGAACGTTCCCATAACGTTGATAGAAAACGTTCTTGGAACAATGTTCTTGGAACGTCTTTATCACGTTATTTGTGATTGATGAACGTTCTCCTAACGTTGATAGAAAACGTTCTTGGAACAACGTTACCGGAACGTTTTTATCACGTTATTTGTGATTGATAAACGTTCTCCAAATGTTGATAGAAAACGTTCTTAGAACAACGTTATTGGAACGTCTTTATCATGTTATTTGTGCTTGATGAACGTTCTCATAATGTTGATAGAAAACGTTCTTAGAACAACGTTACTGGAACGTCTTTATCACGTTATTTGTGATTGATGAACGTTCTCATAATGTTGATAGAAAATGTTCATAGAACAACGTTACTGGAACGTCTTTATCACGTTATTTGTAATTGATGAACGTTCTCATAATGTTGATAGAAAACGTTCTTATAACAACGTTACTGGAACATCTTTATCACGTTATTTGTGATTGATGAACGTTCTCATAATGTTGATAGAAAACGTTCATAGAACAACGTTACTGGAACGTCTTTATCACGTTATTTGTGCTTGATGAACGTTCTCATAATGTTTATAGAAAAAATTCATAGAACAATGTTATTGGAACGTCTTTATTACGTTATTTGTGCTTGATGAATGTTCTCATAATGTTAATAGAAATGGTCAGAGCAATATTTTTTAGAACGTCCTTAATGTTATTAGTAGCCTATTTTCTGAATGTTATAGGTATTTATCATAAAAAGTTCTCTGAACATGTTACTTGCTGAAAATTCTCATGATGTTTAAAGAAAACGTTCTTATAACATTCTCAAAATGTCCTGGTGTTATTTGTTAAGTTATCCATTACCATTAACATAAGTTAATAAAAAAATTTGCTTGGAACCTGAAAGGATTAAAAATATAATTTAAAGGGTACCAGAGAAAATATTGGTTTAAGAAACAGACTTCACCCTCAATGTTTTATGTAGTCTACTGCTCTTTAATGCATCATGGAGTGTTAAAAAAACCCAGAGTGTCCCTTACAATCAGATCTTTCCCCCTCTTTTAATAGGAAAATTGGACTTCAATACATTGGGACCATGACTTAATAGCTATAGAAACACAGAAAGGGTGGGAAAAGTTGACAAGGAATAAGTATAAAGAAAATTCATATGCTACTTGTTTTTGTCTTAATTATGTTGAAATGACTTCTCATTAAAATATAAAGAAATTGTACAACAACAATAATAATGATTAAAAAAATGTGTATTTCAAATTGTGTTCATTTGATCACCATTTGCAAACGCTCAAGCGCACACAAAATCAACCAACCACCTCGACCAGACAGCACATCACAAGAAATGGTAAGAGTGTGAGTTTGTTTTCTTATATGAAATGCTAGCTTTATTTATTGCCATTTATAATGTTTATATTTTGTCAGCTAACCTATATTTCACTGAATATTTTAGCTAGATGATTTCATTGCACTAGTAAATCTGAGTGAACCTGCAGAGCTGTACATAGATTTTAATTAAGTCTTGGTTTTCCATAAAGAGAAATGCTTGATGCAACCAAAAACAAATTTGTTATAACCAACTGGTTATTGATAAACAATAGATGTTTTATTTATATTGTTCCAAACTATTTTTTTCATATGTTAAATATCAAATTGAAAGAAAATTGAAATGTAGCCTACAAATAAAAATTGCTCAGTGCAGTGAAACCAAAAATTCCATAACACAGAGGCCTAGTAGAGCCGATATAGAATAGTATTAACGACATGAACAAAATAGCCTACCATTTCATTTTATTTGCTAAATACCCTTCGTATATAGCCTAAGAAGGTTCAAACTGTGCATCTTTCTGGCATTGACAAACTTTATTTAAAAAAAAATGTTTAAAAAAATTAGGAATAAAACAGTATAGCCATAAGCACAAGCACACTCAAAAAGTTAAAAGTTTTAATCTATTTTTGTTTTGTTGTTGTAGCCTATTTAGGATAAATCAAATTATTTTGTGAACATAAAATTGGGTTCTTCTTCATATTTTGCTTATATTTACAACATTAACAAGAATTTAGAACACACCATTAGTCCAAGACACATTTATACAGGTTTATTTCAGTCATTGCATTCAACAAATGATAACAATTAAAAAATAACTGAAAATAAGTTGAGTTTGCTGCTTATGCTATTACATCCTGCAGGTGCAGGTCAACTGCAAATACAAATAAAACAAAACTGTTACAAAACGAACAGTTAATGCATAAAATCGCGCCACACCGAAATTAGATACCCTTTATTTATTTTTTAAATAATCCACAATTGAGAATTTAATTAACTAAAGATCTGTGCACGCGCTTTCTGGGAAAAGCTCCGCCCACTGAAAACGAAGAAGACTCCATATTCGTGAGGGTCCGCGCGGTGCTTCGATCAATTAATGGTAGGTCCAGTTGATTTTGGAAATATCTTTGAATACTACGATGCTTATTTGTCTCAGGATAACAATCTAAATGTATAACATATTGTAGATGAAAATAATCTATATGCTATGCATAAATTGGTAGTACCCTGAGTTTCCTACGCTGACAGAACGCGTTTGGCGCCATTTCATGAGGAGAGCCGTTGTAAAGACGAGGCTGAGGCAGCATTAGAATCCATTTGCGGGTGTTTATTAGCAGCAGGTTGTAGTGAAGGGAATGTTAAGCCAGGCAATAGGTCAAAATCACAATAGCAGTCCGATCTAACGACATACGTTACGACATACGACATACGTTTGGGTAATCCAAAAGGCAGAGATGAGGAAACAGGCAAAAGGTCCAAACACAGTCATCAGTCCGAAAAACAGGCAACCAGAACAGAAGGGTAATCCAAAGAGCGTGAATCAGATAAACAGGCAGAATCATACACAAGGTCAGAAGGCAGAGAACAAAGGTAACGCTTGGTAAGGCAGATGAACTGGCAATACTTCGCAATGTGCAAACACACAAACTCTTCTGAAATACAATCCAAACAGGAAATGAAAGTAGAAGCAGAGGGAGCGGTACACAGTTTATATTCAGGAGAGGGCTCCCTCTGCTGGCGTGGCATTACAGAATCCCCTCCCTTAGGAGCGCCTCCTGGCGCTCGACGTGGGCGTCCCCGTGGTCGTGGCGCTGGTCGGTCAGGTCTAGCACGATGAAAATCCTCGATGAGAGAAGGGTCCAGAATATCGCGACCGGCTACCCATGATCTCTCCTCAGGTCCATAGCCCTCCCAGTCCACCAGGTATTGGAGCTGACCCCCTCTCCGTCTAGAGTCCAGTAACTCATTCACCTTGTAAGCTGGAGTTCCATCAACATCCAGGGGAGGTGGCGGCTCTCGAGCCTCAGCGTTGGGGTCAGACCCCGGGTGGACCGGTTTGAGGAGGGAAACATGAAAGGATGGAGAGATACGATAATTAGCAGGAAGCTCCAATTGGTATGTGACCTCGTTTATTCTTTTTAGAATTTTGAAAGGACCAACGTACCTAGGGCTGAGCTTCCTGCTCGGTAGCCGCAGCTTGAGGTCCTAGTTGAAAGCCAGACTCGCTGTCCTGGTTGGTAGGGAGGATGTGGGCGACGTCGCCTGTTGGCCTGGAGTTCTTGAACTCTTACAGCTCTCACTACGCCGGATCCAATCGTCCACTGCAGGGACCGATGAGTGTTCACCAGACCACGGGAACAAAGGAGGTTGATACTAGGGCTGTTTTCGACGAAGGATTTTCATAGTCGAATCTGATTCGTTAGATTTTGCCGTAGTCGACTGATAGTCAAACCTTTTTTTTATTTATTTTTTTAGATAGCAGCTAGACGTTCGGTTGAATAACTGTTCGTCTCTTATAGGACAACTCGCTCTACGTTTAAAATGAACAGCAAGACAACTAGAAGTGAATGTGCTTTCCATTAAATGAATCCTTAACAACAACAAAAAAAGCTTTGTTTTAAATAAATCACACACAGTAAACAAAACCTTAACAAAAAAACTTTGCAATGAACTTTGCAATTTAGACGCGCAAACTGGTTGCCGGTGCGGTCGGTGAGACGTACATGCCCGAGCAGATTCGGCTTGAAGCCGTTCATCCTCGGATGCGGTGTCGCGCGCGCTGTTACAAAAAAAGCCGTGCACACAGCCAAGCGAAATGGGGTCTTGCCGGTCTTGCACACCCAACGCGTCATTTTTTGCCATGCGCACCTTCGCGCTCGTGCGTCAGCCCTAGTTGATACCCAAGGACGCACTGGAAGGGGGTCAGGCCAGTTGAGGAGTGAGTTAAGGAGTTTTGTGCATATTCTGCCCATGGGAGGAATTCCGACCAGCGGTGTTGTTCTCGGCTGCAGTATGATCGAAGATATCTGCCTATTTCTTGGTTTAATCGTTCCACTTGTCCATTAGACTGAGGGTGATATCCTGACGTGAGACTGATGTCCAGATGCTTACAAAAAGCTCTCCAAACTTGGGACGTAAATTGGGTTCCTCTATCGCTGATAATATCATCAGGTATACCATAAATCCGAAAGACATGATGAAATAGTGCTTGAGCAGTTTCCATGGCAGTGGGGAGACCTTTTAGAGGAACTAACCGACAGGACTTGGAAAAGCGGTCAATTATGACAAGGATAGCAGTGAAGCTATTGGAGAGCGGTAGATCGGTCACAAAGTCAATGGACAGATGGGACCAAGGACGGTGTGGGATAGGTAGTGGTTGGAGGAGACCAGAAGGTAACTCTTTGGGGGTTTTAGATTGGGCACAGACTTGGCAGGCTTTGACATAAGTAGCGACATCCTTGGTCATCGAAGGCCACCAAAATGAGTTCCTTAGTAGTCGAAGAGTGCGAGATATACCCGGATGGCCAGAGCTGATAGAGGAATGGACCCATTGCGTTACTCTGTGACGTAGATCATGTGGTACATACTGTTTGTCAGGAGGGCAGTTATTAGGTGCAGGCTCTTGTAGACGTTCCCTTTGTATTTCCTCCATTATGTCCCAGGTGACTGGGGCGATGACAATAGAAGGTTGGAGAATACCTTTTGGTGTGAAGTTTTCTGTGGGAAGATCATATCGCCTAGATAAGGCATCTGCTTTGCCATTCTTACTGCCTGGTCGATATGTTACTGTAAACTGAAACCGTGTGAAAAACAGAGACCAGCGAGCTTGGCGTGAGTTGAGTCGTTTGGCACTCTTGATGTATTCTAGATTCTTGTGGTCGGTTATTACTTGAAAGGGATGGATTGCTCCTTCGAGCCAGTGTCTCCACTCTTCGATGGCTGCTTTCATGGCCAAAAGTTCTTTGTTCCCCACATCATAATTCCTTTCTGCTGCACTTAACTTTCTTGAGAATAATGCGCATGGATATAGTTTACCAGGTTGGCCGTGACGTTGGGAGAGTATAGCTCCAACTCCACAGTCTGAAGCGTCTACCTCCACCACAAACGGGAGATCAGGATCAGGATGTTTTAAGATGGGGGCTGTTGTAAACCTTTCCTTCAAGGTATTGTATGCCTGGTTGGCCTCTTCAGTCCATTTTAGTTTCGAGGGGTTTCCCTTTAAGAGGGATGTCAAGGGGGAAGCAATCATACTGTAATTTCTGATAAAGCGCCGATAAAAGTTGGCAAATCCCAGAAACCTTTGAAGCTCCTTTACGGTGGATGGTTGTGGCCATTCTGTGACTGCCTGGATTTTGGATTCATCCATTTTAACTCCTTGGTGACCGATGTTGTAACCTAGGAATGTAGTTTCTCTGACATGAAATTCACACTTCTCTGCCTTGACGTATAGTCGGTTTGAGAGTAGACGAGAAAGGACTGTCTTGACATGGTTGATATGTTCATCCTCAGATTTTGAGTAGATTAAAATATCGTCAATATAAACTATTACATACTGGTTCAAAAGATCTCGGAAGACCTCATTGATGAATGACTGAAAAACAGCTGGAGAGTTAGCCAGTCCATAAGGCATCACCTGGTATTCATAGTGCCCTCTAGTGGTGAAGAAGGCCGTCTTCCATTCATCGCCCTCTTTGATTCTGATCAAGTTATAGGCACTCCGTAGGTCAAGTTTGGTGTAGATGGTGGCTTCTCTGAGCTGTTCCAGGGCTGAGGGAACCAATGGAAGGGGGTAGCGGAATTTCACTGTGACGTTGTTCAGACCTCTATAATCAATACACGGCCTTAATCCGCCATCTTTTTTCTCAACGAAGAAGAATCCAGCTGCAGCTGGAGATGTGGAGGGTCGGATGAAACCTAAGCTTAATGCTTCTTCGATATATTCCTCCATGGCTTGGGTCTCCTTCCTGGACAGGGGATAGACTTTACTTTTAGGGGGCATGGCATTGGGGAGTAAATTAATTTCACAGTCCCAGGGGCGATGGGGTGGTAATTGCATAGCTTTAGTTTTACTAAAAACTTCTGGCAGATCATGATAACACTTGGGAATATTCACAGTTCTGTTAGTTTCTGGGCTTTCAATGGTAGTTGTAAAACATGGTTGGGGAACTTGGGAAAAACAATGTTTTTTACAGAAATTAGACCAATGGGTCAACTCACCATAATGCCAGGAAATAACGGGGTCATGAATGGATAGCCATGGAAATCCGAGGATCATTTCGTGTTTAGGAGAGTCAACGATGTACAGAGAAATCGATTCTTTATGAAACAAACCTACTTGGAGTGTCAGTGGTTTGGTCTGGTGGGTAATCCCCTCTCCGATTGTGTTGTCATCAATTGCTTTGATCTTAATAGGAGGATTACATGGTTGGGTGGGAATATCATACTTTGTGATAAGTTCCTTATGTATGAGGTTCAAAGCTGCTCCAGAATCGATCATTGCTGTTGTAAGGATTCATGGGCGGATCTAATCCGTGGGGAATTTGCATATCATAATTAATAATTGGTAATTAATAATTATTCATACATGTTTGGATTAGATCAGTCTTACATGTTAATAAATCTCCCGATAAGGGAGGATCTGTCATTTTACCTGCCTGCGTGCATGTTAATCCCTGAAATTAACCACAAGTTGATTGCAGTTAATTACACGGACCATGTTTCACAAACAGGTAAAATGAATTAGCTCAATTGTCAGGATAATATTTGTGGGGCTCCACAATATCATCTTACTTTATAGGATTTCAGGAAACGCAATTCTCTGGCCAGAAGAATTGGGTTTCCCGCCCTATAAACACAACACCTACTCTTTAAGGTATTTTTAATTTTAGTAAGCTTGTAGCATAAGATCTTTTGCACTTAAGGGACTTGAAACTGAGCAAAGAGACAGCACATCAATCAAATGAATATATAATTAATTTAATGGAGGCATGACTACTTATATATTTACTACGGTTACACAGGATATATGTATTTACAAACACATAGACATCAATGAACAATACAATAAGACATCAATGAACGAGAAATGCGTAAAGTTTGGACAATGGATAACTTACACGCGTGAGCGAGTAAGAGAGAGAGAGAGAGAGAGAGAGGGAGAGAGAGACGGCATGGGTAAGATTTTTCCCTAGACTTTCACCTTTCTGTAACAACACGAAACACATCATCTTAATGCCTCTGAGAAGCTTCAAAAGAGATACTTGCACAAGTTTTGGTCTCTCTGTGTCGCACAAGTTTTGGTCTCTCTGTGTCCGGAATTCCTGCGCGGCCTTGTCTGGCCGCGTGCGTGAGCGGAGTCCTTTAAGAAGCGTCACGTGGTGCTGCTTGGCGCGCGTGTTGAACGGAGGTTCAAAGTCTTTGGGTAACATTACCAAAGGAAGATAGTTGGCTAAGTTCGTTTCACTTCGTGGAAGTGAACTGAGTCGACTACGGAAAACAAAACTTTGACTAACGAAGAAAAGAAATAAAGATCTCTACGGGGAAATCACGCGGAGTTAATGTTACATCTTTGCATGGCTGGTGAAGAAGCGCGTGCTTCGCTCGGTCCGGCGCGTCACGTGGTCACGTGCGCGTGTTTCTCCTTCAAAGCGAGCGCACGCTCGTTTAAAGGTCCCTTGTAGATGGATTTGCTGAAGAGATATGTCACGGGGTTTTCTTTTCAATCGTTGATTGTAATTAAACACAGAGACTTATCTACAACTGAAAAATACAAACTAAACTAGAAACAAATAAAAGAAAGGCGAAGAGCTCGCCCGGAGGCGAGACGTTACATTATGACACGAGGACAAAAGAGGAAGCGAAGCGAAGGGGGGGAAGCGTCATTTATCACTTTTGGAGAAATCCAGCCTCTTCCTGTCGGCTTGGCCAATTAGAGGGTTGGAATTCACAGGCGGGACTTTGGGTTTTATGGCTCTTTGTCTCAGAGAGAGACATTTGAAACCCTAATTTTGTCGGGTGTTGAAGAGCAGATTCTTCACAATTATTATAGTCCTATGTGTCACAAAGTTTTAGCAAGATGTGATATAAATGGCTAAATGGGAAACGAAGATTGGAGCTCAGAGAATCCAAACTTGCCTCACATGGAGTTGGTTACTCACAGTTTGCAAAGTCTGAAACCTTATCCCATTAGAGTTTCCCAACAACATAGATCAAACACATAAGACAAATCGTAAGATGAGATTGGATACATTGTTTGTACAATTCTCAAGGGGATATATAATAGAATATATCCATGAATGCAGAATTCATTTCTCCTTAGTTAAATCCAGAGAGAGAGTGAGACACAACAATTCTGGGAATCGACAGTTATATGTAAAATGCATAATGATAAAGTCACAGTTATTCCAATATAACCTGGATAAATAAACACACATAAAACACATTGCATATATCTGGTTAAATGTCTTTTAAGGAAAAGGAGTTTCTTTTCGCTTTTAGAATCAACTTCCTCTGGGAAATTCCGATCTGTCATAAAATGGCTTGTAAGCGGACACCACGCTCTGTCCTGAGTGTGGTCTTCACTGGTGGGGGATGTGTGTGTGTGTGTGTGTTTGGGTTAATTTACATTCAGTTTTAGCAGGATGTATTTAGTTATTCAGATTCACCCTCGCCCAGTCCTTACAGTCCCCCTTTTTGTCTGATGAAGTCCCTGTGTGGACTTAAACGGACAACAATCATCACAATGGACGGATGGCAGGTGAATCATGACTCATGCAGCAGGTGGTTATTAGGGCTGAGGATTCAGCTCTATGAGGTTCGAAGCTGCCTCTGGCCTGGTCTCTGACTTGGCACCCCCTTTTTGTGGGTTTCGTCCGAAACCTTTCGTGAGCTTGGCTGAAGATGTTTGTATCTCGTTGAGTCTCCTGTATAGGATGAAGGTCAAGCCCAGTGTCAGGGTGTGTCTGACTACCATAGAGGTACACCGTGCAGTGTCGGCTGCGGTCCAGGCTTGGACACAGGTGAGGTAGTCAGAATGGGTAGTCGAGATGAAGCTTGGAGAGCTGTGTCGATAGGAGCAATGTCAATTAGCTGGGATCACCCCCCTTTCGCAAACCACAACTCCCGTTCTGGAGTTAGGGTGAAAGTGTGGTTCCTGGAGAAGGATGGGATTTCCAGTTTAATTTGTACTCTTTGCATGGAAGATGGTACCATGCCAGGTCGTCAAGGTGAAGGATGGCACTTTTCGGTGCTTGGATTCACAGGCTCTAGTGGAGCGAGGTGACACAGGTGTCAGTGTCATTCTGGTCGTAAGTGAGTGCAGCTGTGCGCACTGGAGTGTTAGCGAGCCGCCTGTCACTTACACTCTCTGCTTGGGTCTTGATGCCTTGAGTGTGTGGCTTGGCTTCGGCAGGGCAGCGGGCGTCGCTGATCTGCAGCCCGCAGATTCCGTCAGTGTTGTCTCTGAGGAAAGGCTTGTTAGGGCAGAGATAGTGACTTTCTTTGGTCAATGTGCACACGTACGGGTTCGGAGCTTAGGACTGCTTTGTGTTGCTGTCGTTGCAGTCAACCCCGTCCGGCGTGTGGATCTTGATGTGACTGTTACTGTTCAAAATCTGACCTTGACAATGTTCTTGAGCCGGTAGATTCGGCTTGACTCTATGATGGGCAAGTTCAAGAGAAAGCCCCCCCCCCTTCTCTGCTTGTAGTCGACGCAGAGAGGGATGGCACTACCCAGAGAGTAGGAAAGGTGTATTTGTAAAGAGTCAGTTGGCGTGGTGATGGCGGACGCCAGCACGGTTTTCACGAGGCTTAAGGGTATTAGGTGCGGTGGAATTCTACCCACGGCGAGGCTGTCGATGGAGGAGTTCACCCCCCTGCAGCAGGTTTGTCATCAGGGCTGTTACCAGCTGAGTTTGAGCAAAGTCATTCTGGAAGACAGTAAACAGCTGTTTCATGGAGTGACTGTTGGCGTGCATGGGGTTCAACGCTGTGAGTGTTGAAAGTTACCACAGTTCCCTTTAGTGTCTTGTCGATGGTCTGCAGGGATGCACTCGGTTGTGAGTGCTCTTTTATCTGTGGAATCTCAGTCTGAATTTCGGCTACATGCCGTCCCACGTTGGCGAGGTTTGCTGCATTCATGCTGGACATACGAGTGTTAAACAGAGTTCTGACGGCAGTGCGGCGGTGGTTGTGGCCACCTGGCTCCGCTAGCGTGACAGTCATTTTCTCAAGTTGCTTGAGCATGTGTTCAACCCCGGTCTCAGCGTGAGTGCGGGAGTCCTTTGTCCAGCGGCACCTACCCAGCTGTATTGTGTTGTTACGTTGGGGTAGTGTGTTCTGTAGGCGTTGTGAGGATCAGGTGGCACATTTACTTTCTGAGTGCGGGTCCGGCAGAAAAGGAGTCCTGGTGCCAGACCTGGTGAGATGTCCGATTGCGGTTGCCCTCTGGTTGGCTGGAGGCACAGCAGCATCCTGGTAAAAGTGAAAGGGAGAGAGAAAGAGAGAAAGGGAGGAAAAATTTCGCCGGTATGCCACTTGCTTCGGTGTCTTGCAAGTGTCTCTGGTGCTGCGGCGTGCAGCGGCATACATTGGCATTACCCCCCTTTTGCACTGTGGCATCACAAGCTGTGGTGCGGTGATGGCATCAGGTGCAGAACGCTGAATGTTGTTTAGTGCACGCAGCATGTTCTTGTTGACGCAGGTTGTCTGGGGCACCGGTTGTCTGTTTGTGCCGACGGCGTCCGTGGGTGGTTGGAGGGGTATGAGTGGTGGTTTCTCATAGTGTCCATTGTTTTGTCATAGTCTTTGGTAAGCTGGAAGGTTAAGGTCAGGTTAAGCAGGGGCTCTGTGATATTTTTTCATACGTGGTGAGACTAATGCATGACCCTAAAAGTTTCGAACCCCGATTTAATGGGTTCGTTAGGAATGTAGCATAAAGCTATGTGTCTTACGTGTAGCTAGACAGTGAAGTGTGTCTTGTATCCTTATCAAAACTGTGGATGTTAGGAGGCTAAGACTTATGTTCGTTCCGAGGGTATTCCTGGAAAGGGCATAGCCGAGATGAAATAAATGACTGAAGATGGTTCTTATGACTAAATTATTTCTCTGGACTTACGTAGTGGTTCACTACGGCTTGACGAAGTGAATGATAGGGGAAGAGAAAAAAAACTTTCCTATTCAAATTATGCTTATTATCAATCCTCAAGACTATAGTTATGCCCTAGTAATCTTTGAAATTACTTGTGGTGCAGGGTCATAAAAGTGAGTGCACTTGTTGAAAATAAACAAAATCACAAATAAAGGTGTCTCTGTTTCCTTTCTGGGCCCTATGGGAAATTAAACCACATTCGAACAAGAGAAGAAATGGAATTAAATCATATAGATGACCGAATAGACAAGGGAATAGCTGACTGCTATTATTATCAAAGTGGGAAGAAGAGAAAAAAAAAAAAATAATAAAAATTTAAATAAAAGTAATCAAGACAGTGGTAATGATCTGGATGTGAGAATAATCAGTAGCACTAGTGACTAACTTTGGATTTGCCTGGACCAACACTCCATAGTGGGTTACAGCGGTTGCGTGTTCAAGACCACACTGTATGTGTCCCTCCAAAGGGTTAGTCAACATGCTAATGGAAATTCTCAATACTATACAACTTCTTCTCTGGCTACACAGTTTATATGTAGTTAAACTTAAGTTTAATTGACAGGGCATCTGCGAATTTAGCCTACAGCGCTCAGCCAGGACTATGCCTAACTAGTGAAGGTGACATTTAGCTCAGAAGAATTGAAAGTACGGAAGGTGAAGAATTAGAAACCCTAACTGGGGTTAAAGAAAGTATTCTAGAATACTTTGCACTGTGTAAACAAAAGCTGTAATTAAGGCTTCAAGTGAATGATGCTAACTGCTAACTGTAGAAGTTATTATTTAGCTTAGCCTAAGCTGGATGAATGCTAGGTTAGCTTAGCTTTGCCTAAGCTGGATGGATGCTAGGTTAGGTTAGCTTAGCCACCTAGGCTGGTTTGTTTACAAAGTGACATCAGGAGTTAGCACTTCCTGTGACAAGTCGTTGTCATGGGAACCCGAGCATGTCAGAATAGTACCTGAAGAATGTCTGCACGCTTTTAAATGAGTTATGCATGTTTAAACGGGTTAAAAGGGGGCGCCTATACTTTAAGTCTTTCAAGAACTTGATGTTAAATTAAATAAAATGCAACTGTGTTTTGGCATTTGCTAATGTTACTCATGGAACTCTTTTTACTTTACACGACTTATTCTATTTGTTTACAGAGTAAGTAAATAGATTTGTCTAAGCATCTATAGTTACATCCCTCACATGCATAAATGCTGGCTTTTCAGCGAGTAAACAGTTTTGGTCGCAAGGTTGCTCTCTTTGCTTGTAGATTCAGCTAAAATTTAGGTTAATTACATCACTCTAACAATACTTTGTAAGGCCTTTACATTGTAGAAAGGGGAGCATCACCCAGGTCTACATATATAACCCTGTCCTGAGCTTTTATGTCAGGAACAGGTTTAGCAATACTGCAATTTGGATTTCTTTAACCAAAGCAGAATAGATATCGGTACAGTTTACAAGCTGCTGATATGAGATTTCTTTGTCAAACAGACTTACGCTTTACTGCTGAACTTACTGATATTAGTTGGAAATCTAAGACTCTTAATGATCACATGCACACCTGTAGGTCAAAAGTAGTTTAAAACTCAGGTGGTTTTCCTACACTATGGCGTCACGGTGACGTACGCCTTATTTGGGGCTAGTGTTTCCTGTAACCCTTCATTGTCATGGCAACTAATGTGTAGCAGTGTCATTTCAACAAACATTTGCAACATTCTAGTTTCGAAAGAGTCGTGCATAGTGTGTTGGCAGGTGAGGCTTACAGTTCCATTCAAGATTTTCTTTAAATCTGTAAAATTCTAAATTGTCTAATGCAGAGTCTTGCTTCTCTTCGAGCACACATTTTCATCTACTTCAACAGTTATGTTCTATGCTGTGTGCCTTCTGGTTTTGCATTTCGGAATCAATGGGGTCTTAGGGACCCTTTCTGAGGAGGCCTTTTGTGTTAGAGGCCGTCTGTATCAGGTCTTCTTGGTCTTTGGCGAGCTGGAAGGTGCGGGGTAACGAACTTGACCTTGACTTGGTGCTGAGGCTGTGTATTCCTGGATGGCTGCTGGAGTTCCTGGGAACTCTGTAACCTTGGAGTCTGGCTTTGGTGACCTGTGTAACTGGAGGGGCGGGGTTCTTGAACTTGGGCCCAGACGGTCAGGTGTTTGAAGTCTAATCAAAGCTCAGAGCATTCTAGCAGGTCTTTGGCCATCAGAAAGGGGTACATGTCCATTTGTGAGATGTGCACCGGGTGGGTAGGCCTCAACAGACCAATTGTCAGGTAAGTGGGAGCTCTCTGTTCGAGATGGAGGTCGTTCTGGCTGTACGAGTGCACATTCAGCTCACATAGTTGGGGTATAAGAGTTTGATCTTCGCTCTTAGCTTTAGCATTGAGTCTTTCAAAGAGTTGAGCTGACATTAGAGTGAGGTTTGAGCCGGTGTCTACCAGGGTTTCAAGGCTCACCTCATTGTCTAGAGTGATGGGTAGGTAGAGTGTCCGGGCCCACCCCCCTTTTGATCAGGTCTTTTGGGGTTTCGGACCCAGCTGTGGGAAACTGTGCTGTCTCGCTCAGGCTGTGCAGCTGTCAGCTGTGGTGGCTGTGTGCTGCTGTAGTTATGACGCTCAGACATAGGATGTAAGGCTCGTACCTCTTTAATTTTTGGAAAGTCTTTTGTGAAGAAGCTTTTCAGCGACTTCAGGGTCTCGGTTAGGGGACTGTAGGACCGGAACATACTGGCTTCACTGTGGGCGAGAGGAACACAACACACGCAGAGAGACCAGTGCAATTTCGTTCTACGTTTAACGAGCTATAATACGGGCTATGCCGTGTATGAAAATTTTGGTTAACTGATGCAGACAGTTAAATCATTCGGTGGGACAATTTAGGTAGGTCAGCATGGGCCTAAATAAAATTTAACAGGGCGGTAGCTTAGGGGTCACCTGTTGATGCTAACGGCTTGGTTTGTCAAACTATTATTCAGCGTTCCTTGTTGTCTCAGATAGGTTTTGTCAGATAGGTGAACTGAAAGGAACAGAGCACAACAGAAAAGAGCAGTGGCAAGATAGCAAAGTTTGAAGTAACATGCAACCCTCAAAGATGGAAAGGTCTGTAATGAAATGGCGTCAATAGTACACAGGAAGTGTTACAAGGGAAGAGGAGGCCTAAGCCTGCGGTTTGTGGCTCGGAGAGGAGAAGGGAGCCAAACGCTTCAATGACCGGGGGAATTCATAGATTCTGTGGCCAATACTAAGTGGATGGGTTTAATACCTTTTTCTAGTTTGCCTGGGGTGAAATGAGGTCATTCGGGTTGGAGTCAGCATTGTGGTTGGTCTTCCTGTCATCCCCAAACACTTGACAGCAGTGTCCCGGGCTTTTCCGTACATCTGTACCGATGTGCGCCCTTTCACGCAACCGGCAGTGCCAAATTGGTAATGTGTTGCGGGCCGCACCAACGGGGAGATACGGGAAAGTCCGAGACTCGCGCTCAGTCAGCGCTGGTGACGCAGGTCAGACAAACCCGCTTGCTGGACCCCAAGCAGAGATGACTGTCAAATCACCACAGCACGAGAGAAATTTCTACCTACAAACACAAAACAGGATGAAGGACAAGTGAACCTCAACGTGAATTAAAGCTCTCTCTATCTAAATCAAATTGAGTGTCTATTTTTGAGAAAAAGGAAAAAAAATCGAAGGCAACGGCTTTACTAAAATTAGGGTACAAACAACAAGGAAATTATGACGATGTTAATTATCAGAACAACCTAGCCTCCATTCCAGAAGAGATTAAGTGCAGCAGGAAGAGCACAGGAGGAAGCAAGCTGCAGTGGCGCGTTTGGGCCACTAAGGGTTTGGGCCACTTCCTCCTGGTGGTCAATCTGGCTGACAGAGACCTTGATTTAAATTGCATTCAAACTGGTTTAACTACAATTCAAATCAAGCATATGCATAGATGTTAAGTAACTTCTAGACAGTAAGGATACAGTTGTCATAACGTATCGAATCAAAATTATTAAAAATTATTTGAAAAAGGAAATATAGAAAATAAAGCCAACAGGAATGTAGACTTAATTCAAATTAATCTTGAAATTTGTTTGTTTCAAACCAAATTTGAATAAGTGTAGGAAATTGAAGATTGGCATTATATTTGATGATGATCACGACTATGGTGATAGTCGTGATAGTCAAACCAAAATAAGCCAGCTGGGAGAAAGCCACTTCGGAACAGAATGATGTTAGGAACTAAGTGATGAGCTGACTTAGCAGGGGAAGGCCACAAAGGGGGCGCTAGAAACTGCTAATACTTACTTTTAAATTTTAAGTTCAAATGTGGTTGGAACCAAATTCAAAATAAGTGTACACAGTCAGGAGTGAAATCCATGTTATTAAAACTGGAACTTGCACATGCATTGAAAGTTAGAAACACAATTTCAGGAATTCACTGGAACAATCTGAAATGGTGCTGAGAGAAAATTATTTAGGAAAGGATGACCTTGTTACCATTGTCCACACGATGGCGACATTTCGCTCATGGAGGGTAAAGTCAGGACGTGGAGGCAGTCTGATACTGGGAAACTCAAGGGCGCGCCCTAGCGTTTGGCAGTAGCATTGCAACCCGCCTGCTTTCACATGTGACTGTCTCAGAGGACGTGCAAAGAATTACACGCCTCAATTGCTGCATAAATCAGAAATAGTGCGGAATTTAAATCTCGACGGATTTCTTTCCGGTTCTATATTTCACAAAACGGCGTGGCAGGATTTTTCCTACACACCCACATAGGGACAACAGGAATTACACGTCTGTCGTTCGGGTCCAAATACATTTATCAAATAGCATGTTATGATTACAATGTTTTTAGGTTTTGGATTTTTCGATGTTATATTTCACACAACGGCGTGGCAGGATTTTTTTTCTCTACACACACACATATGGACAACAGGAATTACACGTCTGTCGTTCGGATCCAAATACATTTATCAAATAGCATTTTATGATTAAAATGTTTTAGGTTTTGGATTTTTCGATGCTATATTTCACCCAACGGCGTGGCAGGATTTTTTTTCTCTACACACACACATATGGACAACAGGAATTACACGTCTGTCGTTCGGATCCAAATACATTTATCAAATAGCATTTTATGATTAAAATGTTTTAGGTTTTGGATTTTTCGATGCTATATTTCACACAACGGCGTGGCAGGATTTTTTTTCTCTCCACACACACATATGGACAACAGGAATTACACGTCTGTCGTTCGGATCCAAATACATTTATCAAATAGCATTTTATGATTAAAATGTTCTGGTTTAACATTCGGTTAGCTACATCAAAGTTGAAACCAGGAGTTTTCGTTAGTCTAGTGACTATAATATCAGGCCTTTTAGGTTGAATACAGGAGCATCGCTGTATTCAGATCCTCTCTCGCTCTGCTCAAAAGATTCTCGTTTTGAAAACAGGCTGATCAAAAGAAAATATATTAACATGTAAACGTCTTTACAGAGGTAATATCTCTTTTTTTTTTTCGAACTACAGTTTACATTCAATACTTTAACCGTGAATATCAGTATTACGAACTGCAATTCAGTTTAGCAATTACAACGACTAAAACGTTTAGGCGAATTTAGCAGTTTGTAATGTGCTCCGCTGACATGGATTGGCTTTTGTGCCTCTTCAGTCAGCCGGTGAGTTCGCATTGCGTTCTCTCACCCGAGGCGCGCGTACAATATTAAATCACAATATAGACATAGATTGAAAACTGATTTTTGCTCAAAAACAAGTTTAAAGTGTGCCCGCATTCTCCACCAATATAATGTAAGGATTCATGGGCGGATCTAATCCGTGGGGAATTTGCATATCATAATTAATAATTGGTAATTAATAATTATTCATACATGTTTGGATTAGATCAGTCTTACATGTTAATAAATCTCCCGATAAGGGAGGATCTGTCATTTTACCTGCCTGCGTGCATGTTAATCCCTGAAATTAACCACAAGTTGATTGCAGTTAATTACACGGACCATGTTTCACAAACAGGTAAAATGAATTAGCTCAATTGTCAGGATAATATTTGTGGGGCTCCACAATATCATCTTACTTTATAGGATTTCAGGAAACGCAATTCTCTGGCCAGAAGAATTGGGTTTCCCGCCCTATAAACACAACACCTACTCTTTAAGGTATTTTTAATTTTAGTAAGCTTGTAGCATAAGATCTTTTGCACTTAAGGGACTTGAAACTGAGCAAAGAGACAGCACATCAATCAAATGAATATATAATTAATTTAATAGAGGCATGACTACTTATATATTTACTACGGTTACACGGGATATATGTATTTACAAACACATAGACATCAATGAACAATACAATAAGACATCAATGAACGAGAAATGCGTAAAGTTTGGACAATGGATAACTTACACGCGTGAGCGAGTAAGAGAGAGAGAGAGAGAGAGAGAGAGGGAGAGAGAGACGGCATGGGTAAGATTTTTCCCTAGACTTTCACCTTTCTGTAACAACACGAAACACATCATCTTAATGCCTCTGAGAAGCTTCAAAAGAGATACTTGCACAAGTTTTGGTCTCTCTGTGTCGCACAAGTTTTGGTCTCTCTGTGTCCGGAATTCCTGCGCGGCCTTGTCTGGCCGCGTGCGTGAGCGGAGTCCTTTAAGAAGCGTCACGTGGTGCTGCTTGGCGCGCGTGTTGAACGGAGGTTCAAAGTCTTTGGGTAACATTACCAAAGGAAGATAGTTGGCTAAGTTCGTTTCACTTCGTGGAAGTGAACTGAGTCGACTACGGAAAACAAAACTTTGACTAACAAAGAAAAGAACTAAAGATCTCTACGGGGAAATCACGCGGAGTTAATGTTACATCTTTGCATGGCTGGTGAAGAAGCGCGTGCTTCGCTCGGTCCGGCGCGTCACGTGGTCACGTGCGCGTGTTTCTCCTTCAAAGCGAGCGCGCGCTCGTTTAAAGGTCCCTTGTAGATGGATTTGCTGAAGAGATATGTCACGGGGTTTTCTTTTCAATCGTTGATTGTAATTAAACACAGAGACTTATCTACAACTGAAAAATACAAACTAAACTAGAAACAAATAAAAGAAAGGCGAAGAGCTCGCCCGGAGGCGAGACGTTACATTATGACACGAGGACAAGGGAGGAAGCGAAGCGAAGGGGGGGAAGCGTCATTTATCACTTTTGGAGAAATCCAGCCTCTTCCTGTCGGCTTGGCCAATTAGAGGGTTGGAATTCACAGGCGGGACTTTGGGTTTTATGGCTCTTTGTCTCAGAGAGAGACCTTTGAAACCCTAATTTTGTCGGGTGTTTAAGAGCAGAATCTTCACAATTATTATAGTCCTATGTGTCACAAAGTTTTAGCAAGATGTGATATAAATGGCTAAATGGGAAACGAAGATTGGAGCTCAGAGAATCCAAACTTGCCTCACATGGAGTTGGTTACTCACAGTTTGCAAAGTCTGAAACCTTATCCCATTAGAGTTTCCCAACAACATAGATCAAACACATAAGACAAATCGTAAGATGAGATTGGATACATTGTTCGTACAATTCTCAAGGGGATATATAATAGAATATATCCATGAATGCAGAATTCATTTCTCCTTAGTTAAATCCAGAGAGAGAGTGAGACACAACAATTCTGGGAATCGACAGTTATATGTAAAATGCATAATGATAAAGTCACAGTTATTCCAATATAACCTGGATAAATAAACACACATAAAACACATTGCATATATCTGGTTAAATGTCTTTTAAGGAAAAGGAGTTTCTTTTCGCTTTTAGAATCAACTTCCTCTGGGAAATTCCGATCTGTCATAAAATGGCTTGTAAGCGGACACTACGCTCTGTCCTGAGTGTGGTCTTCACTGGTGGGGGATGTGTGTGTGTGTGTGTTTGGGTTAATTTACATTCAGTTTTAGCAGGATGTATTTAGTTATTCAGATTCACCCTCGCCCAGTCCTTACACTGTTAAAGAGATACATGCATTTTCAGTCTTTAGTTGGATGGGGAGCTTGAATGATTTATTAGTTAGAAGTGAAAAATGTTCAAGATTTACCCGGGAGGTTGTTTGGATCTTATGTGGACACCCTTGACTGCGGTGGCCGGCTTCACCGCAGTAGTAACATAGACTGAGTTGTCGTCTTCTCATACGTTCTTCCTCAGATAATCTAGATAGACCGAGTTGCATAGGTTCGTCATTAGGCTTGATAGTAAATGTAGTCATCGGTTGTGAAATGGCAGGCGTAGAGGCTTGAAATTTCCCCACACTCCTTCGTTTGGGTGCTTGTCTCATCAGATTATCAATCTTTATAGCCAGGGTCACAAAGTCAGAAAATGATAAATCCTCTCCTTTACAAGCCAGCTCTGTTTGCAGATCAGGGTTGAGGCTCTGTTGAAACACAGCTTTCAGTGAAACATCATTCCATCCACTTTGAGCAGCGAGCGTTCTGAACATGATGGAATAATCAGCAGCAGTACGGTTACCTTGTGATATTTGTAGAATTTGTGCTGATATATCCTTGCCCCCAGCGGGATATTCAAACACTTCGTGCAGTTGTTGGATGAAATAATTGAAAGATGTTCTAAATCGTACATCCGTGTCCCAAACTGCTGCAGCCCAGTCCAGAGCTCTGCCTGATAATAACGTCATCAGGAAAGCGCATTTCTTTCCATCTGATACAAATCTGTCTTCTTGGTTATCAAAGTAAATCTTTACTTGACGAATAAAGCCCTTACATTGCTCTGCACATCCATCAAATTTGTCTGGTAACGCAAAGCTTACCGTTTTCGGCGTGGTCGATGGAAGAGACTGGATGTAATGAGTCAGGTGTTCGTTGACAGACTGGAGCTTAGTGAGTTGATCTTGGTATCCCTTTAACATTTCACTTTGATAGGCGAAAGCTGCTTGCAAGTTGGAAACTTCCGCTGGATTCAGTTGAGGCGAAGTATTCTGTAAAGACGAGGCTGAGGCAGCATTAGAATCCATTTGCGGGTGTTTATTAGCAGCAGGTTGTAGTGAAGGGAATGTTAAGCCAGGCAATAGGTCAAAATCACAATAGCAGTCCGATCTAACGACATACACAAGGGTAATCCAAAAGGCAGAGATGAGGAAACAGGCAAAAGGTCCAAACACAGTCATCAGTCCGAAAAACAGGCAACCAGAACAGAAGGGTAATCCAAAGAGCGTGAATCAGATAAACAGGCAGAATCATACACAAGGTCAGAAGGCAGAGAACAAAGGTAACGCTTGGTAAGGCAGATGAACTGGCAATGCTTCGCAATGTGCAAACACACAAACTCTTCTGAAATACAATCCAAACAGGAAATGAAAGTAGAAGCAGAGGGAGCGGTACACAGTCAATATTCAGGAGAGGGCTCCCTCTGCTGGCGTGGCATTACAGCCGTATAACATTCGATTTTTCTTCATAATGTGAATTATATTAATAAGAATTTGGCTAGGCGTTATGTGATATCATATGACAACGATAACTTGGTCGTCGTTAGAAATTTAGCTGTTTCTATCGTATTTCGCACGATAGAAATACGATAGAAACAGTTCCTTTCACACTTATAATAATTTGACACTTTAGAATCATAAAAATGCATGAATGAGAAAATGAATAAAGAATGTTACCAAGAGTTATTAAGCACACATAAGCCGTTAATAACGATCTCATTCGGCGTTCTGACAAACACCCAATGCCTGCACAGGGAAATCCAGGCCGGCTCAAAGCTGGAGTCGGGCCTTCGTCATGTCGTGTTATCCCGAATTTAGATCTTGTTCGCAGCTTCCACATAAATACAGTGTCAAAATGACCATAGTGTAGGTTTTCACTTAAACACAGTTGAGTGAAAACAAAATGTCTGTCATCTGTGCATTAGGTCTTATATTGACTGCAGTGTCCTGCTGCTGTGCTGTCTGTCTGTCTTTTATGTTAATCAAACATCTAGAGACAAATAGACACTATTATTATAACTTTTGAATATTTAATAAGAACCATTTCATATTAAATTCGTACAGCAGGGTTTTTCCTGCATTGAATTTTTAATGACGGCCGCCAAAGCCTTATTTGATCGGTGGCTGCACATGTGACAGTGCGAACGAGCAAAGAGCCTCGGCCGCGCGCGCGCATTCACCATCTTTAAACTAAGCGCTGTCTTGCTCTCTCCCTCGCTCATTAATCAAAATCAGTTGACAGTCACTATGGTAAAAGGTCGGAACACCGACGTTTCGCGTGGAGCATTTGCTGGGTGTGAATTGTGCTATAAAAAAAAAACGTATCTTCCACACATTCTGACAAACCACACTTTCAATAAACAAACATTTTTTTTGTTGCTTTTTGTTCTAATTTTTTAGCAACATTTACATTACATTTGCACAAAACTAAAGGCTGTGAATGCACACACAAACTTAGTTATGAGTTTAACTCTAGGTTGTAACTCTAGCTGTAGAATGGTCCCAAACATAACTGACTCGCTCTCTTTAATTTTCCTCATGTCTGCTTAGTTTAGGCTACATGTTTCACGGTTGAGCATAATCAATAAGTTTTAACGATTCAATGTATTAACAATAATTTATTGTCGATTAATTGTTAACATCCCTCATTGATACACAGCATTCAAAGGTGCACTGTACTTGTGTTTACAATTTTTCTTTTTTTCTTATCCACAGAGACCGGTGTCCAGATGGAATCTGACATGGTAGGTTTGTGACTTTTTTTGTTACTTTTTGTGAGGTAGGTGATTAACAATGTCTGCAAAACAAAAATACAACACACTCTGGAAAAGAGTGAAAAGAGATCAGCAGAAATCAGTTTTCTCTTATGTAGACCGCACCAGCTCTACTAGTCTGGAGAGCTTTAGTGAGCCCCTTCAGCAAGCACAGCCCATTGAGGGAACACAGAGTGAATTTGAGTGTGACGTTGAAATGCATGGGGCTCATGCAAATTCAAGTTCAGATTCAAATTCTGATGATGCAGACTTAGATGACATGCCTTCTTTAGGAGTTAGACTTACACAGTGGGCCAATGAATTTCAGGTAAAACACAATGCCGTGGATGGTCTTCTCAAAATCCTGGGTGAACATCACCCAGAGCTCCCAAGAACTGCAAGAACATTACTTGGAACATGTGAAAATGTGAACTTAGACATGAACTCTGGGATGCAATACTTCTACTTTGGATGCAAAGAACAGCCGTGTAGACATTTAAATATGTACCCCAGTGATGATGTTACCCAGTTAGATTGTCTAGACATTTCGTTGAATATTGATGGCTTACCACTTTTCAAAAGTAGCAGTCAGTCACTGTGGCCAGTTTTGTGCAAAATCAATCTGGCTCCTTCCGTTGTTTTTCCTCTTGCTCTCTGTTTTGGTGTGTCAAAGCCTAAAAATCTTGATTTTTTTGACAGATGTAGTGCATGACCTTAGAGACATTTTACTGAATGGATTGGAGACTGACAGGGGTCGTTTAAGAGTTCATCTGCGCTGTATCAGTTGTGATGCACCTGCGAAAGCATTTGTCAGATGCACAAAGCAGTACTCGGGTTATTTCGGTTGTGATAAGTGCACACAGAATGGCTTCTGGGATGGCAGTTGGGTTCTCTTACGAGAGGTTCTCTCGTATTGCGTAAGTTTAGCTTACGCTACGGGAAAGATTCATCTTTGGCTTCAAAAAATTATCCTTAATTTTGTATTCATTGTCAACGCAGTGCAGCAGCTAGCAGACCTAGAGCAGGCAGTCTTGCTTGCATCTGCTGCAGCCTACCAGTGAGCCCCGCGTGACGTCACGCCCAATGAAGGGCGCCCGCGCCTTCATAGCGTCATAGCCCGCCAGAATGGCCGTGGCTTAGCGTATAAAAGAAGGGGCTGTAGGCTGAATTCCCTGATTTTCGTCTCTTCAGCGAGCTCTTCGCACAAGCGAAACAGCCAGCTTAGGACAGCGCTGAGGAAGCCGGCCGTCTTCGCCACCTTCAGCCATCCGAGCGAGCTACGCTATCCGGCGACGAATCCTTTTTACCTTGCATAAATTCTCTTCCAGATTCTATTCTAAAAGAGCAGCGAGTGTCTTTTTAACCCTCTGGGGTCTGATGTGTTTTCTGGGTCCTGGAGGTGTTCTTACATGCTCTGACATTTGTGTTTATTTCTGATACTTGTGACATTTTCATGGCTAAAGTCTGATTACACTGTATTCAGCACAAACTCTGCTACAGTAATATGTCAGCAGCATGTATGTAAAAGTTTTTAGTTCTGAGATAATGACGTTTATGCGTGGTTTGTGAAAAAACAAAAAACAAATATCACTGAAATAAGATCATAAAACCCTTACTAATTATTTCTTCACAAGACTTTTGAAAATTGTATCACGTAGCCTAGAATATTTGCTTCAAAACTATGTGAAAATCATCCTGACTACTCATTCAGATAAGTCAAAAAAGTCTTTTAGAATGTGTATGACGTGTTTTGGGTAAGAAAGCTTTATGCGAGAAGGCGTAAACCACTGTGTATCTCTCATTATACTTTTCACACCTGAGGAAGACAAAGACCCCTCCCATAATGGCCCTATTAAGGTGCTATCAGGCCCTATCATTAGGAGCCTTGCACAAAGAATGAGGAGAGCCTTAAAAAATAATGGCTTTTTGATTGTTTAGATTTATTTACAACACAACATAATCCAAAGATACACAACAAATGACAAAAAAGCACATTATTGAACACACTGATCTTTAGATCACACACACTCTGTTCAACAGAGACCTTTGTGACATTCCTGAAACATAGTACATACCTGTCCATGTTCCATTTACCATGTTCATGTACAGACTACAGAGACTCATGTGAATGTCAGCAGGACTCAGTGGCTCAGTGGTCCCTGTAAAAAAACAAAACAACAGCAAACCAAAAACAACTGTGAATGCTGATATCAAGAGAAAGGCTGCACGATTTTGGGAATACATTTGAGATTTTTCTGGTTAAAATATCTTTTTACAATTTATAAAATACACACACACACATGAACACCAGGTTTGTTGTGCAATGCATATAGCCAATGTGTCTGCAAGGCTCAAAATTGCGACCATTTTGGTCGCATATGCTCCTGAAATTGAATCTGTGCGACCTAAAAATATATTTGGGAGCATTTGTGCGAGTGCAAATAATGGTTGTGGTGCGACCTGTTTTCATTTCTCTAAAAAACGTTTGCAAATTACTTCACAGTGTGTACCTTGTGCGCTGATACGCGATGGCCGGACCATTTTTTTATCCAACGTTATATAACCAATCCAGGGGGTTTCCTGCATTAAATTTTTTTGGCGGCCGCCAAAGCCTTATTTGATCGGTGAGTGATGTAGAATAGAATGACTGCTGCGCTTGACAGGGCGCGTCTACGTAAGAGAGAGAGCCCCGGCCGCGCGCGCGCACTCTCACGTCTTACGACAATACGATACGAAACAATACGAGCGCTGTCTTGATCTCTCCCACGCGCATTAATCAAAATCATTTGACACGATAGAAAAAGGGCGGAAGACCAAAGTTTCACGTGGAGTATTCAGAGTTTTTTTTTCTCCTGAATTACCGCGGAGTGTGAATTGTGCTAAAAAATAAACTGCCGGGATAATCACACAACATGTGCCTCATCACCATACTCATCACACGTCCACTAATGACACGTCCGATTCGCGAACTAATGACTCATTTGAACCGATTCACTTTAATGAATGGTTAAAACAACTGATCTGTCCAACACTGAACTCACGAGACGTCTGAATCGGTGTATAACAAATCGGTAGCCTAACACTTTACAATAATGTTCCATTTATTAAATTCTTGTTAACTATATTAGTTAACATGTACTATTAATAAACTGCACTTTGTTAATTTGTTAACCATTGTTAATGTTAATTTCAACATTAAGGCTAGCCTACTAATAGCCTACAAATAATTGTTTTTTATTTTTTAACATATGCACTGTGAAGTAGGCTAACATGAACAAACAATGAACAGCTGTATTTTTATTAACTAAGATTAACAAAGATTAATACAGCATATTAATAGCAATAGAGTGCCAAGAAAAAATGTGGGGACAGGTGTGTGGCAAACAAATCAGGTTCATCCCCAGCAAACATGCTTCTTTGGGGCCCGAATGGGGCCCTTGCGGGCAGCCCACTGTGGGCCCAGATACCGGCGTGAAATGCGGGGCACGTGTGGGACCCACACTTTGGGACCCAGGTGGGGCCCCAGTGGGACAGCCCAAAGTGTGGGCTGACTGTGGGCAGGCCCACAGTAAATAGAGTGGGCCCCATTGGGGCCAGTTGTGGGCCCACAGCAAACCCTTATAGGGGCCCATGTGGGGCCATTGTGGGCAGCCCACTGTGGGCCCAGATACCGGCGTGAAATGCGGGGCACGTGTGGGCCCCACACTTTGGGACCCAGGTGGGGCCCCAGTGGGACACCCCAAAGTGTGGGCTGACTGTGGGCAGGCCCACAGTAAATAGAGTGGGCCCCATTGGGGCCAGTTGTGGGCCCACAGCAAACCCTTATAGGGGCCCATGTGGGGCCATTGTGGGCAGCCCACTGTGGGCCCAGATACCGGCGTGAAATGCGGGGCACGTGTGGGCCCCACACTTTGGGACCCAGGTGGGGCCCCAGTGGGACAGCCCAAAGTGTGGGCTGACTGTGGGCAGGCCCACAGTAAATAGAGTGGGCCCCATTGGGGCCAGTTGTGGGCCCACAGCAAACCCTTATAGGTGCCCATGTGGGGCCATTGTGGGCAGCCCACTGTGGGCCCAGATACCGGCGTGAAATGCGGGGCACCTGTGGGCCCCACACTTTGGGACCCAGGTGGGGCAGTGGGACAGCCCAAAGTGTGGGCTGACTTTGGGCTGGCCCACACAAATTAGAGCGGGCCCTCATGTGGGCTGGATGTGGGCACACTGTGGGTGCAGGTGCAAAGTTTGAGCACACAGAGTGTAGGTACACCCATATTACTATATGCAGGACAATTGCACTTGTTAGCAGCAATAACTCGAGGGTCATGTTTTTAAAAAATAATTATTTATTTACTGACAATAATAATTATAATTAATAATAATACAGTTTAAAACAGCAATAACCACAAAAACAACACAGAACACTTAAAACAAGTCAAAGTAAATTAAAAACCAATCCCCTCAGGGGCACCAGAAGCTGCAGTTCTGGCCCTTCCTTGCCTTCCCCCATCTCTGTCCCTGGCATTACGGAGCCACGTGTTTATGGTGGCTTCCACCTCACATGCAGTGGCTTGGCTGCTTTTTGTCACAGCATCTAAGTGAGAAAGGATCAATTTAAATACAAATGTTAAAAACAACCTGTTAAGCCATTTCAACCTAAGAAATGTTTCAACCTGCACTTTGATTGAGGAAACGTCTTCTGATTGTTCCAGTTGCTATTTATAAATGCTCAACTGAGAGAATGACTGAATAGGTCAATGAGAGAGCTGCGGCTTATAATAACGTTCAGTTGTAAGTAATTTATAAGTAGTTAGTTAATGATGAACTAATCGTTTACAAAACATTCATAAATGATTAGCAAGTGATATACTAACATTTTATGTATGTTTTGTAAATTCTGTTACAAGTCATGTACAAGTGATTAGTAAATGATTACCTAATTATTTATGAAACAATTATGCGTTTCATAAATGTTTAATAAATTGTGTTCAATGTTTTGTAAATAATTAGTTAATCATTTACTAATCACTTATAAATGACGAAATTTACAAAACATACATAAAATGTACATCACTTGCTAATCATTTATGAATGTTTTTTTAAATGATTAGTATCATTAACTAACCACTTGCAACTAATGACTTACAACTGAACGTTATTATAAAGTGTTACCGTTTATTGGTATACAAAATTAGACTAATGGATCAGCATTTAGATTACACAGTGAATGAGTAAATTAATTTGTTAATATTTTAATATTTATGTTTAAACAACATACAGTACATTTTGTAGTTGTAACAAAGGCCCTAGAACTGAAAAATCTCCAGGATTATGCTAAATGTGCATTGGACCTTTGCTGACAAACAAACGAGGATTACTGGGTACAGGAAACATGGAGATAGATCAGTCATTGTTCGTTTACACCTGACTACTGATTTTTCCTTCCCATTTTTTAAATATTTTTAATTCCTGTTATAAGGGCTTATCACATATAAACATTATTTACTGTACCTATAACTGCTTTGCAGACCAACATCTCCCCAAAGGCCATCTTCTGGCCAGAGCCCTTCCAGCACAGTTGCTGGGCAAGTGGAGTGGTCAGCATGCAGACCAGGATACGCCTGGTGTTGGAGGTTGGGATTGTACCCTCAACTGTTGCCAGATACTTTGCCTAAATTAAAGCAGTAACACATCAGTGTATTCACAGGACAGCTATAATGAAACTGTAGTGAAAAAGTACAAAACTTTATTTATTTAAATGCATTTATTCATTTAGCAGGCTCTTTTATCAAAAGCAACTTATCAAGAACCAAATATTTAATACAACCAAGTGTACCATTGCACTGTAGCACGCCTCATCCTTCAGTTGGAGTTCTAAATTTTGAAGGTCTATCATATTTTGCAAAGGCAAATGGACACCCTCTGGCAGGTCTGCATCTACAGAGCTCTGTTTGGTGAGCTTTAAAAGCAATTGTTTGATAACAGCAACCTCCCCTTTCAGGTGTTCTAGTTGACTTATTATTTGACGTTCTGTTGCTGGAGAGATAGAGACAGAGAAAATATGAAATCTTGAAAAAAGTAAAAAAAAATCATTGTAATCATTAATTTACTGTTAATTTACAATTGTTCTGCAACTAATACAACAATATCCTCTTTTCATGAGACGTATCAATTTCTTTCTTCTGCTGAACACTAAAGAAGATATTTTGAAGAATTCCAGTAACCAATCAGTTAACTGGTCCCATTAACTTCCATAGTAAGAAAAAATATATACTATGGAAGTCAACTGGACCAGTTACTGACATCTTCTTTAGTGTTCAGCAAAAGAAAGAAATTCATACAGGTTTGAAACAACTTGAGGGTGAGTAAATGATGACAGAATTTTCATTTTAAAGTGAACTATCCCTTTAAAGAGCACATTCGGGGATTTTCAAAAATACCAAATGTTTGGAGATTTCACCATGACAACAACTCATTGGTATTTAAAAATTACTGACATTTAATTTAATGAAATTTGCAAATATGATAATGTTTTGTACTTATAATTGTAATATTTTTTTTTCTCTTGAAGACTGACCCTAATTTGTTAAAGTTAGTTACATAAAAAGTTAGATTATTCTAAGTTATACTGCAATGCTATATTGAAAGACATTACTAATATAATATAAAAAATATAATATTATTTTCTTTCTTTTTTTGTGCGATTGGAAGGCACCTATTTTTTTTACCACTTTTTTTTGTGTAGGCTAAATGTATTATCTTGATGATAACAAACTCTTATCTGTCTTTTCTAGACGAGACTACAATCCAAAGGTTTCGTGAACTGTAGGCATTCTAATTTAGTAAATGTCTTTAGTTTGAGTTCAAAAGGGTGTAGGACACGACAGGTTAGTTGTCAACAGATCAAAATAATTGTTAATATTGTGTAGTTTAGTGCAATTAATGTCAAACCTTTTTCCTTTGTATGTCTTGTTTTGAGAAAAAAACATGCATGTACTGTGTACCTGATATATCCAAATGATTAGATTAAAAATGTCAATCGTCTCAACTTTTTACAAATGGAGAACAAGTAAATTTGAAGAAACTTGCTTGGTTTTATTCATTTCAGCAATATTATAATAATTATAATTACAAACTATTAGCTGTTTTAAAGATATGAAGTCTATAGTACTCATTTTTTCCATTAGATGGAGCAAAAGTAAAAGAAATCGCCTGTAAAACATTTTTTTATCGGTCTCCATTATTTTTAATGACAAACAAAAGCCTGAGTTAATTTTTAATGTAGCCTACTTACAATACAGTTTAATAAAACAAGTTTTAGGAATAAAGCTGTGTGACGATTATAATTAAATATTTTTACTTTGTTATATCCCAATATTGAAGACATTGGTCAAGTTTCCAGACGTTTAGACATAACATGAAGGGACAAGTGTAGTTGCCACAATATACATTTTATTTGTATAAAGACACTTATTTAGTGCTGTATGAAGAATATAACAGACAAGCTCGGAAGTGCCCGCAAGCTTGGTACAGTGACTTGACTTGATCCTTATCAGGAAGTGACTTTTTTGTGCACTGGGAGTTGAGACTTGAGACTTGATGGACTTTGTTTTGACTTTAACATGTGTGACTTGCTCCCATCTCTGCCGATTTTGTTCCTCATAACCGGTATTATATCGTGGCAAGCCTATTGCAAATATTTGAAGCTTAAAAATCAGTACATCAAAAAAAAAAAATAATAATAATAATAAAAAAAAAATATATATATATATGATTTGTTGCTAATTTATGGCCTTTTTACCCACATATTGTTAAATGACTTTAAACCTAAACATTGATTGAATGAAAAAAAAAATATCCTGCATGTAAATATAAAAGGCCAGCCTTAGTTTGGAAATGTGCAACCTAGTAGGCATATTAGAGAAACTTTCCATCTTATGTATCTTGTATTGCAATTGTGATGTTGGTTTTTGGACACCAGTGGAAAGTAAAGTTTATGTTTTTTTAACATAAAGTAAAGCCACTTTTTTTTCTGTCAACATTGGATGCTTCTGTTTTCCTAAGATTGAGATAAGTTAATGCACTTTTGAAATGTTATTGTGCAATAGTTTTGGTCCTTAATGAGCTCCTGTGAAAATGCCATGATTACTAAACCAACAAGATATGATTCTGAAGTTAAGATTTTTCTGTAATATGCCACTAAGTCTGTTTTGTATTACTTGGTATAGATAGTAAAATTGTATAATACTTACTCTTTCGCCAATATGAACCAAAAAATAAAACAAGCAAAAAACGGTCTGTAAAAAGAAAAATATATGAACGTAATATAATAAAAAAGTTATATACATCCTTAAGACAAACTAAATACTAATATCATCAATCAATTTCAATTATAAAATAACTATTCCTTTAATGTAATGTATATTACTTGCTGCATGAATTCATTATTTTCAATGATATGAAATTGCAGAGATAGTAAAAAGATAAAATGTAGACAGCAACCGAAAGATGCCTTAGGTGCAATTGTAGATGCATAACTTCTATTTAGATCCTTTTGGCAAAGGCTAAACTAAGAATTAAAAAGGTTAAGAAAATGTCTGACACCCAAGTCAAAAAATATACTCACAAAAAATCCAAAGAGCCGTTTGGCCGCTGATGACACAAAAACAAAAGTAGGGAAAAAGACAAAAAAAAAAAAAAACATTAGTAGTCAGTAGTAGGTTTTGACGTCACGACTATCCATTTCTGGCCGGAGATGTGTAATATCTTGATGATAACAAACTCTTATCTGTCTTCTTCCAGACGAGACTACAATCATGCATACAAGCAGACTACAATCATGCATGTAGTCCAAAGGTTTCGTGAACTGTAGGCATTCTATTTTAAGTCTAATTATGTCTTTAGTTTGAGTTCAAAAGGGTGTAGGACACCAAGGTTAGTTTTCAACAGATCAAAATAATTGTTAATATTGTGTAGTTTAGTGCAATTAATGTCAAACTTAAATTTGCCTTTTTCCTTTGTATGTCTTTGCTTGAGAAAATATGCATGAAGCCTACTGTACCTGATATACATCCAAATGATTAGGACGCTAAAAATCCTGTCAAACGTCTCAACTTTTTACAAATATAGACAGTAAATTTGAAGAAACTTGCTTAGTTTAATTCATTTCAGAGCTAACAGCAATATTATGATAATATATTATAAACTATTAGCCGGTTTAACTGAGAGATGAAGGCTAGTACTCATTTTGTCCAAAAGTAAGAAATCTCTTGTAAAACTTTTTTTTATCGGTCTCCATTATTTTGAATGACAAATTAAAAATTAGCTTTTGTGTACTGACAATACAGTTCAATAAAACAAGTTTACAAATAAAGCTATGTGATGATTATAATTAAATATTTAACTTTGTTATATCCCAATATTGAAGACATTGGTCAAGTTTCCAGATGTTTACACATATATCGCTGTCCAAAATTAAGGAACAATTGTATTTGCCTCTATAGACAATATACATTATTGTCACGATGTGGGTTTGTGTCCTGTCATGTTCTTTGGTTCACTGTCTTGTTCATTAGTTTTCCCAGGTGTTTCTGATTTTCCCACGCCCCCTTGTTATCCTGTTAGCTCGTTTGTACTTGATTATTTAAGCCCTGTGTTTCTGCCCTGTCTTTGTGAGTTGTTATATGTTTCAGGATTAACGTGAGTGTTGGTTTCCCAGTGTAAAGATTCTTGTTCCACGTTCTGAGTCTCTGTTTGAATTATAGTTTATTTAAATAAAGCGTGTAAACTGCGTTTGGATCCAGCCTCCTATCTGCCTTCACCGCATCACGTTACAATTATTTTATTTGTATAAAGACACTTATTCAGTGTTGTATGAAGAATACAACAAACATTTATTTGCAAGACAGCAAGCAAGGCAAATAAGAAATCATACAGCACATTCTGACATTCTGCTCGGAAGTGCCCTCAAACTTGATACTGTGACTTGACTTGATCCTTAGTAGGAAGTGACTTTTTTTGTGCACTGGGACTTGAGACTTGATTCGATACTTGATGGTAAGGACTTGGTTTTGACTTTAACATGCGTGACTTGCTCATCTCTGCCGATATTGTTCCTCATAACCGGTATTATATCGTGGTAAGCCTATATTGCAAATATTTGAGGCTTAAAAATCAGTACATAAATAAGCAAATAAATAAAAACATCAATATGATTTATTGCTGATTTATGACCATTTTACACACATTGTTAAATGACTTTAAACCAAAATATTGATTGAATGATTTTTTTTTCATTTATATCCTACATGTGAATAAAAAAGGCCAGCCTTAGTTTGGAAATTTTAAACCTAGTGGGCATATTACAGAAACTTTTCATCTTATGTTGACTATTGTATTGTAATTGTAATGTTGGCTTTTGGACACCAGTGGGTCATTAAGTAAAGCCACTTTGTGGGGTTTTTTCTGTGAAGGTTGGATGCTTCTGTATGCTTCAGCTTTCCGAAGATTAAGAAAAGTTAATGCATTTCTGCAATAGTGCTGGACTGGTCCTAAATGAGCTCCTGTGAAATTGCCATGATTACTAAACCAACAAGATATGATTCTGAAGTTAGGATTTTTGTAATATGCCACTAAGTCTGTTTTGTATTACTTAGTATAGATAGTAAAATTGTATAATACTTACTTTTTCGCCAATATGAGCCAAAAAATAAAAGCAAGAAACAGTCTGTAAAAAGAAAAAAAATGTGTTCTTTATTTAGATGCTGTTGGCAAAATTAATAATTAAAAATGTTAAAAAAGTGTCTGACACTCAGTCAAAAAAATATGCTCACAAAAAAGCCAAAGATGCTCTCAAAATAGCTGTTGGGGTGCTGCTGATGACACAAAAACAAAGTGGAGAAAAAGACCAAAATATTAGTAGTCAGACACTGCATACCGAATGAATTGACATGGATTGTTTATTCATTAATGATCATTGTGAACATTTTTAATTAGAGATGATGCTAAATTGTTTTCTAAAATATATATTTGTTTAATTTGTATAAGGCATTACTTATGACTCTAACCTGCTGCATGATGTTTGATCTAAATGCAAATACTAAGAAAGTGTTTAATATACTCACAAAAAAGCCAAAGATGGTCAGTGCTTTGGCTCTCAAAAGAGCCGTTGGGGTGTATTTTAGCTGCTTGCTGCAAGACAGAAAAAGACACACAAAAAAACTGTATTCAGAAATTACTGTTCAAATTACACATGTTTTTCATTAGATCATTTTTTTAGCATCATGCCAAATCAGAGATTTAGGATGACTAACTTATTAGATTGATCACTTACCACAGTCAGATGTCAGTTAACACTATAAAAAAGAACAAAGAATAATTACTTTCATGTTATTAATGGTTGTGTTGTGTAAATATGTCCAATAACATCTGAAAATGTTTTCGTTATAAGTCCGAAATGACATGGAAAAATGCAAAGTCAATGGACACTGTAAAAAAATAAATAAAAAAAAACGGTGTGGGGGTGGTTTAAATGCGCTCTGTCTCTAGACGGAGCTCGCGCACTTGAATTTGAACTTGGGGTCACGCGCTTTAGCTCAAACCAGTGAGCGCTTTCCTTCAGAGTGAAAATATTGTTAATAATAATTGTAAAATTATTCATTTTTACTAACACCAGAACGGGTGTGATTCTAAAACCAAAGAGTTTTTCTCAATTTGACTAGATATTCTCCATTCGCGCAAATGCCCAAATGACGACACACAGGTATAACTATTTTTTTCCCTCAGATCGCATTTTTTTTGATAATTCAAGATTTGATATACGTTTTCTTAATACTTTTAATTGTCATTGATATTTGTATTGGAGTTATAAGTTTTTAAAAGTTATTTGAATAAAATAGTTTAAAAAATACTTTACCTCAGGAAACCTCTCAGTCAGGGTATGTCCATAGATGGAGTTGTCGTGCTGTGCACGTGATTGCCGTTGATCAGAGCTTTTATACCGGCTTTCCAGGTTCTTTCGCGGGCCTTGCACGCGAGGTGTAAAGTAAAACATTTTTTTATTAATTTATTATAATATTAAAATATGAATTTATATATATATATATATATATATATATATATATATATATATATATATATATATATATATATATATATTCACATTATAATATAATATAATAAATTAATTTAATTAATATTATTATACATAGGCTATAAGATAGGCAATTTACACACACACACATATATATATATATATATATATATATATATATATATATATATAGGCTATATATATATATATATATATAATAGAGCCTATCTTTTATGTATACCTGGCACAAGGCGAAATAAAAAAAGAGTAGCCACTTAATAAATTTAAATTATACAGCCTGCAAGTGTTTTTTTTTACTGCCATAATCCATGTTAATTCTTAAAATTATTTAAATGGTAAATTCGTGGTGGTGGTGGTGGTGTCGCACCAAACAGCATTTATTAAATTTATTAAAGCATTTATTGAATAGAAATCTTTTCCCAGCAAGCAATAGCCGTCATTTCAACGTCTCGGTTAAATATAGACCCGATATAGTCAGGCTATGTGTAACCCACTTTTAGCCCAAATAACATTTAATCTGGATACATTTATTTTTTTCCAAAATAACTTGTGAGATCTATGATATTCCATCATGTAAGCAAAGTCACCTGTGATTACAAGGTGTTTGGTTTGCTTTATTTTACATGTTATGTAGGCTGTGCGTAGCCACGATTTAGCTCGTATTCAGACCCGGCTATTAGCCCACTTTTAGTCAAAACTGAGTAATTGTAGTTTTTTGCCAGGCAGTGCATGAAATGGTTGATATTCCATGTTCGCATTGGTAATGATATCTGCAAGGTTCAATGTGTCATTTCACGACATGGTCGATCTGTAGTCACGATTTAGCTCCGAATTGGACGGGCTATATGCGGTCTACTTTAGCCCACCTGGCGAAATCAAAGCAATCTGGTCTTCGTACGGCTTGGCTATAGCCATGATTTATACCAGCGAAATAGTATAAGAATATTAGTCTTAAAAATGTTTTTGCTCACACAGCTTATGTTTGCTGCCTGTCACACATAAACATAACATTCACACAATCTACGATATGACTGTCTATCATTTCAAATCAAATCAAATGCAATTGCATTTCTCAACCGCTAGATGGCACAATCGAAACACTACTGAGACATGACTACTGGCGGCATTGCGCGACTAGATTACTTTAACCCAATCTCGCGATAAACATTTTTTCTGCCATTTTAAATTTTATTTTACACGAGGCAGCTGTCGGAGAGCAACGGGCGAGCGACACTCTGAAAACCTTCAAATGTATACTTCGATCTTGTAAGTATGCGTTATTTTTGTTATGTTCATTGTTTAAATAAGTTAGTTGTTATAATGTGTAGAAACCGTGACATTTTAATGTAGTGGCAATTTTAATGATATTCATTGATCTTTAGTAAAATATAGATGATTCAAAGAATGTCACATGTGTGTCTCTCACTTGTAGTGAGAAAGGATTCTGTTTATGTACCTGGGGAGGCAGAAGAGGGAGACACTCCAGAGAACAGACGAACAAGGACCTCTGACCTAGATGTCAGAAGGCCATTTGGTGCAGGGGAGCTTAGTGGGCCAACTAGTGACGTCTATGGAAAACTACTGGGAGGAAGGCTCTGGGGGGAAGAAGGCCTTGAAACTAAGATAAAAGCTAGTTCAGTCTGTCTGGGGGTGTGTCACTCTTCTGCACAGGGTAACAACTGTGTATTAGACTGCTCCTATTCTTGCAAGAATAAATACTTCTATTTTATATAATTTGACTCTGAGTGTCTCTTACGCAGTGATGTTTGTTTGAGAATTTTTGCCACAACAGTTTTGGTGTCAGAAGTGATATTCCTTGAACGTGTTCCCTGGACCTGAGATCGGACGGTGTTTGGCCACCTGGACTAAGTAAGTTCCAGCTCTACCTCGTAAACTTGAGAGAGAGGGGCCGACCGATATCAGGGCCGGGAGAATCGACTACTGGAATCTAAAGAACCCGCAAGTGGCACGAAACAACGTCTCTGGTAAGGGTCATTTAAATTCGGTTTAATTGGGGAAAGAGAGAAATTGAACCATATTGGCTGAGGGCTGTTTCTGTGGTGCGTAATCTGAGATTAATTGAGATCTATATATAGATCAAGAAGTTTCAAACAGATACGAGAGGAAATTATCTGAGATTAACTGAGATTTGTAGCGGATCAAGAGGTTTCAAACAGATACGAAAGTATCTGAGATTAACTGAGATTTGTAGCGGATCAAGAAGTTTCAAACAGATAGGTAACCTGAAAATCAGTTGTTCCACCACGGAGCAAATTGTTTTTAGGTGCTGAAGCTAATTAGGGGGAGCCAGAAAAGATTTTTTTTTGGTAAACCTTAATTAGGAGGGCACTAACAAGTGCAACCCGACCGATTTGGGTTAAAAGAAAAATCGGATCTGTGTTGGGGACGCCTGACAGATCAAGAGAACGCGCGGTGAGAAATCCACAGAGAACAGAAAAGCAGCCAGTATGGGGAAGTCTCAGAGCAAAATTATGAAATTTGGTACACCGGTGTTTTGTCAAATGAGGTATTGAGCGCCACAACATTAAAGATGGTGCGGGAATCAGTTGAACAGAGCAGTGAGAAACAAAAGTTGTGTCTGTGTTCAACATGTGTGAAAAAAAATGTGAACAGATAATGGATTGTTGGCTTGAAGATAAAATGTCGAACTGCCAGGAGAAATAATGTTTTTTTTTACTTCTTCATCCAGTAAATGGATGCATGACATTAGATGTCTATAGAACTTAAATTCATATGACAAGGATTGTAGCAAGAAGCAATAAGGCTGTCTGTGTGAAATAGAGGGAACTGTAAGTGAGACTTGGTGGAAGAGGGAAGTGAAAAAACAAAAAGGTTGGTGTGTGAGATATGTGTGTGTGGGGATTGTTCAAACAATCATGTACTGGTTAGATAATGAAGGAACTGGCATGTTTGAGAAAAGAAAGGAGAGGATAATGAGGGAACTGGCATGTAGGGAAAAGAAAGGAGAAATATAGTAGAAAACTATATGTGATGAAAATAGACATGGTCTGACAGAATTTATGGAAGTCAAATTAACTGTTTAAATGTTGAAATGAAAAGTCAGTTTTAGAATAAAATAAGGCATTGTATGATTGACAGGGATTAACATGATATGAAGAATGTTTTAAGCAGAATGGGGAACAATTCTAGATTTTGATAAAAAAATGATTGAAATGATGATATATCTGCTTTATTTTATTAATGTTAAGAAAATAAGGGTATTGAAGCAAGTAGCTATAATGGTTGTCTGTGTAATTTACGGACTGAGTAATATAATCTGTTTTGGAGAAACAGTAGAGATAAGACAATAATGATAATATTAAGTTAAATAGACTAACAATGTGATGGAAGAGGAAAGGCTTCAAACCAGTTGTAATGAAAATAATGATGTACAAATTGTTACACTTTATGAAGAGTAACGGAACAGTCCGGGAAAATAAATAAATAAATAGTGAGACAGAAGAGAGCAAATGCTGTAAACAGCTCTGCTCAGAAGATCTCACTTTGAAGAGATTTGCAGATGATGTTTTGTAAAAGATAAGCTGGGAGAAATGTGTAAAGACAGAAAACAAATTCGAATATTTTGAGCATTTTCTGTGCTGCTCATGAAATTATGTTCCGCCAATAAAATGATGAAGATTATGATTTGGCTATTGTGATTAAATCCGCGACTGGTGGACTGTAAAAGAATACAGAGGACTGCTTATCAGTGGCTCTGTTTACATTCCTGAAATGGGACACACACTGCTTCAAGAGTGTGCAGTAAGTTGGAGCCGTTTGCAAGCTCACAGTGATCAAACTATAGTCAAGGACAGGTGTCTGATGCTGAAGTTGAGGCTGAAACAAATTCACTAGATGACAGAGAGTGTTTTAATGGTGGTCATCAGGACAATTTAATAGGTAACTAAATGCCCACCAAGAAGGTGTTTGAAAATGTAGATCAGTGTTTAAATGACGACAGTAACATTTTTTGTCTGAGAAATAAGAGATAAAAACAAGGTCAAAAAGATTGAAGTCTTAAAGTGAATCCTATAAGAAAGAAAAGATCTATAATAGTAATTTTTAAAAGTGAATTGATGAATACAGGTTGATGTAAAATTAATGACTCCAACAAATGTGAGCTGGAAAATATATCAAAGTAACTAACAGGATGATTGTGTTTAATTAAACATTTTAGAAAGGGTTTAGATTAAGGAGAGAGACTAATCTCACGAATGATTTATAATAATTGCAAAAGATGTATCAAGCAGAGAGTGCTGGCCTTGTCAAAGTTAACGTAATTGAGAACTTGACACTAAAATCAAGATTGAGAAATGTGAAACATTATTTAGAACTAAAATAATTATTTTTATTTAAGATCAAGTAAGCAGAAGCAATACTGGATTAACAGTTGCTGAATGCTGATTAAACAAACAGCTTGAAAAGTTGACCATGAAAGAACTAGAAGCTGATGTTTTGCTTTCAAAAGATAAGTTTATTATTGGCTGTAATGAAACAGTTTGCTTATCTGGATCTGATGTGTACTGTGGCTGAAACTGCCAGTGCAACAGAGACTCAATCTGAGTGGAAATTTGTAATGTCTAAATAAAGACAACTATAAAAATTATATTTATTTGGAAACACATGTAATTTCTGGCAAATATGCCTTAAGCTGGGATAGAGTTATAGGATGGTAGATAAAGTTTGATGTTAGAAGTTTATGAGAGTGCAGTGTGCCAGTCCTGAATGCCTCAGAGTCTCTCTCATTCAATGTCAGCTCAAAGCTGTTATCTGTGATAAGCTATTTGTAGTAAAGCACAGTTTCAGTTGAAGAATCATAGACACATAGATGTTTAAAGAAACAATTGCCATAAAGGGCAATTTGTAATTGTAAATGTAAAACTGAATGACTTTAAAGAAGTCTTTAAAATAATAATGCAGAACTTGAAGACATTTTATTTTATTTTAGGACCAGTAACTTCTTTGTCTCATTTAGTCTCCACCATTCAGGACCGATGGCTCCGTCTACAGGTAAAGTTCACTGAACGTACGGATGATCCAAATTCGCTGAGTATAGTCTAAGCAGCTAGGGTTTCTGCTTTTAAGATAAAATAATGGATTTAAGTGATTAAATACTGTTGTTATTGACCTGTCTCCCTGTGTGAACACTATTAGGCAATGAGAATGGCTCTGGTGACTCTTGAACGTGCCTTTCCTAAGTTCCAGAGAACAACAGATTTTGTTGAAGAAAACGGTCAAAGATTCTGTGATGGGAAAAAAAGCGGTCACCAGTGGGCACGAGTGACCATCTCTATGACGGGTAAGACCTTCTTTGGCCAGACAGGGGGCAACCTAAGGCAGAGTGGATTCACCCAAAGTCACTGGGCATCTCCTGAATGGGGGTGTTTTATGTGAGACAGGTAGGAGGGTTGAGCAGGAGCTGTGAGGCCAGCAGCGTCCTTATACCGTTAGGGGGAGATGAAGCTATGACGAGTCACGCCAGTCTTCCCCATGATGCAAAGCTCCTCTATACCACTCACCAGAAGAAACCGCATTAGTTGTATGGCTTGTTTTTCATTGTGACAAGTGTCTGCAACTATACCAGGGGGACAAGCACCCTGAGAAGAAAATTATAGACAAAGAGCTAATGGCAATGGGCTTTCAAGAGCCAGCTGAGACCGTAAGGGGGATTGCCATTATTAATTGTTGTGGAGACAGTAATAAAACTTTTTGATGTCGGTTGCCTTATGGGCAAGGAAAATGTATAGAAGTTTATAACATAGTTCTAACTCCTGAAGGTCGTTAGACATGGTGGTGACTAAAGATGAAGACAGCTTTTGTAGATTTAAGTCTGGATAACAAAGGTGGATGGTCAAAGGTTATTGTAATGAATTTAATATTACATTTTGTATAAGAAATGGATTTATAGTGAGAGAGACTGCTTGAGCTGGAGGAAGGAATGGTTACTGTGTCTGTCTTTCTGTTATCGGCCTGCTAGAGCAAGCTGAAGAAAAATAATGATAATGAATACAAAACAACCCAGCTGACTTGTCTAAAAAATCTAATGAATAATGAACAAGACATGCTTTGAAAGTGGTTAAGAGACCATGTAAAATTAGGGAAAAGCTACAGAAAATATGTGAAGTTTAAAATCTTATTTAAAATTTAAATCCTTTTAACGATGATATAAGGAAAGGGCAAACATTGAGAATGAGCAGTTAACATATGTGTGTCTAGTATGAGTGTGTGTGTGATGGTGACAGCACTTTGTGTCTTGTATGTATTAGTTTGGGGTACTAATATTAGAACAGTATTGAAATTAGAACAGAACAGTTTTATCATTACAGATGGGTTAAGGCAAATGACAAATTTTAAAGAAGCCGATAATTCTGAGGGGATCGGTTGAAAAGACAATACAGAACATGGGACGAGCTTTAAGTTGATTGGACATCAAGCTCTGTCTGGTAGTAATACTTTTGTCATGCAGGATGTCGATTTGAATTATGTTCTGGATCAGTTTAAGTATTTGTGTAAATTGGAATTGTGTAGTTGTAGATCACCATCTGGCATGGGCTGAGATAAATGAAAATGTTGTAGATTTGATGGCAACAACAAAATGACATATTGGCTAAGTCAATTTCGAAGTATCAAGAGAGCCGTTAACATTTATGATAATTGTGAACAAAGGGGGAGAAATGATTGACTGACATTGACCAAGTCTGTACAGCACGACCTGACCTGAAAATTGATGACTTTAGAAATGTTTGTGATGGCTGACTTGAGACCAAACAACAGGCCTGAAAAGCAAGATTCGCTGTGAGACTCAGGGACGTTGCCCTTCAAATACTTCGATAAGAAGATGAGATTGGGCTTTAAGTGAAGAATGTATATTTTTGTTTCAGAGGCAGAGAAGGATGTCTGGGAAAATTTGGCTGAAGGACGCCGTTTGGGTTAGTGTTGATGGCAAACTTTATAAAAAACACTATGTTAAATGTTATGTTAAATTGATGCTCGAGTTGTGTCGTGCATCAAGAGGGAGATGGTATAACAATTGCCAAATATGGTTTACTTGGGTCCCAAACAAAATTTGCTGTCTGTACATGTATTTGCAGGACTGTTTCAACAGGAAACGCCAGGGCAGATGCAGCAGCGAAGGCCGTGGCAGCACAGCAGACAAAAGAAACTACGTATTTTACTAAATTGAAAATAACCTCGACATTTGTTTTTCTTTACAGAGCATGCAGACTTTTGGATACAGGGGAGAATGTCCCCTATAAAATGATGGCTATGGATGAATTTGACTAACTATCCTGGCCTGGATTGTTTTTGTAGCAGAAAGGTGCCACACCTGCGCAGCGCAAACTTAAATTTTCCTTTTACAGAATGTCAGGATGGGTTGCAGAAAACAGAACTGATTCTGTTCCAAATGTATAAATATTGTTTTTCAGGGGAAAAGGATCCTGAGTGCTATAAAGTGAGCGAGAAATTATCCGGTGATAATGTTTCAGGTTGATTCCACAGGTCAAACCAAAGGGGACGAGCGGCTAGACAAGCGGTCACTAACAAAATACTTAAGGTCTCCATTCACAGGTGACAGTTCACTCCAGTGGGGGTGCGGTCGTGATTTAAGGGAAAATCTTATAAGGATCAGAAAATGGTTGGAGAATGTGACACCTGGGTCCAACCCTCTCACCTTAGACAACACCAACAGGCCACAACCATCCCATAGTCCATGGGGCGAACGAGATTATCAACACGCCTGGAGGAGGAACCAACTGCCAACTGATGGTTTAAGTTTAACAGAAGAATGTGGTTTTGTGATTATTTTGAGGATTTGATTTGATTAAATCAAAATAGGGCTTAGTATTGATATACAGTAGATCAAAAGATTTGATTGGTTACTTATTCATTAGGAAATATTTAAGGAAAATGTTTTTGGGAAGAGAAGATCTATTAATTAATGTAAATTATAGAATTGTTGAAGCTTATTAAGTAGAACCACAGCATGAATTAAAAGTATTGATTTGATTGTAAATGTAGAAAATATATTGATTGTCCGTAATGGAAATATTAGAGTTAATATTGAGCAACTGCATTGGTTAGAGGAATGGGAAAAATTATAAGACTTCTCTGGTTAGATTTTGTTAAATATGGCATTAAATAGAGCTTACTAAATTGAATTAGAAGTAAATGAAATATGGAGATGGGCGTAGATTAATGGAAAAGGCTTAATGTTAGGATTGTTATTCTAATAATTTTGTTATTCATGGGTGAATATGATTACAGTGACAGGTGAAACATGCTGTCTGTTCAATTGGTGAAAATGACAGTCTATCCCAGGGATGAACAAAATTATGTGACGATACAGGTAGTGGGAGCTACAGTGAGATATGTGTTAAATGTATGTTCTGTTTGTTTTTCTTCTATTTTGTTTATTTTCTGAGAAAGATTAAGGGAAAAGATTTAAAGAGGGTTAAAAGCAGCAGTCATCCGTGTTACGAGATGGCGTACAAAGATAGGGTATGAAACTGAGTGATTTTTATTATACTTTATATATTTTTTTTTTTTGTTTCCTTACTATGTTTACTTGCTTGCTAAAATATTACGGGGCCTTTCCCCCACAAAAACAGCCTTATGCTTCTTCATTCTAAACTTTTCTTCACAGGTTCAAGGAGAGTGATCATTTATGCAAAAATCAGAGATGAAAAGTATAAGTGTGATGATATGACTTAAAATTTGTCTTATTGTTTATTATTGTGATTATGGGTAATCAGAATGATAAAAAGTGAGGAGTTATAGTGGCAATTTTAATGATATTCATTGATCTTTAGTAAAATATAGATGATTCAAAGAATGTCACATGTGTGTCTCTCACTTGTAGTGAGAAAGGATTCTGTTTATGTACCTGGGGAGGCAGAAGAGGGAGACACTCCAGAGAACAGACGAACAAGGACCTCTGACCTAGATGTCAGAAGGCCATTTGGTGCAGGGGAGCTTAGTGGGCCAACTAGTGACGTCTATGGAAAACTACTGGGAGGAAGGCTCTGGGGGGAAGAAGGCCTTGAAACTAAGATAAAAGCTAGTTCAGTCTGTCTGGGGGTGTGTCACTCTTCTGCACAGGGTAACAACTGTGTATTAGACTGCTCCTATTCTTGCAAGAATAAATACTTCTATTTTATATAATTTGACTCTGAGTGTCTCTTACGCAGTGATGTTTGTTTGAGAATTTTTGCCACAACATTAACATTATCATTGCAGAGCAGGCTACTATTTTTCTGCAACAAGTTAACGTTACCTGCACGTGTTATTGCAACTGTGTGCCCTTAATCTAAAATTAATCTAAATTAAAGGTGGTAAGCATGAAACTATGAAACTTATCATTACTATTTTATTTGTATTATTATTAAAGATACCAATATATTTTTGTTTTTAGATTAGAGTAAGAAATAATAGGTTTTGATGTAATGCAAATTTTCAAAGTATACTTTACATAAAACTTAACAGAAACATGAAAAGAAATTATAAAAAAATATTTTTTCCTTTCCAATTAAAGCTCCAGTAGGTAACTTTTGAAAACATGTATTTGTTAAAACTGTCATTATGTCCTGACAGTAGAATATGAGATAGATAATCTGTGTAAAAATCAAGCTCCTCTGGCTCCTCCCTGTGGTCCTATTGCCATTTGCAAGAAATACATGCTCCCGGTCAGGAACAACCAATCAGAGCCAGGAGGAGTGTCTTAGCACTGTCAATCACGCTTGTGTACGCGCTGATCACACCCCTCTCTTGCACAGCGCGAGCGCCGGAGCGCGAGCCGTCGTTCAAACTCAAGATTGCCGGCGTGCTGCAGCTGTGCTTATGACGGAGAAACAACCTAAACTGCCAATTCTCCAGTGACACCTGCTCATAAAACAAAGAGGTAAAAGGAAAAAGACTGATGACGATAAACAAGCGAAAAAGAAAGAATTACACAGAGCCCATTGACTCGGTGTCAAAACTAACATGTAGATAAAATGTTACGCACTCTGCTAAGCAACAATTGAAACCTGCTAATTCACTGGCTTGTCATGTTGCTGAAATAATGTACCAGCACACCTTATCTAGCATTATATATCGCTAGAATAATTACTTACATACTGTAACGTTAGTTACCGTTATATTAACGTTATCTTACTAGCTATTTATAACTTATAGAAAGAGTGCAACGTTATAAAGTTACATGTAGGCTATTGGAAAATACATAATGATTTGAGGACCAAGTTTGTAGTCAAAGTATGGGCAGGCCATAGTCAATGTAAAGCATATTATTGACGTTTAGTCCCTATTAGCAGGGTTCTCAAGTTTTATCAAAAGCTTGGAGTGAGATCACATGCGGTTAGGGGAGGAGCCTTAATGAAGCCCCGCCCCCACCCATCCCCGCCCCCCAATTTTACCCATTGTTCATAATTAACCAGCATAAATTGAAATTATAACAATTGGTAAATCTGATAAATGACAGAGCAATTCATCCCATCAAATATACTCTTTAATGTTATATTTCAAAATTACAAATATATAACAAATTGCTCCAAACAGTTTGAAAAAACAATTCTTTTTGCATTTTTCCCTGACATCTTTGAAAAATACAAATGCAATGGCAATGATTAATGTATGTTTTGACAGGATATAAAATATTACCCAGAGCACTCTGATTTAGCCTTAATGTAACTAGAAACACTATTAATATAGTACATCATTTAAAATAAAATGAAATGCATCTTCATTCCTTCCCATAGCCACTAACATTTCCCTTAGTTTCAGATGACTAGCCAAACTGAGCCAAAGCTTCTGGCCTGGTTGCAAAGTAGTTGTAGAGTTTTTGACTGCATCAATAATAATGTATACGATGGGCTATATTACATGTTCTGGCCTAAAAATGTTAGGCAAGCTTTCTTCCAACTTACCTTCTCCATCACGACGTGTGTTCGCGCGATGTCGCGGTGGCCGAGAATGTTCCGTCAACTTCCGTGTGTTCGCGCATCTATGTTGCCTAGTAACGAATGCAATCTGGCCGAGATACGGACGCGCTGGCGGCAGGAAACTTCACTTTTTGTGCCTGCGCCTCGTAGGCTATACAACGTTATATATAAAGCTTGCAGGACAAATTGGTTGGCATTGCCTTTTCAGCGTGAGAAATACACGGTGTGGCGTGTGAGCGTGTGAACTGGTTGAATTGCGTGTGTCTCACGGCCAATGCGTGAGACTTGAGAACCCTGCTATTAGTGAATGTGCCATATAACTTTTTATCCGCTGTTATCGGTGGGCCTGTTTACTAGCCTGCGCGTTCACGACAGGCTCCGCTGTGGAGGACGAGCTGTGGAGGGAGGGCTGTAGCGCAGCAGAGAGCAAGGGGGTGGGACCTGGAAGTTGTACTTGTTCAAATTTTCAGGCTAAGTCAACGTTTTCTCAAACCTCCCTACTGCAGCTTTAATAAAAGGTAGTGGCAAACAGTAAAGTCTTTAAACTTGATTTAAAAGAATTAAAATATGCAGCATACATTCAGTTTTCAGTGAATTTGTTTCAGATATATGGTGCACAGTGGCGGCCTTAAGCATCTGGGGGCCCGTTTCAATAACTAATATGGGGCCCTACCCACATAAAACATAAGCATAAAAAGCAAGGATTCCTGTTGGTTTGTATCAATGGTATATTATTTTATTACGTGCACTTTCAGCTTCATGAACAGGCAGCTCAACATAGAAATAATCCATCCTTATTTGATTAAAACTATATATAATTATACAGCGTTTTACGTTGGAATAAGCCTCGCCCTTTCACGCAGGGTAACGTTAACTTCACTTTTGGTAGACTGAAGCTTTTCTTTTGTTGTCCGATATCTTTCGTTTTTCAGCACCACTGGCATATGTACGTTTCATTTCCTCTTAAAATTCTTTTCCTGCTCAAAATAAGATTTTACCCTAACGGCAAAAAAGTCAAAGCTATAAAATCTAACGATGTTACACTTCAGATCCAAGCCGTTTGCAGGGGTGGTAAACGTCGCCATGGTAACCGCGAGTTCGACCAATCAGAGATATCAATTGTGGGTAGTGTAGTATTTCTCCAGAAGATCGCAAATAACAAGGTTGATTTCATACCTTGTGGCTTTTATAGGAGCAGAAACTTTCGTTTCACAACCTCGTAGTCAATCTATCTTGAATGGTTTAGACATTATGGCTGAAAATCAATATCCTACGGAGAAAATGAATGGGATATTTTGCTGGTCTGTGGAGATGTGGGGGCCCCCTTGGAGGGCGGGGCCTGTTTCAATTGAAACGGGTGAAACATAGGTAAGGCCGCCCCTGATGGTGCATAAAAACTGAATGCTGCTTCTCCATGTTTTGTTTTGACTTAGGGGATATAAAAGTAGCTGGCTACTGTCCCAGGTGACCTGAGAGGTCAGCTCTGGATGGTTCATAATGCATCAGAAGATTAGAAATTTACTTTGGCCTTAATTTAACTATTGATATTAATTTATTAATAATATTGATATAAATTGTCTATATTGATATAAATTATATAGTCTCAATCTATATTCCATTTACTCTATATTGGCCAGCTCTAGTGTGCATCCTAGCAAAAGTGAATGACTGTAATTAGTTAAAAATGATTGTCAACAATGCTTTTCTTGAGCAATTATTTTTTTCTTTTTCTCATTTGGCAGGCGCAGTGATGACCAACTCGGTGACTGAATGGGAAATAAAAAATGCAATTTCTGGTCATTTTAAAGGGGTGGTTTACTGCTTTATTTCTTTGCATGATTGTGTTTATGGGGTGCAATGTAACATGTTTTCCTTGTTTTTTCTTTTTTTAAAAGTCTTATTTTTCATAAATTTCACCTTTATTGTAAGCCTCTTTCGCCTCTGTCATTTGACTTCCTGATTCTATGAAACCACTCCCTCAGAAACAGGCAGTGGGCTCAGATTGGTTAGTTTGGGCCGGTGTGTTGTAATTGGCTAAACTGGGTAGCGCACGTTGTCCGGAACCGTCACGCCCCTTACCTTTACGGGCGTGAGTTTCATGTGCTCCGGTTAATGTAAATAATGGTGTCGATACTGCCGTATCAGTTTGAGCCTGAATCAGACCCAGAAAGCGGTGATGAAGAGTCAAACAGAACCTCCGCAAACACGGCTGTTACAAAACGTTTCTGAATGGTACGTTTTTGAATTATTATTATTCTATTCTTCTATTATTACATAAGAAGTTTGATACCCTGTTATACTTGAAAATGCTACTGCTGCTTGTTAGCTTTTTGAGATACGTTTTTATCTTGATTAAACATTTAATACAAATGATTACATGAGTAATACAGTTTTTAGCAACAGTTTCTTGTGGAATCCGGCATTGAATTGTTGGAGATTCTGGAAGCTGTCTTCAGTTAAATGTGCCGCACAAAGAGCTAAATTACGATTGTAATTGTCAGAAACATTATCAAACATAAATTGTAGCCATTGTTGACGAACTACAGAGTCCGTAGGAAGCCCGAACACAGAAGACCTAACAGCTGGTATGATGAAAATAACACACTTTCGACGGCATGGCTAGCTCTCCCCTGTAACTCTTCCTCTTCGGCAAAGCCGCAGAAATATGGCCATGCCCTTTTTTGCGTATTCCGGAGGGAGGGTTGATGCAAATGTATGGGTTAGTGACGTCTAAAACCCAGCTGTAGTCCCAATCGAGTCGTTTTTGTAGGCATTTACACTTCCTGATTTTTAAAAGACGATATCTCTGCTTACATTGAACTTTCAGCGCTGCAACTTTGCAGATACTGTTCATGCACCAACAGCAACATTACACACTTTTTAAAATGAAAAAAGTGATATCGCAATCAACCACCCCTTTAAACAAGCACCAGGTTAGAGCAGGGGGTGGTGGTTATGGATATAAAGCTAACAATTCTTAAAAATGTTAGTATCTTAAGTTTTTACATATTTTCCTATTTTTTTATTTGTTCATTTTTATGTTTGAATGTTGTCTAAGTTGTTAATATAATTGTTCTAAATAAATCCTTTATATTCAATTAGTTTGGATGGATTTTCATTTATGAGAACCTGTTGTATTTGAGTGAAAAGAATCCTTATGCCTCATTTTGTTGTCTATTACATGTATATGTAGTGTAATTGATGACTAGTCTATTCTTGGGCTATGGTAAGACGTCTATTAGATTTTCACTGACAGCCCAACGTTAGCCTTGTTTTAGCCTAGACCCATATTGCCTGTCTATTAGACGTATATATGTAGTCGTTTAATAGTCAAGTCAAGTCAAATATATTTATATAGCGCTTTTCACAATACAGATTGTATCAAAGCTGCTTCACAGTATCAATCAAAACAACTTAATGTTTGTTTATTACTGGAAAAAAAGACATCCAAGTTTGGTAGAGCTGATCAATGGTATGATTGGTTAATTAATTTGAATATCCCCAACTGAGCAAGCCAAAGGCAACAGTGGCAAGGAACCGAAAAACTCCATCCAGTGACCTAAAGGTGTCCTAACACACCATCAGATGACCCTATGGAGAAAAAAAAACCTTGGGAGAACCCAGGCTCAGTCGGGGGCCAGTTCTCCTCTGGCGTTTATGAAACTAGAGGCCGAATTTACAGTAACTGTAAGATAAAAAATTTATATGAATGCCTGGCTAAATAGATGCGTCTTCAGTCTAGTTTTAAACTGGGAGAGCGAGTCTGAGCAACGAACAATATCAGGAAGGCTATTCCAGAGCTTCGGAGCTAAATGTGAAAATGCTCTTCCTCCTTTGGTGGATCTGGATATCCTAGGAATGACCAGAAGCCTCGAATTTAGTGATCTTAAAGAGCGCGATGGATTGTAGGGCGATAGAAGATCCGTTAAATAGACTGGAGCTAGACCATTTAGAGCTTTATAAGTCAAAAGCAATACCTTGTAATTAATACGGAACTGTATAGGTAACCAATGAAGTGATGATAAAATCGGTGTTATATGATCATATTTTCTTGATCTAGTAAGAACTCTAGCGGCTGCATTTTGGACTAACTGTAGCTTGTTTATTGAAGATGCAGGACAACCAGCTAATAAAGCATTACAGTAATCTAGTCTCGAGGTCATGAATGCATGAACTAACTTTTCTGCATCAGAGACTGATAGCATATTACGTAGCTTAGCAATGTTTCTAAGGTGGAAAAAGGCTGTTTTTGTAACATATGAAATATGCTTTTCAAAAGACAGGTTGAAGTCTAATGTAACACCCAGGTCTTTTACTGTAGCGGATAAAGTAACAGGGCATCCTACTATGTTAAAGTCGTGCTGTGAAAGTTTTTGTGGACGGTTTTTACAACCGATAAGTATTACCTCTGTCTTGTCTGGATTTAATAAAAGAAAATTACGCGTCATCCAATCTTTTATATCTTTAACACAATCTGTCAATTTGGATAATTTAGCGTATTCATCTGGCCGTGATGAAATATATATTTGAGTGTCATCAGCATAACAATGGAAACTAATTCCATGTTTCCTTAGAATATTACCAAGTGGCAGCATATATATTGAGAATAATAAAGGGCCTAACACAGATCCCTGCGGCACTCCATAGTTTGCCGAAGTTATGATCGATTTTTCTCCATTTAAGTAGACGAAATGGTAGCGGTCAGATAAGTATGACCTGAACCAGCTTAATGCTTGTCCTTGAACACCAGTGTAATTTTGTAGTCGATCTAAGAGTATTGTGTGATCTATAGTGTCGAACGCAGCACTAAGATCAAGTAAAACTAGTACTGAGATACAGCCTTGGTCCGAAGCTAAAAGTAAATCATTTGTGATTCTAACAAGCGCAGTTTCAGTGCTATGATGTGGCCTGAATCCAGACTGAAACTTTTCATAGATGTCGTTTTCTTGCAAGAAAGAGCGGAGTTGACTGGACACAACTTTTTCTAATATTTTTGACATAAATGGAAGATTCGAAATGGCTCTGTAATTTGCTAGGTTATTTGGATCTAAATGTAGTTTCTTAATAAGAGGTTTTATAACAGCCAGCTTGAACGTTCTTGGAACATGACCTAAAGATAAAGATGAGTTAATAATATTGAGAAGAGGCTCTTCCACTATAGGTAACACTTCTTTCAGTAGTTCAGTTGGTATAGGATCTAATAAACATGTTGTTGTTTTAGATGAAGTGATAAGTTTATTTAACTCTTTTTGTTCTATGGTTGTAAAGCATTGTAATTGTTCTTGCGGGGTGATAATTGTGGCTGAATTATAAGGCGCGAGTAAAGATTGAACGTTTACGATTTTGATTCTGATGCTTTCAATTTTCTCGGTGAAGAAGTTCATGAAATCATTACTACTAAACTGCAACGAGGTATTTTGTTCAGACGACGTCTGTTTATTTGTTAGTCTAGCCACGGTATTAAATAAAAACCTTGGATTATTTCGGTTGTTTTCTATTAATTTGCTGAGGTGCTCAGCCCTGGCCGTTTTAAGGGCCTTTTTATAACGTGACATACTGTCTTTCCACGCGATTCTAAAGACCTCTAAATTATTTTTTTTCCATTTACGCTCTAAATTACGGGTTTCTCTCTTTAAAACATACGTAGTATTATTGTACCATGGTGCTATACTTTTTTCTCTGACCTTTTTTAATCTAATGGGTGCAACAATATCCAATGTTCTAGAGAGAATGGTGCTCATGGTGCTAGTTAGTTCATCTAGTTCATCTAAAAACTAATAGCTGTCTAATTGATGACTAGTCTATTCTTGGGCTATGGTTAGACGTCTATTAGACGTATATATGTAGTCATTCAATAGCTGTCTATTCTTGGGCTATGTTTAGACGTCTATTAGATTTTCACTGACAGCCCCAAATTAGCCTCGTTTTAGCCTAGACGTCTGGGCTGTGTTTTGACGGCTATTAGACGTCTATTAGACGCAAAATTGCTTGCTGGGTTGTCTCTCGCTTCGCTTCGCTTTTGTCCAGTAGCACCTCATTGCAGACACGAGATCCAGGGGGCAGAGTTGGATCCAGATTTAAGGGGTGGAGATTGGTAGGTTAAGGGCTGGGTTTAGGGATCAGGGGGTGTAGATGGGTAGGTTTAGGTATATGTAAGGTGGGAGGAGTTGGATCTGGATCCAACTCCTCCCCCTGGATTTCGTGTTCTGCAGTGAGGACCATCTCCCTTTTGTCCAGTCCGGCGCCTCATAAACACACACACACACACGCACACCAGAGCCTCATAAACACACACACACACACACACACACCAGAGAAAGAGAGCCGAGAAAGGCGGAGAGAGAGCCTACTCAGATGAAAACCTTTTCAGTGAGCTCAATTAGGCTATAACGGCGCATTTTATTGTTAGTCTGGAGCCCTGATTTTAATAACAACAGAATAACGTTTATTTTAACATGTTTACATTATATTGAATATTAATACATACTAGTAATCATTATTATTTCTTACACTTGCACTATATAGAAGCTTGTCTTAGAAAAATTTTATCTGCAAAAATATCTACTTTGACAATAACAACACTGTATACAAAGTATAGCCTATGTTGTAAAAAATAACTCACAGTATCAATAAAGTCAGGGGCAGTGTTTGCATCCGAAGAGGCAATTTCAGTTATTTAATGGTGGGGGCTGATGCCAGAGCCAAAGGAAAACCGAAGTTACAACTCTGTCTCCTTAATAGATTGAATGAATGGAGATACTTTTACTTTATATTTTTTAATGCATAAAACTGTACTAAAAACAAAAAATGTGTTGTACCAGTCGAATACAGATTGACAGCGTTAGCAATGACTCTGTGTGCGAGTATGTGTGTTTTCGGGGCACCTGTGGGTTTTCTGTGGGGAAGCCCACAGTGGGTTGCCCATGGTAAATCCTGATGGGGGCCCAAATGGGCACAACGGATATGGGCCCCACATGGGCTAACCCAGTAGGGGCCCGTGTGGGTTTTCTGTGGGTTGCCCACAATAAGTCCTCATGGGGGCCCAAATGGGCAAAACTGATATGGGCCCCTCATGGGCTAACCCACTAGGGGCCCGTGTGGGTTTTCTGTGGGCAAGCCCACAGTGGGCTTGCCCGCAGAAAGCCCACATGGGGCCCCAAAGGGTTTGCCCTTGCCCACACTGTCCCACAGAAAACCCACACTTACCCACAGTGGGCCCACACTGGCATGTTTGCTGGGTCAGGTTCGATTATTAAGGCTTTTAATCGGCAGGATGCTGCTGGTCGTTCCTCTCTATTGGCAGAGCTGATACGTCAAATATAACACCGCATAGGCTACACCATCGCCAAAGAAGAGCTTGCCTTCACTATATTAAACCTATGTCGCAGCTCATGGGAAAAGAACGATTTAACATGTCGAAGTTGCGATTAACATGACGTATGCAAATGACAAATCATGTGCCAATATTATCTGGGTGAGATGGAGCCAGAAGACCAAATTTAAAATCTTGGCCACATGATGTGTAAAGCCCCAGTGAAATGAAATCTGTTAATACATAATTTGTAGTTGTGGTGCTCCTAAATTTTTGCTGGTGCTCCTAACTTTTTGAAGTTGGGAGCACCAGTGCTACCAAGTAAAAAAGTTAATTTCGAGCCCTGTATGGCTGCATAAAATAATAACAATAGTCTATAGCAGGCGGCCTGGTAACACTACACTAGAGAAAAATTTATTGATATGTTACTTCAAATGTTTACAATCGTTATGACGTTCTGACGTAAACCATGAAACCTAATGTTTGGTGCGTTTTGCTTTTCAAACAAGCGCGCGCAGAGAAAATTTACTGGATCGAGCAACTATGAAACATTATTGTTAACATATTATACATATCTAACGTTACGTTTGAGCAGATATCCACAAACACTGTATTTAACAGTAAACCCGGATCTAAACATTATAATATTCACCATAGTAGAGTAAACACTAGGCTACTAGCCTACTATATCATGCTGTGTTTTATTATCAAACATAAGAACAACCTTGTGTCGTACATGAATATAAATTTCGCATTGAAAGGTATGCCTGCCTGTCTATAGTTCATATTTCAACATGTTTCTGTCGATTTCATACATTTTAGTCTAGCAACAGCTTAACTGCAATTCAACAATAACACTAATATTATTCATAATACATTTCTTACCTTACATCTTTCTTGTCTTCAAATCGCGATCTTCTTTTTCTTCTGAGGTAAGTTAAATCCAATGTAAAATCACAGCGTGTTTTCCAACCTCGGCGAAAAGCATTGGACTGATGAAGTTTGGCGTTGTTTTTGAGGTAATGAGGGCGTTCGCGTTCCTTCACGTGGATACTTGCATATCAATCTCTTTTGCGCGCGTGGGCGTGGTCGAATTAAAAATAATGAGCAAGCGTTTGAGAAACTGGAAATCTTGTTGGTTTTATACAAATTACTTAAACAGAGAATATTTGTTTTTGTTTTGAATCAGATAATTTAAAAGTACACACTTACATGTTTATAAAGATACATGGCTCATAAATGTGAGACGTGTATTCGCTGAGTTGTTTCAGTTTATAGACGTGCTCAAGAAAAAAAATGTTCACCGAGACGGAGAGACAGAACGCATACCCCATTTATTTTCTTTATTTTACAAAAGCACAATGGTTTGTTTTTACTGTAAGTGGACACATACAAAAATAGACATCTCACAGATTCTTTTTTCATGTTTCTTTTTTCTGTATGACCATCAATGACGGAGTATTTTAAGTCTATGTTGCTGCTATGTGAAAAAAATCGAGCAAATCACGCCGGCGTGATTTCCGACCCCAGAGGGTTAAAGATGCCTCGCACTTCCTGCGGCTCGTGTAGAGCACCGCTCAGCGCCGGAGACCGCCACGTGATTTGCGCTCTCTGCCTGGGCCTGGAACATGCAGAGCTCGCCCTCGCGTCCGGGGGCTGCGAGCTCTGTGAAGCGCTTCCGCTGTCGACCCTGCAGGCTCGACTCGAAGCCTACAACACCGCAGCAGTCACTCCGCCCTCTGTGGGACCGCGCAAGAAGAAGCGCCGTTCCCTGAGACAGCCGGAACCTGTGGCCACAGCGACGCGCTCGCCGGAGAACCTCCCTCCAGCCTCGCTTTCGCCTTCCCTGCCCCTCCTCACCGACGCGCAGCTGCCGCTCACGAGCCTCACTGCCGTCGAATCTGAGGATGAGGCAGAGGGACACGCGGCTAGCTCTCTTTACGTTACAAGAGAGCTACCCCGCCCTCGTGTCCCCGTTCGTGCGTCATGCAGAGCCCGCTCGAGCTCTCTGCATGACCCGGACGGGCATCATCTGTGTCTGTCACATGAAGGTCCCGTGCCCAATGCTTGTCCGCGCGCCCTCATACAAACACTGTTCCCAGTTCTGCTCGACCAACGAACATGCGGCTAGCTCTCTGTACGTTACAAGAGAGCTACCCCGCCCTCGCGTCGCCGTTCGCGCATCATGCAGAGCCCTCTCGAGCTCTCTGTATGACCCGGACGGGCTTGCGCGCCGCCGTCGAAACGTCTCGCCCTGTCAGTCCCCTTAGATAAGGCTACTGCAGCGGTGTATTTGGCAGCCAATGAGCCGGTAATGCAACCCGCTCGCCTGCACACATTCGCCGTTTTCGTGGCGACCCAGAGAAATCTCAAGTGAGTATAATGTCTGGTTATCCGGTTATTTCACGCTTACTAATGGCGCTTTTCCATTACCAGTACCAGCTCGACTCGACTCGGCTCGCCTCAGCTCGGCTCGACTCGGCTCGCTTTTCGCTCCGTTTTCCATTGCAGAAAGTACCGCCACAAATAGTACCCGGTCGTCATAGCGACGCCTTTCGTTCCTCGTTGCCCCATCAAGCTCTCGCTGGATCCTCTCTTCGGCAACCAAACAAAGGAATGTCTGCACCTCCTCGTTTGACCACGGCGTATTCTTCCGAGTTGCCATAATAATAGTAGTAAGTTTAGTAACTATCTCTGGCCAAACTATTTAAAAATGGCGGGGTTATTTATTCTGGATACTCCATCTGGCGCGTGCAATGATGACGCAGATTCTCTGTGACCAATCAGCAGTCGGCATTGTTTTTACGTCACATTTTAGTATCGCCTTAGCTCGCTTAGAACCTCGCCGGAGGTGGTACGAAAAAAAGTACCCGAAAGCAGGTACAGGTACAACTTTTACACAGTGGAAAAGCAAACAAAGGCGAGTCGAGTCGAGTCGAGTCGAGTCGAGCCGAGCCGAGGCGAGCTGGTACTGTGTAGTGGAAAAGCGCCATAACAGACACATCGCCTCCGGCGCTGCTCGCACATTACAGAGAAAAGACGCGCGTGTCCCGCTGCGGCCGGACCGCCGTCAAAGGTTATTTCCCTGACAGTCCCGTTCAAACAGGCTACTGCAGTGGTTCATTTTGAAGATTCAAAATTTCATCTTTTAATATTATTTTATTATTAAATATTATGTATCTGTATTATTATTCTTTATTAATATTCATAATCAGTTGTATCATCTTATGAAGTTTCAAAAGCATGAGTTTGAATGCATGAGGGAACTATAGATAGCATGGATCCATGGGATGATCATATGTCAGACAGGGGGAAGCTATATTTTGCTATGGGGTGTGTACAATGTAACATGTTCGACTGATGTAAGTGCATCACAGATGTAAACAACAAGGATAGTTCTTAATATGGAAGTGAATTGTGACATGTTAAACATAACGTGTACGTATGACATACGTTCTAATTTTAAGAAGCTCAGAGCAACATGTTTTGTTACCTTACAAGGAAGCTGTAAGACTCTCTGTGATGTATAAAAGCTCAATCTTACTGTACTACCTCAGAGAAACACGGAAACGCATAGACCTGGCATGAATACAACATCTTGAAGTTTCTCTCCTGACATATAAGAATAAAAACTTTCTTGGCAAGATAACTGGTGTCCGGTCCCGTAAATCAAATAATAACGGGGAAACAAAAGAGGCTTTAATTCCAAGTCTACATTTGGCGTCACGAACAGGATTGCATCTTCAGGCATTTGTCTCAATCATTCAAGGTAAGACTTTTTCTATTCTAAATAATTCTATGTCTGCCTGATGATTGGACATTGACTGAAACTGCTTAAAAGAACTGTGTTATTTAAAGTACCAGTTGTTTTGCCAATGAATATATGTGTCAGAAAAAGAAAAATAATTTAAATAATTAGAATTTGATGTGGCTTATTTGAGTTGCTCTGGTCAGTAAACCTCTGAATATTGAATGATGCTGGGGAAGTCTTTTTCATTTTTGAAAAAACTGTAGAAAGTGGATCTTTTTTAGAAAAAAGACCATCTTAGTCAAATTTTGGAAATAGCTGTAAGGCGATTTAGCAATTAGCTTGTAAGGTGGTTGGAATATGGCGAGATTGCGATAAAGGGCAGATTTATCTCTAAAATATATCCAATACACGAAGAATCGTTTCAGAAGAAGATGAGGATAGTGTGACAAGCAGTGATTTATAGCGGTTTACAGTGGCGGGTCTGTGCTCCGAGTTAGTGGAGTGTAGTATAAAAAATACAAAGAAACCCTAAAACGTAAATACGCAGAGGATTGAACCCTTAGAAGAAGGGTATCAATGGAATTAGAGGCTAGAATTGCATGCATTCTGATTTTGACAATAAAGCTGTTCAGTGTTTGGAGGAAAAGACTGATCTGAGAGCAACTTTAAAATACACACACACACACACACATATATATATATATAAATTAATCTGAGTTAAGACAAACAAAAAAAGAAAAACAGAAATTATTAGAGTTGTTTTCTGTTTTTTTTTTTTTGTTTCCCAATCCCTTCTTTGTTCTTGAGAAATTAGAACAGGTGGAAAGGGAGAAAAGCAGAGGGAGCTAAGCAGAGTGAAAAAAGCAGAGGGCCTCCCCTGGAATTCACACACACACTCCCTCACAAAAATAGCCCTGCTGTTTGAGCACACAGACACAGAGTGACAAATAATTTGCAATGGCAGAAAGTGGATTTAACAGCAGAACAATATCTGCTTGGCACTTAGAAAGAAAACAGAAAAAGCAAGCTAAGTTTTTGAAAAAAGGACTGGACATTAACACATCTATGGATGTGCAGTTAAGCTGGCTTGAGTCCCAGAAGGACTCAATCAAGTCAAAAGTATTTCCAATCCTCGCCGCACATTGGATTTTGAAACAAGGTGGAATTTGTTGTGGTATCAATGGGTGCCCAGTCCCACTTGTTGAAGCAATGAAGCCTCAAATTGAAGCATATAACAAATTGAACAAAATTATGTCTATTAAATGTTCAGATGGAGAAAATACAACCAATGATGATTAATTTGATCCAGATTGGACAAATATAATAATTGAAGCTGAAAAGAAATATTCACAAGCACCAGTGAAATCTGCAACAACTGTAACGCCTCCTCCTTACAACCCAATTTATCCAATTTTGCCTGAACAATATACAAATTCATCTAAACCTCTGACACAGCCTCAAGCTTCGAGATCAAATGGAGGTCCAGTTGACAAAATGTATATTGCATCTGCACAAGCAGCTCCGGTAATAACAAGATCTAAAACAGTTCAGCCAAACAGAGACATGCTGCGATGTACACCAGTTCGGAATTATGATTCTGACTGGGGTGATGAGACAAGAGATGACGACATGATCACAATTGACAAGATCGGTCCTGAATTTTCTTCACCTGTAATTAAAAGGGAAGGATCTGAAATGATGACAGAAGAGAGACCATTCACACCAGGAGAACGTCAAGCCATTCTCACAGCCTTGCCTCTGAAGAGACAAGATCCAATCACAGAGTTTTGGCGAGAATTAGACTCATTGATTGAAGCACATCAAATGACATTAAGAGACATACACACCATTGTGAAAGCTAAAATCCCAAGAGACAGATGGGAACGCTTGCCAGCTTCGATAACAACCGCCCAATGGATAGATTTGTGGGTTGATGGCCAGGGACGACCCCTGGGTCTTTGGCAAGCATTAGATGTGTTCCGAAAAGAAATCCAGGAAATCTTGGGCAGTGGTAAAATTCCTTTCACATTAGTGACATTGATTAAGCAAAAGGATGATGAATCTCCAGATGAATATGCTCTACGTAAGTGGAATGCTTATGAGAGATGGGCTCTCTGTGCCAAGAAACAACCTGACAGAGATGATGTACAGTTCACTGACACACTTGTGGATGGACTTAGCACAAAATACCAACAAGCCTTATCACTTGGAGTCAACCCAGGTGAGACATTTGACCAAATTATGCAATGGGCTGGCCGCTTAGAGATGGCTATGAGATCAAATAAAGAAGAAGGAAACAAGCCATATCGAAGAGGAGTGGCAACAGCTCAATACAACAAGGACACAAAGAATAGGGTGATTTTCTGCAGCAACTGTGGAAAGCGTGGACACTCAAAAATAGATTGTTGGGCTAAAGGAGGTGGAGCAGAAGGTCAAGGTCCATCATTTAGACAGGTCAGTGCAAAAAACCATAATGAAACCCCTCAAGGGAAGACGTGGACTGAAGCACAAGTCCGTCAGCTCATTGAGGGAATTATGCGTCCGCAATAGGAATCAGCGGCCCCCTGTATTAGTAAGAAAAGAGACAATCGCCTTTTCGTCAATGCATTAATAGGGGGCCACCCATGTGACATCCTTGTTGACACAGGCGCAGCCATTTCAATAACAGATCTGAACCTACCTACAACAGAGGAAACTATGGATGTTGAAGGAGTTGGAGGAGGTATAACAAAATTCCGCAAAAGTATTCAAGTTCCACTGCAAATACATGAAGATGAAGTCTTATGGACATCTTTCTGGGTTGGGCCGAATTCACAAGGAAGCCTTCTTGGCATGGACATTATTCCATTGTTAAACATGATCATATTCACTGACAGTCGTCAAATCGCTACAACTGCTGGGATAATACCACACGAAGATCGCACATGTAATCTAAGGTCTGTTGGTACAGCAAAACCAATTATCAGAAACTGGAAAAAAGATGGTGTGTGGGGTCTTCTGTGCAGTTTATATTCAGATGTTTGGGCTAAACACAAATTGGATTGTGGTAAAGCCAACATTGATCCCATTGTTATTGAGGGACCGATACATGCCCCTCATAAACAATACCCCATCCGACCTGAAGCAAGACGAGCCGTGGAGGAGATAGTGGCAGACTTGGAAGCTGAAGGAATCATCAGACAAACTTCATCTACCACTAATAGTCCTGTCTGGCCTGTCAAGAAATCTGATAACTCATGGAGACTAACCATTGATTACACAAGACTTAACAGTGTAACACCAAAACCGCATCCTATTGTGGCCAATCCTGCCACCATTCTGAATGATATTCCAGGAAATGCTAAAATTTTTACGGTACTGGATGTACTGTCGGCTTTCTGGTCTATACCTATAGACAAAAGTTCTCAAGATAAATTAGCCTTCACAGTGGGCGCAAAACAGTATGTTTGGAACAGACTCCCACAAGGTCTTAATCTTTCTCCTGTTGTATTTCATAGAGCTTTGGACCAGTTCTTAACGGAGCAAAAAGCTGAAATTGAGAAATCAGGAAGTGTCTGCCTCCAATATGTTGATGACTTGTTAATTGCAAGCCCAGATGAAAACAGCCATGTATTTGCTCTGAATGTTGTCCTACAAGCCCTTAGGAAAGGGGGATTCAAAGTTAACCCCGATAAAGCACAGCTGGCCAAATCCAAGGTTATCTATTTGGGCCAAGAAATATCTGTGGAGGGAAGGAGAATGACAACAGAGCGTGTAGAGGCATTACGACAACTTCCAAAACCTCTAACAGTTACAGGAATGCGGAAGGTGATGGGACTTTTCAACTATTGTCGTCAGTATATACCTGATTTTGCTAGCATCACCAGCCCCCTCATCGACCTGTACAAGGGAGGAAAGCCTGGAGTGGAACAGATAAACTGGACACCAGAAGCTGAGGAAGCGTTTACTTCTATGAAAGAAAAACTGACTTCAGCCCCAGCATTGGGACTTCCTGACGGACGGTTGCATTTTCATTCGTGGACCAGGGTAGGAGATGAGACATATTCAGCAGTACTGTGTCAAAAACCAGGTGATCGATACAGACCAGTTGGATACTTTTCCACAAAGATTCCTGTCACTATGATTGGGCAACCACGATGTATACAAGCCCTTGATGGTGCCACATGGGCAGTGGATGCTGTTGAGAATCTGATAGGAGCATAAACTATCATATTGCACACTCCACACAGTATAGTGACACTGTTGAACAACATGAACATCAAAACCATAACTGATGCAAGAAGAGCAAAATGGGAAGCAACTTTGTTGAACAAAGATTTAAGAGTGGAAATCATCAGGGACACGTCTCTTAACCCTGCAACAATGATGCTGGAACCACACGAGGGAATACCACATGAGTGTGAAAAACAAGTAGAAGAAGATAGTCTTGGTCCAGTTAATCCAATCCCTCTTGAAAACCCAGACAAAGAGTTATGGGTTGATGGATCCAGTTATTATGTTGATGGAAAACGACATACTGGATGGGCTGTAGTGAAAGGAGATGGAACTGTTGTAAAGAAAGGAGCCCTTTCTGGGAAATTTTCAGCACAAGTAGCTGAACTTATAGCACTTACAGAAGCCTTTGAACTATCAGAAGGAGATCGAGTCAACATCTATACAGATAGTCGTTATGCTTTTGGCGTGGTCCATGACTACCTTGCTCTGTGGAAAAGACGTGGACTTATCACTAGCAGTGGGAGCGAAATACAACATGCTTCCATAATTCGTCGTTTGATTACAGCATGTTACTTACCCAGAGAAGCAGCCGTGATCAAAGTAAAAATCACATCAATCTGACAAGTCCAAAGAAAGTCAAGGAAACACGGCAGCAGATGCAGCAGCTAGAGAAGCAGCTCTACTTCCTTTTACTCCTGTTACCTTGGTAAAGGAAAATAGCAAGGATAATCCTGAGCTCCATCTTCTGTCATATCAATTGGAGACAGATGAAGAGAAAGAACAATGGATGAAAGCGGGAGCGAAAGAGGATGATCAAGGTATCTGGAGAATTCCAACAGGACAAGTGGTGATGCCTATCGGAACAAGAAGAGAACTAATGCAGCTGTATCATGGAAAGGTACATGCTGGAGCAAAAGCAATGAAATCTCAAATCAGTGAGACTTGGTGGTGGCCAAGAATGATGAGAGACATTGATGATTACTGTAGGAGATGCTTGATATGCCTCAAAGCAAATGTCGGAAAATCTGTAAAGGTGCGAAAGTCACATGCACCCAGACCAACAGGTCCATGGACACACCTCCAAATTGATTTCACAGGACCTTTATCACCCAGTGGAGGGTATCAATACATACTTGTAATCATGGACAGATTTACTAGCTGGGTGGAAGCATACCCTACAAAATCTTGCACTGCTGAAGCGGCAGTACGAGTAATGGTGGAAGAAGTTTTTCCTCGCTGGGGTCTTCCATATGAACTTGATTCTGACAATGGAACTCATTTAATGACTGAAAGAGCAATGGTTCTACCTCCTGATGCTCCGCCACCAACGGGAACAGGAGGAGACTCTACTTTGTTCCAAAAAAAGTTACGACGCTATCTCGCAATGCTAGACAAAGCTACTAAAGACAATAATAAGAAAGTGCGAGAAGCTCAACAGCAATGGGATGAAAAACACACCACTACTGACATTCCACACATTCCCGAGTTAGGTAGTTTTGTTATGATCAAACGAATTGCTAGGGAAGGTTTAGAGCCTAGATGGGAAGGACCATATGAGATACTCCTAACTACTGATACAAGTGTTTGTCTCAAAGGGAAGGGTGTAGGAACAGATAGATGGTATCATTGGTCACAAGTTAAACCTTGCTTAGTGAATGAACAAGATGATAATGATGGCTTATGGCCTGAGATTGAGCAATGTTCATCCATTAGTTTTAAAGATGGGAAACAAAGAAGTGATGTTAATTATTTCTCTGCTTCCATTTCAGGAATCAGTTCCATTGACATTGATTAGAGATGGTTGCAAGTTATTCTCGATACCCAACGACGATGGTATGCTTATTTTTAATTTTACTTGGCATTTATCAAGAAAGCCAAGCCTTATGGACTCCTCGAGTTCAAGAAATCACTCGGAATGCAACTCTGAAATCTGGCCAACATTTTACTCTACCCTTTATTTCCAAATGGGGATTATGGGATTGGGTGCCACGCAATGATAAAGACCTTGCTAAATATCGTAAGGACGTCTTTGGAGGATGTAACTTTTACCACCAATGTTACAAAAGCAGAGTAATTTGGCCGGTAAAAGACGGGGGGTATACTGGTAGTGCTCAAAGATGAGACATTTGTTCAAAAGAACAATGTGAAGTTATAGGGTTAAACCTCATAACGTCTACTAATGTGGAAATTAATTTAGTTCTGAATCGTACCCACATGCTTACAATATGGGATTCATTGACCCAAGGGTGTATTTATCCCATAGTGTTGCCATGTGAAGGGTTTCTGAGGGATGCTTTCTCAAGAACAACAAGATTTAAGGGAAATTATGTACGAGTATGGCATTCAGAAGATGAGAATGCATATTGTGAGACTGAACTAGAAACTGGGGAAATCGGAAGGTGTTTTTATCTTTCTGCGGAAAAGACAAACAAAGCTGAAACATGCCCAAATACAACTATTGCACCAGCTCATGGTATTTTGTTGGCAAAAGAAACCAAAACCTTGATAAATGAAGCCCATATGGTGCGACAACGAATTAATTATAACTTGAACTCTCTTCTTACAGTTTTTGATCAGTCTTATTGTGGTAATTTTACACAAATAAGAAGTTGGTTGGACAAAGAAGTTAAATATTATACCTCTAAAAATCCTCTGAGTAGTAAAAATCGTAAAACTCGAAGTATATGGGGAGACATAGCGGGGGTATTTGGTTCTGTCAATTCAATTAGTAATACTGCTCAAATGAATCAACTAAGCGAGTATACTCAGTGGGTGGGAACAATGACTGGGAAAGGACTCACTGAGGCTCTTCAGGGTTCTCTACATAATATAGCAGCGGGTCAGCATCTTAATGATGCTGCAAAGGAATTGGCAGATGCATTAACAAAATCGTCTAATTTTGAGACACATCGTGCGGCGTGTTTATTTTTAGCTCAGAATTTAAAGGATCAAATGGTAGAAGATATTCAAGTTATTCGAATGGGACAAGTTCCTGAGCGAATAGCAGAATCTCTGTTAGTGGTTTTCGGTAATCAACTTAATTTGACTTCTGCTAAACATATTCCATTAGTTAAAATCGCTATTAATGAAAATTCGTTGTCAGGTTCTGGAATGTTACCTTTGATTATGATATGGCCTCAATATGGGAAGCGCAATATTATGACAGTCAGGCAATTCCAATCAATGGGTGTTAGACAAGGAAATTCAGTAATTAGATTAGGAAGGAATGGATATTGGGCTGACGGCAATACACCAATGATTTCTACCACAGACTGTTGTGTTGAGGAACATGAGTGGGTAATTTGCTCATGCTCTACAATGTTTAGTCTATCTCTTAATGGTTCTGCTGTTTGGGAAGTAGTTCCTTTAGATCAAGCCACAGGTGCATGGCAGGTGTCAGAAGCACAGTGGTGTATATTACATGATGGAATAAGTGAAAATATGATATACGGGGGAAAGTTGTGTCCAATTTCTCCTGATCCATTTTGCCTTGAGATTCTCTATCCTCTTCACTTGGGTGGAATTCATGTTCCACATGTGCAACTGTTGCAGTTAGAGCCACAATGGTGGAATAATGATCTAGTAGAAGAACGGAATTATGACCTCTTTGAAATGGTTAGAAGAGTTAAAAAGAGTGTAAAAGCAGCTCAAGAGGAGGGAATTCAAGCAATGGGTCATGTTATTGTAGCAAATGGAGTAGCTAAATTAATGTCTGAGAGGAAACTACCACGAATCCTAGGGAATTTATCATGGTCAGATTGGATAGTTTTGACTATGGTAGGAGTTTTTGTGTTCATGCTAATAATCCAAGTCCTTATATGTGTTACTAGAAGGAAAAGTACCAAACCTGTCAAATTGATTATTTCTAACCAAATGGATAGAACTAAGAATGGGACATACAGCGTGAAATAAGAGATTTTATGCAAAACACTACCTCATAAACAATGAACATCCGCTTACTGATTTTCAACCCCAAGGGATAGGATCCTTTAACGTCAACGTTTATTTTAATTTCTTGTTTTGGTTCGGAACTGAAGGATTTAATTAATTAACGAGTTAATTAATTAATGAGTTCAGGCACGGGCAGAAGACTTATTAGTTTTTCTTTTCTTAGATGATTGGGGTTCATTTTAAAGACATACACATAGATATTAAAATACACATAGTATACGGGGACATAACATGGGTTGGGGTTTTGTTTTTTGTTTTGTTTCTCTGTTTCCATTCTTCTGTTCTTTCTGTCTATTTTCTTGGTCTGCTATTTCTTCTCCTCACTATCACTTCTATAGGTTGGCCACCTGGGAATGATGGTGTGGAACTGACGGCCGTAGTTCCAGTGGAGGGAGATGAAGATTCAAAATTTCATCTTTTAATATTATTTTATTATTAAATATTATGTATCTGTATTATTATTCTTTATTAATATTCATAATCAGTTGTATCATCTTATGAAGTTTCAAAAGCATGAGTTTGAATGCATGAGGGAACTATAGATAGCATGGATCCATGGGATGATCATATGTCAGACAGGGGGAAGCTATATTTTGCTATGGGGTGTGTACAATGTAACATGTTCGACTGATGTAAGTGCATCACAGATGTAAACAACAAGGATAGTTCTTAATATGGAAGTGAATTGTGACATGTTAAACATAACGTGTACGTATGACATACGTTCTAATTTTAAGAAGCTCAGAGCAACATGTTTTGTTACCTTACAAGGAAGCTGTAAGACTCTCTGTGATGTATAAAAGCTCAATCTTACTGTACTACCTCAGAGAAACACGGAAACGCATAGACCTGGCATGAATACAACATCTTGAAGTTTCTCTCCTGACATATAAGAATAAAAACTTTCTTGGCAAGATAACTGGTGTCCGGTCCCGTAAATCAAATAATAACGGGGAAACAAAAGAGGCTTTAATTCCAAGTCTACAATTTAGCAGCCAACGAGCCGGTTCATTTACCCTCTCGCCTGCACACAAACGCCGTTTTCACGGCGACCTAGAGAAATCTCAAAAGAGTATAATGTCTGGTCCGGCTCATGCCGTTGGTGTTTAAGTGTAGTGAAAGTGCCCACGCCCCAGTGTTCATCCCTACACACAAGCACATCAAATCTCGTGTCACTCACAGAGCACACTCTCATAAAGCGCAGAAAAGCCGCTCGAGTGTTGAATATAAGAAATGTGTCCACAGGTCTGTGCCCACTATCTGCCCGCTCTGTTACACAGTCAATAAAACAGGTTATGAATGTAAGTCTCGTGCCCGCCGGAGAGCGTTCACGCTTACTAACACACACCTCCCCCCGGGTGCCGCCCGCGCGTTTAAATGTTATCACAAAACGCAGGGCATTGATAAGACGCTCCCCATCCGTTATGATCGGGGCGTCAAATACACTTGTAAGTCTCGTGCCCGCGCACACGCACTCACGCTTACAGAAAGCTTTTCCGCCCAAAGCGCTGCTCGCGCGTCAAAACGTGAGAATAAAATGCTCCCCATCCCTTATGATTGGGACACCTCACATAAATCAGACGGTCTCGGCTTTCAGCGAGCAGCCATTGCCCAGAACCAAGAGCGCGCGCACAACGCTTTCGGCTCCGGCTCAGTTTCACAAGCCCGCGAATGGCAGCGATCTGAACCCGGAGGCCATTCGCCCCCTAGCGGCTCACATAGCTGCGTGGGAAACTATCCCAGGGTTTTCAGAATGGGTTCTGAGCACAATAAAGCAGGGCTATACACTTCAATTCATTCGCCGTCCCCCGCGCTTTTGAGCCCGGACAGCGACGATAGTGAACGCGGAAGTAGCACACCTACTTCACGCAGAAATAGCAACCTGCTGTGCAAAGGGGCTATAGAAAAAGTACTGCCTTCTCTGAGCGAGCCAGGCTTTTACAGCCGATATTTTCTCGCACCCAAGAAGGACGGAGCTTTCAGACCTATCCTAGATCTGAGACATTTGAACAAGGTGCTTGCAAAAAGACCGTTCAAATTGCTTACGACCAGAAAAATCCTCGCGCACGTTCGACCGAGGGACTGGTTTATTTCTCTAGATCTGAAGGATGCCTATTTTCAGATTCAGATATTACCCCGTCACAGGCAATTTTTGAGATTCGCCGTCAACGGTCAGGTATATCAATACACCGTCCTGCCGTTCGGCCTGTCTCTAGTACCCCGTACATTTACGAAGTGCATGGACGCGGCGCTCGCCCCCCTGAGGACTCTGGGGCTGCGAATAATGAACTATCTGGACGATTGGCTGATATTGGCACAGTCAGAGACGGAACTGTTATCTCACAGAACAGTGCTTCTCAGTCACCTGGAAAGCTTTGGTCTCACGGTCAACTGGACCAAGAGCTCATTAATGCCCAGTCAGTCAATTTCCTTTTTAGGAATAGAACTGAATTTTGTGGCCATGACGGCTCGTTTGTCGACACAGCGCACACGCCACGTTCGCCGCCTAGCCGCGTCTTTCCAGAAGGGCAGCTTTCTCCCTTTGAAAACGTTTCAAAGGATGCTGGGCTGTATGGCTTCAGCGGCAGCGGTGCTCCAGCTGGGCCTACAGCGCATGCGCCCGCTCCAACGCTGGTTGAATGCTCACGCGTCTCGCTGAGCCTGGGTTTCTGGCGGCCAGAAAATCAGAGTGACTCAGACCTGCATAACGGCTCTGCAGCCCTGGTTAGTAGCCGACTGGTACCAGCAGGGAGTGATGATGGGAACCATTTCTTATCGGAAAGTCATTTCGACAGACGCGTCCAACTCGGGTTGGGGCGCGCTGTTCGAAGGCAGACCGGCCTTTGGCCAGTGGTCAGACTAAGAGAAGTGTTTTCACATAAACTGTCTGTAAATGATAGCGGTCGAGAACGCGCTGAAGCGCTTCCTCCTGTTCATACAGGACCAACATGTTCTCGTCCGCTCGGACAACATGTCTGTAGTTTCCTATGTAAACTGTCAGGGCGGTGTCAGATACAGAAACCTCTGCAATCTGACGGAACGCATCCTTATTTGGTCCCAGATGCACCTGCGCTCGCTGAGGGCGGCGCATGTGCCTGGCCATTTGAACGACAGCCCAGACAAACTGTCCAGGGACAACGTTCCCCCAGGGGATTGGTCCCTGCACCCCCAAACAGTCCAGAAACTGTGGCGCTTATTCGGCAGAGCGGAAGTCGACCTATTTGCGTCAAAAGACAACGCTCATTGCCCGATGTTCTTTTCGAAGAACGAGGACGCGCTGGCCCAGGTCTGGCCCAGCCTCCGACTGTATGCTTTCCCTCCAGTCTCCCTGTTACCACAGGTGATCAAGAGAATCAGGGAAACGCGCCATTCGGTGCTCCTCATAGCTCCGCACTGGGAGAATCAGAATTGGTTCCCGGAACTAGCACGGCTGTCACATGCAGCTCCGTGGCCTATTCCGGTGAGGGCAGATCTCCTCTCTCAGGCTCGCGCCTCGATCTGGCATCCCCATCCAGAGCGCTGGTCTCTGCACGCATGGTTGATCAACGGGTAAATGGTAAATGGAATGGACTGCATTTATATAGGGCTTTCACAGACCCAATGGCCACCAAAGCGCTTTACAATTTGCCTCACATTCACCCATTCACTCACTCATTCACACACCGACGGCGGTGTCAGCCGTATAAGGCGCCATCCAGTTCGTCGGGAGCAGCTGGGGTTAGGTGTCTTGCTCATGGACACCTCGACACTTGGTCACCACCAACCTTCCGGTTCTCCAAGTGGTGCACCGACAGAGATCTGGACCCGCGGACGTGCGAGGTTGCGCATTTGCTCATTTTCCTACAGGAGCTGATGGATAAAGGGAGGTCCCCATCCATGCTCAAAGTTTATGTGGCGGCCGTGGCGGCGTTCGCAGAATCGACGCACGGCCAGTAACTGGGAAGACATGAGCTGGTCATCCGCTTCCTTAGGGGAGCTAGAAGGATGAATCCGCCGCGCCCCCCCTCGGTTCCTATGTGGGGTCTTTCCTTGGTCCTCGAGGCCCTGAAAGCCTTCCCATTTGAGCCACTAGACTCCATGGAGTTAAAATACCTATCACTAAAAAAGCGTTTTCTGACCGCCCTGTCATCAGTCAAACGTGTGGGGGACCTGTCAATTGACAGCGCGACGTGTCTTGAGTTCGGGCCGAATGACTCTAAAGTCATCCTCAAACCCAGACATGGCTATGTTCCAAAAGTGATGGGCACTCCTTTCAGAGCGCAAGTCATTTCACTGTCGGCTCTGCCAGCGTCAGACAGCGAGACGGACGTGAATCTCCCTTGCCCGGTCAGGGCGCTGAGGTTTTACACTACGCGGTCCGCCTCTTTCAGGCGCATGGAGCAGCTGTTTGTTTCGTTTGGTGGGCGCACCAAAGGTCTCGCTGCCTCGAAACAGACTCTGTCCAGATGGATAGTGGACGCTATAGCGGCCGCTTATGCGTCAAAAGGTCTGCAATGCCCTCTGGGCATCAGGGCTCATTCCACTGGAGGCATGGCCTCATCGTGGGCGTGGTCCAGCGGGATTTCTATCCACGACATATGTGTAGCGGCGGGCTGGAGCTCCCCGTCTACCTTTGTCAGGTTCTATAACCTAGAAGTTCCCGCCCTGCAGGCTAAACTTCTGTCAGTCTAAGCGAGTTGTGCATTCTGCCCAGATATATCAAGCTCAGACCACTCTCATGTGACTCAGCTCTCCTGGTTGAGCTGCACTAGTAGGGATGTGCTATATGCTTATACAGACCAGTGCTATGCTCTGTATTCCCTATGTGTGCTTATGTACGAGTGATGGCACGCGTGGCTGGCCACCTTATTTTTCCACTTATTGGGTTCCCCGAGTAACCTCGGCGACTCATGGGTGGTTGCTTGGCGCGCACGGCGTTGACAAAAAGTTCCCGTAGCGTAAGCTAAACTTACGCAATACGAGAGAACCTCTCGTAAGAGAACGTACTCGGTTACTAACGTTACCTCGGTCCTCTCCGAGGTAACGTAACGTTACCTCGGAGAGGGAACGAGTATTGCGTAACCGGTAGGGATGGGTACCGAAACCCGGTATTAAACTGGCCCCGGTGCTGAATTTTGAAAGACCGTTAGATCGATAAGCTCAGACGTTATCGGTTCTGCTGTCGGTACTGGAGAAATTAAGAAAGTACACGTGCTTTTATTATTACTATACATGCATTATCAAGCTAATTTAATCTCGCCAGCCACTTATTGAACCATTTGGCTGTGATGCATTTTTGCTAAAGAGAGAGAGCTGCGAAGCCACGGCGCGCACAACAAAACAGCCGCTTAATGAGTGACGATGAGGTTACTTTAGCTCTTTGATATTAAACCAATTATATTTTAGATTTCGATTTTTGCTTCCAATGATTATAAAAAATAAGATATTTGAGGTAAAACCATAAAAAACTAAAGCCACATTCTGTCTAGTGCAACTTCGTTTGATAATAGAAAGCTATTAAAAGCACCAAAATAGACGCAATAGACGCTGTTCCAAAAGCGGCGCGCGCACCGAAACACACCGCAAAGAGACAAGCAATGTAACGTTACACTTTGGGCTTCCTGTGCGCGTCTAAACAATCAAATATACACAAAATGTGTAAAATGACTGTCTTGGAGATTCACTTAAACAGTTTGTTCACTTAAATACAGTGTATGTCTTAAATGGGCGTAAATAGCTGGGAGAAATATGATGTGTAATATTGATTAGATCTGCATTTGGTCTTAACCCTTTGATGCACAACATGGGTCTAAATAGACCCGACTGAGTTTTCATTTTCTATATCTTTGCAAGAAATTGATTTCATCATTCAGTATTCCAGATATTCCTCAATTAACTCGTTTTAGATCATTACAAATCCTTATTTAAATTTTTCCTTTCTTACTTTTCGAATAAAAATTGTTTTTGTTTCACTACCCTTCTAATGCGCAACATGGGTCTAAAAAGACCCGTATTCATGTTTCTTTGCTTAATATTTGAAAGAAATGTATTTTATCATTTATTAATCCAGGTATTCATTAAATATCTTGTTTTTTATTTCCACAAATCATTATTTTTATTTTTCCTTTCTTACTTTATAAACAAACACGGTTTTTGTATTTCTACATCAATTTTACATACATGGCATTTACATACATCAAAAATGACCCATATAGGAACCTTTGATATTTATAAATAGTATAAATATATTTACTGCAGAAAACTATTCACCTGCCAAACATTTCACAATTCAACACGGCTACTTGTGTATATTTCATGCATGTAAGTTTTATTTAATACATTTTTTGTCACAGAAAATATTTGATATTTTGTGAAAGACATCTAGATATAGCCTAAAATTTTAACGTTTAGGCTAAGGTTACCTTGACCTTGAAATCCATTACTAGTGCAAAAGAGAAACATGTCCAATACTATTAGCTAGCTTGCGGTCGACATATTTTATGTTATCTAATGTTAGCTAGGTCAACAAAATAAAAGTTGCAATAGAAAGTTACAAGTATATATTGGCGCTGTTGGGCAGAAACCTTACCTGGGCAGTACCTCCATATTATTTTTTATAAATGGTCATAAATCAATGCTATCGGTCACATAAGCCGTCGTGTGGTGCACTATGGCTGCTGTCGCATCATCCAGGTGGATGCTGCACATTGGTGGTGGGGAGATCCCCCTACAGTTGCACTACACTACAGTTCAATTTCAGTGTTATCGGTTATATGTGTGTTATGCGTGACAAAGGGGCCAATAAACATATTTCAAGTGTTACAGTAAATGTGTTGATCTAAACAACTGTGACAATGGTTATTTTAACAAAAAGTTTTCTTTATTCTTTTGTTTTATCACGCTTGCATAGATGGGTCATTTTAGACCCATGTGTGTAAACTTGATGTATTTACACAAAACCTAGGAAATATTAAAATATGAATTTGTGATAATTGAAAACAAGATATTTTGAATATTCATAAATCATAAAATTTATAGATCATGAAATATAAAATGCTCAAATAAAGTGATTTCAAAAGGTGAAACAAAAAAATGCAGAGCCATGCATGAAATAACATAGGAAATGAATACGAGTCTTTTTAGACCCATGTTGTGCATTAGAGGGGGTATCCATAGCTTGCGCATCAAAGGGTTAAAGAGGCAGCAGTCTAATAAACGTGCTGACGATCGCCCCATTAATGTGAATCAAACAACAAAATGCAAAGAGAAAATCACAGTTGCAACTCTTGAATGAACAATTTTGGCTTCTATGATAAACTATGCAGTGTTATTTTACATTTGATTACTTTATTAGATGTGTTTTTAGACCACCTGCACAGTAATGTCGACATTACTGAAATTAAAGCACTGGGTATATAAATTGTATATTCGTTTAATTGTATACTTTTTTTGTTTGACCATGCGTTTGTACTTTGTTTTTGGTGTCCTATGTCTTCTGTAGATAAAACACAAAACCCTGCACTCTTCTGCATAACATGTTTTTTTTTTTTTTTTTTTTTTTTTTAAAGCATTGCTTTTTATTTTGCTATTAATATTTATTTTACATTGCAAAATATAAAGCAATATTAATTAAGTTCTAAATATTTTTCCCTTTTTTTTTATATAACAAAAATAACCGATAAGAATACCGTTAAAGTACCGGATCGATAAGCGGTATCGGTAAGAGTAGTAATACCGTTAAAACCTTAACGATACCCATCCCTAGTAACCAGCCGTGCTCGCGCCACAAGCGTCTTCGCTTCAGTCGACGAAAACCAGGGAATTCAGCCTACAGCCCCTTCTTTTATACGCTAAGCCACGCCCATTCTGGCGGGCTATGACGCTATGAAGGCGCGGGCGCCCTTCATTGGGCGTGACGTCGCGCGGGGCTCACTGGTAGGCTGCAGCAGATGCCCGCAGGGCAGCCAATGAGCACGCAAGACTGCCTGCTCTTGGTCTGCTAGCTGCTGCACTGCGTTGACAATGAATGCAAAATTAAGGATAATTTTTTGGCTTCAATATCTCGAGAAGATGAATCTTTCCCGTTGCGTAAGCTAAACTTACGCAATACTCATTCCCTCTCTAGAGAGAACCAAGGTTACGTTAGTAACCGAGTACGTTTTGTATGATTACTTGTGGACATTTTTTCTGTTTGAATTCCACATTATCCGTCTGTAAATGTTTCGTTTGGTGCTAATAGTCGCTGATTGTCAGCCCTAGCAGTGGAAGGTACCAGTCTGGGGCTGGAGTATTCTAGCTGCCATATTTGGTGGCTGTATTACAGTTTATCTTTGTTTATTATTTTCTCTTCTCTTCAGGAGCCAGTGACGATTTGGCGCGGAACGGGGAAGGCTAGCCGCTTCACTTGAGTGGTGTGTGACACCGTGTGCGGGTGGTGCCCCCCCCTGGGTGCCGACGAAACGTTTTAATGGTGTGGGTGTGCTGGTCTGATTTGCGGTGATTTTTAGGTGGGTTGGGACAACCATCTGGAATTGCAGCCAGCCTGCCCTGTTCCCGCCAACCTTGGCTCCGAGGAAGTGTTTGTTACGGTGTGAGAGTCGGGAGAGTGAGTTTTATGAGTGTTGAAAAATTTTTAATAAAGTATTTTTGTATTTCCCCTCACGTCTCCAGTTATCTATCTGTCCAACTGGTAACACTTACCTGTGTGTCTTTCTTGGGAGTCATTTCCCTGGCGCCCCACCAGGGTGGCGTGGTCGGAGTAAGTTATTAGGGGTTAGCTGCATAACCCAATCTTCTCTTATTGCCACATGAAGACCAGGTGTCATTATGTTCTTTCTCATTGTTTTTTTTTTTTTTTTATAACAATTTTTATTGTACAGACAAAAGAAAAGTGTACATTAAATCATTGAAGAGACAAGCATAAAAGAGAAAACATTGTCTGCACAGAGGATTAGAAAATATCGGCAGTCTCTACACGCGATTATACTTTATATATATATATATATATATATATATATATATATATATAAAAAAAATATATATATATATATATATAATACAAAATAAAATAAAAAAACCTTGCACACCCATGATATATTTAGTCACAATCTAGTGAGGATACAGAGTCGTAAAGATTTAAAATAGGGTTCCATGTTTTATAAAATTTATCAGTTGAGCCCCGAGTCGAATATTACAATTTTTCAAGTGAAAGGAATGACATCAGGTCCTTTAACCAAGAGGTAGTTGGAGGGGGGATGGACACTTCCAATGCAACAAAATGCACCGTCTAGCAATAAGAGAAGCAAAAGCAATAACCTCTGCTTTCTGGCTCGTGATGGATGACGAGTGAGACAAACCAAAAATCGCGACTAGAGGGCATGGAGATAGAGAAACGTGCAGAGCTCTAGACATGAAGTCAAAAAAAGAAGCCCAGAGTATGAGGCCAGTTTTGGGCAGCTGAAGAATGTATGGGTGTGATCGGCGGGAGAATAGGAGCATCTGTTACAGTAGTCCCCTGTTTCTGGAAACAATTTATGAAGTTTAGCTTTGGTAAGATGAATTCGATGAAAGACTTTTAGCTGAATGAGACTCAGCCGAGCACATATAGAAGTAGAATTAACTCTAGCAAGGGCCTCAGACCATAGCTCTTCAGACAATTTGATTTGCAGCTCATTTTCCCAAGTCATCTTTGGGCTGGAGAGAGAGGACGTACTAGATGAAAGTAACAAGGTGTAGACAGAGGATATACGACTGCCACCTGTAGGGGCTGACAATAAGTTCTCAACCAGAGATTTTTCTGGTAATTAAAGGGGAAACTAGGGAAGTTCGCCTTAACAAAACCGTGGAGTTGAAAATACCTGAATAAGCCTGTAGTATGCAGGTTAAATTTGGACATAAGATTGGTGAATGAAGCAAAAGAATTATCAATAAAAAGATCTGAAAAACAGGCCATCCCCTTATCTTTCCATCTTTTAAAAGTGTGATCAATAGCTGGTGGTAAAAACAAGTGATTGTTGCAAATAGGACTTAAGACAGATAGTGACTCTAGCCGAAAATGTTGTCGAAATTGTTTCCAGATTTTTAAAGTTGATAGCACAATAGGATTTCTAGTATAATTGGAGGGACGCAGGGACAAAGGAGCAAAGACAAGTGCAGAAAGAGAAGAAGAAAGACAAGTATCAGCTTCTAGAGTACACCAGTTGATCTCCGGCGCATTACACCATAAGAAAATCTTAGAAATGTTGGCGGACCAGTAATAAAAAAGAAAATTTGGCAGAGCTAGACCTCCATCACGTTTATTTCGTTGCAGGATAGTTTTATTCACTTTAGGATTTTTACCAGCCCAAATAAATGAGGAGATTATTTTATCTAGAATACCTGGATTTAGGTAGAAAAAGAGGGAGAGACTGGAAGAGAAATAAAAGTCGCGGCAAAACATTCATTTTAATGGTCTCCACTCTCCCAACAAGAGAAAGGGGTAGGCTGCCCCATCGTTTTAAGTCTAGTTTAATTTGATCAACCAAATTCATAAAGTTATTCTTAAAGATAGAACTGAAAGAGTGTGAAATGTTTACACCTAAATATCGAAATCCTGAAGGAGAAAAATTAAAAGCTAGAGTGCTTTTAGAAATTTTTTTAGCCACGTCATTTATGGGGAAACATTCACTTTTGGTAAAGTTTATTTTGTAACCTGAAAAAGAGCCAAAGGTGTCGAGCAAGTGCATAATCTCGTTGGCGCAGCCAACTGGATCCTGTACATACAACAACAAGTCGTCAGCATAGAGAAAAACACGGTGTTCTGTGCCTCCCCTATGGATTCCGCGTATAGACGAAGATGATTTTAAGGCGATAGAAAGTGGCTCAATAGCTAAAGCAAAGAGCAAAGGAGACAGAGGGCAACCCTGCCGCGTCCCACGAGAGAGGGAAAAGAATGATGAACTATCCGTATTAGTTTTTACACTAGCAGAGGGAGCCGAATATAGAAGGCGAATCCATGAGATAATATTGTGCCCAAAGCCAAACTTTTTTAATACAGTAAATAAATAATTCCATTCCACACGGTCAAATGCTTTTTCAGCATCAAGAGAAATGATCATTTCAGAGGTCTTAGACAGAGAAGGACTAAAAAGTATATTTAGCAATCGCCGGATATTAGATGACATCTGACGTCCCCTAATAAACCCGGTCTGATCCTCAGAAATAATATCAGAAAGACATGCATCGATGCGCTTTGCCAGCACCTTTGCTAGAATTTTAATGTCAGCATTCAATAAACTAATAGGTCTATAGCTACTACATAAAGTTGGGTCTTTATTTTTTTTTAATAAAAGAGAGATAGATGCTTGATTTAATGAGGGTGGGAGAAAACCCTGCTCAAATGACTCCTTGTACATATCAAACAATAAGGGGGCTAACTGCGCAGAAAATTTCTTATAAAAATCTAAGGGGAAGCCATCAGGCCCTGGAGCCTTGTTACACTGCATGAGACCAATGCAGGTGGTAACTTCATCTAGCCTGAGAGGTACCTCTAATGTCTCCTCTGTTAATGTATTAATAGTGGGTATAGTTAAATTATGTAGGAACGACTCCATTAAGGAAGCATCAGAAGGAGGTTGAGAAGTATAAAGACTGGAATAAAAGGAGGAAAAGACAGAGTTAATTTTTTGAGGGTCAGTAACGAGCTCATTAGAATGGTTATCATAAATCTGCGTGATGTAGCGTGATGCTGACTGGTGTTTAAGCTGGGAAGCAAGAAGACGACCTGCTCTATCCCCATGTTCATAATAGGTGGCTCTAGTTCTTTTAATCAAATATTCAGCTTTATTTGTTGAAAGCAAATCAAATTCAGTTTGTAACTTTGAACGTTTTAACTTTAGATCAGGTTTGGAATCGCTTGAATACTGTCCATCAACCTCTAAAATTGAACGGATAAGCTCTTGTTGCCGAGATTTTCTTGTCTTGGCTAAGTGAGCACTAAAGTAAATGATTCGACCACGGATAAACGCTTAAAATGTCTCCCATAGAAGAGAAGCAGACACGGTTTCCGTTTTGTTAGTCTCAATGAAAAAGTCAATATTTTTGGATAGAAATTCGCAGAAGTCAGTTCTAGCAAGAAGCCCTACATCGAATTTCCATTGAGGTCGGCTCTAAAAAGCGGGCATAAAGGAAATATCTAACACATGCGGGGCATGATCAGAAATAATAATGGCAGAGTAATCTGAAGAAATAACCGAAGAAAGCAGGGCTTTATCAAGGAAGAAATAATCAATCCGAGAGTAAACATGGTGCACACCAGAGAAGAAAGAAAATACCTTGTCAGAGGGATGAAAAAAGCGCCAGGGATCTATGCAGCCTATTTGATTTGATAGCGAAATTAGAGACCTGGACATAGCGGAAAGAGAAGAAGATTTAGTCGCAGATTTATCAAGATTATTATCGATAACACAGTTAAAGTCCCCTCCAAAAATAAAGTGATGAGTGTCAAGATTTGGGATTTTTGAGAAAAGCATAGACATAAAGTAGGGTTATCCCAATTTGGGGCATATACATTTACTAACACTACTGGAGTTTGAAAAAGAATACCACTGACGATTACAAAGCGGCCTTCAGGATCTGAAAGTACTTGCTCTGCTAGGAACATGACTCTTTTATGTACAGTGTGGGAAATAAGTATTTGACCCCTTGCTGATTTTGCAGGTTTGCCCACTTACAAAGAATGCAACGATCTATAATTTTAATCATATGTACATTCTAACAGTGAAAGACAGAATCCCAAAGAAAATTCCAGAAAATCACATCATATGAATTTATTTAAATTGATAACCATCTGATGAGGAAAAACAAGTATTTGACCCCCTGGACAAACAGCATGTTAATATTTTGTAGAAAAGCCCTTATTGGCCAGCACAGATGTCAAACGCTTTTTATAGTTGATGACAAGGTTGTGCACATTTCGGCAGGGATGTTGGCCCACTCCTCCCTGCAGACAGCCTCCAAATCTTTCAGGTTCCGAGGTTGTCGCCTGGCAACTCGAATTTTAACCCTCTGAGGTCTAAGGGTTTTTGGGGTCCTTGAGGTGTTCTGACATGCTCTGACATTTGTGCTTTTTTCAGTTATTTATAAACATGTTAATGACAAAGGTGTAAATTCACTCAATATAGCACAAACTGGGCTACCGTAATTTCTCAGCAACAATTATGAAACATGTTTGTATTTTTGAGAGAATATTGCTTATGCATGGTTATTGAAAAAACTAAAACTTAAAGTGTCTGAAATAAGGCCACAAAACACATACTAAATATGTGTCCACAAGACTTTTGACTAATGAGTGTTGTTGCCTAGAATTTTTGCTTTAACCCTCTGGGGACCAGAGTGTTTTTGGGGCCCTTGGGATGTTTTGACATGCACTGACATTTGTGCTTTTTTCAGTTATTTATAAACATGTTAATGGCAAAGGTGTAAATTCACTCTATATAGAGGGAATGCATTAACGTCACTTCCCCGCCGGAACACGCCCCCCTCAGCCGGACTGAGTGGCAAAAGAGCTGCTGCGTGGCTGGAGTTAATAGTGGAAACTGCGAAAACGCGAATAAAACAACCTATTATCAGTTTAAACTAAAAGTTGGACTCGATATAGTGTTCCTTACAACTTAGGCCAAAGATTCAGTGATCCATGGATATAGACACGGAGCCATCGTGTTTCCTGACACTCATATGTGCCTGATTTCGACGCCGGGGAAATACGTGAAGCAAATTTGCCTGTGAACGCTTTATATAAATACAATACAGGTAAGTCTAAATCCAGGTGATCACATCAATGTTATATATAGGCTATAATCATATTGTCCAGCCCTAAAACTTGTAGCCTATAGTTTTTTGTCAGTTTAATTAAAAAGTTTATTTTATCGGAGTAGGGTCATAACTGGCTTAAGCATAAACCGGTCGACACAGGTCGTTTTTTGCCTCTTACTCGGATTTCGCATTATGTAAACGCATTAACCTGCTTTCTGTCAGCTTATTGAAGTGGGCATGTGTGAAATGTGACAGAAACGCATCCTTTGTGCAGATTTAAACGCATCCAGACAGAGCGTTTTGCTGGAAAGGAAGAATAAAATATATCACAAACGCAGACTCTTTCATGACACAGAACATTATAAAAATGTCCTCTCATCTCGTGCAGCAGTAGAAGAAATGGTTCAGTCAAAACGCTGCATCTGTAAGTGCATGAGAGGAAAATATACAAACTGTAATTTTCCCGTTGACATGTTGCAAGCTTTATTTAACATCAACCGATACAACAAATGAAATACTCAAAGTCAGATACGCAAATGATTGTTTTGTCGTTACAGGTCATGGCCTGATTTATTAATAAAGTCATGTAAACATGCCACGGTTTACTTGCGTTGTTATGGTTACTGGTGTGCATGTAAACGTGCTCAATGATAACTGCAAATCCACTTTTCTCTGCCTGGAGTCAAGTTGTTTCTATGAATTGCATCGATCCATTTGCTTCTCTGTTCTGTAGCTTTCGGCAGTCTGTAAAAATATACCTCAGATTTCTTGTGAAATGTAGTTGTACAATCAATCGCAAAGCTCTTTCCCATTTTAGATGCATTTTTTGTGTTTTTCACGGCATTCAGGCTGAAAACCAATGCTGCCGCTCAGTCTTTTTGCCACTCAGTGGGCGTGACCGCAATCACTCCAGCTGGCAGTGACGTCACGCGCATACCCTCTATAGCACAAACTTGGCTACCATGAGATCTGAGCAACATGTATGTACATGTTTGTATTTTTAATAGAATAATGTTTATGCGTGGTTATTGAAAAAAATAAAAATGAAAGTTGCTGAAATAAGACCACAAAACACATATTGATTATTTCTTCACAAGACTTTTGAAAATTGTATCACATAGCCTAGAATATTTGCTCCAAAACAATGTGAGAATCATCCTGACTACTCATTCAGATAAGTCAATAAAGTCTTTTACATTTTTAATGACGTGTTTTGTTTGAGAAAGCTTTATGCAGGAGGCTTGATCTCTCATTAATATGTGTGGCATTCCACACCTGAGAAAGACAAAGACCCTCCCCATAATGGCCCTATTAGGTGCTATCAGGCCATATCATTACAGGAGCCTTGCACAAAGAATGAGGAGATTTAAAAAAGAATGGCTTTTAGATTGTTTGGATTTATATAAGGAAAATACAGGGTGCATACGTCTGGACACTTCTATCACACACCCTTCACCATATAGACATGGTTTTATTTCAGTTCAAAGTTCAAAGTTAGAGTTGGAAACATCTTGAAAAGAAAATTGTCTTTCTCCATAAATGTCTTAGTTTGATCATACATATTTCAAAGTTGAGGATTCATTATTTTGATATAGCTTGAACAAACACTATAACATCTTAGTTGATTAATTTATTGACAAAACATACTATATATTTAACATATGAGCAGAAACTCCTAAAAAAGCTTATTTGATGTCTATTTTAGAGTAAAAACTTTATCCAAAACGAGTCAACGAAATGTTGTCTGTTATTTAGTCTGTAACAGTGCGTATCTGTGCGTTCATTCATTCATTCATTCATTCATTCATTCACACACACACACACACACACACACACACACACACAACATGATTCACATTTAACAGTATGCTATTTTTCCGTTTACAGACACTAACGTTATTCTATATCGCGATTAGAACAAAGCACAAGCATAAAACACTTACTTCTCAGCTGAATCTGTTCATCCTCGAAGTGAAAATAAACCCAGTGGTAAATGTCCCAGGATTGTTCCTCATAGCCGCGCAAGACGACAGTAGATTAATCTGACTAAAAAATATAGTGTGTTTTCAGAGTTTATGGGCGTAAACGCGTCTCAATGTGGTGCTTCACATATTTGCGTTTGAATAGCGCGTGCTCTCCGTGGGCGTGTCACATTACCGGAGATAATCAGCTGAGAGAACAATAATGAGACGGGCTGACACGTCTCTCTTTTTATATAGATGACATAAACGGAGAATAATAATTTTAGTTTTGAATCGGATCATTTAAAAGTACAAACTCAAATGATTTAAAAGATATATTGCTTATGGCTGGGTGAATAGTATTAGCTGAGTTGTGTTGAAGATTAGAGACGTGCTCCAGGAAAAAAGTTCACGGTGACTGAGAGGCAGAACGCACACCCTGTTTATATTCTTTATTTTACAAAAGCACAATATTTTATTTCGATTGTATGTGGGCACATAAAAAAGTAGACATTTAACAGATTATTTTCTCATATTTCTTAACTCTATATGAACAGAAATGATGGTAGTACTTTAAGTCTATTTTTCTGCTATGTGAAAAAAAAACGAGCAAAACGCGCCGGCGCGTTTCTGGTCCCCAGAGGGTTAAAATGATCTGAAAAGCACCCTGCCTAATCATTTACACAAATACATACACTGATTTAAATTTTATTAGAGACCTTTGGTTTGGAAAGGCAATATGCGTGGAGGCGTGTTCACACCTGAGATGACAAAGGCCGGATAATGTGCCGCATAATGAGCTGCATATTAATTAGCCCTTTCACACAGGTGTGTCACAGGATCCCAAAGAATGCAAGAACAAAAGAAATTATCTATATAGCCTATACATATTTTACAATTAGAAATTGTAACCAATTACAAATAGGTTACAATTACAACAACAATTACAATTTTAACAATATTTCAAGTGTATTTCTTTGTAAAAAGTATACATTTTATCATACGTATTAAAAAAAGGTAAGGATTCATTAGTTTGAATATTGGAACAAACACTATAATAACATCTTAGTTGATAATTCAATATACCTACTTTATTTTTGACAAAACATCATACTATAGTATATTTAACTATGAGCAGAAATTGGTGAACAAAAGCGTACCTATTTAATGTGACAGTAGTCTTTTTTTACAGTCAAAACTTTATAATCTATCCAAAACTAATCACAAAATCGTGTCTAAACATTCATATTTAGTCTGTAATATATTGTGTATGATATATTAGTATATACATGTGAATTTGCAGCTTGTTGCTTATACAGACATTTTATTTCAACATATTTCAGTCTATTTTTACTCATCTTAGTAGGCTATAGCAATATAGTTTGTATGTGTTGTTCATGTAAACATAACGTTTACTAATGTAGGTGCGTGAGTGAATGAACGCGCTGACACGCGCTGTATAACTGTAGTAAACAAAGCGCGCGCGCCTTTGCCGTTCACTCATCATTTAGCCTACACACAGACACGCAATTCATATTTAAACATTGAATTTGTCGGACTGTAAACCGCAAAAAGACTATCACGATTAGAACAAAGCACTAGAATAAATGACTTACTACATCAGCTGGATCCGTTGCTCCTCGAAATGAAACTACCAGCACTTCTGGTACATTTTCCAGGATTAGATAGTATTATTCCTCACAGCGAAAGGATACGCTGTGTACACAGCTGTACAAGATACTTACTAAACACGATGTGTTTTATAATCCAGCTGGTGGGCGTTGGCATGTTTGAACGGCTTGTCTAAGATCATTTGCGTTTGAATAGTGCGAGCTCTCCGTGGGCGTGGCACATTAACGCGTAATTAGGTGTAATGAGCTGGAAAGAAAAATACTGAAAAATCTCTCTCTTTTCATACAGATTACATAAGCTGAGAATATTAGTTTTTTTATATAATTTCATTCATTTAAAAGAAGAGAGTTCAAGCTTCATTATGGAAAAACACTCGTGCCTGTATGACAAGTATTCGCGGAATTGAATTTAATCTTAGGACGCGTTTCAGAATGGACTTCACTGACAGAGAGAAGGCAGAACGCGCATCATGTTTGTTTTTCTTTATTTGGCGAAAAGCACAACACTTTGTTTTTATTGTGAGTATCCACAAAAAAAAATAGACACTTATCAGGATCTAATGATGTACAACACTTAATATGTAAGATCAAAATCAACAGAGTATTTTGAGTTTCTTTTGCACTGATAAGAAAAAAGCGAGACTATCGCGCCGGCGCGATAGCCGACCTCAGAGGGTCAAGCTCCCTCCAAATATTTTCAATCGGATTCAGGTCTGGAGACTGGCTAGGCCACTCCAGAACCTTGATGTGCTTCTTCTTCAGCTACTCTTTTGTTGCTTTGGCGGTGTGCTTAGGGTCGTTGTCGTGCTGAAACACCCATCCTCGACCCATCTTCAGCTCTCTCACTGAGGGAAGGAGATGTTGGTCCAGAATTCCACGATACATGGCCCCGTCCATCCTCCCCTCAATACGATGGAGTTGTCCCTTCCCCTTGGCTGAAAAGCACCCCCAAAGCATGATGTTGCCACCACCATGCTTGACGGTGGGGATGGTGTTCTTTGGGTTGTACTCGGTGTTCTTTGCCCTCCAAACACGACGAGTTGAGTTGAGTTGATTTTGGTCTCATCTGACCACATCACCTTCTTCCAGGCCTCTTCTGAGTCGTCCAGGTGGTGAATGGCGAACTTCATGCGGGCCTGTACATGTTTCTTCTTGAGCAGGGGGACCTTGCGTGCGCTGCAGGATTTCAATCCATGACGGCGTAGTGTGTTACCAACCGTTTCTTTTGTAACTGTGGTCCCAGCTGCCTTCAGTTGATTCATCAGTTGCCCCCTTGTGGTTTTGGGATGATTCCTCACCGTTCGCATGATCAGGGACACCCCACGAGGCGAGATCTTGTGTGGAGGCCCAGACCGAGGGAGGTTGGCGGTGGTGTGGTGCTTCTTCCATTTCCTGATAACTGCACCGACAGTTGATCTTTTCTCTCCAAGTCGCTTTCCGATTCTCTTGTAGCCCATCCCAGCCTTATGCAGATCAACAATCTTGTCCCTGATGTCCGTAGAAAGCTCTTTGGTCTTGCCCATGGTGGTGATGTTGGATGCTGGTTGTTTGGGTGTTGACAGGTGTCTTTTATACAGGTAACGAGGTGAGGCAGGTGTATTTGATGTAGATAATTGGTTGGGATTGGGGCTGTGTCTTAAAGAAAGACTAACTGGCTTGTAGGAGCCAGAATACTTGCTGTTTGGTAGGGGGTCATATACTTGTTTTTCCTCATCAGATGGTTATCAATTTTTTATAAATTCATATGATGTGATTTTCTGGAATTTTCTTTGGGATTCTGTCTTTCACTGTTAGAATGTACATATGATTAAAATTATAGATCGTTGCATTCTGTGGGCAAACCTGCAAAATCAGCAGGGGGTCAAATACTTATTTCCCCCACTGTATCAGAATTGCAGTACCTCTGGATTTGCTATTAAAACTGGAGTGAAATACTTGACCAACCCATTGTTTACGCAGTCTGGTGTGATCACCTGTACGCAAATGTGTCTCCTGAAGAAACATAATATCAGAGGACAGTGATTTTAGATGAGAAAAAACTCTGGAGCGTTTAATTTGGCCACCCATCCCACGTACGTTCCATGTAATGATTCTAATATTGTGTCCAACCCCTCCCCCCTTAGAATTCACAGGTGGCTTATTCATAGAACTGCAAAGTAGAACATAATAATATAAATAGGGTACAAAAGAAAAAAAAACAATGATTTTTTAAGCTCAATCCTTTTAGCATGTGTAAGAGACATTAAAAGCCGAGTAAGACAAAATAATCCTCCATCAAACATAACCCCCGAACATACCCAGAACATAGAGAACAAAAACACAAGTTTGCTCAGAAATAGCAAAAGAAAATCCCTTCTGATACTCGTCCACTTAGACATGACGAGTTGCCAGAAAGAAAAAAAAAACGTTATCACAACCGATTGTGTAGTGAAGTTGACTCCAACAAACAAAGACTAACACTAATAAGAGGAGTCACTCCTTAAAAGAGTGGACAGGGTGCAGCAGATCAGCAAATGTGCAAAGCGAGTGCACATAGCTATTGGCTGTAAACCTAAAAAGGAAGAATATTTAATCTATGCCTGTCAAGCACTCAACTCTCAACCCCATCATAATAAGATAAAATACAAAAATAATAAAAAATACATTAATAAAAATGAAATGTGCATGTATATAAACACATACACAGAATACAGGCACCCACCCATAATGCTTCCGTGAAGAAGAAAAGATGAGAGAGAGAGAAAGAAAGAATTAATTAGAAAGAAAAAATTATAGTCTAAAGCATTTGGCATTTAACAGCTATTCGCAGAGAGAGAGAGAGAGACAGAGAGAGAGAGAGAGAGAGAGAGAGAGAGAGAGAGAGAGAGAGAGAGAGAGAGAGAGAGAGAGAGAGAGAGATCTCCTTATCGTCAACGCCGCTCGTAAAGTTACTCAGCAAAGTTTTGGTGGTAGAATTTTTCTGCAGCCTCAGGAGAGTCGAAATAAAGCTCCGTATTGTTGTATGACACGCGAAGTCTGGCCGGGTAGATCATGCCAAAACGTACACCGCGTTTATACAACAGGCCCTTGATGTTGTTGAACGAAGCTCTCCTATTAGTAGGGTTGGGAATCGTGAGAAATTTTCCGATTCCGGTTCCGGTTCCGGTTCCCATTCATTCAAAAATATTAGTAAGAGAAAAATCCACAATCCTTTTTGTGTTTATTTCTTACTTTACTTGACAAATGAGTTTAACAGACTGGTAATGTAAACAAATTCAACATATTATCAAGCAATTTTTGCAAAAAAATTAAATAAAATAAAAAATTCTGAAGAAAAAAAAAATTCTGCATTCTCTAGAATAATTTAGGACCTCTCCTTGCTTATTGTATCTCCAACAGTGAAGAATACCCTCTCAGAAGGGGTAGAATATGCTTTTAACACACATGTAAGATGTGTATAGAACAGATTATTTTTTTAAACGGTTTGAATGATTGATTCATAAAGACTTTACTTATTTAATTACTGGATAAATCGGCGCTCTAACAGAACTGCATGCGTCTTGCGGAAGAACATTGTTGACGGAGCTACTTTTCTCATGACGAGTCACGCAGGCATTGGTCTACTCCGCAGCGGCTGCGATCCGCCGGCCAGTCTAAACAAGAAGTCCGAGTATTAACGCTTATTACAGGCTTAACGTAGTGATTCAAGATAAGACAAAAACATGGTTTGAAAAAAGGCATTCATGATGCACTCGCTCATTGTATAACTTACATGTTGTAAATTCTGAACACAAAAAAGTTACGGACTGCATCTGTTTTGACTACCGTCAATGTTTACTCAAACTATAAACTTATCTCAGTACTTCTGTAACGTTAATCATTTGAATATTTGTAACACGTAAATATTGTGTGATTGTAAAGCAGTTTCATATGGACAACTGCTCTCTCTCAGCGCAAACAGATTTGAATGTCGGCTACTAGATAGTGGCGCGCGCGCGCGCGCCGTGTGTGTGACAAATGCAGCGCGTGTGAGAGCAAACCGCAACTTCAGGGGTGAAGTTTTTGTAATTTAGGAATGAGATGGCGTGGGTGTTTGAATCGAAATCTTTTAAAGATTAATCATGCAGCTCTACTCTCTTTCTCTCTCTCTCGCTGTCTGCGCCTTGAGTAGACGCTAATGGATAATCTACAGCACTTCGCCCACATATCGCACCAGAACCGTTTTCAGAACCGAAACTTAGGAATTTTGCACGGTTCCGGTATTTTTCAAAAACACTACCGGTTCTGGATAAGAACCGGTTCTCGGTTCCCAACCCTACCTATTAGCCACCGAAACGCAGAAGTCCTCATAGAATTTGATTCTGTGTCCCTTGAAAGTCATTTCCTTTGTCGATTTCACGAACTTTAGCACAGCCTCCTTCTCTATGTAGCGATGAAATCTCACTATAATCGGACGGGGATTTTCACCTTGACGGGGTTTGGGCCTTAAGCTCCGATGGGCGCGATCAAGCTCCGGTGCGGAGGGAAGAGCGTCGCCGGCGACCTCGTGAATAAATCTGCCATGAACTGCCTGGCGTCCTTTCCCTCAATATCCTCCGGAAGACCAACCACACGAATATTCTGCTGTTTGGACCGCGAAACAAGGTCTTCCACGTTAGCTCTTAAAGCGACATTCTCCTCCGTCGCTGACACCAACTTCGACTGAAGAGTAGAGACCTCCTGTTCGAGATGTGTGATCCTGTCGCTGTGGTCGGATAAACTAGTTTCCATGTCAGTGATGGTAGTCGCTTGGGTCGCCAAGGTAGACCCAATAGAAGAAATGGATGAGTGAATGGACTCCAGCGACGAATTCAGCAGCGCGGTGAGTTCACCAGTTATATTTCTCCTTAGTTTATCAAGTTCGCTCACCAGTGTGTCAGTCGTTAGCGGGTTTGAGGCGTCGTCCGACATCTTGCCGCTTTCGTGCCCAGAATTAGGCGCCTTGGTTTGCGGATTTATTTTACCACCAGCTCGCGTACCCTTACTCATCTGGAACATGTAACGATAACAAAGACCAACAGTAGCACAAAAATAGCTGAAAAGCCCCCAAATGTAGTGTTATGAGGAAAAAATATGAAATTCGACTCGGAGCACTAACACCACGCGTCTCTCCACTACATGGCAAAACCGGAAGTCTCCCTTTCTCATTGTTTTGTAGGATATTCCAAGTTCTTTGTGCGCCGCATACACTATCCGGTACTTCTTCAGAATGTTTCCAGTAATGACCTTAGATATCATTTGTTTTCCTTTGATTTTCTTTTGATGGTAGGTTTGTCGCACCTGTGAGACTAATGTGTTATGGAACACAAGAGTCTTCCTGAGATTACCATGTCCTCCCCTCATCTGTTTTCTTGCTTTAGTTCTTGGGGACTGCTCAGTGGTATGCTTCTTAGTCAGCCTAACTAACCTTTTTCTATACTTATCAACCTTTTGCAACTTTAGATCTTTAGACTTTTGAAGATCATAGTAGACCTTTCTTCTGTTTCTATTGACTTTTTTGCGTCCTCTTTGCTTTGGGGTTTGGACGGAATCTGCCATACCTCCTCTTTCATTCCTTGCATTTGGCACATCCCTATTCTGATTCTCTTGTGTATTGACATCAGGAGATTCTGGAGGACTATTAATTGAAAGATAATTTTCTGTTTCTCTTTTTTCGCTGTCCTTAGCTCTCTTCCTTTGTTGATTAACTTTCCATCGCTTTTTTTCATATCTGTGTTCAATAGGGAAACATAATTCAATTTTCCTGTTTCTCTTCTTTTACGGTATCTCTCTTTCTCACTCTGCAGATACTGTTCATATTTCTCAGGATTGTCTTTTTGTTTTTCTCTATATGATTTGGACCTTTGGGCAGCTGTTTTTGGAGCCATGTCACACCTAAACACAACAATTATAATTCATTTAATATTTTAAAAACAAATTCATTACTTCATTTAAAATATAGTGACTTTTGATTGGTCAATGTATATTATATTAATTCATTTAATATAACGTATTCAACATAAATTCATTAAAGAACAGTATGTTTAATGTATCTGCTGTCATCACCACCACAACCTGTCATTACCAGCACAAGCTGTAATGTGCTGGTAATGACTGTGCTGGTAATGACATTTTTGTCAAAAAACTAGCCTTACTAGCAAATAGTGTTGTTTTTGGCGGCCTGTTTTAATTTGAGTTTTAGTCTTTGTGTCAAGCTGTCATTTTAGTTTTTATTAGTTTTAGTCACATTCATACTCTTTTTAGTCGACGAAAACTGATGACATTTTAGTCTAGTTTTAGTCGACGAAAGACATAGTCTAGTTTTAGTCAATGAAAATTGTATTTTAGTCTCTTTTTAGTAATGCAATTCTATTTAACCCAGTCAATATAGTATACGCACCTAGTAGTACCCTTACGAAAAAGAAGTATACTTCAAGTTAATTTTATGAAGTATACTTAATGTAGCGTTGCGGTGGAGGTAAACGGTTGACAAATACCAAATCGTATAGTGGTAAATAAATAACAAGCTGACTAGGCCACCCCTCTTCAAAGAGAGGAGAAATAACTACCCAATGTAAATAGGGCACACAGGTTCGTTACCATGGAGGGCAAAGAGAAGTGGATATCAGTACAAAAGTTATTTTATTAAGTTCACATCAATAGGTAAAACCTTCTGGTCACTATAAGGCAGAATGTCACACACACATGACTCGTACCACACTGTTCATCCACACACACGATAAACGAGAAAGTAAAATAAAATAATTAACTGTTAAGATGGCTGAGGCTCACCCGTAGTGGGGTAGGCTAGCTAAGTATCTAATGCAAAAGCCACACGCACACACACACGCACGCCCAGTGAGGTATAAGTGGTTACAAGCGGCAAACCACACTAAGTGCTTAAAGTACCACCACCAGAAGGCAAGAAAAGCTAGCCTCCCAACCCGGGGTCCATCAGCCTAAAATATACAAAAACGAGATTATTGAATACACTAATAAATGATACTAGACACAACTAATAACAAAATTCAGAGTGGTTGGTGATACCAAACACTCACCACAAGGGAACACTAACTTGTAGACAAAACAAGTTCACAAATCACAGGGCAACAAAGTTGCAACTGAACACATTGCACAATAATCAACATCCAAACTAACCAAAAAAAAAGTAAAGAAACATACAACTTAACACACAGGCAGCCAATGATCAGATGACTGAAGGGCGGGCCCACGTACACAACTTCGGCACCTGCAGCGGTGAACAGATCGATGGTTGTAGCGGTGAAGACATACAACCAAAAACAGTAACACAGCAGCAAGACAGCAGCGCAGTCTGGATGGATTTTATGCAGAAAACGATCAGCCCAACGTCCACATTAAGACGGAGCATCTTCAAAGGAATCAATATCCTGCTAAAAACATCAGACATCAGTTGATTAGCTCAGTTAAAGCAACACCAAGGAACTTTTCCTCAGCGGTCGCCGTACAGGTTGGAAGCGGAATTGTCCATTACCGCTGTCGTAAATAATTTAGCCTACCGCAGCCTACTGTCACACGTGCACGAACGCTGTTTATCCAGCACCGGCTTTGGATAGTTGACGGGGGGTGGCGGGTTGGTTGACTAGCTTTCGTGAGGCACACTCGCAAGGTCTCTCACGCTCTACCTCTCTGCCGTGCTCGCGCTATGTATGTTATGCGCGCAGTATGTTCTGTCTCGCATGCGCGCTCTAGATTCCGGCAGATTTGAACTAATTTGCGGGCATCAGGGAGACGCTATAGACTTGGGGTGTCTGCAATGGCCATAGACAATTTGAGGAAGTGGTGGGGGAAGTGACGTATGCCGTAAAGCAGTCGAGTTTTGTAGTTCTTTTTGTGCTCGGGTTACTACCCGAAACCCGAAGTTACATAGTGCGAGTAAAAGCGATACAGACCACGTCAGGCTATGGCAGACGTGTCATTTAACCTATTGTAAGTCGATGTACCATCACAAGGGTCTTGGAAATATATTATGAAGGTTGAAAAGTTCCATAGTGTTGCTTTAAATATTAGTTGAAACTTTAAAAGAATAACTTTACATACCAGTTGATCATCACAGAATTGTATAAGCGTACGGTTGCTCACAGCAGCGTACACATAAAAACAAACCAACTGAAAGGAAGAGCACGTAGATTATCGCAAGCTGCACAAGTCTACATTACAAACATTTACCTATAGCCTACCTGGGGGAACGGAACAGCCTGCACATCACCGCGGCACTGTCAACCAAACACGGCCAGCATTGAATGGCGGCGCGCCTGCAAAAAGGGGCGGAGCTAACAATGACGCATGACCAGGTGGCATAAACAGTCTTTAACTAGGCCAGGGACAGCGGCCGATAGGCTGCCACATCTATCACTCATGTGACAGCCACAAATAACAGGGCGGGGTCTAACCCGCTCTGCCACATTAAGTAATGTTCAAGTATATTTTCAAGTATAGTTATGTAGTAAGTATACTAATGTCAATATGTACTAGTAGTAAACTTGTAAGTGTATTATTTTAATACTATTTTAATACCGCTTGGGACTAAATTGGCCCACTTGCAGTATATAAAAGTATATGTTTAAGTGTACTATAAGTTTAACATTAGTAAACTTTAAGTGCACAACTAGTTCATAATTACGTTTCTCATTTGTACTGCAAGTGAACTTATGGATATACTAGTAGTTTACTATTTTGATACTTGTAGCAAATTTTTAGTTTATAAAAGTACACATTGAAGTATACTCTCAGTAAACTACTAGTTTAGTAGTTTTATACTACAAGTTTTCTTTAAGTGAACTTATAGTTTACTAATTATATATTCTTTTTGCTCTTTTAGTGTACTCTCAGTAAACTACTAGTTTGGTAGTTTTATACTGCAAGTATTTGCTCGGTTTATTTTAGTGTACTCTCAGTAAACTACTAGTTTGGTAGTTTTAAACTGCAAGTATACTTGCACAGTTTCTTTTAATGTACTCTTAGAAGAAGAAGAAGCAGAGAATAGATATAAGTTGTATAAAAATAAGTTAACGGATGTATTAAGAATAGTCAAGAAATGTTATTATGAGAAATTATTGATTGATAATAAAACTAATATAAAAGGAACTTGGGATGTATTAAATAGCATTATTAAAAAAAAAACGACTTATCCAGAATATTTTGTTGATGCACATGGTGAATATTGTACTAAGAACAGGGTAGTTAATAGCTTTAATGATTTTTTTGTAAACATCGGCCGTGACTTGGCATCAAGAATCCCTGAGGAACAAACAGAGCACAATATTGATAAAATTGAGAACAATTCAAACACCATCTTCCTTTCGGCAGTTAGTGAGGAAGAAGTAATGGATATTGTTCAAAAGTCTAAAAATAACTACTCGATGGACTGTTATTCCGTCAATATGGCATTACTAAAAAAAGTTATAAACAACATCAAAACACCTATAACGCACATCTGTAATCAGTCACTTCAAAATGGTTGTGTTCCCAAGAAGGTGAAAATTGCTAAAGTTATTCCACTATTCAAAAATGGAAATTAACATAAGTTTACCAATTATAGACCAATTTCATTGCTTCCTCAATTTTCAAAAATTCTAGAAAAGATATTTAATATTCGATTAGAAAAATTTGTTGAAAAACATAACCTGATAAATGAAAGTCAATATGGATTTAGAAGCAAGAGATCTACATCTATGGCTATAATTGATGCTACAGAAGGATTATCAAATGCATTAGACAATAAAAACCTACCATTGGAATATTCATTGATTTGAAGAAAGCCTTCGACACTATCAATCATGCAGTATTACTTAAGCAACTAGAAAGGTATGGGATACGAGGGGTGGCTGGAAATTGGGTAAAATCTATTTAAGTGACAGAATGCAATATGTGCAAATGGGTGAGTCCTCTTCTGATTGTCGTGTAATTTCCTGTGGTGTCCCCCAAGGGTCAGTATTGGGCCCCAAACTATTCAACTTGTACATCAATGATATATTTAATGTTTCTAAATTACTCAAGTTAGTTTTGTTTGCAGATGATACTAACATTTTCTATTGTGATGACAATTATGATAAGGTTATTAATGTTGTAAACACGGAATTAAGGAATATAAAAAAATGGATGGACAGTAATAAATTGTCTTTAAACTTAGATAAAACTAAAGCCATATTATTTGGTAATCATAAGGAAAAAATGGATAAGATGTTTGTGATAGATGGGATACAAATTGAATATGTCTCTGAAATAAAAATTTTAGGAGTTATAATAGACAACAAACTAACTTGGAAAACTCACATCAGACACATAAAAACCAAAGTCTCCGAAAGCCTTGCGATAATAAATAAAGCTAAACAGGTACTTGATGAGAATACACTACGTATCTTGTATTGTTCCCTAATTTTACCGTACTTAACTTACTGTGTTGAAGTATGGGGAAATAACTATAACAACTTAATACAATCACTATTTATTTTACAAAAAAGGGCTATACGTACTATACACAAGGTTAATTATCTTGAACACACAAATCCACTTTTTCTTAAATCTAAATTATTAAAAATACAGGACCTAGTTAAAGTTAATACAGCAAAAATGTTTTTTAAAGCATTTTGCAACCTTTTACCTGCTAACATACAAAAGTTATTTACACAGAGAGAGAGCAGTCGTACAGTTTGAGAAGTTATGGGAACTTTGTAATACCAGTGATTAGAACTACTAGGATAAGTTTTTGTGTGTCTGTATGCGGGGTTAAACTATGGAATAGTTTGGGGCTTGAACTCAAACAAAGCCAAAACATTCATAAATTTATAGTACTCTATAAACAGAAGGTTTTATCACAATACCATTGTTGGTATTATCATAGATGTATCCATGTATTCAAAATCTGTCTTATTTTACCTTGAAGGTATTTGATTACCATTGTTGGTATTATTATAATTGTTACCTAAGATCATATATGGTGTGTATTTAGGATATGTTGTGTTTTGTTTTGTTTTGTTTTTGGTATTGTTTTGCTTTTGGTGAGGGAGAAGGGGTTCCCCTTCTTCCTTTCTCATGTTTTCTTATATGTATTTAAACACAAAATTGTAATTGAGTGTTAGGATAATGTGTAAGGAATCAGCTACCATTGTTCTGTTTTGTTTTTCCTGTTAATGGTAACCGGGGTGGGTTCAAATAAGTTTGACTTCTACCCACTCCGTTTCGAGCAATAGATTGAAGTATTTGTTTAAGTTGATGAAAGTATGATGAATTTAAAGGCTTGTACAGATTAATCAAAATGCTTCTTATTGCCTTGTCATGTGTAATTATATATTGCTCGAAATAAATAAATAAATAATAAATACTCTCAGTAAACTTGTCACGGAATGGGTGGATTCAAGGTGCGAGGACTCAAATGCATAACAAATGGGTATATTTATTAGGTAAAAAACAAACAAAACTCCCTCGTAGGGGAAAACAAGAACAATAACAGGCAGGATTAGGCAACACAAGGAACATGGACAACGAACCAGCACAGGACTGCAAACACAGGGAGATTAAATAGGGGAACAAACATAAGAGGGTAACGAGGCAGGCAGGTGGGGAAAATTAAACAATAACGAGATAACAAGATGGGCGGGGTTTGACAATTGACAGGAGAGCACATGGCACAAAGAAATACCATGACAGCCATGTGCTTACAAAAGACCAGACTAAACACAAACGCATGACAAACCAGGAGTGTCACAGCTCTGTCACTAAACCAAGAGAAAACCCAGACAAGGGTGACAGAACTGTGACAAAACTACTAGTTTAGTAGTTTTATACTAAAGTTTCTTTAAACTTTTCTTTAAGTGAACTTAACATTATACTGATAGTTTACTATTTATATATTATTTTTGCACTTGCAGTAGGCCTATACTACGGAGCCCCCCTAGTCCCACTTTGTCAAAAAAATTTATTATAACTATCTCGTGGCCTCAAGATAAGTATCTCGTGGCCTCAAGATAGTATCTCGTGGCCTCAAGATACTATCTCGTGGCCTCAAGATAGTATCTCGTGGCCTCAAGATAGTATCTCGTGGCCTCAAGATAGTATCTCTATCTCGTGGCCTCAAGATAGTATCTCGTGGCCTCAAGATACTATCGTGGCCTCAAGATACTATCTCGTGGCCTCAAGATAGTATCTCGTGGCCTCAAGATAGTATCTCGTGGCCTCAAGATAGTATCTCGTGGCCTCAAGATAGTATCTCGTGGCCTCAAGATAGTATCTCGTGGCCTCAAGATAGTATCTCGTGGCCTCAAGATACTATCTCGTGGCCTCAAGATACTATCTCGTGGCCTCAAGATAGTAACTCGTGGCCTCAAGATAGTATCTCTATCTCGTGGCCTCAAGATAGTATCTCGTGGCCTCAAGATAGTATCTCGTGGCCTCAAGATAGTATCTCGTGGCCTCAAGATACTATCTCGTGGCCTCAAGATACTATCTTGTGGCCTCAAGATAGTATCTCGTGGCCTCAAGATACTAACTCGTGGCCTCAAGATAGAGATACTATCTTGAGGCCACGAGATACTATCTTGAGGCCACAAGATACTATCTTGAGGCCACGAGATAGTATCTTGAGGCCACGAGATACTATCTTGAGGCCACGAGATAGAGATACTATCTTGAGGCCACGAGATACTATCTTGAGGCCACGAGATACTATCTTGAGGCTACGAGATAGTATCTTGAGGCCACGAGATACTATCTTGAGGCCACGAGATACTATCTTGAGGCCACGAGATACTTATCTTGAGTTATAATAATTTTTTTTGACAAAGTGGGACTAGGGGGTCTCCGTAGATAAACACCAGATTTCCTCAAAACATTTTTTTTTTAATATTCACAGCTTAAAAGTTTTATGTCTTCCAATTTAATTTGAGGGGGGAGTTTAGACTTTTTTTAATTAGGCCTACATTTATCTCCTAATGGGGTAATTTTGTTCTTAAGAATTTACGCAACACGGAAGCTTGATTTCAATCTTTGAATTAAATTGAAAAAAGTAGCACAAAAGTACAATAGAATAAAGATACCTATAAAGAGAAAAGATTTTGCTTAGGTCTGACACCAGTATTCAGAAATAGTACTACAGAGACTGAATAAAGTAGGCCTAATCAAATGCAAAATAACACTGGGTAGTGTTTTAGTCCTGAGAACTAAATTAAATACATAGGATATTAATCCTGATTCCTTAAAATGAAAGCTATGTTTTATTGTTTTTATTGTTTATTGTTTTGCTATGTTTTATTGTTTATTTCCTTTACTAAGACGAGTTGATACATACCTCTCTCGTCTCAGTGCGTGCGCTCAATCGCTCTGGCGCGCGGTGACACTTTGAGTCCAGTTCATTCATTAGGATCCAAACAGAGATGAAGTTAGAAGCGAACAAACACCTCCACGTTTTCACTATTTAAATACAGTTACACGAAAGTGTCGCCACGCGCCAGAGCGATTGAGCGCATGCACTGAGATGAGAGAGGTATGTATCAACTCGTCTTAGTAAAGGAAATAACATAGTTTAATATGAAAAAACAGTGGAGTGTTCCTTTAAATCAGAAAAAATATTGAAGCTGTTCATGTTATTACTTTATATGTATGTAATAATTATACAAATTAGATAGTAATCTGCATAAAACATAAAGAAAACAAATTTGGTTATAACAATCATCCGCTTGTAATGATTTGGCCCAGACAGATGTGAGATAAGCGGTTTCCACGGTATTGTCCAACAATGCATCTCTGAAACAAGTTTAGACAAACACCAGTTGGGAAAAATGCCAGAATAAAGATTACTTTTAGGCACATCTACTTAATTTCAGCTGTGCAGTTGATAGACAGGAAAATGGAGGGCAAACAGGGAGTGAATGATGTGTGACACAGGTCCTGATGTCTCTATAAAGTCAATGAATTACCTGGCAGGGCAATTTGTGTCCATAAACGTGAAATGCTGGTACGGCCAAGGAGATGTTGTGTGGTATGCCCTCCCCTGATTTCTGATTGAACACAGTATGGCATAATTTTAAGTAAATGTGTCAAGGTATTTTCTCAAAACAACAATTCAGTTTTACACAAAAAAGTACTTACGTGCAAATGTGAGGCAACAACACAGGCAATGTCATAGACTACTCGCAGGTGTATGTTATTGACCTCACATCTTCGAAGTAGCTCATCGATGACATACAGGGGATAGGCTAATCTATTTCAACACAAATTTGAATAAGGACACTTTATACTGAGGAAAAGTACAAATTAATTATACAATCTCCAGCATAGTGAAGATTATAGAATGGTGGTAAAGTTCAAATTTTGTAATGTTTTGGAATATACATTCCATAAGGTTCATATTTGGTGACTGGAAAATTTTGAATTAAAATATGGCTTATATGAATAGGTAGAATCAAACAGGGGAATTATCGTTCTGGAACACTGGGTCAATAGTCAGAGATGTCACTACTGTGGCATATACAGTACTTACCGTTCTCCTTGGCTCATGTTGACAAACATTAGGGGCATTTCATGACGACAAGAGGCTCCAAACACTCCTGTACAGGGGCGTAGCCACCATTTCAAAAGTGAGGGGGACAGAATGTCAAGTGTAATACCAGTTTTTTTTTCTTCAGACTTTTGTTGAGGTTTTTGCTTAATTAGCTTAATATGCTATTTATTTTTAAAGCAATAAAACAGAAAGAAAGTTGTCCAATTCTTTATATTGCACATGCAGGGTTTTTCCTGGCTTAAAATGAGGCGGAGGTGGTAAAATCGTGATCATGTATTTTAATAAGATAATAAAATGTGTGTTTTTCGTAGACCATCATATAGTCTGCTGTGGCACAGTATTTTTGTTGTAGGTGGATCTCGGTACCTCTAGGGGGATCCGGGGGCATGCCCCCCCCCCCCCCCCATGAGAAAATTTTGTAAATTTTAAAGATAAATTCATTAATCTGGTGCACTTTGAGTCCCCCGAATCCACTGTTAAAAATAAATAATCCAACTGCCCAAACATATGATATTCTCTGATTTATCTGATCATCGCATTACAATTATTCAAATTATCAGTGTTAAGCATGATAATATGGTTAAATATCACACTGAAGCTGATTTAAAAATATTATTTACTTAAAATTAAAGTTATTTTTTTGTCAAAATTACATTTTCTTACTAGCTAACTAAACTAAAACTTTCCAATTGAAAACCTTCAAACTTCAAGCTTTTAAAACTACTTCAAACTTTCTAGTTAGGCTTTTTCAAGAGAACTTAAAGTTTGTCTACAAACTTTTTTATCTAATTGTAAAGTGTTACCAAATTATGATAAACATCATGTACACGTTACCACGCTGCCTGATTCAAGCAGATCGTGGCTGTTAATGCATGAAAATACAAATTCAGCATTAACATTTAGCATGTGTATTCTAATTTGAAGGGCTTTGATAACATATCTGTGAAAATAAAATGCATTACGAGTAAAATAGATTGAAAATATTGCATGTTTGTTCGGGTAGTGAATTTACAACAAAACCAGTTAATTATTCAACAAGAGAAATAGGCGGAGTTATTCATCATTGTGCAACACAATTCGGATACTACATGACAACTTACTTACAGTGCTTGACTTTTTCGTGAAAAAGGAGTGAAGAGTTTTTTGCCATTTTGAACTCTCTGAAACTGATGGATTCGGCGCGGGTGCGCGCCAATGGGCAGGCTAATGCACGAGTGACTGATTACCATGGAAACGTGAAAGTCACGTATGTAGATAGACTATCCTTGACTCTTTGGATTTTAAATCTCGATGTAGGGTATACACACCCGCGAAAACCTCAGCTTGTCGTAGACACACTTGCCCTATGAAAAAGTGCGGGGGACGAATTTACATTGTATAAAAAGTGGGGGGGACACGTCCCCCCGTCCCCCGCGTAATCTACGCCTATGCTCCTGTAACATGAAGTTTCTTTGCTTGTTTTTGTGACATCAGCACGTTGCCAGCCTTGAAGTTACTGCAGTCCTAAAGATTTAAGGAAAACAGATTTATGGGAGGAATAATGATTAATTAAATATTTCATTAATATTTCATGGACTCAGTCCATGAAATTCTGCAACTAAGATTAACCTCGTGAGGCTTTGAGCTGTCAAGATGTGATAGCAGGTATTCCTCTACATCTTTTTCATTAACAAACATGCGGGTTCTGTGTAATGGCTCAACCGCACTTGTACCTGAGCTGTGCTTCCTCACAAGTCCAAAGTTGGCATCCAATGTCACAATCATATCCGCCTGGAAAACAAACACTTACAGTAATCCTGGTTTGTATCTGCACCAGGTTTATACATTTATACTAATACTATTTTATTATAATATTTTTATACTTTATACAAAAATTAACGAAGTTTGCAGATATCAATTCAATGCCATTAGGTCATGGAAAATGCAATCAGGTTAATCAAACAAGAACCACGCTGGAACTAGAACCAACCTTTCGGCATGCTGGGCATATGGTCCCATCATCTAATTGTGGGCAAATAACTACCAAACTTCTTTGTCGGAAGTGGTGATGCCTAAAATGGGATATGGATTCTCCCACCAGGGCTCTGTAGAGTGTGTTAACCTAGGGCAGGGGTAGGCAAGTTCGGTCCTAGAGAGCCGCTGTCCTGCAGAATTTAGTTCCAACCCTAATCAAACACTTCTGAACAAGCTAATCAATGTCTTCAGGATTACTAAGGCTATAGGCAGGAGAGGTTTTTTTCAGTGTTGGAGCCAAACTCTGCAGGACAGCGGCTCTCTAGGACCGAACTTGCCTACCCCTGACCTAGGGTATAAGCAGCAGTCAGTGAAAACATTACTGTTTCGTATACTTACATCTGGTGATGGTGGTTCACTCAGTTGTTATTTGATAGAAAACTTTTAAGAATACTTTTGCATGCAAATGTACAATACTAGATGGTTCCATAAAAGTTTACTTGAAGTTGTGATAATTATTAATAATGATGCAGTACAATCAAGGAAGAATGTGTCATTTTCACAACCGGAATCAGTCTTCCATGAAAGTACAGTAACTGAAATTTTCACTTCACAGGCAAAACTTTAAACTGACCTCTGCAAGTGTGAGGTTATTTTTCCAGCGCAGGGTGTTGCAAAAACCCTCAACAGAAACCTGACACTCCAGTGACAGACAAGCAAAAAGCTCTAGCAGAGGTATGGAGAAGGCTGTCTGGGGCTTGTCGGCTGTTGCCGGCCAGAGACCATACCTGAGCAGAGTGCAGGTTTCTGGTTCACATGCACACATATTGACTGTGACGGTGCAGAGCCGTCCTTCCAAATAAAAAGAGGGATATATATATATAAAAAAACATAACCAAGTACTACTATAGAGACTACCATATCAGCATAGACTAAATCACTTGAGTGTGTCACCTATAACACCATAAATCAGCAAACAACTTTCTTTTACAAAATTGTATCACAAATTTGATTAATTCCTTATAGGAAAGCATTACTACAATAGGACCGAATTCCTTAACCTGTCAAGAAAATTAAATACATTAAGATTATGTATCATGTAAAATGACAAACCTGTGCTGACAATGACCTTCATGTCCTTTGTGTACACAGCATGGGTGCTATGGCCTTCAGGTAAATATAGGAATAACCCCAGGGAGGATGGCTCATAGTAGACATTCTGTAAGAAAGATTTATAGCTCTAACAATATTTTTAAAACTACAAACTTGTGATACTAACAGTTGATACTACATAATGCTAGAACAATTTGAAGTATCTAATAAATCTGTTGAAATTACTGTGAGTTTGTTGCCTGTATGTATGACTGCATGGTATTGTTCTTACATTCCACTTATCAGAAAGATGCAGTGAATTTCTGTGAGTCCTCTTCAGACAACCCTCACAAAACACTGCAGTGGTGCTGCACTCAATGCACCTGTAATCAGCATGTTCTAGGCAGACAACACACTGGGTAGCGATTGGTGCTGAACATTCAAACGACACCTTAACCATGTCATCCTTGACTGCATCCCAGGCATGAAGCTCTCTCTTCTTTCTTCTTAACCTTTATTTAACTAGGAGAGTCACATTGAGGTTAAAACCTCTTTTGCAAGTGAGACCTAGTCAAGACAGTGGTCAGATAGCAGGATTTAAACAAATTACAAACAATAATAAAAAACCAATCACAACATCATGTTGTATCATTAGATACAACAAAGACACAACAGAACAAATCTCCATGACAACATGTTATACAACACCATGACACGACAAAACGCAAACATTTAGATACTACATAATGCTCTACATACTATTATTCACAGAAGCAAACAATATTAGATCATAAATTTAAAAGTTAAGTGGTACTGGCATTGACATAGCAACTACAGTTAATAGTGACCACCTCCTTTATTCTATGTTTAAAATCATTTAAAGAAATGAGGGATTTTAATTTAAGTTTGGACTGCAAATCGTTCCAGGACCAAGGGCCATAAAAGAACAGACTTAGCTTTCCAGCCTCTGTTCTGATAGAAGGGACTTTGAACTGAAGCCATTTATGTGACCTGAGATTGTGACCGCTTTGAAATGATAAAAATTTCCTGTTTAAATAATTTGGAAGTTTGCCTAAAATGACCTTATAAATTAAAATATACCAGTGTTCGAGCCTGCGCAAATGAAGAGATGACCATCCTATTAAATTGTACAAAACACAATGATGTGTCCTAAAACTACAGTTAGTGATATATCTGAGTGCTGAATGAAAGAGGGGGTCAAGTTTGGACAGAGTGGACGGAGAGGCAAACCTGTAAATGGTATCTCCATAATCAATTTGGGATAAAAAAAGACCAGCAACTAAGCGTTTACGTGAAGCCAAGGAGAAACAAGACTTTAGCCTATACAGAAAGCCCAATGTGAATTTTAATTTCTTTACAAGATGATCAACATGGCATTTAAAATTTAGGCTTTTGTCCATCCAGATTCCCAGATATTTATAATTATCTACAGACTGGATACAGACTCCATCCAGTGACGTGATGGATAGGGATGGTAGTTTTGTACGCCCAGTATTGAAAACCATGACTTTAGTTTTGTGTGGGTTTAAAAGCAACTTTAAATCTAATATAGCATGTTGCAGGGTATCAAAATCTGCCTGCACTTTAGAAAAGGCCAACTCAGCTGTGGGGGCACAAGAATACAGAACTGTATCGTCTGCATATAGATGATACTTACAAAATTTAAACTTGTCACAAATATTATTAATATAAAGTAGGAAAAGCAAGGGTCCCAAAACTGAACCTTGTGGAACACCCTTTGTAACAGGAACTGGATTTGACATATCATTACCATGTTTGACCATTTGCGAACGATTAGTCAAATAGCTATAAAACCATTTGACTACATTGCGACCAATACCAGCTCTCATCAGGGTATTAACAAGTAATGAATGGTCCACAGTATCAAACGCCTTTGTAAGGTCTATAAACAGAGAAACACAGGTACATTTATTATCTATAGCCTCTTTGAAATCATCCATGACTTTTAAAGTGGCAGTTATTGCACTATGCCCTGACCGGAACCCGGATTGCATTTCATTTAAAATGTTATGCGAGTGCAAATATAATTTAAGTTGAATAGCAACTAATGATTCCAATATTTTTGAAAGAACAGGGAGATTAGAGATCGGTCTAAAGTTGTTCATATCATATCGATCACCAGCTTTGAAAAGGGGTGTAATATATGCTTGCTTCCATTTGACTGGAACCTGGTTAGAATTTAATGACATGTTAAAAATGTGTGTAATAGGCTCAGCTATGACCGGTGCAGCCACCTTTAACAGGAAGGGATCCAGACCATCAGGTCCAGGCGCTTTTTTAGGGTCTATTGAGGTCAGTGATTGTAGAACATCTTGAACTTGTATGGCTTCAAAATCAAATGAGAAAGCGGAAGATGTACTAGGTAACTCAAAACATGTAGAAGGATCAACTGAAATTGATGGAAGCTGTTGATCAAATAAGTGACCTGCCTTCTCAAAATGACCATTAAAGGCATTTAATATATCAATTTTATCTGTAATGGTTACATTTCCAATTTTCAATTCCTGAGGAAAGTCTGAAGCCTTTTTGTTCTGTAGTACCTTAATTGTTTTCCAGAATTTTGATGGATTATTAAAGTTATCATTAGTTAAAGTAAGATAATAATTAGATTTAGAGGTCCGAATGGCTGAGGTGCATTGATTTCTCAAAGTTCTGAAATTTTGCCAGTCTACATTACTGTTGGTCCTCCTTGCGAGGGACCACTGTTTATTTTTTGATTGAATTAACTGGGCTAGTTCATGAGAGAACCAAGGATTATCCCTATTCTTTATTCTATACCTTTTGAAGGGAGCATGTTTATTTGCGATCAGTAAGAACTGTTCCTGAAAAAAAGCGACAGCTTCATCTATAGTAGGAATCAATGCAACACGATCCCAGTTCAGTCTTGCCAAGTCAGATAAAAAGGCCTGCTCTGAAAAGTGTTTAAAATAACGTCTTAAAACAGTGAGACCCTTAAGTTTAGGTATTTTGGTGTTTCTCACACATCCTATTACACAATGGTCGCTCAGATCGTTTGCGAACACACCTATTGCTGTATACTTGTGAACCCTGTTGGTGAGAATGACATCTAACAAGGTATCACTATTAAGCTTTGATGGATTGAGTCTGGTGGGGCTATCAATAAGTTGTACTAAATTCAGAGAATTACAAGCCTGCTTAAAATTCTCTGATTTGTCACTGAGCCAATCCCAATTCAGATCTCCAAATAGAATCATTTCGGAATTATTTAGCTTTGACAACACTTCAGTTAGAGTCAACAATGCTTCATTAACAGCAGAGGGGGGCCTATAGCAACCAATAATGGTAAATGGAGCATTTGCAACCTTAATATTTAAGGCAATAAGTTCAAACTGTTTTGGGATTGACTGAGAAAATAAAACAGACACAGGAAATTTTTGAGATACATAAATTGCTACACCGCCTGCACGGCCTTTCCGATCTATTCTATAAACATTATAACCACCAACACAAATAACATCATCAGGAACAGAGGGTTTAAGCCAAGTTTCGGAGATCACAACAATATCTGGATTAACAGACATGAACCACGTTTTCAATAAGTCCAGTTTAGGTAATAGACTTCTTACATTAATATGTAGAAAACCAATTCCATGTCTGTTTGCAAGTTCAGCAGGCGATGAAAGATGATGTAAATTCACTGAATTAAGCATGGGGCCCGGATTTACGTTAACATTGCCAGAGACAAATAAAAGCAATAGAATCAATGTTCGTGAAAAAGAGTTTTTGACATTAAAAGAAGATTTGTGATCGGGGGAAGTCCTTGGGTAGCCGTATGAAATAACTGGTTCAAACACCAGCAAGGCATGAGGGAAAACGATCCTTATATGATCAATTATTAATACTTTGAGCAGTTGATCTGTGGTGAAGTTAGTCACGATTTGCCCACTTAATGAAAGATCATAGACTTCCATAGAAAATGAACCGTGTATGCAGCAATACTGATATGACAGCGGCACACACATAAGGCAAACAAATAAAGTCAGCGAGATCGCAAATTTGACAGTCATTGTTAAAATCAAAATGTCACATCCAGCATCAAGAGAGAATGAGAAGGAAATGCCGGCAACAGAGGGTGAAAAGGAGGTGAAGCAGAAGTGAAGCAGTCACCTGAGGTTTACATCCAGCGATGGGCCTCCACGGTCCACCGCCTCAAGCTCAGAGACAAAAACAAGTTACACTGAAGGCGCAGACGCCGTCGCTCCGAAATATCCTTTAAATCCTGAGATTGAAATCCAGTGGTGGGGCGAGCTCGAAAGAAAAAATCCAGCAATCAGATGAATAAATCCACCAACTCTATTCCTGCTCGCACCACCAGAGACGGCCACCTGCGGACATTGTCAAGGAAACCAGCCTCGAGGTTGTTGTCGAGCATACAATCACGGAGCCGGCTGCTCCAGTCAGCGCGCGTTGTCACGTGGCCGGTCACTCATCTGGTGAAATTTACTCCGTAAGGCTTTCCAACTCTCTGGAAGACTCTCTAGAAGACCCTCAGAACCAAGTTTTTTTAAAAACTACTTAAAACCCGAGTTAAAACCCGAGACAGGACTTTTCAAAACAGACACGCACACAGAGCTGCTATCACACCGCCATCTTGAATGCAAGGACCAGTTCAGTTCAGTTCAGACCAGCTAGAAAACCTTACTGTATGCACTCTCAGAACATGAACTACAGCTCGGTACCACATCATCAGGTTCAGCCTGTTGAGATGTAATAGTCGGGTCGGTCTGTTTGGAGTTGGGCTGGGGAAGACCTTGACTAAGGTAATAACCTTTGCAGGGCCAACGATACACCTCCTCACCACCTTAATCTTAACGCTCCTGGAACGTGTGGTCTTAACTGTTTTTCCCATATCTGGAATCAAAATATTTGGCAATTATTACATAAAGCAAAGTGCAACCTGTACTTCTTATCACAGCCTAAAAGACAGAAACACATCAGTGAACATGGGATACAGATAAGGGATATGTATTTGGTGCCATAGATAGATATGTCAATAAGAGTAAGGTTAGGCCTATGATGGCTTCAGTGAAGCATCAACGAGCATACATTATGCAATAGGCTGCCTCACAGTGTGGAAAAAGTAAATTTTCAGGATAACTTTGCGTTTAACTAGAAACTAAATTTCCCCATTAGCTTCAGACGTAAAAACATGCTTATTGGCAACGTTAATGCTCAAATAAAGCAAGTAAGTTAACGTAATGATAGGCTAATAACGTAACGTAATAGGGCCTAACGTTAGCCTATAACAATAATCGCAATACGCTTATCTCATCATGTCACGCAACATTAAAACACATTTTATGTATTGTTTTCCATTATTGACTAATTAATTAGCAGCTACAGTATAAATGATCGTTTTTATCATTTAAATGTTCTTACCTGAAAATATCAATCGCGAAATATCGCAATACGGTTAGCCTATGTCAACACTCATGTCACGCAACATTAAAACACATGTTATGTATTGTTTTCCATTATTGACTAATTAATTAGCAGCTACAGTATAAATGATCGTTTTTATCATTTAAATGTTCTTACCTGAAAATATCAATCGCGAAATATCGCAATACGGTTAACCTATCTCATGTCAACACTCATGTCACGCAACATTAAAACACATTTCATGTATTGTTTTCCCTTATTGACTAATTAATTACCGTTTAAATGCTCGGTTTTATCATTTAAATGTTCTTACCTGAAAATATCAAGCGCCAAATATTGCAACGTTGCTGCGTCATTCGTCATAGACTTCCGATTACCGGCGAGCTGGATTCCTCTAGGATTGGATCTGGAGTGTTCTCTTGTATTTGTCGGTGATTAACCATGTGGATGGATGATAACAGCCTTCTGAGCCTACCAGTAGGCACAGCAGGCCCCTACTGGCCCATGTATATGAGCTGATAACCACTGATAACGCCCATTCAATCGAGTGATAACATTCGAAGCGGGTGCACCCAGTATATTATGGGTTCAGGGAACCGTGGTTACATGCCTCCACCGTCACCACACACCCTTCACCAAAACCAGTATTCCTAAGCACACACACACACAAGAAGACCACTTGGGGAGAACAATCCACCTGCACATAGCCAGCACAGCACCTCACCTTCACTTTAGAGTACATGCATTTGTAGCCTAAAGTACAAAAGAACATTTGTAATGTTGGTTTCCTTTGTGTTGCGCTACTTATATTTATATATACTTATATCAGCACATTAAAATAGCTCCACATCTGATCTGTTTGTGTAGTCAAACTTAATGTGTATTTATGTATGCTTCTGTGCATTTTGTGTTTGTATTTATGCTAATTTAATTAAAACATAATTTACAACTTTTGTGTGGTGGTACTTATTGTATTGTGGGCGGAGGCTTGTGCCACCTTAGATGTAGAATATGTTATGTAAATGCTCCAACTACAGGGTTTTAAAAAAAATGGAAAGAACAAGCAGAGATGTGTACAAACAATCTTTATTTGACACTCAAAAAGGTTTAAAAGTGTAATTATACAAAAAAAATTTAGGGAAATATGCACAAATTACAAAAACAATAAAAGGATCCTGATACCATACAGTGGTCACCTGTAAAATCGTATCCTGACCGATCAATATCCCATGGGATAAATCAGCATTTGGGAAGAGAAAAAAAGATGGAAAAGAAAATCCAAATAAATTAAATTCAAACAACCTCAATTCACACCTTCATACAAATTTGCTTATTAGTTGTAGTTTCATAACCTTGTTTAGAAAAGAAAATCCATGATGAGATCAGATGGTGACGTCATGATTGCCATGGATGGGACCACCCGCTCTTTTAAAGTAACACCCCTTCATCCACCGCCTTCATCATAAATGAGTTAGCTGAGTGGGTGAAGAAGGGTAAGAGATGTGGATCACACTGTATGTTTCTTTATACCTGTCATTTAACTATATCTCTGTAGCATCAATCGTCAGATCAGGTACCTGTCAGCTCCAGGGACGCTTCAAATTGAATGGAATGTACCAGGATGGAGATGTTATACTTGGAGGCCTGTTTCAGGTTCATTTTTTCACAGTGTTCCCAGATCTGAATTTCAAAACGGAACCAGAACCACCACACTGTGAAAAGTGAGTCTGGAGCCAGACTGATGCAGAACTATAAAAGAGGAGAGAGACATATTTTAAAAATAAATAAATTATAAGAACAAATATGAATGTTTCTCTTGCCCTCTTTTATCACATTTAATTCGACAGCAGTAATGCTGCCTTGACAAAAAAAAAAATCTGAATTGAAACTACTGTATTTTTGACATGTTTGAACTCAGGTGTATTTGAAATGTATTAATGGTTCTATTAATTTGTATTATTATTATCTTTTAGTATCACTAAATGTCAACATTTAACATTTGTTTTTCCAAGATTTGATATGGAAAGCTTCCAGCAGGCACAGACCATGGCTTTTGCAATAAATGAGATCAATAAGAATCCAAACCTGCTGCCTAACATCACTCTTGGTTACCATCTTTATGACAACTGTGTGAGACTAGGAATGGCGTTCCGGGCTGCCATATCCCTGGCTAGTGGGACAGAAGAGTCCTTCTCCAGCCTAAACTGCACTGGCCCCCCTCCTGTGATTGGGATTGTGGGGGATCCAAGTTCAACTCCTTCCATTGCGATTTCCAACGTTCTGGGACTGTTTCGAGTACCTATAGTAAGATGGGATGAAAAAAAGTAAAAATACACTGTATGCATATGTTTGCACTATTAAGTTAAATTAAAATTTGCTCTATTAAGTTACATACGGCTTTTCAGGCGTATGTAAATATTATGTTTCTTCTCATCTCAGAACTTATCTGTTTGTGTATTTAAAAAAAGATAAAAGCACTAATCATGTTTTGTTGTTTGTCAAACTATTTTTCTGGCTCATGTCTTCTCTTCTCCCTCCACCTCCACTAATTAGGTTAGTCAGTACGCCACCTGCTCTTGTTTGAGTGACAGGAAAAAGTACCCCTCTTTCTTCAGAACAATACCCAGTGATGCCTTCCAGGTGCGGGCTATGGTACAGATCTTGAGGCATTTTGGATGGACCTGGGTTGGTCTCGTCTACAGTGATGACGACTATGGCATCTATGCTGCTCAGTCATTTCGGCAGGAAATGCAGGTGTTTGGACATTGTGTTGCTTTTTCTGAAATCCTGCCCCATGATAACAACCACAGAGATATTCAACGTATAACAGGGGAGATTCAGGCTTCTACAGCTAGAGTGGTGGTTGTTTTTTCCACTTCATCCTTTCTGTTGCCTTTGATGGATGAGGTTGTGTTGCAGAACATCACAGGAAGGCAGTGGATTGCAAGTGAAGCTTGGGCCACCTCTCCTGTATACCACACTCCACGTTTCATGCCCTTCCTCAAGGGCACACTGGGCATTGCCGTTAGGCGTGGAAAAATTCAGGGGCTTCATGACTTTCTGCTACGTCTTTGTCCCAGCAATGATCCAAGAAATAATATGTTGAGGATCTTCTGGGAGAACATGTTTGGCTGCAGTTTTGAAACAGGGGATAAAGATGGAGAGCAAGTGAAAAAGGTGTGTACAGGACAGGAGGATCTGAACACCACAGACACACCATACACTGATGTTTCAGGTTTGAGGGCAGCGTATAATGTATATAAGGCAGTTTATGCCCTGGCACATGCGCTTCATGACCTGATGCAGTGTGATGAGGGGAGAGGACCATTCAGTGGGAACAGCTGTGCCAACATAATCAACCTGAAACCCTGGCAGGTAAGACCCACGGGTATAGTGCAGATTCCCACCAGGCATATAGACCAGCTAAATGTGGAAAAGCAAAATATGTGCTCAACATTAATTCAAATTTCAGATAAACACATAACACCTGTCCTGTCTACAAACTGTACAGCTGGTTCACTATCTACAGAAAGTGAACTTCACCACAGGCTTTGGGGATCATGTGTCATTTGATAAGAATGGAGATGCTCTGTCTATCTATGATGTGTTAAACTGGCAGCCGACATCTGATGGGTCAATAAGTATCTATACGGTCGGTGTAGTAAATGAAGGGGCAGCAACAGGGATGGTGTTCACACTGGATGAACAAGTAATTTACTGGAACTTTGAGACAAAAAAGGTAACTAACATTGCATGTTAATGTCATAATTTTTGCATATATGATAGTCAATGCTGTGATAAAACAAATAAATGAATAGAAAGGCCACGCTTATCATTATGTAAAAGAGATAAACATGAATGATGATGTCTGTTTTAGCCCCCACGGTCTTTGTGCAGTGAGAGCTGCCCACCAGGAACCAGACGAGCCACAAGGAAGGGCCTTCCTGTCTGCTGTTTTGACTGCCTGCCATGCGGAGATGGAGAGATTTCTAACACATCAAGTGTTTAATCTATTGAGTAGTTTACTGATGGCAAACAGTATTTGACTATAATTTAAAAACATCCCAGTTTCCTCCTAAATTCTTGCCTTCTCTCTTTTTCATCACAGATGCTATTGAGTGCACAATGTGTCCAAAAGAGTTCTGGTCCAATACAGATAAAGATCAGTGTGTCCCTAAAGATGTAGAGTTTCTGTCCTATAAAGAACCTCTGGGCATCTCTCTGACCACTGCATCTCTGCTTGGCACCTGCTTCTGCGCTCTTGTGATGGTCATCTTCGCTAATCACCGTAACACTCCCATAGTACGCGCCAACAATTCAGAGCTCAGCTTCCTGCTGCTGTTGTCACTCAAACTGTGTTTCCTATGTGTGCTACTTTTCATTGGTCAGCCGCAGCTGTGGACATGTCAGTTAAGACATGCTGTGTTTGGCATAAGCTTTGTCCTGTGTATCTCCAGCATCCTGGTCAAGACTATGGTGGTAATAGCTGTGTTCAAGTCATCTCGGCCAGAGGGCAAAGGAGCAATGAAATGGTTTGGAGCAGCTCAACAAAGATGCACAGTTCTGGTCCTAACAGCCCTCCAGGTTGTAATATGTGCAGTCTGGCTATCAACTGCCTCTCCAACACCCCATAAAAACAACCAGTACAGCCGCTCTAAAATAGTATATGAATGTGCTATAGGCTCAGTGGCTGGTTTTTCTCTACTGCTGGGATACATTGGACTATTGGCTGCAGTAAGTTTCCTGTTAGCCTTCCTGGCGAGAAATCTTCCAGATAATTTTAATGAAGCAAAGTTCATCACTTTCAGTATGCTGATCTTCTGTGCTGTGTGGATTGCGTTTGTTCCAGCATATGTGAGCTCACCTGGGAAATATGCAGTGGCTGTTGAGATATTTGCCATTTTAGCTTCCAGTTTTGGATTACTGGTGGCCATATTTGCCCCAAAGTGCTACATTATCCTTTTCCATCCAGAGAGAAACACTAGACATGCCATAATGGGAAGAGAAACACAAATGAAATAGTTTTACATGCTGTCTGTATTATCTCTGGTGTATGCATTTTTGACCAATCAATACCCTGCTTGTAGACATATGTTATAAATCTTCCTTATGCATGTAATTGAAAGACTTATAGTACATGCAGATGACTCATATACAATGCCTGTTTTGCATATTTTATTGAAACATGATATAATCACAAAAGTTGTTGATTTAAGGGCCGTACACACAGGGACGAATATCGGCGCACGTTATTCGCCAACGTTTTTCAACGCGTTTTTTGTGTTCACACCCAAGCGATTTTCGCTGACGATGAGCCGAGTGAACATGCAAATTCATTCCCTGACATTAGATGCCGCCCATTTGCTCTGCAATACCACTCCATAACAGTTCTCTTTTATCAAGATTTTTGTAGTCGCTGTCACGTTTGTCATATAGTTCTTTATGTTCCGACACCAACAAGAGCAGCAGCTCTACATTCATTTGCCTTGCATCTTCCTCGTCTTATTTCTTCCTGGCAGTGTAGATGCTACTTGGCGTATATCTTCTTCGCCGTTACGTATGTGTGCTCGGCAAGACCGTTTTGTGTTTGAGCGCCCCCAAGTTGTGTTTTACTTTAACTTCAGAAGTTCCAGACACGTGAGCAAAAGCGCCAATCTCATTGGCCGGATAGTTTTTGACGCGGCGGGTCAAACTAAAAAAACGAACCCGAGGCATTTAAAAAAAAAATTACGCTTCTACGCGTGGCGTTTTTCGCGTCGGTGTGCACACTCACATTGGCGCCCTTTGTTTAGTCACGAGGCGTTAAACGTCGGCGAATATCACACGTGAAATTCGTCCCGGTGTGAACAGGCCTTTACACAACAAAAAAAAAAGTAATGTAACAATTACAGGGGGAAAAAATATGCTTTATGCTTTTTCTAGTTTTGAATTGCCTGGGTATTACTGATGAAGGCCTATTGTGTGTTCCATATTTTTAATTAGCCCTATTAACACTAAAACGTATATATGTATCGGATATGAATATGGAAAAGATATGGATCTTTCGAAAACAGCACAGAAGATCATCATCTCTCTGATGACATATGCAGGACTTCTAGCCATTTCTGCCCAAACAATGCCCACTTCTTCCAATTCACTAGATACTCACATTCGGTCCATCCAATTAACAACAGATGGATAAAACCAAGTCCCCATCTCAGAGTATTTGTTTCTTGTCTTTTTTTTTTCACTTCTATGAAATCTCTTCAAATAACAAACAGGCATTATTACTGTTAAATACAGCTTAAATAAATCCAAGCAGCACATTGAAAATAAATATATTAGAAAATAAATACAAAAATATATAAGCAAATTATATCAAATTAAATTAAACTTTAAGTTAAGGGGTTTAATTAATATCTTTTTCAATTGCTTTAAGGATTGAACTTACATTTTTAAATGCCACAAAACTTGGAGAAACCTTAACAAATCTACATCTGTATAAATAAAACTTATCCATAATTAAAATATTATTACACAAAAATCAACATCTTTGTTTTGCATAAAAACACCAAACACCAAAAATGTGATATTCAAAAGTAGTTACATTAGTTCAAAATCTATTACATTCTTTGTAATTTATGTCTCGGATTACATATGTAACCCTGGTTTCCTGATAAGGGAACGAAACACTGCATCAGTTTTTGACGCTATGGGGGCGCATCCCGCGGAACAGGTGTCTGAAGCATGTGTGAAATCACACTAATCTTATAGTATGATGGCAGTCTGATGATGTCAGATGGAGTGCCCTAGTGTATAAAACGGTGCCTTGCATTACACGTCATCAGATTTGGATTGTCTGAAGGAAAATGCGCAGCACAGACATGCCCGAAGCATGACAACGTGACACAGCATCTCATTCTCTTCAAAGAGAACCAGGTTACATACATAACTTGAGTCATTCCCTTTTGTAGGGAACTCAATGCTGCATTAGTTAGTTATCTAGTTAGTTAGTTAGTTTTTATTTCGGTCAACTTCAACAGAAAAGGGAAAAAAGAAAAGAAAAACAATTTACAAACAAACGTGGAAACAAAATTTCAATTACAATAAAAATAATAATAAAAAAAAAAAACAAAAAAAATAAACAAAGTTGCTTGACCTAAAAGGTGTCGGCTGAAGCTTATGCTTATTGTGCCGATCCTTTTTACATTATATTTATTTGACACGCAACACCAAAGTCATCTTGCATAAATAATGACTAAAAGAAAAAGAAGCTAAATTCATTAAGCTTTGTATAATGTAATCTTTTTTTTTTAAATTAATCTCTTAAAGCTACCTATGGATTTACTTCACGAGTTCACACTTACATCAATTAAACAGAGTAAAGATTATGCGTATTTGGAGTGCTGTCCGGGGGGAGGGCTCCGAGCTCGGAATTTTGCCCGAACCCAGAGTACTCCCCCCGTTGTTGTAAGAGTATTAGGACTATAAGTGAGGAGATGGGGTGGTGGAGGGATGCTGTTAAACTGTCAATGAACGGAGGTAAGTTTGCTGTATATATACACAGCGCTTAACTCGTTGATTAAGCACCACTCGTGTCTAATTGGGTTTGATTATCTGAATGTGCTCCACGTGTGTTTAATTAGGTTTAATTATCTGAACGTGCTCCTACCGAACTTTGTTAATAAAACATCATTTCACGAGTTCACACTTACATCAATTAAACAGAGTAAAGATTATGCGTATTTGGCGTGCTGTCCGGGGGGAGGGCTCCGAGCTCGGAATTTTGCCCGAACCCAGAGTACTCTCCCAAAAGGCAAAAAAGAGCAAAGGACAGCCGCCAGACTAAAGACCCCCCAAAACGCAGAGAATTTGGCGGGCTGGCGTTTTGAGAATAAGCCTGGTTGCTTGACCAGGAGGGCCTGCTGGCTCACGAACGGGGAGCAGTCGTAATTTGGAACAACAGTCGGGAGGGCTTGCACCGTTTCTCGACGGGAGCAGCTCACAGCGTCAGACAGGCGAGCTCTACCGGCCGATGAACAGCGTGATTTATGCCGCCTGACCAGGAGGGCCCGTGTTGCCTCTGGCGGGAGCAGCTCACTGCGCTGGGCGGACGGGCCCTACTGGTTGACAAGATTTGGGAATGCCCAACCAGGAGGGCCCATGTAGCCTCCGACGGGAGCAGCTCACAGCGTCGGGCTGATGGGCCCTACCGGCTGACGGTGGAGTGGCGCGTTTTTTGGAAGCCCGGACTGGAGATTTCTTGCTGTCCGCTGGGAAATCGATACCTGTTGGATGGGAAAGAGAAAACATAGATGCATGCAAAGTCCGCTGGGAGACCAATGCTCGCTGGACAGAAAAAGAGAAAACATAGATGCATGCAAAGTCCGCTGGGAGACCAATGCTCGCTGGACAGAAAAAGAGGAAACAGATGCTTGCAATGTCCGTTGGGAGACCAATGCTCGCTGGACAGAATTATGCAATGTCCGCTGGGAGACCAATGCTCGCTGGACAGAATTATGCAATGTCCGCTGGGAGACCAATGCTCGCTGGACAGAATTATGTAATGTCCGCTGGGAGACCAATGCTCGCTGGACAGAAAAGAGGAAACATAGATGCTTGCAATGTCCGCTGGGAGACCAATGCTCGCTGGACAGGAAAAGGAGAAAACATAGATGCTTTGCAATGTCCGCTGGGAGACCAATGCTCGCTGGACAGAAAAAGGAGAAAACATAGATGCTTGCAATGTCCGCTGGGAGACAAAAGCTCGCTGGACAGAATTATGCAATGACCGCTGGGAGAGTTTTTGCTTTGTCAGTTGGGAATTTAGATCACTGGAAGAAGGAAGAACACCCAGGTGGACGACCCGGAGGGTTTTATTCGATGAGGGTTTGGTGGGCTTTTTTTAATGTGGAACCGGTTGGTCCTGATGTAGCTTTGGAAAGCGTCTGAGGACCATCTTCCGAGAGCTTGTATCTGCTGCTGGGAGAGGCCTTTTTGGGCAGCTGAAGTTGCTGCTCCGATGCGGAAAGAGTGACTGGAGAAGTGTTTTGCTTGGATGCCTGACTGTTGAAGAACGGATTTGAGATGTTTCTGGAACCAAAAGCGTGTCACAGGTTTGTTGGAGTCATCTATAAATAGGGGATCAAGAGGGGATTTAGCCTGGGAGCTTCTCCAATGAAGATATGCCTGAATGGATTGGTATGGTTGGATTGGCGATGAGAGTTTGAAGATGTAGATGAAATGGCCTTTTTTGGATTGGTCTGTCTTGCTTTGCTTAATCAAGTATGAGATGGTTTCACTATCCAGTACTGATAAGTCTGAGATGGTGGGGTGGACTCTTGGGTCGAGCTTGATTTATGCCGCCTGACCAGGAGGGCCCGTGTTGCCTCTGGCGGGAGAAGCTCACTGCGCTAGGCGGACGGGCCCTACTGGTTGACAAGATTTGGGAATGCCCAACCAGGAGGGCCCATGTAGCCTCCGACGGAGCAGCTCACAGCGTCGGGCTGATGGGCCCTACCGGCTGACGGTGGAGTGGCGCGTTTTTTGGAAGCCCGGACTGGAGATTTCTACATAGATGCATGCAAAGTCCGCTGGGAGACCAATGCTCTCTGGACAGAAAAAGAGGAAACATAGATGCTTGCAATGTCCGCTGGGAGACCAATGCTCGCTGGACAGAATTATGCAATGTCCGCTGGGAGACCAATGCTCGCTGGACAGAGAAAGAGGCATCACGAAGGGGTTTTAACAGGAATATTAATTCTGAATAGTGAGGTACTGGAGAGGAGACATCACTGCTGCGGCAGTGGAAGAATAGCCAGAGAAACAGAGCTCCTGCGGGAGCAGAGACATCACTGCTGTGGCAGTGGAGAAACTTACCTGGAGAAAAAAGAGCTCCTGCGGGAGCAGAGGAGATGTCACTGCTGTGGCAGTGGAGAAACTTACCTGGAGAAAAAAGAGCTCCTGCGGGAGCAGAGGAGACATCACTGCTGCGACAGTGGAGAAAATAGCCAGAGAATCAGAGCTCCTGAGGGAGCAGAGGAGACATCACTGCTGCGACAGTGGAGAAAATAGCCAGAGAAACAGAGCTCCTGCGGGAGCAGAGGAGACATCACTGCTGCGACAGTGGAGAAAATAGCCAGAGAATCAGAGCTCCTGAGGGAGCAGAGGAGACATCACTGCTGCGGCAGTGGAGAAAATAGCCAGAGAAACAGAGCTCCTGCGGGAGCAGAGGAGACATCACTGCAGCGGCAGTGGTGAAAATAGGCAGAGAAACAGATCAGATTATTTTATTTAATGCCATGTCGGCATTCAGAGCTATTGTCATGGCAAAATTTCAATTACAAAAATACAAATATCATATAAATACAATAAAAACAAAGCAAATATAAACAAGTCATATTATATAATATATATATATATATATATTTAAATTAACATGATAAAAAATCCAAAACCTTTACAGGCATAATCTCATTAAATATGTCCTTCAATGAAGAAACTTCATAAAAGAGCATTCTGCTTGCGTTAAGGCCAGAACAATCTAATAAAACATGTTTGACAGATAAGGGAATTTTACAAAACATACACAAAGTTGGGTCTTCAACTTTAAGCAAAAAGCATGGGTCAAACTTGTGTCCAGAGAACCAGAGCTCCTGCGGGAGCAGAAAACTTACCTGGAGAAATGAGCTCCTGTGGGAGCAGAGAAGACATTACTGCTGCGGCAGTGGAGAAATTTACCTGGACAAATTGAGTTCCACTGGTGTGAGGCTGAGCAAAGGGAGGAGTAGATTGGGGCCTGGTGGGCCGATGCTCGTCTTCTTGCGCATTAATCAAAAACGCGAAGAGGAGGTGAGAGATTAAATCCTTGCAGGATTATGCGCAGCTGAAGTTTAAGTGGCCGAGCAAAGATAGTTCGCGTTTTAGAACAGTGGGAAGGTTGACGAGATCAAAAATATCCTATCGATTTTTTCTTGTGCAGTGAGGCCTGGAAAACAACTGTATCCAAGTTAATGCCCAGAATTTAAATGGACGAGGCTGAACCCATGGTTTTAACCTGTGCAATTGGAATCCCGAGCTCAGCAGAAACTGTGCGGGCTGAGAGATCGATTATTAAGCGTACGAAAATGTTCTTATTTTCTCAGTTTATTTTGATCATTTCTATGGGTCATATTCCCTGCCGATTTGTTCGTTCTGAATCAGAAAAAGCAATAGTGAAGCTGTGGGTTTAAACTAGCCTACTTCAGAAAATAAATAAAAATACGTTTATGCTATAACTTTAAGTTTCTAAGCGATTTTTGTAAATAAATTGCAGGACAGTGTTAACGAAAGGTTCTTAATGATTCTGTGTGCAATCTGCACGTAATGTGCGACCTATTGTTTACGTGTGAGTTTACCACAAGGAAGCATCGCGTTAATGAACGGCAAATCATTTGTACGGAAACTATTTAAAACACGTGTTCCCCTGATCAAAATTAGTATCCAGATAGCATAACTTGCTCGTGATTCAACGACTGAAGTGATGCGAAGTTCAATTAGGGACAGAAAACGAAAAGGTTTTGAGCTGAGCACTCACAGAGTTGACCCGGCAGATGTTGAGTGTGGACTGGCCGGGACTGAATCTGCAGCGCGGCTTACTTAGGGCGCCCTGAGGCTGGAGTAAGACCCGTTCCTTCGAATTAAGAGGGCGGCATTGCCTTATGACCATTTCTCTATGGCAGGAATTATTGAATGGTCCGGTTTAAAGAAATACGCGGAAGTAGATTGCGGATGTTTCGCCCGCGGTGGCGAGGACCCGTTTGTTTGGCCTGACGCCCACGAGATAATACCAGAGGATTGTGGCAAAGATTCCTAATCCTGAAGGACGAAAGATTCTTCATCAAACGGGAAGAGCTCGATTCGGACATGTTAGGAAGGTACTGCGGGGCCAAATGCTGTTAAACTGTCAATGAACGGAGGTAAGTTTGCTGTATATATACACAGCGCTTAACTCGTTGATTAAGCACCACTCGTGTCTAATTGGGTTTGATTATCTGAATGTGCTCCACGTGTGTTTAATTAGGTTTAATTATCTGAACGTGCTCCTCCCGAACTTTGTTAATAAAACATCATATGTTTTTAGTTCATCATCGAGACTATTCCACAGTTTAACCCCCTAAACCAGGGGTGTCAAACTCATTTTTACCCCGGGCCACATCAGCATTATGGTTGGCCTCAAAGGGCCAGTTGTAACTATAAAACTGTGTAAATGTAGCTACTTCTTAAAATATTGTTAAATAACTCTCTCTGCATTTGTCATCCAAGTGAATGCTGCACATTACTGGTGGTTGAGGTGATTCCCCCTTCAATGTATAGCGCTTTGAGTACCTAGAAAAGCGCTATATAAATGTAACAAATTATTATAAAATTGTTTGATTTGATCATTATTTATTCAAGTGTACAAATACAGCAAATGCATTCACATTAATGTAAAATATATGTGAGCACATTGCTCTGTGTTATTATAACATAAATCCCTTTAATTTATCAGGTTAAGAAAATATCAAACTTTTCAAGTGAATAACAAAGACAAATATCATTAAACACAAGTTATTAAATCAACTTTGTTTAAAACTTTGTCACAGTTGAGAGGGGCAAAACTATGGTCCAACACATACAGTAAGTGTGAGAGGCTAAGAACATGTGTAACAGATGTGGCATTTTACAAAAACTAAAGGCTACAGACAGCCTTGCAGAGGGCATATCCAATCCAACTAATAAGATATGGTTTTGATTACAGTAAACTTTTTGCTGCATGGACGCATACACCTGTAAACACACTGAATACATTGCTTCATAGTACACAAAGTAGTATGTGTAATTAACTCAAAATGGCAATAAGGGTTGTCTCAGTTCACAACTGTATTGGTCAAGTTCTGAGTGAAGTTGATGAGGTGATGCTGCTTGACCTCAACACACCAAAGATCCTTTCTCAGCTTACCTACACCATATTCCACACCATCCTCATCCATTTCATGTTCTGAAAATAACAAACACAAAACAAAATGCAAGTTCAACCATTACATTTCACACATATTACACTGTACTTATTCGGTTGAAATATTTTTTTTTATATTTGCAATTCAGGTTTATAAAAATGCTTACCTATTTGTTTTCTGGCTGGATGTCTGACACCGTTTTCCTCTGGTCAGTCCGTCAATGTCTGGCTTTGGTTGTCATCGTTGATGCGTGATCTGTGCATGGTCTTGTTTAGATTCATTATTGAAAACATCTGTTCGCACAGGTAGGTGCTCCCAAACATGGACAGAACGCGGGCAGCATGAAGCCGGAGCTGCGGCATCAAAGCAGGGGGCAGTAGGTTGTAAAAGTCCTCGATTGCAGCATCCTGGAACTTTGCTCTCAGGCCACTATTGCTTTGAAGTTCTATTAACTCCATCTGAAGGAGATGGGGCGCACTGTCGACGTCAGCGGCGAAAGGATTGGCAAAGATGGCAAAGCCTGGGTGCTGTGTTTTAAAGTCAGAGAAGCGCCGATCAAATTCAATTATTAACCGGTTCACTTTGGTAGCCAACCGAGCGCATGAAAAAGCATCAGAGACTGAGGCGGAGATGCTCTGACAGACAGGAAAGTGGGCAAGATTATCATGTTCCACTTGGGACTTCCACATGTGCAGTTTACGCTGGAAAGCTGTGATCATGTCGGACATCTGCGTGATGACTTGTTTGCGTCCCTGCAGCCTCTGATTCAGTTGAGCGAGATGCTCCGCTAGGTCACACAACATAGCAAAGTCACACAGCCAGTTTGGATCAGACAGTTCATGAAAGGGTTTTCCTTTACTTTGCATGAAAAGCGCAAATTCTTCCCTCAGCTCAAAAAATCGTTTGAGGACCGCGCTCCTACTCAGCCACCTTACTTCTGTATGGTACGGCACATCTCCATGCTCCGACCCCAACTCCTTTAAAAACAGCTGGAACTGGCGGTGATTCAGGCCACGCGCTCGAATGAAGTTCACTGTTTTCATGACTGTGCTCATTATATCATCCATTTCCAGAACCTTTCCACACAGAGCTTCTTGGTGGATAATGCAATGATAAGTTATCAGAGGTGTGTGGCAGTTACTTTTTTGCATTTTCTCCTTCACTAGTCCAACCAAGCCTGCTTTTTCTCCACACATCGCAGGTGCGCCATCGGTAGTTAGCCCCACCAACTTTTCCCAAGGTAATTTAGTTTTACTTACGGACCTCTCCACCGCATCAAAAATGTCCTTCCCCTTCGTCGTCCCATGCATTGCAACTACATCCAAGAGCTCCTCACTGATAGTGAAGTCTGCTTTCACGCCTCTTATAAAAATGGATAGTTGCGCTGTATCCGTATTGTTTGTACTTTCATCAACAGCTAATGAAAAAGTCTGGTAACTGCGTGTCTCTTCGGCCAGCTGTGTTGTCAGATTGCCTGCCAGTTCCTTAACTCGGTCTGCGATGGTGTTTCTTGACAAACTGACATTTTTAAAATTCTGTATCTGGTCAGGGCACACCTGCTCACATACCTTTAGCATACTCCTCTTCAAAAATGCTCCCTCTGAAAAACACTTGGAAGCGCGGGCGATTTCTTCAGCCACAATAAAGCTAGCTTTCACGGCTGCATCATTTTTTGCTGTGGCTTTTGTGAACATATTTTGCTGCCATTGCAGTCTACTTTTCAATTCTTGAACAATTTGATTTTTTCTTGGAGACTAGAGTTAGCATACTTCGCTCCATGTTTGCTGTCAAAATGCCGACGTAAATTGTATTCCTTCATCACCGACACTGCCTCGCCACACAGAAGACATACCGGTTTTTCTCCTTGAAGTACAAACATGTATTCACTTTCCCATCGTTCTTTAAATTGCCTCCCCTCTGCATCAATTTTTCTCTTTTTGGACATTTTAGTTTATAAATTTTAAATTTGGGTTATCTATAGCTCTTTCTCAACTCCACAGTTAAGCGCAGATATGGAAACACTGCTGTGTAGTGGCACGATGCCGTCATTTCGCGGGTGACAAAATCGTCATGCATTGTGGGAGATGTAGTTTTTGGTCAATGTACGCTGTAAGCATACTTTATTTTAAGACAATCATATGCCTTTTGATCTCGCGCGGGCCACATAAAATGACAGGGAGGGCCGGATACGGCCCGCGGGCCTTGAGTTTGACACATGTGCCCTAAACAGACAGACATCTCTGTTTGACATTGGTTCTAGTCTGTGGTTTAATAAACATGAGTGTTCCTCTGAGCTCATAAGGAGTAGATTTCATCTGAAACAGGTTTTGGACACAGTCTGGAAATTTATTATTTATGATTTTAAACATTATTTTGGCTATTTTAAATTCCACTAAGTCATTCAATTTTAGTAGGTTGGAGTTTATAAATAGCTTGTTTGTTGGGTGATAATAATCTGTTTTATTTATAATTCGTATTGCACGTTTTTGCAGAATAAGAATTGGTTTTATTGTTGTTTTGTATGTATTTCCCCAGATCTCTACGCAATAAGCCATGTATGGCACTATTAGAGACTGGTACAGTATATTTAAGGCCTTTGAATCGAGAATGGGTTTTGTTTTAGACAGGATAGCCAGAGTTTTTGACATTTTTGACTTTATATAGGTTATGTGGGATTTCCAACTGAGTTTGTGGTCAATAATGACACCTGAAGGAATACAAATTTGTCAAATGTTTAATTTAGGTTTCCACTCCAATGGTATAAAACTGATAAAGTTAAATATTGAGTCTCCAGCAAGAGTCTCCTTTCCTGTTTCTCTCCTTTCAGCCTAGATAGAATCGTTAGGTTGATTGGATTAGCTTTCGGGGAGACTTTCACCTTTTGTCTTTAATGGCTCTGGGATGGCTCTTGGAACCAGAGTTCCTGGCCACTATCAGCATTTGAATAGTTATGCTGATTCCATTGGATTGGTAATGCCCTCAGAGTAGGGTGTTCGTACTACATTTGCATGCTTTGTCTCCACCTCCAGAAGTCCCTCCTCTTAAAATGCCTATAATATACCATGTAAAGTTACTTTAATTTAGACGAGAATGGAATGACTACAGCAACCACAGCAAGTTCCTAATAAAGAATCTGCTTAAAGATATCTCCATCGTCTCCTGGTCTGCTCTTCTGAGTTTTCTACACTTTAGAAGAAATAAATTCACAACACACCTAAGAATTTAATTTCACTTACTATTTCTTGTTCAAACATTTCAATTCTAATCTGGACATTTGTATTTATTTTTTTATTACTAAATAAAATAATTTTAGTTTTATTTATATTTAATGACAATTTATTAACATCAAACCATTTTTTTATGTTTTCATTTCTGCTTCCACTATGTCCAGAAGCTGTCCCAAATTTTGATTGGAACAAATAAGAGTTGTATCATCTGCAAATAAGACACAATTTAATTGCGTAGACACAACTTACAAATGTCATTGATGTATAATAAAATAGCTTAGGTCCAAGGACTGATCCCTGTGGAACCCCACAGATGACCCTCTGTAGCTGTTACCTGTCATTGGTGAATTGCACAAACTGAAATCTATTCCTAAAATAGTCACTAATCCATCTTTGTGCAATTCCCCTGATGCCATATCTTTCAAGTTTTTTTAACAATATGTTGTGATCAATAGTGTCAAATGCTTTCTTCAAGTCTATAAAAATATACTACCGAATAATTTTATTTTCTATTTCAGAGATAATTTTTTAAACCAGCTCTATTACAGCCATTCCTGTGGATCAAGTTGCTTGGAAGCCATATTGATGATCATTTAATAGTTTATGTTTTTTAATAAAACTATCTAGTCTTATTTCAAATAGTTTTTCTAGTATTTTTGAAAATTGTGGAAGGAGAGAGATTGGTCTATAGTTTGAGAGTGAATGGCTGTCACCATTTTTATAGACAGGGATGACTTTAGCTATTTTCATATTGTCCGGAAAAACACCTGTTTGAAGAGATAAGTTGAAAATATAGGTTAATGGTTTTACAACAAATGTCATAACATCCTTAACTAGTGCCATGTCTATATCATTAAAATCTGTAGATTTTTAATTTTTTAATTTATTTATTGTATGTATTAGCTCATTTTCTTCTACTGGCTTTAGAAATATTGAGCTTGTATTTGATTTAATTAGGTCAACATCCACACCTACTTTTAATTCGGGTTGCACAATATTGTTTGCTAGATTGGCTCCTACATTTACAAAATAATTATTAAATTCGTTAGCAATATCGATTGGCTTGGTTAGAGTTTTCAATTCATTTGTGAAGTACTTTGGATATTCACTTTTCTTAGTGTTTCCTTTGACTGCACTATTTAATACCTTCCAAGTCTCTTTAGTGTTGCTTCTGTGTTGCTCTAGTAGATTATTATAATAGTCCTTTTTAGTTTTCCTTAATATGTTTACTAGTTTGTTTTTATATAGTTTATATTTAAGATCGGCTTCCTTTGTTCTCTTTTCTAAAAAATGTTTCTATAAGAGATTTTTCTTGTTACAGGCATTTTGTAGTCCTTTAGCAATCCAGGGTTTGGCTTCATACTTCGACTGCTTTAGCATGCACACAGGACAATCTTTGTTGAACAGGTAGATAAAAATAGACAAGAATTTATCATAAGATTCATTTGGATCATTAGTTAAATAAACTTCATTCCAAGTTTGTATATTTAATTCTTGTTTAAAGGCTTTTATGGATGTTGCTGTTTTGAGTCGTTTTAGACTATATACTTCTTGTTTCTTTGTATTTTTATTCTGAAAGAAGTGTTGCAGTGTAGTAAAAACAGGGAGATGATCACTTATATCGTTTATAAGGAGGCCACTTTCTATTCTGCCGTCAACTGCATTGTAAAGATATTGTCAATTAATGTAGAACTATTGGCTGTGATTCTTGATGGTTTTATGATAGTGGGAATGTGTTTTTGTAATTTATGCGCATTCAATTGGTCAATGTTAAAGTCTCCACAAACAAAAGTTACCTTTGTCATGTCAAACATTTCCACAATTCTGCTGTTAAATGTATCAATCCTGGTGCCCTATATATACAACTTACCAGGATCTTTTGTGATTTTTTAACCATTATTTCCACAGTAACACATTCCATAATATTGTCTATTTTAGTTGTCATATTATTAACTAGTTTACAGTTAAAACCACTACACACATATAAAGCTACACCACCTCCTTTTTTGTTGGTTCTGTTCACATTAAATAAGTCATACCCATCGAGTTTGGTGTCATATTCTCTGTTCGCATTTAGCCAAGTCTCTGATATGGCAATAATATGAAAGTTAGGAAATTGTCTTAAGTAGTCCTTAATTTAAAGCCTTAGTATACAGGCTTCGACTTTTGAAGTGTATTATTGATAAAGCGTTGTTCAATCTTACACTGGATTTAAATTGTTAATTCGTATAATACTCACAGTGTCAATTGTTTGTATAGAAGTGGTTCTCTGGATCTATTTCATTCTCCATATCGTAATTTTTGTGATCAGTTGCTGACACTATGGTGAAATCATTTCTGTCTTCTAGAGACTTTGAAAGACTTCTCCACATTTTTATCTCATCGCGTCTAGATTACTGTAATAGCCTCTACATAGGCATTAGTCAGGCCTCTCTCTCTAGACTGCAGAGGGTCCAAAACGCTGCAGCCCACTTGTTGACAGGGACACGAAAGCGTAATCATATTACACCTATTCTTTCTTCTCTTCACTGGTTGCCAATCTATTTTAGAATTAACTTCAAAATTGTGATATTTGTTTTTAAATCGCTTCATGGCCTTGCTCCTAAGTACATGTCAGAACTGATTAAGAAATACACACCGTCAAGAGCACTTAGGTCCGCTGACCATTTGCTTTTGATTGACCCACGGGTGAAATTAAAAAGTAGAGGTGAAAGACCATTTGCAGTAGCAGGACCGAAGCTCTGGAATAGTTTGCCCCTGCATATCAGACAGGCTCAAACCCTTGCTATTTTTCAATCGAATCTCAAAACCTATTACTTCAGCCTGGCATTTGACGCTAAGTGAGAGTATTGTATTGTTTTATTGTTTTGGGCTTTTATTTCTTTTTTGTCATGTTGGTTGTTTGCATTATTGATAAACGATATGTGTACAGCACTCTGTTAAACACCTGTTGTTTTTAAAAAGTGCTATATAAATAAACTTTGACTTTGAGGTCGACTATCGCGCCGGCGCGATAGTCTCGCTTTTTTCTTATCAGTGCAAAAGAAACTCAAAATACTCTGTTGATTTTGATCTTACATATTAAGTGTTGTACATCATTAGATCCTGATAAGTGTCTATTTTTTTTGTGGATACTCACAATAAAAACAAAGTGTTGTGCTTTTCGCCAAATAAAGAAAAACAAACATGATGCGCGTTCTGCCTTCTCTCTGTCAGTGAAGTCCATTCTGAAACGCGTCCTAAGATTAACTTTAATTCCGCGAATACTTGTCATACAGGCACGAGTGTTTTTCCATAATGAAGCTTGAACTCTCTTCTTTTAAATGAATGAATTTATATAAAAAAAAACAAATATTCTCAGCTTATGTAATCTGTATGAAAAGAGAGAGATGTCAGTATTTTTCTTTCCAGCTCATTATACCCAATTACGCGTTAATGTGCCACGCCCACGGAGAGCGCGCGCTATTCAAACGCAAATGATCTAAGGCAAGCCGTTCAAACATGCCAACGCCCACCAGCTGGATTATAAAATACATCGTGTTTAGTAAGTATCTTGTACAGCTGTGTACACAGCGTATCCTTTCGCTGTGAGGAATAATACTATCTAACCCTGGAAAAATGTACCAGAAGTGCTGGTAGTTTAATTTCGAGGAGCAACTGATCCAGCTGATGTAATAAGCTATTTATTCTAGTGCTTTGTTCTAATCATGATATTGAATAGTGTCGGACTGTAAACCGCAAAAAGACTGTTTAAATATGAATTGCGTGTCTATGTGTAGGCTAAATGATGAGTGAACGGCATAGGCGCGCGCGCTTTGTTTACTACAGTTATACAGCGCGTGTCTGTGCCTTGTTCATTCACTCTCGCACCTACATTAGTAAACGCTATGTTTACATGAACACATACAAACTATATTGCTATAGCCTACTAAGATGAGTAAAAATAGACTGAAATATGTTGAAATAAAATGTCTGTATAAGCAACAAGCTGCAAATTCACATATATATACTAATATATCATACACAATATATTACAGACTAAATATGAATGTTTAGACACGATTTTGTGATTAGTTTTGGATAGATTATAAAGTTTTGACTGTAAAAAAAGACTACGGTCACATTAAATAGGTACGCTTTTGTTCACCAATTTCTGCTCATACTTAAATATACTATAGTATGATGTTTTGTCAAAATTAAAGTAGGTATATTGAATTATCAACTAAGATGTTATTATAGTGTTTGTTCCAATTTTCAAACTAATGAATCCTTACCTTTTTTAATACGTATGATAAAATGTATACTTTTTACAAAGAAATACACTTGAAATATTGTTAAAATTGTAATTGTTGTTGTAATTGTAACCTATTTGTAATTGGTTACAATTTCTAATTGTAAAATATGTATAGGCTATATAGATAATTTCTTTTGTCCTTGCATTCTTTGGGATCCTGTGACACACCTGTGTGAAAGGGCTAATTAATATGCAGCTCATTATGCGGCACATTATCCGGCCTTTGTCTTCTCAGGTGTGAACACGCCTCCACGCATATTGCCTTTCCAAACAAAAGGTCTCTAATAAAATTCAAATCAGTGTATGTGTTTGTGTAAATGATTAGGCAGGATGATTTTCAGATAATTTTGAAGCAAAAATTCTAGGCAACAACACTCATTAGTCAAAAGTCTTGTGGACACATATTTAGTATGTGTTTTGCGGCCTTATTTCAGACACTTTAAGTTTTAGTTTTTTCAATAACCATGCATAAGCAATATTCTCTCAAAAATACAAACATGTTTCATAATTGTTGCTCAGAAATTACGGTAGCCCAGTTTGTGCTATATTGAGTGAATTTACACCTTTGCCATTAACATGTTTATAAATAACTGAAAAAAGCACAAATGTCAGAGCATGTCAGAACACCTCAAGGACCCCAAAAACCCTTAGACCTCAGAGGGTTAATACCCCATCACGCCATATTGACCAATGCCTGCTCGTGTGCTGTGAAGGTCAGGCTTAATCACAGAAGACCTCAATGAGCCTCAGCCCAGAGTAAATGTGTTAGCAACCAAATAGGATGCATCCTGTGACACCACAACCTTGCTAGTGTTATAGGCACTAGAAAAAGAGCCCCGAAGCTTCCATGCTCTACCATTCCTGACACAGATACTCTTGTACCAGTCTGAGCCAGAGCTACAGGACAGACCAGAGCCCCAAAGAGCATAGCTATAAGGGGAGACTACAGACATACCCTCGGCTTAGGTTCATGGCACTGCATCCAGTTGTTGAACCAGGCCACAGTCAACTGAGTTGTGTGCAGCAACTCTACTAGGGCTGCAACTAACGATTATGTTGATTAATCGAATGAAAAATCTATTATTATACATAAAAAAATGTTGTTTTTAATAAAAAAATCATTTTAATCCATTATTTTAAACAATTGTATTTACTATCCTGCCCAATGCTGTCTTCCAAACAATGTGTAATATAAATCCTAAAAAAACAAAAATAGCGAATCTATCTATGTGGGCTATGCTGTACATTATGAGCAAAAAAGGGTTCAAATACAAAAATGACATTCTAAACATAAAAACAAATGTGTAACGGGTGTGCAGCGGGCAGAAGAAGAAGTCAAAAGGCTCCAAATCAGACAGTTTTACTAAAATAAATCACGGGTACAAACAGGCAGGCAGGATGACACACACGTTGAGTACAACTAACAACCGAAAAGGACAGACTGAACAGGAAGGAAATAAATACAGACACTAATGAACAGAAACCAGGTGACACAAATGAAGGTGATTAACTACGCACAGGTGACAACAATGATGACAGACAGGTGCAAAAACATGGGGGATGCTGGGAAGTGTAGTGAAGAGGCGGAGACAATACAGACTGACATTACACCCCCCTTCCGGTAGGCTCGTCCTCGCGCCATAGAAGGACCAACAGCAGGCAACCAGGGCGGAGACGACGGAGGGAGGAGCCATGGAGGGGGCAGGGCAGAAGACTCCAGGGGGCCGACTGACGGGGGCGGAGCAGGTGGGAGAGGAGACCAGGGTGGAGCCGTAGAGCAGACGAGACCGGGTGATGCTGTGGGACTGGAGGGACATGGTGACACCGAAGGCTCAGGCGACCGAAGTGTAGACAGGGACACAGAAGGACATGGTAGAGACAGAGGAAGTGAGGACCAAAGGGGAACTGAGGGGAGTAAGGAGTCCGACAGAGCCGAGGGGACGAAGGGACGAGGCGTAGCCAGAGGAGAGGAGTCCAGAGCTGAGGGAAGGCCGACGAGGGACAAAAGTGAATCCGGGGGAACGAGGGAGCCTGGCGGAACTGGGGGACTGAGGGGCCATGGTGGAGCTGAGGGAGGTAAGAGCCAAGGTGGAACAGATGGGATGAAGGGCCGAGGTAGAGTCCTGGTTGAGGAGGTTGGAGGCGGAGACCAGGGATCCACCGACCCTGAAGGCATTTGTGGCAGGCAGATCCTCGGCGACTCCACCTCCTCAAGGGTAGATACAGGAGCAGAGGTGCTGCCAGGCAGTGGTGGAGGAAAGGTAGAGAGGCAGATGGGAGGAGGTGGAAGAGGGAGACTGGGTGGGAATTCAAGCTCTGGGCTGGACGGAATCAGCGGTGAATAAGTCTCTGGACTGGACGGAACCAGCGGTGAATAAGGCTTGGCAGGGCTGGACGGGACCAGCGGTGAAGGCTCGGCAGGGCTGGACGGGACCAGCGGTGAAGGCTTTGCAGGGCTGGATTGGACCAGCGGTGAAGGCTCTGTGCTGGACAGGACCAGCGGTGAAGGCTCTGCAATCTTGGTTGGCGACAAGGGCTCGGGCAAGGCGTGGTGATCAAGGTCAAGACTGCCAAGATCCGGCATGGCGTGGTGATCAGGCATGACGTGACGATCTGTTAGGGCTGGCTGTGTCCCGGATCGAGGCCCGACACTCTCCAGACACCGGATGACGGTCGCTCTCCAGTCCGGTGGTGTCTGGGAGGTCTATACGCTGGTTGAAAGTGGCCCGATCCTGAACAAAGTACACAGTCTCTCATCGTTGAGGTCGCTGTAGGCAGCAAGACGGCAAATGCCTAGAGAAAATGTTAGGAGATCTTGGCTCTCCTGGGTCAGGACAATAATTTTCACCCCGTCGTCCATTTAGGGCGATCGGTTGTTCTGTAACGGGTGTGTAGTGGGCAGAAGAAGACTCAAAGTCAAAAGGCTCCAAATCAGACAGTTTTACTCATATAAATCACAGGTACAAACAGGCAGGCAGGATAACACACACGTTGAATACAACTAACAACCGACAAGGACAGACTGAACAGGAAGTAACTAAATACAGACACTAATGAACAGAAACCAGGTGACACAAATGAAGGTGATTAACTACGCACAGGTGACAACGATGATGACAGGCAGGTGCGAAAACATGAGGGATGCTGGGAAGTGTAGTGAAGAGGCGGACACAAGACAGACTGTGACAAAATGATTGCTTACTATTTTAATCCAGCAACAACTAAATTAAAAATAATAATAAGCAAAAAACAAAAGCACGAAATGTTAACTTGAAAGAGGTATGAAGAACACAATCACTTGTCTGAACTTAGTAATTATTAGGGGTGGAACGTTACATGTATTCGTATTGAACCGAAACGGTACGGCGTCACGGTTCGGTGCACGAATTTACACAGAGAATACACGGTATAAAAATAAACAAAACTCGCGTCCAAATTAATTAATGTAATGCGGAACTACTGTTAGATATGCGGGTTCTTTAGGGACACATAATCTGTACCATCGGCTTAGCTCTGAACGCGCGTTCACTTCAGCCGTTGGCTTTATACGCGCGTCCTATTCGCTTTGGACTAGCGTCGAACTAGACGCGATAGACGCGAATTTGACGCTCTATTCGCGTTTGGTGTGACCGCATAATGAACAGGCTGCGATGTCAAGATTGCAATGCTGGAGTGTGTGTGTGTGTGTGTGTGTGTGTGCGAGAGAGAGAGAGAGAGAGGCACGGGCGCGATCAAATTGTGTGTGTGTGAGAGAGAGAGAGAGGCACGGGCGCGATCGAACAATGGAAACATAAAAAACATACTCCGTCATTTTGTTCATACAGATCATTAAACCTGCAAAGTGTTTACTTATATTTGTGTACACTCGCAATAAAACACAACATTGTGCTTTTGTCACACTGTAAACTCTTGTCAAACTGTAACCTACAACTGTCACCCAACCAAAATCACACACACTGTTTTAAAAGCAAAACATATTTATCCAACTCAATTTCAAAACAGTCTGTGGGTCCCATCTTTTGGACATTCATCATATTGCATTGGTTTTCATTTCTTGTCCTCGGAGCACTAATCTTACACATTCTACATTGATTAAAAAAGAAAATCGAATGCGTTTTTAATGGTAGTATTATTTTATACAGAATTAAATTATTTATAATTCAGATGAGAATAATGTTATATTGTTAATTAATAATGCTAATTAAAATTAAGGAAAACAAATATATTGATCTGAAATATAGCAAATTAATTTTAAATTAATTCAGGTACAATTACCAAACATATCGCAAGGTCTTTTTGTCTTTTTATTAATTTAATTAATAAAAGAATTATATAAAACTATTGTCAGTGCACTACAAATAAACTGGTTCTATGCCTTCATTAATAAAACTTGTTTAAAAAATACAATGCCTTCTGCATTTTTGTTTTGCTTTTCCCTCCATTGTACCGAAATCGTACCGAACTGTGATGTCTGAACCGAGGTATGAACCGAACCGTGACTTCTGTGTACCGTTCCACCCCTAGTAATTATATTACATTAATGGGCTATTCCAACAAAAGTGCCTTTACTGTTACTGCTCTCATAGATGTAGAATTTTGTACATGTAGAATTTTAAAACTACACTTAATTTCTAATAAAACTTTTGGTAACACTTTATTTCGATAGTCCACTTTAGACATTCTACTAACTATAAGTAACTTGGCAACTACAAGTCAACTTATTCTACTAACCCGAACCCTAATACCTAACCATAACCTAACAGTCTACTGACAGTCTACTACAGTCTACTAATACTCTAATGAGAGTGCACCGGCGCTCGTTCATTGAAATCATTGAAGTTTAACAAGATGTTTGTTGTCAGAATGTGCAAAATGGAAATACCTGTGGGACTTTCTAACATTTGCAGATAAGGATAAAACCATATAACGTAATTTATGCGCTGAGGAAAACACGTGTCATTGTGTCAGTGGCTTTAAATTGCACACACGTCAAGGCACGACATGGCAAGACGTGGTAAAGCTTATGCTTTAGTTTGAAGTGCTTATAAATAATCATGTTTTGGATCATGTGGTTCATAACTTGGATCATGCACCTTTCCTGCAGCAGCTCACTCTGTAGCCTCCGCTGTTTTCTACATGTTCAAAACCCGGACTGGAGTACAGTGCTATTCGCACTTCACATATACCTATTTTCCAATCACTTGCAAATCCATTCACTGTCCCTTCTCAACTGCATTATCACCCGAGATAGTGTTTGCAAGGATAAAAACTATCAAGAGAAGGCGGTCAATGTTGCCTGCCTCTGATATAGTCTTAGAAAAGAACCAAGCCCTAAGGTTTGAATGGACCAATGAGTAAGGTGACATGTCTGAGAGGGGAAGGTTGCTTTCAAATAATTTACGAGTCTTTGTCCCAAGCGTGATTATACCTTCATTAATGCTCAGATAGATATAACACATCCACACTGCATTCTAGAAGAAGGTGATGTACATCAAAGTGGGTGTCATTAAATGAGGATTAATTAGGTAGGAGGCATGATACAGGTGAGGTTACATTGACCGTTAGTTGGTTGTATACCCAGGTACATACTATAATATATACATAATAGTACACAAGACAGTAAATCATTTACCCAATATTATGAAGCATGTTCATTTATAGATCCGTTAGTCTATGATTAATGCAGAAAAGTCTGTTTTAAAGAAGGTTTCTGTCTTCCCATTGTCTCTCTTAGGCATGTGGCCAAAGGAATGTGGTCGTAAAAACCTCCTTATCAGCCCTGTAACATGACACTGTTTCAGCCCTGGTGTTTGTTTCATAAACCTTTGTATATAATGAATAATTAGTGTGTGTCTGACGGATCCAGACCCTACAGATCTTTCGATCTTCAAGGATGGTAAAACATAATAAAAATACATTTTACTTTATATTTCGTTACATATTCTTGTTGTTCAGCCCAAACGCATTCTGGAGGTATCAAGAACGCTATGTAACAGTTATGGGAGTCGCCCGTTAATTTTAAAATGCATAATGAAGGCATTTATACCTTACCTCATGCTACGATAAAATCATAGTTATTCCAATGTGACATGGACAAACAGACACACATAAAAACACATCGAATATATCTGATTAAATGTCTTTAAAAAGAGAACTTCTTTCTCCTTAGCAAGAATCATTTTCTTTGGGACATTCCAATGGGTCGTAGAATTGATTGTAACTGGACACCACTTGGGGTGTATGGGGGGGTGCTCGTGTGTGTGTGTGTGTGTGTGTGTGTGTGTGGGTGTGTGGGTGTGTGGGTGGGGGGTGGGGGGTGGGGGGTGGGGGGGGGGGACTTTCCAACTGTGCGGTTGAAGATGCCCACCTGGGAGACTCCAGAATCTCTACACATTTGCAAACCCCGCCCGTTATTTATAATCAAACTTCCGGATCACTGAACTCACCCTCCCTTCAGTATCATCATTTGAACATCTCGTCTTCAAAGCTCTTTCCTCCATGACAGTTATCCTCATTTACAGGCCACCTAAACCAAATCCCTCCTTCCTCTCGGATTTAACTGAACTCCTTACACTAGCCTCATCTCTCTCTCCACGTCTGCTGCTACTCTGTGACTGAAACATCCCTATAGACTCCCCCACCTGCAAGCTGTCATCAGAATTCACAATTTTATTGGACAACTTTACTCTCACCCAACATGTCACATTCCCCACCCATGAAAAAGGTCACATCCTCGACCTGGTCTGCTCCACTAACCAACCAGTGCTCAACCTCCATCCTTGCCTCTTTCCCCTCTCTGATCACAAACTGATACGGTTCACCGTTCCGTCTCCAACCCCCCGCCCCCGCCTCCTCAGAGAAATCACCTTCCGCAACCTTAAATCTATAAATCTTAATCTCAATCTCAAATTCTTGTTTGTTTTATCACGCACTCTGTTTGCTCCCCTCTGGTATATGATCGCATGACACTATTTAATATTCGATCGGCTGTGTCCGATTGTTTATTTCGCGATCCCAGGGATGATTGGCATCTGCACTCGCATTATGTGCCAGTCGCATTGAGGAACATGTGTTCCCTGCCGGGATGTCTGTGCATGTGGAGGAAACGGCGAAGGAGGCGTGGGAAGCGTGCTGGAGTCCTTGTGAGATCAAAGAAGATCGGGAAGTTTCCAGTCATCGGACCTGCTTCTTCGATGGCAGAGGCCGTGGTCGTGAACCTGAGATGTTCGTACATTGTGCCTGTCTTCCCGTCTTCGGTGTTGATGCCTCATTCTTCGCGGATGGTGTACGTAAGGCGACAGTCTGCAGATCGAGGAATTAATCATCGGAATCTTCGCTCTCTACTACATGACGGGAGTCCGGTAACATTTTATGATTCCTCTCTGCAAACCTCTTCCGATACCACTCCCACTCAAGTGACAATGGCGTTGATTAACCCTCTGGGGACCAGAAACACGCCGGCGCGTTTTGCTCGTTTTTTTCACATAGCAGAAAAATAGACTTAAAGTACTACCATCATTTCTGTTCATAAAGAGTTAAGAAATATGAGAAAATTATCTGTTAAATGTCTACTTTTTATGTGCCCACATACAATCGAAATAAAATATTGTGCTTTTGTAAAATAAAGAATATAAACAGGGTGTGCGTTCTGCCTCTCAGTCACCGAGAACTTTTTTCCGTCTTTAATCTTCAACAAAACTCAGCAAATACTATTCACCCAGCCATAAGCAATATATCTTTTAAATCATTTGAGTTTGTACTTTTAAATGATCCGATTCAAAACTAAAATAAATATTCTCCGTTTATGTCATCTATATAAAAAGAGAGACGTGTCAGCCATTCTAATTATCTTTCTCTCAGCTCATTATCTCTGGTAATGTGACACGCCCACGGAGAGCACGCGCTATTCAAACGCAAATATGTGAAGCACCACATTGAGACGCGTTAACGCCCATAAACTCTGAAAACACACTATATTTTTTAGTCAGATTAATCTACTGTCATCTTGAGCGGCTATGAGGAATAATCCTGGGACATTTACCTACCTCAGAACAAGTGCTGGTTTATTTTCACCACGAGGAGGAGCAACAGATTCAGCTGAGAAGTGTGTAAGTGTTTTATGCTTGTGCTTTGTTCTAATCGCGATATAGGATAACGTTAGTGTCTGTAAACGGAAAAATAGCATACTGTTTAAATGTGAATCATGTTTCTGTGTGTGTGTGTGTGTGTGTGTATGTGTGAATGAATGAATGAATGAATGAATGAATGGATGAATGAACGCACAGATACGCACTGTTATAGACGAAATAAAAGACATTTTGTTGACTAGTTTTGGATAGAGTATAACGTTTTTACTCTAAAATAAACATCAAATAAGCTGTTGTTAGGATTTTCTGCTCATATGTTAAATATATAGTATGTTTTGTCAAAACTAATCAACTAAGATGTTATAGTTTTTGTTCCAATGCAAGCTATATCAAAATAATGAATCCTCAACTTTGAAATATGTATGATCAAACTAAGACATTTATGGAAAAAGACAATTTTCTTTTCAAGATGTTTCCAACTCTAACTTTGAACTGAAATAAAACCATGTCTATATGGTGAAGGGTGTGTGATAGAAGTGTCCAGACGTATGCACCCTGTATTTTAAAGAAGAACATTTAATTATTTGCGATACATTATTCATTCACAAAGAATTCAAGGACATTATTCATGTCCCTAAAGGTTGGACTTTTCCTCATTTTTTTTATTAAGGCATTACGATTTTTTATTCCTCTTTTTAGTCAACTTTAGCATGGGTGTGTTCACTTATTCTACTAAGCAGTGTGTGTGTGTGTGTGTGTGTGTGTGTGTGTGTGTGTGTGTGTGTGTGTGTGTGTGTGTGTGTGTGTTGTAAATAAATCCAAACAATCTAAAAGCCATTCTTTTTTAAATCTCCTCATTCTTTGTGCAAGGCTCCTCATAATTTGGCCTGATAGCACCTAATAGGGCCATTATGGGAGGGTCTTTGTCTTTCTCAGGTGTGAAATGCTATACATATTAATGAGAGATCACGCCTCCTCACATAAAGCTTTCTCAAACAAAACACGTCATACACATTCTAAAAGACTTTATTGACTTATCTGAATGAGTAGTCAGGATGATTCTCACATAGTTTTGGAGCAAATATTCTAGACTATGTCAGGGCTGGACTGGGACTAAAAATCGGCCCGGGCATTTTGGCCCAGACTGGCCCACTACATATAATTCTAAACACAACCGATCTTTTCACGCCCCTGAATATGTAATATACTAACTCCTATTAAAACCACTAATGCCATGTAGCCTAATGAGTGAGTAGGAATGAGTAAGAGTTAATAAATGAAATAACTACTAATTGTAAAATACACCCACCCCCCCCCACCCCCGTAAGAAAAATGTGTGCTTTTTAATGTTATATTCATCAATGTGGTGCACTTTGAGGGTTAAAAATTAAGAGCTCCAACCCATAATCAGTGTGCAAATTGAACCAAGAAAAACTCAAAACTCTTTTAGCTGTGAAATAGTGTCTGTCTCCATTACACTACTACATAATAATAGTTATAATATTAATCTCATGACAGTAATAGCCATATATTGTAAAACAAATGCACTGAAAAATAAAAGCAACTTGCATAATTAGTTTTGTACTAATTTCTATGCTTGAAAGAGATATCTTTTATTTTGGCGGAAAACATGGTTTACAAACGCGTCTCATTTCAATTCTAGTAAAATGCGTAATCGTCAACTATGCCGATGTGTAAATAATGCGTAGCTGGGTGATGGGTTCCTACACTCATCGCCTCAGTGTTCTGAAAGTAGCCTAGTTCTGCTTACCACAGTTCTCTACACTCACTAATTCTCTCCTGATCCTCCTCAATATCCACATCAGACACTTGAAGGGCCCGTTTCTTTTTTCACGCTATTTCTCTGCACATTCCTTGCGTTTCTTCTCCATCTCTGAGTATTTTGACAGATACACACTGACACTGCACGCTCGCTCAGAGCCCAAAGGGGGGGGAGTTTAAAGATGTGATTGGACCAGCCCAGTGTCAATCAAGAAAAGAACCAATGGTCCGCTGATCTACGTGTTTCATGGGCCGGTCTGATAAAAAAAATGTTTTGACTTTTTTTGTCCAATGCATTACACCAGCACAAAGATCCCAGCGCCGCCAGTTAAGCAAAACTAAACGAATGGGCCGCTGATGTACAAATATTATGGGCCGTTTAGACAAAAAAATTGTTTTTATATATTTTTTAAAGAATGATCTGTATCGGCCCAAAAAGCACGTCGGCCCACCGGGCAAATGCCCGGTATGCCCGATGGCCAGTCCAGCCCTGGACTATGTGATACAAGTTTCAAAAGTCTTGTGAAGAAATAATCAATATGTGTTTTGTGGCCTTATTTCAGAAACTTTTATTTTTAGTTTTTTCAATAACCACGCATAAATAATATTCTCTCAAAAATACAAACATGTACATACACGTTGCTTACATATTATGGTAGCCCCGTTTGTGCTATATAGAGTGAATTTACACCTTTGCCATTAACCTGTTTATAAATAACTGAAAAAAGCACAAATGTCAGTGCATGTCAAAACATCCCAAGGGCCCCAAAAACCCCTTGGTCCCCAGAGGGTTAACGCGAGATCTTTGGCAAATAAGACCTTTATTTTGAACGATCTTTTTCTTTCTCATGAAATTTTTTATTTGTTACTGAGACTTGGCTTAATGCTGGTGAGATGACTTCTCTCTCTGAACTTTCTCCTCCTGGTTGCAGTTTTTTAGTACCCCTAGGTCGTAGGAGTGTAGGAGTGCTGAACGCAAATGGGTTAAAGATAAATTACAAGTCTCCTATGAGATTTTGAAGAACCGTTTGAACGAGTATCAAAGAGCTGTTAAGGCGAGACACTACAGGTGAATAGGGTACATTTTTTAACTAGCAGATATCACCATGAAACTTTCCCAGTTGATTACCTACATTAAGATGAGAAAAAAAGTTTTCTGTAATTTAATGTTTAAATATGCAAATTAGGCATGATCTAATTAAATATGCGCTATTTTGCATATATTTCAAAAAATGAAATCTGAGTATTGGATAAAGCCAGGTTCAAAAATTATTTTTTCATTGTGTTCACATATTAGATAGGAAAAAAATTACAGAGGGATTTATGGATATCTACTTTTGTTATCCTGTAAATCATAATATACTGTCAATAGCCTTAAAAAAAAGATTTTTGCCATGTTTTTTGGAATAAAATGTTATATAAATCAGGCTAGGAATAATATATTTACAAATCCCTCTGTAAATGTCTTCATAATATAACTAGGTACAAGACTGGAGATTTTGGTGTATATAGGTGCTACTGAAGTGGAGATTTCGGACTTGGAGTATGAGAGAAAGGTAATTTTGAGAAAACGGGCTTTAAAGATCTAGCATCAGCCAATGAGATTGCGCATTTACGCCCTTTTACTCTCACGATTGGTTGCTGATAAAAAGGAAATGACCATATTTGGATCCGACAACATTGTACAGGTGAGAGAGAGCTTTCTAACAGTGTGTGTGATGACAGGGTGCAGACAGCGATCGCGGAGCAGCGGGAGGATTTAGATCGCCAACTTTTGACGAATTTATGAGAAATCTACAGACGCAAACAGACTTTTTTTCACCACAAGTCTGAAAGAAGACATGTTATTGAAGACAAATATCCCAAAATCTCAAAATTGACCAGTGAAAAAAAAACTATGTTTTTGCCTGCCGTGTCTCGCCTTAAATTGGCTAGATCAAATTATTTTTCTGACATCATCTCCAGAAATTGTAATAATTCTAGAGTACTTTTCTCGACTGTAAATGCTGTTCTTCATCCTACTGCTACTCCTTCATTCACTCCTTCTGCTAAGATGTGTGAAGAGTTCTTAAACTTTTTTATTGGTAAGGTTGATGGAATTAGATCTCAGATTTCATCTGTTGACAATGATTTTACTGCTCATGTTGACCCTACGAACCAATTAACCAGTTTTATGCCTGTTTCTTTGCAGCAGCTTAATGATATAACTGCTCATATGAAGCCCACCAGGTCTCCTGGTGATGTGCTCCCTTCTTCTCTGTTTAAGACGGTACTTGCTTCAATTGGCCCAAGTATTCTGTCTATTATGAATTCTAGTTTTTCATCTGGTGTTAGTTTTTAAGCATGCGGTTATTCTCTGTAACTCATTCCTTCACTTTTTCACTGATAAAATCAACATCATTTATCAATCTCTGTCCCCTGCATCCGACCTTCCAGTATCTACTACAGCACCTATAACGGCCCCTTTTCCCCCCATCCCTCCTGACCTCCCTCCCCCTCCTCCACACCACCTCCTCTCCCAATTTAACTCGGTCACCACTCCTGAAATCTCTAAACTCATCAGCTCTTCCAAACTGACTACCTGCTCACTTGACTCCCTCCCTACTCCACTCCTGAAGTCCTGACTCCCCGTCCTTTGCCCCTACCTCACTAACCTCTTCAATTCCTCATTGTCCCTTGGAACTGTCCCCTCTGCTTTCAAAACTGCCGCTGTTACCCCAATCCTCAAAAAACCTGGCCTGGATCCCTCTTCCCTCAACAACTACCGCCCAATTTCCACCCTCCCCTTTCTGTCTAAAACCCTGGAACGTATAGTCGCTTCACAATTACAAACCCATCTTCATGCCAATAACCAATTTGAACCTCTCCAATCTGGTTTTCGCCCCCTCCACAGCACAGAAACCGCTCTCCTCAAAGTCCTCAATGACCTCCTCACCTCCGCTGACACCGGTTCCCTTAACATCCTTATTCTTCTCGACCTGAGTGCAGCCTTCGATACCGTGAGCCATAACATCCTGCTCACCAGACTCAAAGACCTTGGTATCAAAGGTATTGCACTCAGCTGGCTCCGTTCCTACCTCTCTTCATAACCACACCTCTGCAACAGCCACAGTCACCCAAGGCGTTCCCCAAGGCTCTGTACTCGGCCCCCTCCTCTTCATCATTTACATCCTCCCCCTTGGTCAGATACTTCGTCACTTCAAACTGAATTTCCACTGTTATGCCGATGACACCCAGATCTACCTAAGCAACATATCCCCCCACAATCCTCCCCTCTCCCACATCAACTCCTGTCTGTCAGCTATTAAAACCTGGATACACCATAACTTCCTCAAACTCAACAGCAATAAAACAGAATTCCCCCTCATAGGCTCCAAATCCACTCTCAGCAAAACCAATTACATCACACTCACCATTGACGACACCATTGTTTCCCCATCTCCCCAGGCCCGCAACCTCGGCGTGATTTTTGATTCAACCCTTTCCCTTGAACCTCACATCTGTCATGTCATTAAAACCTCCTTCTTTCACCTCCGCAATGTCGCCAAAATCTTCACGCCTTCATCTCCTCACAACTGGCTACTGCAAATCAATACTTCTTGGTATCAGCTCAAACTACATGAAAAGACTCCAACTGGTCCAGAATGCAGCCGCCCGACTCATCACCCGCTCCAAATCCTGGCACCACATCACTCCAGTCCTAAAACAACTACACTGACTTCCCATTTCCCAACGGATCACATACAAAATCCTGGTCCTTACCTACAAAGCCATCCACCACCTGGCCCCCTCATACCTCACTGACCTCCTCTCCCCCTGCCAACCCTCATGGTCACTCAGATCCACCTCAGCCGGTCACCTCTGCATCCACAAGTCCAAGCTCCACAGTTTTGAGGACAGAGCCTTTTCAAGGGCAGCTCCCAGGCTGGCTCACCATCTTCCAGTCCCGCCTCAAGACCCATCTCTTCACCTCTGCCTATCCGTAGCCCCACGCCCCTCCCATCTCTATATGTGACCCGATCTGGCGAAATGAGTCGGAAGTCGCAACGTTCCATTTTAAGATATGGGCCGATTATGTGGAAAAACAATGAAATAATAGATTTTTTTTTGTTGCTAATTTCAAAGAACAGACATTCAAAAATAATCTCCCAAAGTTTCGTAGTCCAGATAATTGAGTAAAGGTATTTAAATTACTATTAAAGTGTACAAAGTTTTACTAAATTCGCTGGAAATGAACATTGCTTTTCTCAACTCCTATCTCACCTCTGAGCATTTCCCGGGTATCCCCTGAAACGTCACTATCTCTGCTCTCCAAATGGTGTTACACGTTGTATAGAACCAATCAAAAAGCTTAGAAAAGTACACAAATGCTGATCATTTGCGATGGGAAGCCGTTTCGACTGACCGGCACGCGATTGGTCCAGCCACCCTCCTGTCAGACTCGCAGCGAGCGCTCTGTGTAATAAACAAGCTAGCAGATCTCCTCAGAAAGATTAAAGATTATTAATTTGAGAAATGTCGCTGTCAAAAGAGAGCAAAGTTGCCAAAGCGTCATCAAGCCCCCTGGCCATTGCACACTGAGTCCGCGTTTTTTTTCATATGCGTTTTTTCGTATTGATTCGGTAGCTCCGAATTGTCAAAACACCATTCAAACTGCTTGCTACGGATGCGAAAAACTTACGTTTTTTTTTTTATATATATATAACGGATGAAAGTTTCGTAGACAGTGTGCAAGCGTGATTGACATAACGTGAGGTCGATTTTTTTTTTTTTACGTGCGAAAATTTCGGATGCGAATTTCAGATCTGTACAAAAATATCCGTGAGATTTGCCCAAAACCGCCAGTTGAGAAAGTAAGTTGTCCCTCTCCCTGCCCAGCTTAGAAGAAAAGAGCTGAAAGGTGAATTTAATGTCAAATTTGAATCTGAGTGAGTGTATTTACGGTGTATGGATGTGAGTGAGTGCAAATGTGAGTGAGTATTTATCTGCAAGGAGAATCCATTACAATGTGTTTGATTAACCCAAAATTTAACTGTTGGTATCTCCGTTATGAATTTGTTACACTGTTATTGTCAACTAGCCTACACAAAGATATGATTGCATAGACTAGCATTATTTGATCTCTGTTTCCTTGTCTCTCTGCCTCTCTCACTTTCTCTTACACACACACACACACACACACACCTCGCTTCACTTTCATTACTGACAGCTGTTATCACTTTTCATTACGCTCATTCCTCTCCACCTGTTCCTCATCTCCTCTCATTATCTTGGCTTCTTCTACCCTCTCTTTCCCTGTCTTGTTGTCAGATTGTTTGATGTCTCAGATGCTCATTTACCAGAGTCTTTCTCAGTCTTGTCCTGTCCTGTCCTGTCTTGTGTGTTCTACGGAATACTTCTACTGGAATTATCCTGTGCTCATCATTATACATCCACAGAACCTTACCTGCCTAAAGCTGATAACCTGCTCCGTGCTGGTCACCTGTATCCAGCTCTGTGAGTTACAAGAGCCGTTGCTTCAACAGCCTTCTGTTCATCCCTAACAGTACCACAGAGGAGATTTATGTTCATGTGATATTGCCAGCTCTACTGGATTCTTCGGTTGCTGATTATAATTGATCTTTCAGTTTTGATTACCTGTGGTCTGACATTTTGATTCTATTAAAGAACTGTGATTGTCACTCTCGCTTTTGAGTCCTCTCTAACCGCATCACAGAACAATCTGACCAGAACATGGACTCAGCGAGTGGCAGCGCGTTCCAGTCTGCTGTCAAACACCAGGGTGCTCCCGCGTTGGTCGCTCGTTTTATGGAGGGTCTCAACCCTGAGTTGAAGGACGAGATCCTCGTCCGGGAGGTCCTCACCCGGCTTGACGATCTCATCGACCTGGTGATTCGGGTCGAGAAATGGTTCGATCTACGACGCAGAGCTCGCAACTTCCACCGTTCCATCAACTGCAGGTACGGATCCCAAACCAATGCAGCTTGGAGGTCTTCGGATCTCTCCTAAGGAGCGCGAGAGGAGGATTGCTAATCGCCTTTGTATGTATTGCGCAGCCGGCAATCATTTTGTCTCTTCGTGTCCGGTAAAAGCCAGCGCTCGTCAGTAGGTGGAGGGTTACTGACGAGCGCCATCACAAAGGTTACCCCTTCAAGTTCCTGCACAGCACTACCGGTGCATCTTCATTGGCCCAGTTCATCAGTCGCCTGCTCCGCCATGGTCGACTCTGGAGCAGAGGGAAATTTTGTTGATGAGGAGTGGGCACTTCAGCAAGGTATTCCCCTCACCTACTTAAAGAATTCCACCCCCCTTTTTGCCCTAGATGGTAGTTCCCTACCTAGAGTTCAGAGAGAGACTGTTCCATTGACTCTTACCGTTTATGGTAATCACAGAGAGACAATTTCTTTTTTAGTTTTTCGTTCCCCATATACTCCTGTGGTGTTAGGTCATCCCTGGCTTAAGCTCCACAATCCTCACATCGATTGGTCCCAGGGATCTATTTTATCTTGGAAGTTGTCATGTCATGTTGAATGTTTAGTGTCTGCTGTTCCCCCTATTTCTTCTGTTTCTGTTTTTCAGGAGGAGGCAGGGGATTTGTCTGGAGTAACGGAGGTGTATCACGATTTGCGGGGGGTATTCAGTCGTTCCTGAGCCACTTCTCTCCCCCCTCACCGCCCGTACGACTGCAGTATCGATCTTCTCCCGGGTACCATGGCCCTCCGGGGAAGACTCTACTCCCTTTCGGCTCCTGAACGGGAGGCGTTAGAGAATTATCTATCTGAATCTCTTAGCGCTGGCACCATTGTTCCTTCCTCGTCTCCAGCCGGGGCTGGGTTTTTCTTTGTTAAAAAAAGGGATGGGTCTCTGCGCCCCTGCATAGATTATCAGGGGCTGAATGACATCACTGTCAAGAATCGCTATCCCTTGCCACTGATGTCATCGGCCTTCGAGATCTTGCAGGGTGCAAAGATTTTTTCCAAGCTCGATCTCCGTAACGCTTATCACCTCGTACGAATTAGAGAGGGGGACGAGTGGAAGACCGCCTTTAACACACCCCTCAGGCACTTTGAATGTAAGGTTCTTCCGTTCGGATTGGTCAACGTCCCCGCCGTCTTTCAGGCTCTTGTCAATGATGTCCTTCGGGATATGCTCAACATATTCGTGTTTGTCTATATCGATGACATATTGATTTTCTCACCCTCTCTCCAAGTCCATGTGCAACACGTTCGCCACGTTCTCTAACGCTTACTTGAGAATCGACTCTTTGTCAAGGCGGAGAAATGCTCTTTTCACGCGTCCTCTGTAACGTTCCTGGGCTCAGTCATCTCTGCAGAGGGGATCAGTATGGATACGACTAAGGTCCAGGCTGTTACCGACTGGCCAGTTCCTGATTCCCGTGTCTCGTTACAACGCTTCCTCGGTTTTGATCATTTTTATCGTCGCTTTATACGCAATTTTAGCCAAGTAGCCGCGCCGCTTACTGCCTTAACGTCAGTTAAGTCCAGTTTTAGATGGTCAGAATCCGCTCAAGAGGCTTTTGACCGTCTAAAAACCCTCTTTACCTCTGCGCCCATTCTTCTCACGCCGGATATCACAAGACAATTTGTTGTCGAGGTTGACACTTCTGAGGTGGGGGTAGGTGCCGTTCTTTCTCAACGGTCAGCCTCTGATAACAGGATACACCCGTGCGCTTTCTTCTTTTACCGACTCTCTCCCGCAGAACGTAATTATGATGTCGGTAATCGCGAACTGCTCGCCATCCGCCTGTTAGTTAGTTAAGCCCTCCACCCCTCCCGGGGTACGGGCCGCCAAAAATAGACTTCCAGAGATTTCTGTCCTGGGCCATTCTTTCTAGTTGACTCCAGTTGAAGCCCATCCTTTTGACGTCTGCGTCGAGTTCACGTCGCCATGTGCTTTTTGGGTGGCCTCGCTTCCGCTTGCCTTGAGAGTTCCACCTGAGAACCTGCCTGGTGATGTTTGTTGGCGGTTTGCGAAGGGTATGCCCTATCCAACCCCATCTTCTCTTCCTAATTTCCACCTCTATTGGAAGTTGGCATGTCCTTTCCCATAGATTGGTGTTACTGATAGTGTTGGGCCAACGGATGTGGAGAATCCTTCTGAGACAGGTGTTAATGAAGATTTGGATTTTACTGTTGGTGGCTTTGGTTGTTCTCCAGGTTTCAGCGCCGTACAGCAGTACTGATTTCACTTTGGAGTTTAACAGTCTGATCTTGGTAGTCAAGGTCAGCTCTCTGGATGCCCAGATGTTCTTGAGCTGGATGAAGGCGTCTCTTGCTTTTCCTATCCTTGCCTTGACATCTGCTTCTGTTCCACCATGTTGGTCGATGATGCTGCCCAGGTAGGTGAATGACTGCACCTCCTTCAGAGGACTTCCGCTCAGTGTGATTGGGTTTGTGTTACTGGAATTGGTTTTAAAAATCTTGGTCTTCTCTTTGTGAATAATGAGTCCAAGTTGTGCTGATGTGTCTGCCAACACACTGGTCTTTTCTTGCATCTGTTGCTGGCTGTGGGAGAGAAGTGCGAAGTCGTCGGCAAAGTCTAGGTCATCAAGTTGATTCCATAATGTCCACTGAATCCCATTTCTGCGTTTGCTGGTAGAAGACTTCATGATCCAGTCGATGGCGATGAGGAAAAGGAACGGGGATAACAAGCATCCTTGTCGGACTCCAGTATTCACCTTAAAGCTGTTGGTGAGCTGTCCTGCGTGGATCACTTGGCATGGCATGCCATCGTATGAGCTCTTTATCAGCTTTACCAACTTGGATGGAATGCCGTAGTACCGGAGGAGCTTCAATAAGACCTCTCGATTCACACTGTCAAAAGCCTTCTCGTAATCGACGAAGTTGATATACAGCGGTGATTTCCACTCCAAAGACTGATCCACTATGATTCGCAGAGTTGCGATCTGGTCTATACATGATCGGTTCTGCCGGAAACCAGCTTGCTCATCTCATAGTTGTAGATCGACAGAGTCTTTCATTCGCTCTAGGAGGATCCATTAAAGTCCTTTCCTGGCACAGACAGGAGAGTGATCCCTCTGTAGTTGCTACAATTGCTGAGGTCGCCTTTCTTAAGAAGCTTGATTAGATAACCCTCCTTCCAGTCAGCCGGTATCTCTTCGTTCTCCCAGATCTTTTCAAAGAGTGGGTACAGCATCTCTACTGACACGTTCAGATCTGCTTTCAGGGCCTCTGCAGGTATATCATCGGCTCCAGCCGCCTTTCCGTTCTTCAGCAAGGTGATGGCCTTCCTGATCTCCTCCCTGGTCGGCTTGTCGTAGTTGATGGGGAGATCTTCGTCCGCTGGGTTGATGTTTGGTGCTGGTCTGTTCAACAACTCTTCAAAGTGTTCAGACCATCTATCCATCTGTTGCGTTATTCCTATGGTGGCCTTTCCATCCTTATCCTTGACGATTCGTTCTGGCTTGCTATACTTTTTAGACAATTTATTTGTCATATCATACAGCTGTTTCATGTTGCCACTATATACTGCCTGCTCCGCTTCTGCTGCCAGTCCATCTATGTAATCTTTCTTGTCCTTCCTAATGCTTTTCTTTACTGCTCTGTGGGCTTCTGCGTATTCAACTTGTGCCTTTGCCTTAGTTTTCCTAGTCCTGCTGTTGTTTATTACCACTTTTTTCTGTTTTCTCTCTTTTATCTTGCCCAAGGTCTCAGCTGTGATCCATTCTTTGTGATGGTGTTTTTGTGTTCCAACCACTTCTTGACAGGCTGTTCTCAATGCCTCTTTTATAATTTCCCAGTTGGCCTGTACGCTGCTTCTTTCCACTCCCTCATGCCGCTCTCGTAGTACCTCAAGCTTATTCTTCAACTGAAGTTCAAACTCGTCCCTGACGCTGGTGATCTTTAGGCGACTGACATCATACTTTACTCTAGGCGGTGTTTTTTCCATCCAGTTCTTTTTTAGCTTCATCTGCATGCTGGCTACTACTAGGTGGTGGTCGGACCCCACATCTGATCCTCTTCTAACTCCTCTTCTAACTTCTAATGTCCTGAAGGGATCTTCTGAACGTCTTGCTAATGCAAATGTGGTCAATCTGGTTTTCTGTCTTACCGTCCGGTGATACCCAGGTGCTTTTATGGATCGGCTTATGAGGAAAGACGCTACCTCCAATGACAAGGTGGTTAAGCGCACACAGCTCCGCAAATCTCTCTCTCCATTTTCGTTCATGACCCCCAGCCCGTGTATCCCCATAACCTGTTCATATCCTGTTATTTAGTCCAACCTTTCTTAGTCAACCTTTCCTAGTCTTTGGGTCGGAATGTATCCACGACTTTCTGCAGTCTGTGATAAAACTCATCCTTGTCTTTTGAGTCGTTGGTTGGAGCATAACACTGAATAACATTTAGGTTGACCTTCTTTTGTTTGGTTCTGAACGATGCTGTGATGATTCTGGGGCCATGCGGCTCCCATCCTATCAGTGCCCTCTGTGCCTGCCTGGATAGCATGAGGCCTACTCCTTTCAAGTGAGGTGCGTCGCTCTCTTCATGCCCGGAGTACAGCAACAGCTCTCCTGTCATCAGTCTCTTTTGTCCAGCTTGCGTCCATCTGGTTTCACTGATGCCCAGTAAGATCAAACCGTTGTTCTTCATTTCAGCTGCTACCTGCTTTGTTTTGCCTGTCTCGTACATGGTCATGACATTCCATGTGCCGATATAGGTTCTTCTGGTCGTAACAAGAATCGGCTCGGTGGCTTCCTTTCGGCTTTCACCACCTAGCGTCAAGCGTCCCTGGATTTTCGGAGATCTTCCCACTTCCAGGAAATTTGTCTCTGTTTTTCTATTTGGCGTTTCTGTAGCAGTTGTATTTTTTCCGGGGTGGGGTTGCTAACCCTACGCCCAACCCTCCTCCTTTTTCATCCGGGCTTGGGACCGGCAATGGCGTGAGTTACAAGAGCCGTGGCTTCACCAGCCTTCTGTTTATCCCTAACAGTACCACAGAGGAGATTTATGTTCATGTGATATTGCCAGCTCTACTGGATTCTTCGGTTGCTGATTATAATTGATCTTTCAGTTTGGATTACCTGTGGTCTGACATTTTGATTCTATTAAAGAACTGTGATTGTCACTCTTGCTTTTGAGTCCTCTCTAACCGCATCACACTGCATTTGTTTCCTAGATACAGTATATCTAATAAACTGGCAATTGAGTGTGTAACTGTGTTAACATCACATTTCACATTGTAACATTATCACCACCTGACTGAATGTTAAGTAAATCAACTGCCATCTTACCAAAAATAACCCTGATGGTGTTGGAGTCCAGTGCTTCCTGCTGCAGATCAGTCTCATCCCTTCTGGATTTTCCACCTAAGACAAAGTAACAGTACAGAATATTTCTGGGATTTAATTAGGGTTGTTTTTGGTGTAGTTATTTTGTTTGACTGTCTGTGTGCAGGATTACGTAACAACTCCAGGCCAATTTTCAAGGACCTCTGTGGAAATGTGTTGCATGAATTTAGTTTCACTCTGACTAATACTGCACTAAACAGCATATGGCCTTGGCGAAAATGAATGCAGTGTAATACACCAGTCCTGCAATATATCCCTTTCATTGACTGAAATGGGGTGGTCAAAGTAATATAAACATGTACATTCCAACAGCACCACTCAACTGTGTGGTAATTTTGGATGCTCCAGTTTATCAACATCTTTTTAAAGTATTTTTTTTAACAAATACTGAATATTCTAACATTCCTGAAGCTAAGGTTTATGCAGGAGTGGTGTATTACAATTAGTTTTCGCTAGGTGTACATAAAGTGCCCAATGAGTGAAGTTGGGGAAATTCTACAAACTACAACTTGTGTTGGCTCAGGCTGGCTCTGTTCAGGTATCTGAAAAGTGATTATAATTTAGGTATATATTAATTTCCTCTGTGGGCATAGAAGAAATGCAGGACTAACCCTTAACCCTTTGTTGCGCAAGCTATGAATACCCCTTCTAATGCACAACATGGGTCTAAAAAGACCCGTATTCATTTCCTATGTTATTTTATGCATGGCTGGACTTTTCTTTTCTTTTTATCTTTTGAGATCAATGTATTTAAGCATTTAATATTCCATGATCTATAAATTCCATGATTTATAATATCATTATATTATTAAAATATAAATAAAAAACAATTTTTTCAATTACCAAAAATTATTATTTTAATTTTTTCTAGGTTTTGTGTTACTATATCAAATGTACTTATCAAGCATGATAAAACAAAAGAATAAAGACAACATTTGGTTAAATTAATCATCTTAGCAGTAATTTAGACAACACATTTAACACTTGAAATGTTGATTTGCCACTTTGTCTCGCATAGCATTCACATATCGTCGCTGTCGGGTGGAATCCTCGTATCTCCAAAACCATTATTTTTCAGGAAATAAAAAAAACTGCATTTTTTTTTAGTTATTAAACATTGTATCGTTAAAGTTGGTATTATACATTATATTGATATTAGGGGTGTAACGGTACACAAAAATCACGGTTCGGTACGTACCTCGGTTTTAAAGTCACGGTTCGGTACGTTTTCGATACAGCAAAAAGAAAGAAATGCCAGAGAAATGTCCTATTTGTTAAAAGAATTTTTTTTTTTTTAAATAACTGAGTTTTCCTACATCTTGAAACTTTCAGGTTTATAAATGGGGGTTATCTTTGAAGGATGAACAAATAATGTTTTGGTCATCACATTAAAAATAGCATTTAAATATATATTTATTTATTATTTGAGTTTTGAAGTGCTGGAAAAAGATGTGTGAAGTACTTGAAAGCATTTCACTATTCCAGCCAAACTGGTTACAGTGAGTGTTAATATATTTAATCCATGGTGAATGTTGCTGATCTGTGGACGTAAAGTATTACTAGTTCATTCACGGCACAATGTTTCTCCTGGTTTCCACGTCAGCGCTGTTTGATCTAGTAATAGAGATCTACGGTTAATAACGGAGAAATGTGAATGCTTTTCACTAGATCTCGCATCAATGTTATTACTTCAGTGGCGAATTCAAATGTTTTCTTCACTGGATCTCTTAGCGCTGTGTTAACAGTGTCGCTTGATCGAGATCGGCTCGCGCTGCACAGATGTTGCTGGTCCGAGCTGATAAACGATCCGTGAAGCACAATATAATGAGTAGCGCAGTTTCGTTCCGCTTTCATTACGCTAGCCATTTGATGTTGCGCAACGTTGTGGTGATCGCGCCAGCGCGAATTTTGTCGGCAGGAAAAATGGTCCAAGGAATCGTTCGGTTTGTATGCGTACCGAACCGGAAGCCTCGAACCGAAACGGTTCAATACGAATACATGTACCGTTACACCCCTAATTGATATTATATACTGTTGTGTACCAACATTAACACAACATTTCCCCAAAATCATGTTTAATCGGAGATACGAGGTTTATGACTTGGGAGCAGGGAGATACGAGTTTACGCTGTCATTGATAAGAATGGAACGGACGCAGACTTCGCTGCTGCCAGCAGTGTTCATTAAAGTCCGCGGGCGCGTTGAGCCTTTTGACGAGACAAGGCTTTAAGAGCTAATCAAAGCTTATGATTGTGGTTACATATATCTTCCTAAACTCTATTTTAAAAGTTTATGAGCTATAAGTGATGCAATACAAAAAAAAAAAAAAAAAAAAACGAGCTGACTAGGCTGTCTAATAGGCGGAAATGAGCCTAATCTGCACGCAAACTTACCTTTGTGGCTCACGGGCTTCCTTCTGCACCTAAACATTACAGCTTTCGATCTTTAAAGGGTTAGTTCACCCAAAAATGAAAATTAAGTCATTAATTACTCACCCCCAGGGTTGTGGACTCGAGTCGCATGACTTGGACTTGACTTGGACTCGAGTCCCAAATTTGATGACTTGCGACTCGACTTGACATATTCAAAGATGACTTGCGACTCGACTTAGACTTTGACAACAATGACTCGCGACTTGACTCGGACTTGAGCCCTGTGACTTGGAAAGACTTGACCTACCTTCTAAAACCACAGATCAGAGTTGTAATAATCACTGACTGTAGTATAGCACTGTATCATTGACGCATGATCACAGCGCTGATTAGCGCTGTTTTCGCACGTTTGGCACTGAGCCAGAGAGCGCGTGATGGAGTGTGTTCAGCAGCGCGAGTCAGTTGTCATTTATTATCACACGTTCAGACAGTTTTCAACCAAATGTTTTCTTTTTTCTTTTTCAGGCATTTAAATACACAAGTACTAGTGAACCATTTATAATTTGAGAAAAAAAAACACACTGATATTTAAGTAAGCGGAAATAATAAACCTTTTAAAATGTAATTTTGAGACATGTTATTTTCCCCCCACAACAAACGCACATTTTAGCCTATAGGTAACTATAAAGTCTTCTCCCTGTTCACCAGCCACTCACTTTCATGTCTTTCGGGAGAAATGGATGGATTTGCGTTACGTTTTGTAACGTAACGTAGCCCCAAAAAGTGCCACGTGGCGCTTGATACGTCGCCATAGAAATAGGAATGTTCTAGTACAATTACTGTCGCGTTAACAAAATAATTTAACCAGGGACTCAATATTTTACTTAATTTTACTTAACTTAATGTGTAGCAAATCACGATTAATTTTACCAATGAACAGTTACTTTTATTTTTTTTATTTTTAAATCTGCATTGCCACAATAAATTTGATAATATTATATATTATTATATTATATCATATTTTAAAAGCCTTTCTGATGTAAATTAGTATACTTTTCATTCACTATAGTAATTAACACTGAGACAGTAATTTGTGCAAAAAGCACTAATGACTTGTTTAAGACTTGAAGCTTAAACTCGAGGACTTGCAACTTGACTTGGACTTGTCTGTCTTGACTCGGGACTTGACTTGGGACTTGTCTGTCTTGACTCGGGACTTGACTTGGGACTTGAATGCAAAGACTCGAGACTTACTTGTGACTTGCAAAACAATGACTTGGTCTCACCTCTGCTCACCCCCATGCTGTACCAACCCCGTAAGGCCTTCGTTCGTCTTCGGAACACAAATGAAGATATTTATGATTAAATCTGAGAGGTGCATGACTGCTACATCGGCTCCCTAAGGGAATGACACTTGACGGCCCAGAAAGTCATTAAAGAAAATGTTTAAATATTCCATGTCGCAACAGTGGCTCAACTATAAGTTTATCACGAGAATACTTTTTGTGCGAAAAAACAAACAAAAATAACGACTTTATTCGACTATTCCTTTTCTTCCTTGTAGGCCTGAAACGAGACTTCAAGAGATTTCCACGACGCATGCGCGAGAATTGCGATCTCCTTCAACTACTTCAGTTAAGTTCTCGCGCGTGCGTCGTGGAAATCTCTTGAAGTCTCGTTTCAGGCCTACAAGGAAGAAAAGGAATAGTCGAATAAAGTCGTTATTTTTGTTTTATTTTCGCACAAAAAGTATTCTCGTCGCTTGATAAACTTATAGTTGAGCCACTGTTGCGACATGGAATATTTAAACATTTTCTTCATTGACTTTCTGGGCCGTCAGGATTCATTCCCTTAGGGAGCCTATGGAGGAGTGATCCAGCTGTCACATTTAATCAAAAATATCTTCATTTGTGTTCCGAAGACGAACGAAGGTCTTACGGGGTTGGCACAGCATGGGGGTGAGTAATTAATGACTTAATTTTCATTTTTTGGTGAACTAACCCTTTAACAAAACAGGCCTACTCAAATGTATCTAACCTAACTATTTTCACTCGTTATTACCTAAAAAACAGACGGAGTTATCCAAAGATAGGCTTACTCGATGCCAGTAGACAGCCGTTTTCTCCCCCATAAAAACACTAGTTGGGGTATTTTACATGCACAGTGCCAAGAGAGGGAACTTTGAGTAAGTAAAATAATAATAAAAACAATAATTTAATGGTGGTATCCAAAACATTCAATTCAAGTATTATATTATATACATTTTAAAACTTCAATCCACATTTATGTTAAGCCTAGTAATAAGTAGACATTTAAAATACATCAATAACTAATATCATAGTTTAACAATAAAATAAAAATAATATTAATATAAAATAATATTTATAATATAATAAAATCACAGTTAAGGCTTGTGTATTTGTGTTTGTGAGTATGGTTAGCCCTTGTCTGTGTCCATGTATCTTTGAGGCTCTGTGTGTGTTGTTACATTGCCATCATATTTTACTGCCATACCAGTATTAAAGGAGAACTCCGGCGCAAAATGAACCTGGGGTTCATTAACACACCAATAACACATTGGTACCGAGTCGACTGTTCTCTGGGATTTGTTATCATGATAATCGAGTGTAAAGAGTTTTATCTCTAAAAACTGTTTAGCTTATAATGCTAGTATATGTTGGCATATAATATAATAAGTAAAAAGAAATCGCTAGTTAATACCACTAACAATGCTCAAAATAGCCCCACACTAACACGGTAGCTTAATGAGGGTCCCTACATACAAACCGAAGCACTGAGAACTTTTTAAGTGTTCTCAGTACTTCGGTTTGGACCCTCATTATGCTACCGTGTTAGTGTGGGGCTATTTTGAGCATTGTTAGTGGTATTAACTAGCGTACATCGTACGTACGTAAGGTACATCGTACAATTAGTGTGATTTTTATTTTATTTCTATTGTTGTGAAATACATCTGCATTAAAACTCATTAATTTTGGCATGTGAAATTATGATTATCTCTCAGAAATTCACTCTACCAGCATGCACCACTGTATCCTCCACCACTGTATCCTCCACCACTGTTGCTTCCTCTCTCTCTAACGTTACACTCTCTCCATCAGAGCTCTCACTGTCTATTAGGGACCTTGCCTGATCATATGGCACATTGACCATCTGACAGAGTTCCTTTAAGGACACAGACATAGTTGCTGCAAAAAATAAAATAAATAAAGGTCAAATGATCGTTTCACTAAGTTATACGGCATGTTTACGTATGATAAAAAGGCAAGAAGCCAGCTAGCTTGCTTAAAGTGATGAACATGACGTAAAAGGTAGCTACTTGTTGAACATGACGGAATGCTTTGACATTGTAAGCTACAATACTGACATAGTACATTAAATTATTATGTTGTTCCTTAGATGAGTGCCAGAACTAGCGTTAGCAGGGGTCGAGAGATTTTTATTTAAGCCCCACGAAAATCACGTTAGCTGCCTATCTCGTTACATAGCGGCTAACTAAGTCAACGACAGGCAATTTTTGCGGTTTAAATTAAATTTCCTCGTCAGAAACAAAACCATGAAAGATTTCAATCAACATGATAAGTTAACTTAGCTAACTTACCGTCCAATGCAAGACATAGCAGAAAGAAAAATCCAGCATCCTCAGAAATGATACATTACACTAAACTAGCACTACCATTACTTCGATCGAGATAAAACTGTTATATATAATATATAAACTGTTATTATATAATTTATATAACTAAATCATGAATAAGGACATTTACCTCAGAGGACGTGTTGCTCAACGAGGATTGCGACTTCCAATCTTGAGGAGAAAAAATGCCGCGAAGCTCCCAGCGCGGCGGCGCCAAGTGAAGAAGGGGTGGAGTTATGAGGTTTCTCAGACAGTTGAAGTGTCCAATGGAGTTAAGAGGTTTGCTCACAAGCTATTTTCAACACTTTCGATTGGTTAATAATTTGTAAAAATAACAGACCCACGTGGAGACTGACCATTAGCATCGATTTGTGAAAAAATAGGAAATTGACCAGATTTGGACATACGAGGTCTCCGCCCGACAGCGGCGATATCACAGATAACTGATAACACTGAAATTGAACTGTGGTGTAGTGTAACTGTATTGAATTGTGGTGAATGTGATCAAACACAAGAAAATAAAACAGAAAAAACAAAATCACTCTGGCGGCATCTCAAATTGCCATCTTAGTGCTTACATGCCTCACAAATGACAACTACATGTTTGTGCTCCTTGCACACAGGCCTGGTGCACTGGGAACACCAGCTGCTGAATTTTCTGTCTTTGGCAGCTGGGCGTATACTGCATCTCTTCCTCTTCGATTGGCCCTTCTGTCTGATGTCCTCCTGTGGCCGTGTGTTTTGTTTTTCTATCCCACATCTTCCCATTGCCGTCTCTGATATGGCTTTGAAGGAGAGGCATGCCCTCCAAGCGCCTCTTCATATAAGGCATGACAATCTCTTTGACGAGCTCCTTGAGGAATAGCTGACTTGCATTGGTCACACCACCCATGTAATCAGGGTGTTGTGCAGTGAAGATGGTGTAGGCATTGAGGGTGGCAACATCCAGTACATTGTACTATAGCACCATGGGCCACCTCCGTGTTCTCCGCTTACATGAGTAGGTGCGAACCATCTGATCCATTGTGTTCACTCCTCCTTTGGTTTTGTTATAGTACTTAATCATTTCTGGTTTCTTCTTGAAAGAAACACTGTTGTCATCCACTGCCTTGTCATCATGCATGGTGCTCAGGAGAACAACAGCCTTTCCCTTCTTTGGCACATAGCTTACCATGGTCATGTTGCCATTGAATCCAAATTCTGAGCTATATTTCTCCCTCAATTTGGATGGCTTCATGACAGGCGGTATGTCCCGCTTGTTCTGGCGAAGAGTTCCCACAATGGTAAGGTTCTTCTCAAGAAGCTTCTCAGCCAGAGGGACACTGGTAAAGAAGTTGTCCATTGTGATGTTGCGCAATGGCGCCACCCCACTGGCCACCCCACTGGCCACCCCAATGGCCAGTACAAATTTTAGTAGCATCAGTTATGCATTTCATAAATAAGTCAAAAATGTTCTTTAGTAAAAGAAGACGGGGAATTATGTGTCGTGACGTGCTTTTTAAGTGCCAAACGGTTACAGTATACTGTTTCAGCAGCTTTTTGATGTGTCTTTGCCATGTTTTGACAAGCAGGGATGCAAACAGCGCGCTTTTCGGCACCTCCTGATTTTTTCACGTCAGTTTGGGTGACAAAGTCATCTGAAGTCATTCCATAGCTTAATGTGAGGGACAGAAGTCTATTTACATCATATACGGAAACTCGTTTTCCCTCCTCTGCGGCTGTCAATCATTCTCCATTCATATTCAAACAGCGCGCGCGCCTCTTGGATGCACGGTAAAACTCTCTCCAATATGATATATTCACATTATAATGCATTATCTGTAGATAAAAGGCTGTAGATTTGCATAAAATGACTTTATTTTGTTGGAGTTTGTTGCTGTTTTTAAACGACTCACTACTGTGTGCTTGCTAGATCACACACATCACAAGGACTATGAATCGGCATCAAACGCACAATAACTGGAATTCAAAACTGTGAAACAAAGGAACAAAATCGCACTAGGATTTGTGCGCTTGACATTTCTTTGCGTTGTGACGTGAATTTTTAAATGCGCACTTATGCAGCGCAGCGCACTGTGACTCCATGTTGCTTTGAGCACATCATTCTGCACCCGCGAATCCCGCGATGCGCATACACGCTGTGTGCGCTCTGTTTTTCATGTTATCATGGGTTTGCGCACTGAAATATTATTAAAAGCCAATATATTTTGTTATACCTAGCCTGCTTAATACATTTAAAATAAGCATAATTTAATTGCATATTATTTCTTTGTAGTGTAGGCTATATATGCACTTCTGAATTCTTGACATTCATATATAAATATAAAATTGTGAAATGTATGATTGCCTGATTGATTGCCTGATTGAATTTTATAAGAGAACTAATAGTAATTTGTTTTTATTAACATATTTAGATTTTATACAATTACTGTGCAGATTTTTTCAAGAATTGCTTTTTGCTGCTGATTTATACACCCATTAAGTTTATTAAAAATTCATAATACATTTATGTAATATTTAAAGGTGTTAACTGTAATCTTACATTGCAAAATAATAACTTAAAAAGGATTAAATTCATCACAATTATGTAAGTATCTGGAAATTTGCAGAAGGGCGAGGGCCCTTATATAAGGTATATCTTATCTATATAATATATATCATTATATATAATATAATATATATAAGTAGGGCCCTACTAATATCATTAGTAACATTAAATATAACACAATAAACCAAAGTATATCAGTAGGAGTTTCCTTAAGTCTTTCTGATAGTTTTCTACAGGCCGGTTTACTACAACAGTAGAATACAATTCTGATATTATGGTTTAGTTTTGGTGTGCCACCCCAAGATCTTAAGTGGCCCCATGTGGCCACCCCTATGAAAAATTTCTGGAGGCACCACTGTTGTTGCGACCTATGATTTAAAAAAAATAAAATAACAGTCAATTTACTCAACATAAAACTCTCAATTTCAACAATAAAATAGACAGTTAATAGATTATCTATTGTATTGTATTGCATAGTGCAAATAAATCAATTTACCACAATGGTAATTAAAAATAAAATACACACTGTGATGACGGGAGCTAAGATGTCGTCATCACTGCCGTAGTCATTACAAATTGTTTGCAGTCCCTTAGGTTCATTATTCTATAATACTCATTTATAATAAGTTCAAGATATGCTGTTGGAGTTGATTGCAGATAGGTGCACATATCAGTGGTCTTCACAACATGTTATGTCTACTATAGTTTTTTTTTTTTTCTCATTAACCACACAGACAATTTTTTAGTTATGCATTTTTGTTATTTATTATTTCAAATGTGTATTTATTCCCACATTGCAAACAGTTACCCCACATGCTGTCTACTCACCATTTCCTGTTCCTGTAACTCCTCAAAGGAGGGGGCGGGTCCACAGCTTTCCCTTTTCTTGGGTCGGGTTAAACCATTTCGACTAATAGGGAACTTAACCCTTGGTAATGTAGGCATGGAGAAAATGTCTTATGGTGTTTGCAGTTAGTTTAAGTTGCTGAATGAGTTTATTTTATTAGGGCCCAAGCCTTGAAAAGGCGAAGGCCCTATTGTTTTCCTAAGGATTATTATTATTCTTCCGACTTATTATTAGGGCCCAAGCCTTGAAAAGGCGAAGGCCCTATTGTTTTCCTAAGGATTATTATTATTCTTCCGACTTATTAGGGCCCAAGCCTTGAAAAGGCGAAGGCCCTATTGTTTTCCTTAGGATTATTAGGGCCCAAGCCTTGAAAAGGCGAAGGCCCTACTGTTTTCCTAAGGATTATTATTAGGGCCCAAGCCTTGAAAAGGCGAAGGCCCTATTGTTTTCCTAAGGATTATTATTATTCTTCCGACTTATTATTATTATTATTAGGGCCCAAGCCTTGAAAAGGCGAAGGCCCTATTGTTTTCCTTAGGATTATTATTATTCTTCTTCCGACTTATTAGGGCCCAAGCCTTGAAAAGGCGAAGGCCCTATTGTTTTCCTAAGGATTATTATTATTATTCTTCCGACTTATTATTATTATTATATTATTAGGGCCCAAGCCTTGAAAAGGCGAAGGCCCTATTGTTTTCCTAAGGATTATTATTTATTATTATTATTATTATTATTAGGGCCCAAGCCTTGAAAAGGCGAAGGCCCTATTGTTTTCCTTAGGATTATTAGGGCCCAAGCCTTGAAAAGGCGAAGGCCCTATTGTTTTCCTTAGGATTATTATTTATTAGGGCCCAAGCCTTGAAAAGGCGAAGGCCCTATTGTTTTCCTAAGGATTATTATTAGGGCCCAAGCCTTGAAAAGGCGAAGGCCCTATTGTTTTCCTAAGGATTATTATTTATTATTAGGGCCCAAGCCTTGAAAAGGCGAAGGCCCTATTGTTTTCCTAAGGATTATTATTTATTATTAGGGCCCAAGCCTTGAAAAGGCGAAGGCCCTATTGTTTTCCTTAGGATTATTATTTATTATTATTATTATTTTACTACCTTTTGGGCACTTTTGGGGGCCTTAACGTGCTCGAAAACTCTTGAAACTTTGCACACATCTCAGAACCCGCGGCCATCAGGGCCGGGCTGAAGCTGGTACCCGGGCGTGGCAGGGGGGCTCGACAGCGCCCCCTGGAACGGGGTTTGAACACTTGGTCCATAAATCAAACACGCTTGCATGTAATAATATGAAACTCAGTACACATATAGATCTCATCGGTTCATATATACTTCATGCTCTTACTTTTTACCCCAGCCCAACAGGAAGTCGGCTATTAAGGGTTGTTTGGAAAACACATGCAATGGAATGTGAAATACTCCTCCTAGAGAATTCAAACACACGGCACGAAACTCGGTCAGCATGAAGTCAAGACACTGAGGATGAAAAATTGCCAGGGGATTTTTGATATCTCGAACGGTTTGGCCGTGGCGAGTAAACGAAATTATGGCGAGAAACGTGAAACAGGAAGTGTGTTATAACTACTGCATACATTAACTAATCTTGATGAAACTTCAGCAGTGTGTTCGTTGTAAGAGCCCGATCACATGGATGTGACTATTGTGAGTCAAAGTTATAGCGCCACCAACTGGAAGCAGGAAGTGTGTCACTTTCAAAATGCTTTTAAATCACCCTCTTATTTTTACCCGATTTGCTTCAAACTTCATGTGCATAATGTAGACACACGCCAGATGTAGACCTGTGAAAGGATTATTGATATCTTAGATACTGTTGCCATGGCAATGCATCAAACATTAATATTCCTTTTTTTAAGCTTTTTCATGCTTTTTTATGCTTTCGGGCACTTTTGGGGTTCTTAACGTGCTCGAAAACTCTTGAAACTTTGCACACGGGACAAAACCCGCGGCCATCAGGGCCAGGCTGAAGCTGGTACCCGGGCGTGGCAGGGGGGCTCGACAGCGCCCCCTTGAACGGGTCAGACAATTTGGTCCATATATCCAACACGCTTTACCCTATTTGCTTCAAACTTGATGTGTATAATGTAGACACAAGCCAGATGTAGACCTGTGAAAGGATTGTTGATATCTTAGATGCTGTTGCCGTGACAACGCATCAAACTTTAATATTCTTTTTGGATACTTTTGAGATTCTTAGCGCACTTTTGGGGCCCTTAACGTGCTCAAAAACTCTTGAAACTTTGCACACGGGTCAGAAACCGCGGCCATCAGGGCCGGGCTGAAGCTGGTACCCGGGCGTGGCAGGGGGGCTCGACAGCGCCCCCTGGAATGGGGTCCGAAAACTTGGTCCATAAATCAAACAGGCTTTACCCGATTTGCTTCAAACTTGATGTGTATAATGTAGACACACGCCAGATTTAGACCTGTGAAAGGATTGTTGATATCTTAGATGCTGTTGCCGTGACAACGCATCAAACTTTAATATTCTTTTTGGATACTTTTGAGACTCTCAGCGCACTTTGGGGGCCCTTAACGTGCTCAAAAACTCTTGAAACTTTGCACACGGGTCAGAACCCGTGGCCATCAGGGCCGGGCTGAAGCTGGTACCCGGGCGTGGCAGGGGGGCTCGACAGTGCCCCCTGGAACGGGGTCCGAAAACTTGGTCCATAAATCAAACACGCTTGAATGTAATAATATGAAACTCGGTACACATATAGATCTCATCGATTCATATATCCTTTGTACTTTTACTTTTTACCCCAGCCCAACAGGAAGTCGGCTATTATGGTTTGTTTGGAAGCGTATGCCCCTGGAATTCGATATACTCCTCCTAGAGAATTCAACCAATCGCCACGAAACTCGGTCAGCATGAAGTCAAGACATTGAGGATGAAAAGTTGCCAGGGGATTTTTGATATCTCGAACGGTTTGGCTGTGGCGAGGAAACGAATTTATGCCGAATAAAGGAAACAGGAAGTGTGTTATAACTTCTGCATACATTAACTGATCTTGATGAAACTTCAGCAGTGTGTTCGCTGTAAGAGTCCGATCACATGGATGTGACTATTGTGAGTCAAAGTTATAGCGCCACCAACTGGCAGCAGGAAGTGTGTCACTTCCTAAAGGCTTTGAAATCACCCTCTTATTTTTACCCAATTTGCTTCAAACTTTATGTGTATAATGTAGACACACGGCAGATGTAGACCTGAGAAAGGATTATTGATATCTTAGATACTGTTGCCGTGGCAACGCATCAAACTTTATTATTCTTTGTTGATGCTTTTGAGACTCTTAACATACTTGAAATTGCATGAAACCCGACAGACACATCACATTTATTAGACAGTAGACATGTGCAGAGTTTCAGAAACGGGCATGGTGAGAGCAATTAGAGAATAATGTTTAAGTTTAAAAACAGCCAGAATGGTTGTTTAGTCAAAAAAATTTTTTTTCCAAATCATACATAGTGTTATACTGCCCTCTTGTGTTCAAAATCAGGTAAAAAGCGAAAGTAAAATAAGGACGTCTGCACAATTCATTAATAATGGTGCAGAGTAGAGTGAGCTTTTTCAATTAATTCCTATGGAAGTAGGAATGAACTAAACAACGTTCGCTCTGTTCTGCTCGTCCCTCACCGTGGGCGCGCAGAGTTATGAATGCCCGTGCAGCCGTGAGCATTTTAGTTTCATTTTAAAATTAGCGCCATTTCGGGGGACGTATTACTTTAATTTATTTAACAAAAACACAATGTTGTGTTTAATTGCGAGTGTACACAAATATAAGTAAACACTTTGACGTTTGAATGATGTCCTGTATGAAGAAAATGACGGAGTATGTTTCACTGTTCAATCGCGCTGAGCCACCCAGACCCCCACACACACACTGACACACACACACACACACACACACACACACGCACACACACACACACACACACACACACACACAAACACACACACACACACACACACAATAATAAAACATTCAACCTAACATATACAAATTACACTGCTATGTTGAAATAGTCAGTAGTACAATTTGTATCATTCACAGTAAGCACCGCTCCACTGTGATTTTTCCAAGCACATTTTTGCACAAGTGAAGAGGATGATTTTTTCCGTCGATATTGGAACGTGAGTGAAGTACAAAGCCTGTAATAAAGAATAGTTTAGCATCCAAATACATCGCAAATGTTGCAACATTTAGATTCTAAAGAGAGATTTACGTGAGCCTAACACCACTTACTTTTACTTTTGTTTTAAATTATTTCGTTTTGGCTTTATTATAGTTATTTTTTTATTTGTGTTCTGTTCTGAATATCATTAAATTTAAAGGATTTGTTGTGGAATATTTTGAGTGTATAATCAAATAACACTAAACCGTCACTAGGTGTCGCCAGGCGACCGTCTTAATGAGCGGGTCATTGATTCATTCGTTCAAACGATTCGTTTGAACGACTGAGTCATTCATGAATGAGACAGATGTTTATGGATTGGTCATTGAATCTTTGAGTCAACCAATTTGTTCAAAATGCTGAATCATTCAGTAATGAGAAAACACGTTGCTGTGAGATGCAATGGTTCTGCTGTGATCTTTGTTTAACTATTTTCGCTGCTGAAACAGAAGAACAGTCAATATTGCATCTAAAATGTAAGTGACTTGACACGTGTGTGTGTGTGTGTGTGTGTGTGTGTGCGTGTGAGTGCGTGCGTGCGTGTGTGTGTGTGTGTGTGTGTGTGTGTGTGCAATCAATCCCAGGTAAGAGGCATGAATAATGAGAATTGGACTTCTAGGAGTGAGGTTAATATTCCGGAGATGGTTCCCTCGGATTGTGAAAAGGAGGCGGCGCGGGAGTGGCCAGGCATTGCGCTACTTCTGTTTCAAAGTTTAAAACAATGCTAATATCATTTTTTGGAACGATTTCATTACAAATGTTTATTTTATATATTTATAAAATATTATAAAATATAATAACTATGTTTTGTCCTATTAACAAAAGACAGGCAATGTACTATTAACAAATGTTAATAGTTTTTTAAAAGTTAAAATGATACTTTATGCATTTGTTTTGTGTCAGATGATTAACAATATAAATTAAACAAAGCTTAAAACAAACAAAATAATAAAACGAAAACAAAGCTTGAACATTTTATTTAATTGAAAAGCCTTTTTGAAATAAAATGTGTTTTTTTCCCTCTGAAATAGCAAAAGCATCGCACACTTAGCTGTACCTGCTCTAAATAAATAATAGTATTTAAATAAAAATACAAAATCGAAATAAATAAATTATATAAAACAAAATCAAATCAAAGAAAATAAATCTTATTAAAGTTATGCAGGCACACATTTAACAATAATTTTCAAGTGTCAAATAAAATCAATCAAAATTCCTTACACATGGAGTTAATCCTGACGATTCCTGAGGCGCCTTTCCTCATGACACTCGCTTTTTTTTTCGAAGATATATTTTCTTTGGTTTGATTTTGTTTTTGTAATAATTTATTTTATTTAGTTCGATTTTGTATTTTTATTGAATTACTCTTTTTTATTTAGAGCAGGTACAGCTAGTGTGTGATGCTTTTGCTATTTCAGAGGAAAACAATAATTTTATTTAATTAATAATTTTTGTTTCAGTCCACCATATAATTATGTTGTGTTTGATCTATGGAAAAAAGTTAGTTGTGAAATGGTTGAATATTAACAAAAGTTAATAGTTTTTTACAAGTTAGAATAATACGATATATATATATATATAAACAAGCCGGTGGCACCGCCACCCCGGTGCCTTTACGGTTACTGTGCATGACGGGCAATATCGTAACTCCGCTTTGACCTTTGAGAAGATGTGTGCTATAGAGCTTGCATTGGTGTGGGCTCTGCAAAAGTGTGTGTGTGTGTGTGAGGCGTGATTGAACAATGTAGACATATATATATATATATATATAAAGGCACCGGGGTGGCGGTGCCACCGGCTTGTTTATATATATATATATATATGAATATAGCTGCGAGCAGCGATGAAGGGCCAAAGCCGGCGGCACCGCCACTCCGGTGCCTTTAGGTAACTAAAGGCACCGGGGTTGCGGTGCCACCGGCTTGGGCCCGTAATCGCTGCTCGCAGCTATATTCATATATTTATTATTATTATTATTATTATTATTATTTTACTACCTTTTGGGCACTTTTGGGGGCCTTAACGTGCTCAAAAACTCTTGAAACTTTGCACACGGGTCAGAACCCGCGGCCATCAGGGCCGGGCTGAAGCTGGTACCCGGGCGTGGCAGGGGGGCTCGACAGCGCCCCCTGGAACGGGGTTTGAACACTTGTCCATATATCAAACACGCTTGCATGTAATAATCTGAAACTCGGTACACTTATAGATCTCATCGGGCCAAACAACTTTCGTGCTCTAAGTTTTACGTCAGCCCAACAGGAAGTCGGTTATTATGGGTTGTTTGGAAACTCATTTTCTATATTTTTCTTACGACTATTCGGGCACTTTTGGGGGCCTTAACGTGCTCGAAAACTCTTGAAACTTTGCACACAGGTCAGAACCCGCGGCCATCAGGGCCGGGCTGAAGATGGTACCCGGGCGTGGCAGGGGGGCTCGACAGCGCCCCCTGGAACGGGGTCCGAAAACTTGGTCCATAAATCAAACACACTTGCATGTAATAATATGAAACTCGGTACACATATAGATCTCATCGGTTCATATATACTTCATGCTCTTACTTTTTACCCCATCCCAACAGGAAGTCGGCTATTTAGGGTTGTTTGTTAAACGCATGCAATGGAATTTAAAGTACTTCTCCTAGAGAATTCAAAGAAATGCCACGAAACTCGGTCAGCATGAAGTCAAGACATTGAGGATGAAAAATTGCCAGGGGATTTTTGATATCTCGAACGGTTTGGCCGTGGCGAGGAAACGAATTTATGGCGAGAAACGTGAAACAGGAAGTGTGTTATAACTTCAGCATACATTAGCTGATCTTAACGAAACTTCACCAGTGTGTTCGCTTTAAGAGGCCGATCACATGGATGTGACTATTGTGAGTCAAAGTTATAGCGCCACCAACTGGCAGCAGGAAGTGTGTCACTTTCAAAATGCTTTGAAATCACCCTCTTATTTTAACCCGATTTGCTTCAAACTTCATCTGTATAATGTAAATACACGGCAGATGTAGACCTGTGAAAGGATTATTGATATATTAGATACTGTTGCCGTGGCAACGCATCAAACTTTAATATTCTTTGTTGATGCTTTTGAGACTCTTAACATACTTGAAATAACATGAAACTCGACAGACACATCACATTTATTAGCCAGTAGACATGTGCAAAGTTTCAGAAACGGGCGTGGTGCAGGGGCTCAGTAGCGCCACCTTTTGACAAAAGTGGGGGTGTTAGTTCTATAGTTTTACCTACAATCATAAAACTCGGTACGCATATTGTTCAGATCAAGCCGGACAACTTTCTAATTTACTGTCATTAGCTCAGACCAAGAGGGAGTCAGATATTTTAGTTTGAATGTGGATGTTTCTGAGAATTTTCTCTCCCTCTCTTTCCGTCTCTGTGTGTGAGGGATTTGTCTATTGATTTTAATGCATTTCAAGGTTTCAGGGGATTTTGGGACTCTTAACGTGCTCAAAAACTTTTGAAATTTTGCACACAGGTCAGAACCCACGGCCATCAGGGCCGGGCTGAAGCTGGTACCCGGGCGTGGCAGGGGGGCTCAACAGCGCCCCCTTGAACGGGGTCCGACAATTTGGTCCATATATTCAACACGCTTGCATGAATTAATATGAAACTCAGTACACATATAGATCTCATCGGGCCAAACATTTTACCCCTGGTCAAGTTTTACGCCAGCCCAACAGGAAGTCGGCTATTATGGGTTGTTTGGAAAACGCTTGCTGTGGAATTTGAAGTACTACTCCTAGGCAATTCATTCAATCATCGCCAAACTAGGCGTGCATGAAGTCAAGACATTGAGGATGCTAAATTGCTGACGGATTTTTGATATCTCGAACGGTTTGGCCGTGGCGAGGAAATGAATTTTCATGACTAAAAAAGGACATATAAAGTGTGTTATAACTTAGTTAGATTTACCTACAGTTACAAAACTCAGCTTTTATATTCTTCTCCTCAAGCCAAACAACTTTCTAATTTACAGTCAATAGCTCCAACCCTCAGAAAGTCAGATATTGTGGTTTGAATGTGGATTTCATGAAATGGTATCTCTCTCTGTCACTCTTTGACAGAGAGAGGGCCCCCTCCCATTCTATGTGTCTGTGTGTGTGTGGCTGTCTGTGTGGGGAGGGAGGGGGAGGGAGGGCTGGTGTCTGTGTTTATATGTGTGTGTGTGGCTGGCTGGCTGTTACAGTGACATGATATTAAGCCTTTCATTGCTGTGTGATTTTTCCTGCATTAAAGGATAAAGAAATCTCTAAGGCCTTGTCTTTTTGCATAACAATTTTGTATTTTTTTAAATGACAAAATATGCACAGAACCAAGATCTTTTAAATGTATAGTTTGCTTTAAATAAAATTAAGATTGTATTGGTAATTGAAGCTGAATGAATTTAAAATGAATGTGCTATATTTCAGAACAATATATTTGTTTTCCTTTAAATTGTAAAACACTAACTTTATTCTCATCTGAATTATAAATAATTTATTCCTGTATAAAATAAAAACACATTTGAATTTTTCTTTTTTAATCAATGTAGAATGTGTAATTGAAAAATAAACAGATTAGGGCTCTGAGGACAATAAATGAAAATCAATGCGATGTGGTGAATGTCCAAAAGATGGCACCCACAGACTGTTTTAAATGGGGTTGGATAAATATTTTTTGCTTTTAGACAGTGTGTGCGTGTGATTTTAGTTTGGTGACAGTTGTAGGTTACAGTTTGACAAGAGTTTATAGTTTGAAAAAAGCACTTTGTTGTGTTTTATTGGACGGAGTATGTTTTTATGTGTAACAGTTCAATCGCACCCGCACCTCACACACACACACACACACACACACACACACACACACACACACATATTGAAACCTGAGTGAAGTACAAAGCCCATAATAAAGAATAGTTTAGCATCCAAATACATCGCAAATGTTGAAACAGTTTGATTCTAATGAGAGAGTTACGTGAGCCAAACACCACTTACTTTCACTTTCGCTTTCAATTATTTCGGTTAATTCTTAATTATAGTTTTTTTTAATTCTTGTTCTGTTCTGAATATCATTAAATTTAAAGAATTGCTTGTGTAATATTTTGAGTGTATCATCAAAACAGAATAATTCTCTCGGTTTAGTGATTCCCTAGTTTTTTAGGGCCCAAGCCTTGAAAAGGCGAAGGCCCTATTGTTTTCCTAAGGATTATTATTTATTATTATTATTATTATTAGGGCCCAAGCCTTGAAAAGGCGAAGGCCCTATTGTTTTCCTTAGGATTATTATTTATTAGGGCCCAAGCCTTGAAAAGGCGAAGGCCCTATTGTTTTCCTAAGGATTATTATTTATTATTATTATTATTATTATTATTATTATTATTATTATTATTATTATTTTACTACCTTTTGGGCACTTTTGGGGGCCTTAACGTGCTCGAAAACTCTTGAAACTTTGCACACATCTCAGAACCCGCGGCCATCAGGGCCGGGCTGAAGCTGGTACCCGGGCGTGGCAGGGGGGCTCGACAGCGCCCCCTGGAACGGGGTTTGAACACTTGGTCCATAAATCAAACACGCTTGCATGTAATAATATGAAACTCAGTACACATATAGATCTCATCGGTTCATATATACTTCATGCTCTTACTTTTTACCCCAGCCCAACAGGAAGTCGGCTATTAAGGGTTGTTTGGAAAACACATGCAATGGAATGTGAAATACTCCTCCTAGAGAATTCAAACACACGGCACGAAACTCGGTCAGCATGAAGTCAAGACACTGAGGATGAAAAATTGCCAGGGGATTTTTGATATCTCGAACGGTTTGGCCGTGGCGAGTAAACGAAATTATGGCGAGAAACGTGAAACAGGAAGTGTGTTATAACTACTGCATACATTAACTAATCTTGATGAAACTTCAGCAGTGTGTTCGTTGTAAGAGCCCGATCACATGGATGTGACTATTGTGAGTCAAAGTTATAGCGCCACCAACTGGAAGCAGGAAGTGTGTCACTTTCAAAATGCTTTTAAATCACCCTCTTATTTTTACCCGATTTGCTTCAAACTTCATGTGCATAATGTAGACACACGCCAGATGTAGACCTGTGAAAGGATTATTGATATCTTAGATACTGTTGCCATGGCAATGCATCAAACATTAATATTCCTTTTTTTAAGCTTTTTCATGCTTTTTTATGCTTTCGGGCACTTTTGGGGTTCTTAACGTGCTCGAAAACTCTTGAAACTTTGCACACGGGACAAAACCCGCGGCCATCAGGGCCAGGCTGAAGCTGGTACCCGGGCGTGGCAGGGGGGCTCGACAGCGCCCCCTTGAACGGGTCAGACAATTTGGTCCATATATCCAACACGCTTTACCCTATTTGCTTCAAACTTGATGTGTATAATGTAGACACAAGCCAGATGTAGACCTGTGAAAGGATTGTTGATATCTTAGATGCTGTTGCCGTGACAACGCATCAAACTTTAATATTCTTTTTGGATACTTTTGAGATTCTTAGCGCACTTTTGGGGCCCTTAACGTGCTCAAAAACTCTTGAAACTTTGCACACGGGTCAGAAACCGCGGCCATCAGGGCCGGGCTGAAGCTGGTACCCGGGCGTGGCAGGGGGGCTCGACAGCGCCCCCTGGAATGGGGTCCGAAAACTTGGTCCATAAATCAAACAGGCTTTACCCGATTTGCTTCAAACTTGATGTGTATAATGTAGACACACGCCAGATTTAGACCTGTGAAAGGATTGTTGATATCTTAGATGCTGTTGCCGTGACAACGCATCAAACTTTAATATTCTTTTTGGATACTTTTGAGACTCTCAGCGCACTTTGGGGGCCCTTAACGTGCTCAAAAACTCTTGAAACTTTGCACACGGGTCAGAACCCGTGGCCATCAGGGCCGGGCTGAAGCTGGTACCCGGGCGTGGCAGGGGGGCTCGACAGTGCCCCCTGGAACGGGGTCCGAAAACTTGGTCCATAAATCAAACACGCTTGAATGTAATAATATGAAACTCGGTACACATATAGATCTCATCGATTCATATATCCTTTGTACTTTTACTTTTTACCCCAGCCCAACAGGAAGTCGGCTATTATGGTTTGTTTGAAAGCGTATGCCCCTGGAATTCGATATACTCCTCCTAGAGAATTCAACCAATCGCAACGAAACTCGGTCAGCATGATGTCAATACATTGAGGATGAAAAATTGCCAGGGGATTTCTGATATCTCGAACGGTTTGGCCGTGACGAGGAAACGAATTTATGGCGAATAATGGAAACAGGAAGTGTGTTATAACTTCTGCATACATTAACTGATCTTGATGAAACTTCAACAGTGTGTTCGCTGTAAGAGGCCGATCACATGGATGTGACTATTGTGAGTCAAAGTTATAGCGCCACCAACTGGCAGCAGGAAGTGTGTCACTTTCAAAATACTTTGAAATCACCCTCTTATTTTTACCCGATTTGCTTCAAACTTGATGTGTATAATGTAAATACACGGCAGATGTAGACCTGTGAAAGGATTATTGATATCTTAGATACTGTTGCCATGGCAACGCATCAAACTTTAATATTCTTTTTGGATGCTTTTGAGACTCTTAGCATGCCTGAAATTGCTTAAAATTGCATGAAACTTGACAGACAGATCACATTTATTAGCCAGTAGACATGTGCAAAGTTTCAGAAACGGGCGTAGTGCAGGGGCTCAGTAGCGCCACCTTTTGTGACAAAAGTGTGTGTGTGTGTGTGTGGGGGGGGGGGTTAGTTTCATCTACAGTTACAAAACTTTTTCAACTTGATGAAAATACATTAAAGATGCTAAATTGTGAACGGATATTGAATATCTCAAACGTTTTTTCTATGGCGAGGGATTATGTCAAAAAAAGAATCAGGAAATGTCTCATATCTTTCTAAAATGTAATTATACACCATTTATTTTTCTATAAAATTATACTAATATTAGAACTAAACCCATTGTATTCCTTTTTTTCAATTTAAGATTTATGTTTAAGTTTAAAAACAGCCAGAATGGTTGTTTAGCCAAAAAAATAAAAAAATACAAATCATTCATAGTGCTTTACTGCCCTCTTGTGTTCAAAATCAGGTAGGCCAATTGATGCTACTATGGGAATATTTTCCCACCGTGACTCCGCTGGGGGCTTTAAAATCGCTAACTTGAAAGCGAAAGTAACGGACGTCTCCACAAGACGTGCAGCTGTAAGCATTTTCGTTTCATTTTAAAAGAAGCCCCATTTCGGGGGCGGATTTCTTGAATGTATTTTACAAAATCACAATGTTGTGTTTGATTGCGAGTATCCAAAAATAAGTAAACACTTTGCAGTTTGAATGATCTTCTTGAATAAAATGACGGAGTAGCCAATGTTTCCACTGTTCGATCGCGGACGTCCACACGGACATTGATAATGGTGGCGCGTGCAGAGCGCTCGAGGGAATTCCTATATGGAAGTAGGAATGAACTAAAAAACGTTCACTCTGTTCTGCTCGCTCATCGTCGTGGACGCGCAGCGTTATGAATGCCCGTGTGATGCAGCATAACACAGCAGAGAGAGACGCTCACTCTCGACTCGTGATTAATGAAATTCGAATGAATTTCTATGGAAGTAGAAATGAAAAAACGTTCGCTCTGTTTTGCTTGCTCGTCGCCATGGACGCGCACCATTATGAATGTCAGTGCAGCCGCATACTTTTTAGTGTCACTTTAAAATTAGCGCCATATCGGGGGCGATTGCTTCCGGTTTTCAGGGAAAACACAACAACAAAAGAGTAAATGACAGATTCGCTTAAATAGGCACTTTTACACAAAATATTCCGTCATCATTTTTTTCAGTCAGCTCTTCACTCTCGTGATTAATGAATTTTGACTCCTGTTGCTGATCTTTGCTGCAACTTTCGTTTTGCTCACAATTTAGTAAGCAAACACGTTCAAGTTATAATTGAAGTGACTAAATGATTTTATTATACACACACACATCAAATTGACGGTGGTATATTTAAATCTGCATATTGTAATGCAAGGCACCCCTAGTCTAGTCTTATTAAATGTATGCTTCATCTTTCATTTTCAATTTGTAAATTTGATCAATATATTCAATTATTTAGAATAATAAGACACTATATAGCTGTCCAGAGTGCGCCCCCCACTGAATCTCAAGATGGAAAGCACTGCGTTCGTACTTCGTACTTTTCGTGAACGTATGAGGAGATGACACCTTCGAACACGAATACAGGCTACTATAAACCAGTCCCCAGGCCGAATGTGCGCGAGCACCTGTTTTATCGTGATCATTTTGAACGCGCGTTTATCAAGTCTTATGCCACTCGGTACCAATTGAAGATACTCTGTTTACCGCTATGAAGGTATTTTGTCATATCTAATGTACTATTAATAATTCCACCAGAATGCAACCAAAGCAGTAATTGTAAATCATATTTTTTTTTTCATCCACATGCAGGCGCCCCTGCATGTGGATATTGTTTTTCTCTATATAAACATGAAACAATATAAACACGATAATCATATGCTGACTCGAGTGTGTGTACGTTCTGTACGATATCTGGCGCAACCGCTTTATTAGGCGTTTTTTTCCCGTTCGCGCTGCTTGAGCATTCTTTTATTAATGCTTTTATTTTTTATATTTTTTGTTTACACATAGGCCTAATGTTTAATGTTTTCAACTAAAAGAAATGGTGACAAAAACGTAAAAAAAAAAAAAACTTAAAAAATAACATCTTTTTCGTTAAATGTCATTTAAATAAACGAATATTTGATTTTTATGAGCCCGAATATTCGAATGCAATATTTTTGAAAAATGCCCATCCCTAATTAACATACAGACTTCCAGTGTTGGGAAGGATACTTTCAAAACATATTTCGTTGCAGAATACATGACTGGCAAAACCAGCAAAAGTAATGATTATGAATATGTAAAATATAGCAAGGAGATATTTTAATTGTTTATTAATAAATAAGTGTTTTCTTTGTCATTGTCGGCTAAGATGAAGTTGACGATGCTGACTCGCGATCTTCAGTAGCCTAGTGAACGCGCCAGAGAGAAATGCACATTTCATAAGGATTACATAAGCAGAGAGCAGTCTGTAGTCTGTTTTCTTTCGTTTTGAATTGTTCAGTTTAAAAGTAGACATGTGAGGCAAGTAGGCTACTTTATATGCTGAGTTTCGGTTCATTTATGAGACGAGCTCCAGTTCACGCGCCGGCGTGATTATCTCATTATTAATGTTTCGTGATTATCTCTATATTGTCTGCTATATTTACTTCTTATTGATTAAATACAGGCAATTGGTTGATGAAACATTGATTAAAATTAAGATACAATTAATACAAAACGAAATTCACTTCAAAGAAAGGTTTTGTGCTTTGTTTTGTGCTTTCTGTTTGATGTCTTTGTGAAAGTTTTAAAGCATCTTTTAGTGCCGCTTTCAGAGCGCTCACGTCCGTAACGGAGAACACGTCTGTAACATTGTTTTTCCTCATAAATGCGAACACGAAAAATAAAATAAAATGAATATTTTATGTTATGTGGAGACAGAGACAACCCTTCATCCGGTGGGTAGTATTAATTTTGGTTTGCGCAGTGTAATTCACAGAATTACTAAAACATATTTGCCACCTAAGTTAAAGATTGTTTTGTGTCACGCATGTTTATTTCGGCGTGTGTTTCATCCAAATTGCGATCGCATCGCGGGGGCCGGATTGAAGCGCTATGCGGGCCGGATCCGGCCCCGGCCCCCGGGCCGTATATTGCCCATGTATGTCCTATGACATTAAAAATGATTCTAAATTTAAATGATCTCATATATGTGGCTATTGTGATTCACGATCATAGTCCCTGTCCAAAATGGTACAGTTCATATCAATTTTCGGTCTTGTGTACTTATTTCATGTGTCCGTTAAATCCATGGGACCGTAGGGCGACAGTGAAAGCGGGGTTACGTTTTTGCACGTCGTGCACAGTAACCGTTAAGGCACCGGGGTGGCAGTGCCACCGGCTTGTTTATATATATATATATATATATATATATATATATATATATAAATATAGCTGCGAGCAGCGATGAAGGGCCAAAGCCGGCGGAACCGCCACTCCGGCACCGGGGTTGCGGTGCCACCGGCTTGGGCCCGCAATCGCTGCTCGCAGCTATATTTATTATTATTATTATTATTATTATTATTTTACTACCTTTTGGGCACTTTTGGGGGCCTTAACGTGCTCGAAAACTCTTGAAACTTTGCACACATCTCAGAACCCGCGGCCATCAGGGCCGGGCTGAAGCTGGTACCCGGGCGTGGCAGGGGGGCTCGACAGCGCCCCCTGGAACGGGGTTTGAACACTTGGTCCATAAATCAAACACGCTTGCATGTAATAATATGAAACTCAGTACACATATAGATCTCATCGGTTCATATATACTTCATGCTCTTACTTTTTACCCCAGCCCAACAGGAAGTCGGCTATTAAGGGTTGTTTGGAAAACACATGCAATGGAATGTGAAATACTCCTCCTAGAGAATTCAAACACACGGCACGAAACTCGGTCAGCATGAAGTCAAGACACTGAGGATGAAAAATTGCCAGGGGATTTTTGATATCTCGAACGGTTTGGCCGTGGCGAGTAAACGAAATTATGGCGAGAAACGTGAAACAGGAAGTGTGTTATAACTACTGCATACATTAACTAATCTCGATGAAACTTCAGCAGTGTGTTCGTTGTAAGAGCCCGATCACATGGATGTGACTATTGTGAGTCAAAGTTATAGCGCCACCAACTGGAAGCAGGAAGTGTGTCACTTTCAAAATGCTTTTAAATCACCCTCTTATTTTTACCCGATTTGCTTCAAACTTCATGTGCATAATGTAGACACACGCCAGATGTAGACCTGTGAAAGGATTATTGATATCTTAGATACTGTTGCCATGGCAATGCATCAAACATTAATATTCCTTTTTTTAAGCTTTTTCATGCTTTTTTATGCTTTCGGGCACTTTTGGGGTTCTTAACGTGCTCGAAAACTCTTGAAACTTTGCACACGGGACAAAACCCGCGGCCATCAGGGCCAGGCTGAAGCTGGTACCCGGGCGTGGCAGGGGGGCTCGACAGCGCCCCCTTGAACGGGTCAGACAATTTGGTCCATATATCCAACACGCTTTACCCTATTTGCTTCAAACTTGATGTGTATAATGTAGACACAAGCCAGATGTAGACCTGTGAAAGGATTGTTGATATCTTAGATGCTGTTGCCGTGACAACGCATCAAACTTTAATATTCTTTTTGGATACTTTTGAGATTCTTAGCGCACTTTTGGGGCCCTTAACATGCTCAAAAACTCTTGAAACTTTGCACACGGGTCAGAAACCGTGGCCATCAGGGCCGGGCTGAAGCTGGTACCCGGGCGTGGCAGGGGGGCTCGACAGCGCCCCCTGGAATGGGGTCCGAAAACTTGGTCCATAAATCAAACAGGCTTTACCCGATTTGCTTCAAACTTGATGTGTATAATGTAGACACACGCCAGATTTAGACCTGTGAAAGGATTGTTGATATCTTAGATGCTGTTGCCGTGACAACGCATCAAACTTTAATATTCTTTTTGGATACTTTTGAGACTCTCAGCGCACTTTGGGGGCCCTTAACGTGCTCAAAAACTCTTGAAACTTTGCACACGGGTCAGAACCCGTGGCCATCAGGGCCGGGCTGAAGCTGGTACCCGGGCGTGGCAGGGGGGCTCGACAGTGCCCCCTGGAACGGGGTCCGAAAACTTGGTCCATAAATCAAACACGCTTGAATGTAATAATATGAAACTCGGTACACATATAGATCTCATCGATTCATATATCCTTTGTACTTTTACTTTTTACCCCAGCCCAACAGGAAGTCGGCTATTATGGTTTGTTTGGAAGCGTATGCCCCTGGAATTCGATATACTCCTCCTAGAGAATTCAACCAATCGCCACGAAACTCGGTCAGCATGAAGTCAAGACATTGAGCATGAAAAATTGCCAGGGGATTTTTGATATCTCGAACGGTTTGGCCGTGGCGAGGAAACGAATTTATGGCGAGAAACGTGAAACAGGAAGTGTGTTATAACTTCAGCATACAGTAACTGATCTTGATGAAACTTTAGCAGTGTGTTCGCTGTAAGAGGCCGATCACATGGATGTGACTATTGTGAGTCAAAGTTATAGCGCCACCAACTGGCAGCAGGAAGTGTGTAACTTTCAAAATGCTTTTAAATCACCCTCTTATTTTTACCCGATTTGCTTCAAACTTTATGTGTATAATGTAGACACACGCCAGATGTAGACCTGTGAAAGGATTATTGATATCTTAGATACTGTTGCCGTGACAACGCATCAAACTTAAATATTCTTTTTGGATGCTTTTGAGACTCTTAGCATGCCTGAAATTGCTTAAAATTGCATGAAACTTGACAGACAGATCACATTTATTAGCCAGTAGACATGTGCAAAGTTTCAGAAACGGGCGTGGTGCAGGGGCTCAGTAGCGCCACCTTTTGTGACAAAAGTGTGTGTGTGGGGGGGGGTTAGTTTCATCTACAGTTACAAAACTTTTTCAACTTGATGAAAATACTTTAAAGATGCTAAATTGTGAACGGATATTGAATATCTCAAACGGTTTTGCTATGGCGAGGGATTATGTCAAAAAAAGAATCAGGAAATGTCTCATATCTTTCTAAAATGTAATTATACACCATTTATTTTTCTATAAAATTATACTAATATTAGAACTAAACCCATTGTCTTCCTTTTTTTCAATTTAAGATTTATGTTTAAGTTTAAAAACAGCCAGAATGGTTGTTTAGCCAAAAAAATAAAAAAAAATAAAATCATTCATAGTGCTTTACTGCCCTCTTGTGTTCAAAATCAGGTAGGCCAATTGATGCTACTATGGGAATATTTTCCCACCGTGACTCCGCTGGGGGCTTTAAAATCGCTAACTTGAAAGCGAAAGTAACGGACGTCTCCACAAGACGTGCAGCTGTGAGCATTTTCGTTTCATTTTAAAAGAAGCCCCATTTCGGGGGCGGATTTCTTGAATGTATTTTACAAAATCACAATGTTGTGTTTGATTGCGAGTATCCAAAAATTAGTAAACACTTTGCAGTTTGAATGATCTTCTTGAATAAAATGACGGAGTAGCCAATGTTTCCACTGTTCGATCGCGGACGTCCACACGGACATTGATAATGGTGGCGCGTGCAGAGCGCGTGCTTGAATTGTGAGTTCAATAGTCTATTATTTTTCACGGAAAACACAACAACAAAAGAGTATAATGATAGATTCGCTTAAATAGGCGCTTTTACATAAAATAGCCTATTCCGTCATCATCTTTTCAGTCAGCTCTTCACTCTCGTGATTAATGAAATTTGACTCCTGTTGCTGATATTTGCTGCAACTTTCGTTCAGCTCACAATTTAGTAAGCAAACACGCTTCAAATGTGTTTATTTTATTTTTGTGTATATATATGTGTGTATATATATATATATATATTATATATATATATATATATATATAGCTTATGTTTCAAATATGAGTTAATTAACAATCGTTGGAAAGAATGATACTTTTAAACATATCACTAAACCGTCATTAGGTGTCGCCAGGCGACCGTCTTAATGAGCGAGTCATTGATTCATTCGTTCAAACGATTCGTTCGAACGGCTGAGTCATTCATGAATGAGACAGATTATGGATTGGTCGTTGAATCTTTGAGTCAACCGATTTGTTCAAAATGCTGAATCATTCAGTAATGAGAACGCGTTGCTGTGAGATGCTCGATGGTTCTGCTGTGATCTTTGTCGAACTATTTTCGCTGCTGAAACAGAAAAAAAGTCAATATTGCATCTAAAATGTAAGTGATTTGACGTGTGTGTGTGTGTGTGTGTGTGTGTGTGATTGTGTCTGTTACAGTGATTGTTTAACCCTTGTTAAAGTTTAGGCTTTGTATTTTTGGATATATATCTTTTTATATATAAAAAAATTGCATACAACCCATATATTTTAAATGTATTGTTTGCTTTAAATTACATTGAGATTTGTATGTTTGGTAATTGAACCTGAATGAATTTTAAATGAATGTGCGATATTTCAGATCATATTTTTGTTTTCCTTAAAATTTGAACTAACACTAACTTTACTCTCATCTGAATTATAGATTATTTATTTATGTCTAAAATAAAAGCACATTTGATTTTTCTTTTTTAATCAATGTAGAATGTGTAACTGAAAAAATAAACAGATTAGGGCTCTGTTCGAGAACAAGAAATGAAAACCAATGCAATATGATGAATGTCCAAAAGATTTTTTTGCTTTTAAACTATGTGTGTCTGTGTGTGTGTGTGTGTGTGTGTGTGTGTGTGTGTAAGAGATTTTGGTTGGGTGACAGTTGTAGTTTACAGTTTGACAAAAGCACAATGTTGTGTTTTATTGCGATTGTACACAAATATAAGTAAACACTTTGTAGTTTGAATAATGTCCTGTATGAACAAAAGGACGGAGTATGTTTTTATGTCTACATTGTTCAATCACGCCTCACACACACACACACACACACAAAAACTATTTTTCTAATCAGATCAGGCAAATATTCTGTCTTGGCACACTTCATATAACTTTCAAACTTGTGTACTTATTTCATGTTTCCATTAAGTCCATGAGACCGTAGGGTGTCTCATTTTTCATTTTAGGTTTCAGAAGGTTGCTCACGCATACTTTGTGGTTGATATGTGCCCTCAATGCACACTTTTGCAGAGCCCACACTGATGCAAGCTCTACAGCACACATCTTCTCAAAGGTCAAAGCGGGGTTACGTTATTGCCCGTCACGCACAGTAACCCTAAAGGCACCGGGGTGGCGGTGCCACCGGCTTGTTTATATATATATATATATATATATATATATATATATATATATATATATATATATATATATAAACAAGCCGGTGGCACCGCCACCCCGGTGTGCAAAAGTGTGCATATAAATATAGCTGCGAGCAGCGATGAAGGGCCAAAGCCGGCGGCACCGCCACTCCGGTGCCTTTAGGTAATTAAAGGCACCGGGGTTGCGGTGCCACCGGCTTGGGCCCGTAATCGCTGCTCGCAGCTATATTTATTATTATTATTATTATTATTATTATTTTACTACCTTTTGGGCACTTTTGGGGGCCTTAACGTGCTCGAAAACTCTTGAAACTTTGCACACATCTCAGAACCCGCGGCCATCAGGGCCGGGCTGAAGCTGGTACCCGGGCGTGGCAGGGGGGCTCGACAGCGCCCCCTGGAACGGGGTTTGAACACTTGGTCCATAAATCAAACACGCTTGCATGTAATAATATGAAACTCAGTACACATATAGATCTCATCGGTTCATATATACTTCATGCTCTTACTTTTTACCCCAGCCCAACAGGAAGTCGGCTATTAAGGGTTGTTTGGAAAACACATGCAATGGAATGTGAAATACTCCTCCTAGAGAATTCAAACACACGGCACGAAACTCGGTCAGCATGAAGTCAAGACACTGAGGATGAAAAATTGCCAGGGGATTTTTGATATCTCGAACGGTTTGGCCGTGGCGAGTAAACGAAATTATGGCGAGAAACGTGAAACAGGAAGTGTGTTATAACTACTGCATACATTAACTAATCTTGATGAAACTTCAGCAGTGTGTTCGTTGTAAGAGCCCGATCACATGGATGTGACTATTGTGAGTCAAAGTTATAGCGCCACCAACTGGAAGCAGGAAGTGTGTCACTTTCAAAATGCTTTTAAATCACCCTCTTATTTTTACCCGATTTGCTTCAAACTTCATGTGCATAATGTAGACACACGCCAGATGTAGACCTGTGAAAGGATTATTGATATCTTAGATACTGTTGCCATGGCAATGCATCAAACATTAATATTCCTTTTTTTAAGCTTTTTCATGCTTTTTTATGCTTTCGGGCACTTTTGGGGTTCTTAACGTGCTCGAAAACTCTTGAAACTTTGCACACGGGACAAAACCCGCGGCCATCAGGGCCAGGCTGAAGCTGGTACCCGGGCGTGGCAGGGGGGCTCGACAGCGCCCCCTTGAACGGGTCAGACAATTTGGTCCATATATCCAACACGCTTTACCCTATTTGCTTCAAACTTGATGTGTATAATGTAGACACAAGCCAGATGTAGACCTGTGAAAGGATTGTTGATATCTTAGATGCTGTTGCCGTGACAACGCATCAAACTTTAATATTCTTTTTGGATACTTTTGAGATTCTTAGCGCACTTTTGGGGCCCTTAACGTGCTCAAAAACTCTTGAAACTTTGCACACGGGTCAGAAACCGCGGCCATCAGGGCCGGGCTGAAGCTGGTACCCGGGCGTGGCAGGGGGGCTCGACAGCGCCCCCTGGAATGGGGTCCGAAAACTTGGTCCATAAATCAAACAGGCTTTACCCGATTTGCTTCAAACTTGATGTGTATAATGTAGACACACGCCAGATTTAGACCTGTGAAAGGATTGTTGATATCTTAGATGCTGTTGCCGTGACAACGCATCAAACTTTAATATTCTTTTTGGATACTTTTGAGACTCTCAGCGCACTTTGGGGGCCCTTAACGTGCACGAAAACTCTTGAAACTTTGCACACAGGTCAGAACCCGCGGCCATCAGGGCCGGGCTGAAGATGGTACCCGGGCGTGGCAGGGGGGCTCGACAGCGCCCCCTGGAACGGGGTGCGAAAACTTGGTCCATAAATCAAACACGCTTGCATGTAATAATATGAAACTCGGTAGACATATAGATCTCATCGGTTCATATATCCTTTGTACTTTTACTTTTTACCCCAGCCCAACAGGAAGTCGGCTATAATGGTTTGTTTGGAAGCGTATGCCCCTGGAATTCGATATACTCCTCCTAGAGAATTCAACCAATCGCAACGAAACTCGGTCAGCATGAAGTCAAGACATTGAGGATGAAAAATTGCCAGGGGATTTTTGATATCTCGAACGATTTGGCCGTGGCGAGGAAACGAATTTATGGCGAATAATGGAAACAGGAAGTGTGTTATAACTTCTGCATACATTAACTGATCTTGATGAAACTTCAACAGTGTGTTCGCTGTAAGAGGCCGATCACATGGATGTGACTATTATGAGTCAAAGTTATAGCGCCACCAACTGGCAGCAGGAAGTGTGTCACTTTCAAAATGCTTTGAAATCACCCTCTTATTTTTACCCGATTTGCTTCAAACTTGATGTGTATAATGTAGACACTCGCCAGATGTAGACCTGTGAAAGGATTATTGATGTCTTAGATACTGTTGCCATGGCAACGCATCAAACTTTAATATTGTTTTTGGATGCTTTTGAGACTCTTAGCATGCCTGAAATTGCTTAAAATTGCATGAAACTCGACAGACAGATCACATTTATTAGCCAGTAGACATGTGCAAAGTTTCAGAAACGGGCGTGGTGCAGGGGCTCAGTAGCGCCACCTTTTGTGACAAAAGTGTGTGTGGGGGGGGGGGGGGGGGGGGGGTTAGTTTCATCTACAGTTACAAAACTTTTTCAACTTGATGAAAATACATTAAAGATGCTAAATTGTGAACGGATATTGAATATCTCAAACGGTTTTGCTATGGCGAGGGATTATGTCAAAAAAAGAATCAGGAAATGTCTCATATCTTTCTAAAATGTAATTATACACCATTTATTTTTCTATAAAATTATACTAATATTAGAAGTAAACCCATTGTATTCCTTTTTTTCAATTTAAGATTTATGTTTAAGTTTAAAAACAGCCAGAATGGTTGTTTAGCCAAAAAAAAAAAAAAAAAAAAAATCATTCATAGTGCTTTACTGCCCTCTTGTGTTCAAAATCAGGTAGGCCAATTGATGCTACTATGGGAATATTTTCCCACCGTGACTCCGCTGGGGGCTTTAAAATCGCTAACTTGAAAGCGAAAGTAACGGACGTCTCCACAAGACGTGCAGCTGTGAGCATTTTTGTTTCATTTTAAAAGAAGCCCCATTTCGGGGGCGGATTTCTTGAATGTATTTTACAAAATCACAATGTTGTGTTTGATTGCGAGTATCCAAAAATAAGTAAACACTTTGCAGTTTGAATGATCTTCTTGAATAAAATGACGGAGTAGCCAATGTTTCCACTGTTCGATCGCGGACGTCCACACGGACATTGATAATGGTGGCGCGTGCAGAGCGCGTGCTTGAATTGTGAGTTCAATAGTCTATTATTTTTCACGGAAAACACAACAACAAAAGAGTATAATGATAGATTCGCTTAAATAGGCGCTTTTACATAAAATAGCCTATTCCGTCATCATCTTTTCAGTCAGCTCTTCACTCTCGTGATTAATGAAATTTGACTCCTGTTGCTGATATTTGCTGCAACTTTCGTTCAGCTCACAATTTAGTAAGCAAACACGCTTCAAATGTGTTTATTTTATTTTTGTGTATATATATGTGTGTATATATATATATATATATATATATATATATATATATATATATATATATATATATATATATATATATATATATATAGCTTATGTTTCAAATATGAGTTAATTAACAATCGTTGGAAAGAATGATACTTTTAAACATATCACTAAACCGTCATTAGGTGTCGCCAGGCGACCGTCTTAATGAGCGAGTCATTGATTCATTCGTTCAAACGATTCGTTCGAACGGCTGAGTCGTTCATGAATGAGACAGATTATGGATTGGTCGTTGAATCTTTGAGTCAACCGATTTGTTCAAAATGCTGAATCATTCAGTAATGAGAACGCGTTGCTGTGAGATGCTCGATGGTTCTGCTGTGATCTTTGTTGAACTATTTTCGCTGCTGAAACAGAAAAAAAGTCAATATTGCATCTAAAATGTAAGTGACTTGACACGTGTGTGTGTGTGTGTGTGTGTGCGTGTGAGTGCGTGCGTGCGTGTGTGTGTGTGTGTGTGTGTGTGTGTGCAATCAATCTCAGGTAAGAGGCATGAATAATGAGAATTGGACTTCTAGGAGTGAGGTTAATATTCCGGAGATGGTTCCCTCGGATTGTGAAAAGGAGGCGGCGCGGGAGTGGCCAGGCATTGCGCTACTTTAGTTTCAAAGTTTAAAACAATGCTAATATCATTTTTTTGAACGATTTCATTACAAATGTTTATTTTATATATTTATAAAATATTATAAAATATAATAACTATGTTTTGTCCTATTAACAAAAGACAGGCAATGTACTATTAACAAATGTTAATAGTTTTTTAAAAGTTAAAATGATACTTTATGCATTTGTTTTGTGTCAGATGATTAACAATATAAATTAAACAAAGCTTAAAACAAACAAAATAATAAAACGAAAACAAAGCTTGAACATTTTATTTAATTGAAAAGCCTTTTTGAAATAAAATGTGTTTTTTTCCCTCTGAAATAGCAAAAGCATCGCACACTTAGCTGTACCTGCTCTAAATAAATAATAGTATTTAAATAAAAATACAAAATCGAAATAAATAAATTATATAAAACAAAATCAAATCAAAGAAAATAAATCTTATTAAAGTTATGCAGGCACACATTTAACAATAATTTTCAAGTGACAAATAAAATCAATCAAAATTCCTTACACATGGAGTTAATCCTGACGATTCCTGAGGCGCCTTTCCTCATGACACTCGCTTTTTTTTTCGAAGATATATTTTCTTTGGTTTGATTTTGTTTTTGTAATAATTTATTTTATTTAGTTCGATTTTGTATTTTTATTGAATTACTCTTTTTTATTTAGAGCAGGTACAGCTAGTGTGTGATGCTTTTGCTATTTCAGAGGAAAACAATAATTTTATTTAATTAATAATTTTTGTTTCAGTCCACCATATAATTATGTTGTGTTTGATCTATGGAAAAAAGTTAGTTGTGAAATGGTTGAATATTAACAAAAGTTAATAGTTTTTTACAAGTTAGAATAATACGATATATATATATATATAAACAAGCCGGTGGCACCGCCACCCCGGTGCCTTTACGGTTACTGTGCATGACGGGCAATATCGTAACTCCGCTTTGACCTTTGAGAAGATGTGTGCTATAGAGCTTGCATTGGTGTGGGCTCTGCAAAAGTGTGTGTGTGTGTGTGAGGCGTGATTGAACAATGTAGACATATATATATATATATATATAAAGGCACCGGGGGTGGCGGTGCCACCGGCTTGTTTATATATATATATATATATATATATATGAATATAGCTGCGAGCAGCGATGAAGGGCCAAAGCCGGCGGCACCGCCACTCCGGTGCCTTTAGGTAACTAAAGGCACCGGGGTTGCGGTGCCACCGGCTTGGGCCCGTAATCGCTGCTCGCAGCTATATTTTATTATTATTATTAGGGCCCAAGCCTTGAAAAGGCGAAGGCCCTATTGTTTTCCTTAGGATTATTATTTATTATTATTATTATTATTTTACTACCTTTTGGGCACTTTTGGGGGCCTTAACGTGCTCGAAAACTCTTGAAACTTTGCACACATCTCAGAACCCGCGGCCATCAGGGCCGGGCTGAAGCTGGTACCCGGGCGTGGCAGGGGGGCTCGACAGCGCCCCCTGGAACGGGGTTTGAACACTTGGTCCATAAATCAAACACGCTTGCATGTAATAATATGAAACTCAGTACACATATAGATCTCATCGGTTCATATATACTTCATGCTCTTACTTTTTACCCCAGCCCAACAGGAAGTCGGCTATTAAGGGTTGTTTGGAAAACACATGCAATGGAATGTGAAATACTCCTCCTAGAGAATTCAAACACACGGCACGAAACTCGGTCAGCATGAAGTCAAGACACTGAGGATGAAAAATTGCCAGGGGATTTTTGATATCTCGAACGGTTTGGCCGTGGCGAGTAAACGAAATTATGGCGAGAAACGTGAAACAGGAAGTGTGTTATAACTACTGCATACATTAACTAATCTTGATGAAACTTCAGCAGTGTGTTCGTTGTAAGAGCCCGATCACATGGATGTGACTATTGTGAGTCAAAGTTATAGCGCCACCAACTGGAAGCAGGAAGTGTGTCACTTTCAAAATGCTTTTAAATCACCCTCTTATTTTTACCCGATTTGCTTCAAACTTCATGTGCATAATGTAGACACACGCCAGATGTAGACCTGTGAAAGGATTATTGATATCTTAGATACTGTTGCCATGGCAATGCATCAAACATTAATATTCCTTTTTTTAAGCTTTTTCATGCTTTTTTATGCTTTCGGGCACTTTTGGGGTTCTTAACGTGCTCGAAAACTCTTGAAACTTTGCACACGGGACAAAACCCGCGGCCATCAGGGCCAGGCTGAAGCTGGTACCCGGGCGTGGCAGGGGGGCTCGACAGCGCCCCCTTGAACGGGTCAGACAATTTGGTCCATATATCCAACACGCTTTACCCTATTTGCTTCAAACTTGATGTGTATAATGTAGACACAAGCCAGATGTAGACCTGTGAAAGGATTGTTGATATCTTAGATGCTGTTGCCGTGACAACGCATCAAACTTTAATATTCTTTTTGGATACTTTTGAGATTCTTAGCGCACTTTTGGGGCCCTTAACGTGCTCAAAAACTCTTGAAACTTTGCACACGGGTCAGAAACCGCGGCCATCAGGGCCGGGCTGAAGCTGGTACCCGGGCGTGGCAGGGGGGCTCGACAGCGCCCCCTGGAATGGGGTCCGAAAACTTGGTCCATAAATCAAACAGGCTTTACCCGATTTGCTTCAAACTTGATGTGTATAATGTAGACACACGCCAGATTTAGACCTGTGAAAGGATTGTTGATATCTTAGATGCTGTTGCCGTGACAACGCATCAAACTTTAATATTCTTTTTGGATACTTTTGAGACTCTCAGCGCACTTTGGGGGCCCTTAACGTGCTCAAAAACTCTTGAAACTTTGCACACGGGTCAGAACCCGTGGCCATCAGGGCCGGGCTGAAGCTGGTACCCGGGCGTGGCAGGGGGGCTCGACAGTGCCCCCTGGAACGGGGTCCGAAAACTTGGTCCATAAATCAAACACGCTTG